>JAHNUO010000006.1:1800000-2396234 GCA_019787685.1 Chiua virens | reverse complement strand
CGTACCTAAAAAGATATCAGTGATGGGGAACGTTGTAAGCCCGCAAGGGAATTTCATTAGGACTTGAACAATTCGGCAAGTGGTAATAGATTAAGACGAGTCTTCCTGCCTTGATGAATCGTTTGGAGAACTTTCCTTCCTCGTGTTATGACTACCGTTGTACGTGATCCAGCTAGAAGCATTCTCCGCAAGCGAGAATCATAATGACAAAGTATCTCAGCACAGTAACTTGCTCTGTCTATCTGTCGGGGCCCAACCCTCGATGTCCGAGGGCATACCCATGTCTCACACTAGCCCTGTGCCATCAGACTGATCAAGAGAAAGAAAAAATATGTTTTTTTTCCCAGCTTTGACTCGTACTTTGACCGGGCCACAAAGACGGCCCGCACCCGCGTGGCTGCGTCAGTAATTGGTCACATTATTACGCACTCGCATCTTACGACATGAGGGGACCGCGATAAAAGGCGCGGTATCAGCCCGACGATGGCATCAATTGAAAGGTAACCGCATGCGTTTATATCGGGTCAGCTCTTCATCCGCACGCAGCATCATATCAAGTGAAACGCAATGCAGATTGTCACAAACCTACGCCATACGGCATTGACAGCACCGGTGCAAGTGATCCCGAGGTCGCATCATATTTTTGTTGATGACTTGTCCTCCCGTGATGGAATTCGCGCTGGCAAGCGCTCACGCGGTCGAAACGGAGGGGTAAAGAACGCGTCTTGCGTCCATGCGAAAGTCTGCTGAATATACATCTTCTGCAAGTCCTTTGAGTCATATTGAGCAGTTACATACTCTCGGCTGGGAATAAAGTGACACCAGGAGAGATCTTGGGGTTGGCACTCGATCTTCTTGTGGCAAATCCACGGAGGAGGTGGCATATGGTACCCTCGAGTGCCTGATCGTGGACTACCGTCACACTGGAGGAGTAGCATTGGGAGGTTTCATGTACTGTTGCACCGTGTAAGCATGCTAACTTAGGTCCCGAGGGAAGAGCCCTCATAGGACATAACATGACCATACGAATCCGGACATTAAATGCTTCACCACGTCTGCACAGCTCACTGGACTTGCGCTGAGAGTCCAAATCTATATACCTGAGACATGCTGAGAATCAGTCTCACCTGTGCTGTCAACTTGAAGTGGGTGCACAGAAGTCAACATTCGAAGATGGTCGGATGGAACTTACCCGTGCAGGAGTCACATACGTTTTGGAATCACGTCCTATTCGCTCCGAGACTTTTTTCGACGAATGTATGATCGACTCCCTATCGGATTTGAATTCAAGGTTGGCTTGCCACTTTGCGCGAGGTGTTCTTTGCACAGCCACCATTAACCGTGTCATCCACTGGCAAACGACACGCATCATGGGGAAGTCTCGCAAACGACAAAAGAGCCAGCAAAACGTCCAACCACTCGGAGCCCGCACGTTCGCCGATGACACCGCCAAAGACGACGAAGAACGACGTCTGGAAAGCATGCTTTTCGGTGTTCCATAGCTGCCGTCCCGAGAAAACCCAAGGCAAACGACGAGGCGATGATACCGTTCATGAACTCGTCATTTCCGACGCCGAAGACATGGATGGCGCCGCAGGAGGGAATTTAAAGAGTTTGAGAACATGCTGATTCAGACGTATGTGGTCTCGTTCAATGAACGTATCCATTGGTTAGTTTGCTGAGACCTGCATGGCCTCAAGCTGTTTTTCATTGATGATAATGCTGGATCTTCATCGATTAGGAACAAGAGACCAGTAGGTTTGAAGAGGGTGTCAATAGTGCCGATGTGACAGTCGAGGAAGAATCACCAGGGGCACTGGACGATACCGTCCCAGTTGTGGAGGGTCTAGAAACGTCTCCTTGGAAACACCCTCGGACCAAGGTCGCGCAAGCCACCGGCTTGGGTAGATCCAGATGATACCAACATTCAGGTATCCCTCACCTCACAACACACGCTTGCGCAAACTTCGCGATGCACCCAGTGAAGACACCGTCGGTGGACGCGAGTACGAACGTAGGCTGCGGAGACAATACGAGCAGATCACCCAACCCCCGAATGGGCATCGAAAGCGCGCCAAAAATTGCATCCCAAGCGTCGGCGATCTGCGTCAGGGTCAGAACCTGAGGATGAGGGACGCGGTGGAGGATATCGTCCCGGAGCTTCTGGCTTCGAACGGGAGGCATATCAGGCGGGAAGAAACCTAAGTCTTGTCGCCAGGCATCATATCCGTCGACCGTCTACGCGACGCCAACCAAGCCGCCCCGCCGAAGGTGAAATCAAATCCCCTCCGGTTTCATCCCAATCCACAAATCCCTGTGCTACTCACCGCAAGCGCCGATCGACGTCTCCGTCTCTTCCATGTACGTTTTCACCCTTCCATCACCTCTTGTTTGACCATCCGATCTCTCCTCCACAGATAGACGGCCTCACCAACCCACACGCCCAAACGCTTCACATCCCCTCCCTCCCACTCACAAACGCGACCTTCCACCCCAGCGGCGCTTCCATCCTCCTCACCGGTCCCCGTCCCTTTTACTACACCTACGACCTCCAATCCGGCACCGCCCACCGCTCCCCGCGCGGCCTCTGGGGCACCACCTTCAGCGGCCCATCCCAAACCCCCCAAGACGGGTCCATGGACATCTGCGCGTTCAACCCCCCGGGGGACGTCCTCGCCATCGCTGGCCGCTGCGGGCACATCCACCTCGTCGACTGGCGCTCGGGCGCAGCGCAGGTCGTCGCCGGGCTCAAAGCCAACGCGGCCATCCGCGCGCTGTGGTGGTCCCGCGCACACGGTGCGACGAGCACGCTGCTCAGCCTGACCGAAGACGCACAGGTCTACGTCTGGGACGTCGCCCAGCGCAAGTGTGTCAAGCGGTGGCAGGACGAGGGCGGGTTCGGGAGCCGGATTGTGGGTGGGGATCAGCGGGGCTCGTACCTCGCCATCGGGTCAGTTTTTTTCTTCGCTGGGGACGAACAGGGATCTGACGCATTGCCGCTGCTTAGGTCCAACACGGGCCTCGTCAACGTTTACAGCGAGGAGAGCACCGTGTCGCTCGGCGTGTCCAAGCCCAAAGCACTAAAAACGCTGGGCAATCTGACGACGAATATCACGTGTCTACGGTACAACCATGACGCACAGTTGCTTGCCATGGCGAGCAACGTCAAAAAGGATCAAATGCGTTTGGTGTGTCGCCTTTACCTTGGTTATTCCACTTCTTTTTCATGAGGGACTGACATCTCGACATCGGTGACAGGTCCATCTCCCGTCTCTCACCGTCTTTGGAAACTGGCCAACGACGAGTACGCCGCTGGGTCATGTCACTGCGATGGACTTTTCTGCCGGAAGCGAGTACCTCGCTATAGGAAACAACCGCGGTCGTGCATTGTTGTACCAGCTCAGACACTACGGGGAGAAATGATGACAAAAAGTGACATTATAACAAACGTGGAGTGACATGCAGTGAGTCGAGACAAAAACAATGGCAACAAACATATAGTGTCGTTCGTCTCAAGCGGGTGAATGCGTGCGTCGGCCAGCATAGCGCGTCAGTAATTCGGTGTAAGCTTTCGATATCTACAGATGAAACAAACAGTGCTGTCTCGTCAGCGTGTCTCGTCAGCGTCGTCAGACATACCTTTTCGGCTCGTAGCTTTCCGTCAGGAACGAATCGGCACAGGACAGTAGCAGACTCGAACCACCGTTTCGCCTCGTCCACCAAGGAAGCGCTACATAACATGACACCGAGTCGAACGTCAGCCAAACATGAAACAGGGAGATCACGAACTGCAAGCATTCAACACCTGTGTTGTAAGCAGTGCTGAGGAGCCACAGGCGTTCGTCCACCGGGTAAAGCTTTCCCGCGCAAACGACATCGACAGCGGGTTAGCATCCAAACATCGCACCCTTTAGGGACAGAGACACGAACGGGGTTGCCGTCGTCCACAAGGTTCCCGTGCTCTTCCAGGACAGCACCCGCCTGCTCCACGTACTGAATTGCCTTGGATCGGCTAGCTACAGTCCCTTGTGACAGCAGAATGGTGCAGATTGATCGCAGCCACCGTGAAAACTTTTCCAAGGATAAGTGGCTGTTCGTCAGGCACGCACGGAGTATTCCCTGAGAACGAAAGCAAGTGTCGCTGGTCGTGAGAGAACAGCCAGTAGAACTATGGCGCATGCAACATACCTCGAGGGCTTCGTACAACACTAAAGGAGATGAAACTTGTCAGCAAGTATGGGAACATTCGGGATGAATGGACCGCGTGCCGTTAACTGGGCATGCCTTCTTCTCCCACTGTGAAATGGGACGTCAATTCATGAACTCGGCTGGTTGCCATAGTGCTGACCAAGATATCGCAAAAGGCTTCAAACGTGACCAGCGTTTGGTCGTCCGTGCACGTCGCCTCCTGTGCTTGAGAATAAGTATCCATTCCGGTCACTTGCGGCTGAACTCACTTTGATCGTAGTCGAAACATAACCCCAATCTTCAACTCGCGCAGCTGTTTCAACCGCGAAAACGCGCAGCACGTGCAGAAAGGAATAGAGTTGTGGCTGACTATCTACAGGTACCTTTAGGAGTAAATCGGAAACTCTTGCCCTGCAGCTCTTGATGTCCGCCAGAAGGGATTCCGCGGCTTTGCCCTACGGAGCGGTCAACCCACGAGAAGACATCATCGCACAACTTACGGTCGCAACATTGTCTTGTGGTGGGCGTTCACGTGCCAAGATTACTATGGTATCTGGTAAATAAATGCCAAAAGGAAATAAAGCGAAAATAGGTGACATACCCCGGCCCGAGGTCGCAGCAAATGACGCATTCGCTATATACACGTATACGCTAGGTTCCACCTCCGTGACCGTCCTGGAGATGTACAATTCGAGAAGCTGTTCCCGAGTGAATGTGGATACATTTGACAATCTATGAACAGCACCAACCTCCCTTGCGGCGTCGAACGCCTCAGATATTTGTTGCCCTAGATCCTCCCAATTGGAACAACCGTCGATGGCACTATTGTATGCCGTACGCCAAAGCCAGGAAATGTCCCGGATCACCATCGTTGCATTTTCGTGCGAAAGCGATTCGACCAGGGTCTTGGCTGAAACGACACGTCATAGCAAGGAAGGTTGGACAGCGTGTTCACCAACCATGTTTGAAGTAATCGAGCAGTGTTCTCACAAGGGAACGCCTAGAGAGGGCTCAACGCCAAAGATAACCAGAAACGCATGACAACATACACGTTTGCGCCGGGCTCTCCGAGGAGTTTGAGGGTTAACCTGATAATGCACCTGATCAGTGTCATAGACTCCGTTGCGGTATCCACGTTCTCGCGGGAATTGAGCGTGTCCAGTAGGTGTATAAGCACCGATAGTAGCAGGCCTTTCATGTCAGCATCATGCGAAAGCCTACAGGCCAGAAGGAGCATTCGACGGTCAAAGTCAGGGGCCGCGACCATCTCGCGGACCGCTCTAGTTGCTGCTCATCGGTATTTGTTAGCCCCCACCACGCAACAAGGGCTAAAGCCTCAAGTTACCATCATCTTCAAGACCTGGACACCCGTTATTGAGAAACACGCCACACAAAAGGGTCACGTACCTTGATGGACAGCAATCAAAAACGCCACATAAAGGGTGGGGGCGCCGTTTTGAGGACAACGCCGGATAGTGGCCGCGGCTTGCGCATACTCTTTTCGTTGCAGTTGACACACGGCAGCTTTCCGAAAGCATTTGGAAAGTGAGGAAGCGCCGAGACTAGAGAACAAGGCGTGAGTTCCAGACATGAACCAATCAGCAGCTTCTGCCCATCGTGAGGCATGGTAATGACGGTCGCCGTATTGCCACATCAGCTGAAAGTGGAACCTTGAACCACGGCATACCGAATGAATGCTCAAGGGACCTACGGTGAGGCACACACTTGTGCCAGCCTTGGAGAATTCGATATCAGATGCGTAAATTTCTAAAGTAGAAACCGAGTTCGGATCTCTGATCACCAATCCTGTTCGCTTTTGAGATGATCAGAAAAAAATATTTGCCTTGGAATGAATCCTGTAGGTCCTTCAGTGCTTTGCCGTGGTCATCCCCTTTGGAGCAATGAAACAGCGAGAAGATGAGAAGCTTCTCGATAGAAGCAACGTTGGCAGAGCAAGCTATCGCTTTGCGTAGACAATGCCGCGTTGCGGCGGTTACTAGATTGCTGTGGGATAAGATGTGAACCGATAAGTCAAATGAGGTAGTTGGTCATGACATACTGATGGTGAGAAAGAGTGCGTAGCTCTTGGAGTATGCTTTTAGAACAAATGTCAGCAAATGGGATAAAGTACACGTTCTGAATGCTGACTCAGTAAGCTCTCCCTCAGAAAAGGTCATGTTATCGATTATTGACTCCAAAGCTACGGTGAACGTAATTCATTTCGCGATCAACCATCAGCTTGGGAGGACTGCATATAACAGGGATAGGTTGGCTCACTCGAAAGAATCACGGTATCTCCAGCTTTTCGCCGCTTCACCACAGCCAACTTCATCCAGCGGAGTTGCTGTTGTTCGGAGCTTGCCTAAGCATAACGTGTGAACATGACGGATGGGGTGTTTCGGCAAATTGGTCCCTTACGGGCTCCACGGAAGTGTCCATGGTCTCAATCACTTCATCTAGTGCAGCTTGTGCACGCACTAGGTTTTCCGGGTCTTGCGATGATGCCAGGAAGTATCCACGAGCTAAAGGGATGCCGGTAGGTAATAGGTTATGCCCGGGTTTCAAACTCAGTCACATTTGCGTCTTACCCAAGCTCCTGAGAACGGAACGCTGAGCAAATATGCTTCAGCATCGAACGATCCTTAATCGATACTTATCTGGGACGGACCTTGAGTTCCAGTAACTCGGGCGTGGCCGAACAATCGAGCGGTTCGATGATCTGAAATGCCTTTCTCAACCATCGTAGGGCATCATGGGCTTTATTCCCTTCCGCAAGTGGATTGCCGCTCTGCGTACAAGTGCGTAATGCCGATTTACCAATTTCAAGGAACTTGTCCACCAGCACCTCTCGCTAGGCCGGTGACATGTGAGCCACGGTGGGGAAAACATCGTACAACTTACGTCACGGATGGAGAGCAACGCCAATTGTCTATCATTTTCTGTGCACAAAATGATGAGCAACGCCGCTAGTACAAATTTGATGTGCACCTGTGATCTTGTCGGCCATGAACGTCGCGAGCCCATCGTTTTTTTCCCTCCAGGCCTGTGTGCACGCCAAACCACAAACCACAATTACTATAAGCATCAGTACGCCACAGTCAATGAATCCAACAGCCTCACAGCTTCCATTCTGCTAGAGAAATAAACGGTGGTGACACGCGCCCTAGCGTGCAGATGTTGTCCTTCCGGATCGTCGACATTTCTCAGCGCTTCTTCGTACTGAGCGGGCAGTTAAGAGCCGACGAGAACGCGATGGATGAAAACAATAACCTTGGCTGCACACGCCAGAACGGAGGCGGCCGTTTCGTTATTTCCGACCTCTACCTCCGCGGTACAAAAGAGTCACATTGGCAGCCGCGCCACCTTACAATGACGTACCTGACAGCATTATGCCTGTCTTGCAAGCTATCTGAAGCACATGCAACAATGCTTAATTGGGGGTAGGTTGGAGAGGGGCTCAAACGCTGCAAATGCCAGAAACCGAACCTTGGATGTTTGACTTCGCTTCTAGACCAGCCTCCATCAACCGGAAACCCGCTAGGCGCACTGATGACAGGGTTAGACAAGCACACCATCACACACACACAAGTGCCGAATGCCCTACATGCTGCAACGATAGGACGACAGTTACCATCGGAACCTTGACGGAATAGGCCGGAGGCGTTCCATAGGTTTACACCTTTTCGGCAGATTAAGAACAGCATTGCCCACGGAGAGGGCTGCAAAGCAACACCGGCACAGACCTTCCTGATCAAGCGCATCGGCAAGATGGCTTTTTTTGCTCGCCTTGAGCCGCTGCTCAGAGAATGTCTGGGCAAGTGATGCAATGTGATGGAGTTCCTTGACTAGATGTGGATCATCATCGGACTGGATATCGTTGAGCTTGGGTTTGATCTTGATCAACAAATCTAGGGGTCGCGCGATTTTTTTTTTTTTTGCTATGTGCACGTGGAAGGGGGTCGGGGGAACTTGCCTTGAATCTGGTCGTACAGAGTTTGCAAATTAGGACCGTATCGTGTATTTCTGGCCGAAGACATGTTGATTCCTTACGGGAGTACCGAATCGGTGGAGGGCAACATACAAGAGTGCGTGTCGTCGGGGTAAACCTAACTTAGGGCGGAACTTGGCACCAACAAAATAAGTAAATAAATAAATAAATGGCTCGCGGCTCTGACCCGCACCTGCATCATGTCGTCGGAACAAGACTCTTTAGCAAAACAAGGAGATCTCCGTAAACTCGCTATCAGGGTCAGCATTCGATAAACTCTCCTACATTCGAGTTTCCCGCTCACCAACGCTTTCCACACAGGAAGCTCGCAGGGATGGCGTATTTGCCGGGTTAACATCGGGTCTGACAGGAGGTAAAATTTACGGTCTGACCCACGTGTGATGGTTGCTCATTTGCTGACAATGCCCCCTGCCTTACGCCTACCAACCACAGCATTGGTGGGTTCGAGATTCATGGGTTTCAACAGAAATAAAACGATCTTCTCCGGTGTTCGTGAGTGGCAACTGCTCGGATCGTATGCGTCCTTGTATCGTGAAACCTTGTCCCTTCCCTCCAGTTACGGGACTACTATCCGGATATTTCTTTACGCAAGCGTTTGAGGCATCCAACATCTCCCGAATAAATTCCACTACCCATTCCGTGTTGCTCGGTGGAGGGAGAAACGATGATCAACTGAAATGATCGGAGGTAGATGCTACTTAATCGGGCACACGAGTTCCACACTCCGTAAGCATGTCAAATGCGAGCACTACCATCTCAAACAGCACTAGACCACCCGTCGGTAGGGTCAATGATCTAGTGTGCACATGAAAGGCTGTAAACTGCCGAAAAGGATCACACCGGAAATATGAAGGGAATCGATGTAACATTGTATATGTCATCCTTGCCTTCTAGATCGGTGCGCCGCCTGTGATAAATGGGTTCAGGAAGCAATCGAATGATGTACCGATCCGGGCCTGCTGTGAGGATGCCACGATAAAAAATCCCGCAGCAGCAAATTAGGGGAGCATCCAACAATAAGACGGCGCTAGCAGAGCATCCCAGGCTCAAGGTCCGAGTGGGTTCCCGATGTGTGTCCCCCGTGGACGTTCGATTGATGTGACGCTTCGTTAAGCGGCAATTGCGAGACCAAACGGGGTCCAAGACCGTGTGCAGATGGGCCAGACGTTGATGTGAGTCAAGCACCGATGTGTTGGCTGTGTCTGCAGCGAGGTTACGTTGCATTCAAACTCGGTACCTAACACTGCGTCCATATCGCGGGTCCCGGCCGCCATGAACCTCATATCTAACTGGGGGAAACTCGCGATGTCATGTCAGACCTAAATCATGTTTCGAAAGGGCCCCATCACGCCGACAGAGGTAACCTTAACCGGGAGAGGTCATATTGACACAGGCGACCGTAACAAAATCTTGCATGTATCAAAATTTGTCACTTCTCTCGGTCGCACAAAGTCCGATGTTCGATCTCCACCAAGTCAGCTTTTGTACAGTAGTTAGGAAATAGCGTAATGTATCATCATCAGGATGAAATGCGTGTGAACAATGCAACAGAATGGGTACAATGCAGGTGACTGGATCTATGCTAGGATGAATCGAATGCGCGTACTTAAGGACCAGTGCTGTGAAGAATTATATGGGAAAGTGGGCGTCGAAATGATAATGCAACAATAATATCATGGATTAAAACGAAGATAGGGTCGGAACTATCTGCCATAAGACCAATTATAAGGATACAAGGGTGATCCCCGTCGGCTGGACGAAGCGTAAAAGTGCACGCCCGGTGGACCGGCGTTGGCAAATGGAGCAGAGGGAACCACATTTTCCCTCAACGGCGGGAGCTGCAGGGAACTATCCGCAGGGGAGATGTATGGTGGCACTTGAAGGAGTTTTCGTGACCAGATGGCATCGGTGATGTGCGGCAATGGTGCCTGTCGGACATTCAAGTGGCTGTCGTGTGGACTCACGGAAGCTGACTGGATATCGATGGGCATATAGGAAGGAGGTGGTGGATATGAAGTTGTCAAGGGATGAGGTTGGAAACGCCGTAGGCGAGCTTTCCGTTGCACACGTTCTTGTTCGGCCTCTGTATCAGTGGACGAACCAGCCAGAGAATAGTAATACAGATTCTGGGAAGATGGTGAGAGCATTTCCACGAAGGAGGAAATTATAGCGTACCTGTGGCACATTTACGGGTCGGTCCGCACGATACGCAGCTACCAGTGTCTGAGGTCTATTCTCGTGCGTGGCGAGGAATGGCTGAACGGACGAAGCAGTGCGGGCGTTATGTGGAGACGAAGACGAAGACGAAAGTGACATCTTGGAAAAGGATTGCAGGGGTTCGAGAGGAGAGGCGGAGCTAGGGCCTCTTGAAAAGCCATTTTCGGGAATATGCAAGGTCATTCCAGTTGGGCGTTTCAATGGCGGCAACTCATTAAAAGATGTTGACGTTGGCGAGAACGCGTCGGCCGCTGAACGCTTCGAGCCCGGATTAGGAGAAGGTGACAGGGGCGGGTTAACATGCAGATGTGGCTGACTCGTAACATTCGTCAAAGCTGGTTGAACGTATTGTGTAGGCGAGGTAGAGCGTGCACGATACGTAGAGGAGTGACATCTCGACCGGTTGGTGCGCATCGTAGGAGTGGACGCAACGGGTTGTAGACGACGACCGTTTCGATACCGACGCGAACTGCGCCATTTCTGACTCTCGGACTCCTTTGCCAAAACAAGACCTTTGAGCAAATTGAGCCAAGACTCGTACTTTTTGCCAGATACATAGAGGGAGAAGTCGACGCCCATAAGGAACTCTCTCTCCATTCGGTTGATCTCGGTCAAGTCGATTCCCGAAACTTCTGACCAAGTCTTGTTGGTGTAGGTATTGCTGAGATCATGTTAGAACAAAGCGACCGAAATAGGGATGAAGCGTACTCGTCCAAAAACTTGTTTGCCATCATCAAGGCGGCAACTGCTATCCGGAACTCGCTTCCCGGGAGACCGGCAGTGAAACGGTTACGCTCCTTGAGACGCCAGATGTAATGGAGTGAAAGGACAATGACCGAGTGGCTGACTTGGGTTGTCTCAAGCAACTTTTGCATGAACTGGACAAAGGTTGCAGAGGGGTTGAACTGCAAGGGCGACGAAGACGAGGGTGATTCGGGAGAATGAGGGGGAGAAGGCATTTGTGATCTCGTGCGCGTACTGGAAAGTACAGATGAAGAGAACCACAAGTAGCAAACCATCTCACACGTCTTTTCCGCCACGAAGCTCGCCGGCCGCTTGAGGGAGATATCGAACCAGTCGATAAAGTAGGACGCGTCGCGGGGTGCTACTGGCTTTGGTTGAAGCGGGAGCTCCGGGATGTCGTCTTCCATCATGTCAGGGGACGGGGGGTAGATCGGACGCGGTGCGGATCTCGACCAGTTGGACGCGTCGCGAGATTGAGGTGGTGTGACTGGGTGTAAAGATGAGACTGCGAGGAGAGGTGCACGGTAAGAGGACGGACCTGGATGCATTGTAGATAACTGGCGATCAAAGTGGGCTATCGGAGGCAAGGACGTGATGCGGGACTGAGGCTGGGGGAAGAGCCTTGGCAAGGCAGCGGACATGGGAGGTGTTGGTAGTGCAGACAGTCTTGGGTGTTTGAAAGGGTAGAGGAGGTCATGGTTGAGAGGGGGGAGAGAGGAGGGCAGAGCCATGGTTGACTCGGTGGAGGGGACAAAGGATGAAGGATCATTTTATAAAAAAGGAGAGAGAAAGAAATTGGAGGACGTGTAAAGTATGCATTCTCCGCTTAGAGACGGACCAAAAAAATATATATATGCATACAGGGGATGTGCGAGTGGCAGGCTCTGTAACGATATTGTAAGTTGGTAGTCGAATTGGAAGTTTCGTGCAACAGCAGCGCCTCCGTCCCGCTTCGTACGCGCGACTGCTTGCTCACTTAGCAGATCTTTGATTTTTTTTTTCTCAGATTGACTTGCCCGTCATTTCGTTTGATTTTACCAAATCGTCCTTCAAATCCCTTCTTCAGTCCCCACTCGGCATTCTCGGCAGCATCGGTCTTTCCAGGGATTCCCCATAGCCTTTCCCTTATCCTCTTCCCTTTCTCGGCTTTGCTAACCCAAATACACCACGTGACTACCCGCTTTCGGCACTCGTCTCAGTCACCTCCCTCCTCGCTTCCAGAAACCCCCCCAACGTCTTCCTTGTCCTCCCCTGAATGTATAATTCAATTTCCTCTTCTTTCTCAAATTCTTTTCCTATTTCTTAAAATAATACCCCACCCTTGACAGCGCCAGCTCGAGTTTCATTCATATACTTGTCTCTCTCGGTGCTATTCCATGTCTCGATTTTTTGTTTTTATTATTTATCTCAGTGTCTCCTATTTTTGTACAGACAAGAATGAATGAATTCAGCGTCGTGACGCGCGTCCAGAATCAGATCGTTCACGCGATGGATAGCAAGTTGATGCGGCCACGCCCACACTTCCTTATCCGCCCCCGTCATACGATCGTGAGTCCTTTGTCTCATGCCGCTGTTCCCCATCTTCTTCTTTTTCCGCCCATCCCGGCATATTTCCAACACCCGAGCCCATGCCCTTCTGGCCCCGCGTCCGTGCGCTTGCCCGCCCATCTCTTTATTTCCGCGCTCCATTATCTTTGGGCTGTGGCTCTTTCATCCTTCGCTTGCTATTCCTTGCCCTTGTTCACACGTAATACCCCGATGTGGCTGCTCTCCATCCGCTCCGCTTCACCCTTCTCAATATCAGATCACCTTGTTTTAGTCCCCTTCGGTGCTAGTAGTTTAGGAGCCTCTCTACATATTAGGTCTGTATCACAGCAACGCCGTCATTATCCCTCGGCCTAGTTCAGTTCCCCATTCGGCCGTTCCACCTCGCATGGCCCGCACGCCAGCGACGCCACACATTTCATATGACACATCGGCATCTGCGCTTGCACCTGATTCAAATCAGGCGACGGCGAGGCCCTCTCAATTGAGCGCATGATTTTACCTTCCCGTCCCCGTTCAATTGTCTATCTCCTCAAAGTCCACCGCGTGAATTTCTCATTCAATAATCCGACCCTGTCTCAAATACACTCGTATCTCATATAGGTACCACCTTGTCCCAGCTGCTGTGGAGGGGCATGACGTATTCCTCCCAGATCGATTATCTCGCCAAATCCTTTAGCTTCAGGTCCCAACCATTCGAGCCAAGAAGCTAATTCATCAATTCAACTCACCTTTCCGTATCGTGCGATCCCATCCGAGTCTGACTCGCCAAGTTCCGCCTCATCTAGTCATGATCCAGGTTCATAACGTTCATTGGCCGGCTCGGCAGGTTCGCACAACACCGTCCTCCGATTCCTCGCACGCGCTGGCACCCCAAGTGCCTGCGTTAGCGTGACAGTGACTTCCCTGGCCGTGACTGCAGTAACCGCAACCGCGCCGCCGTCAGCAGCTGTTTAGCCGCGTCAGCAACTCATGATAAGTTTGACATGGTGGTGAGCCACTCCGGGTCCTGAGATCATTTAAAATTTCTGCTTCACTGTTGCAAATCCAACTTGTCGCTCCTCGCCAGTGCATTGATCTTTCCATCAAAAACGACGACACGGGACCTCATCGGCCCGTGAGCAGTGTCCACGCTGCGGCCTTGGCATGCCAACAAAACCGGTGATGCATCTTTGTTCCAGTGAACCAAAAAAAAAAGGAAGCGAGCACAAGACAACTGTGATGGCAGACATGCCCCAGTAACAGCATCGGTGCTTTTTCACTTTTTTTTTTTTGCTATCTCGTAGGTTGTCAGTCTCCATACTCGTTTCACGTCTTAACCCTTTTGTATTCGCAGCTGAACCTACTTGCCGGGATCGCGTGGCCCACATGTGCCGGTATACTTATGGATGCACATCATGCCTGAATGCCCATATGTATTAGTATAAAATTGCTTTTCTTACGAGGGTGACTACCCAAACTTCGGGTACCGACAAGTGGGAGAGAGTGCTGTGCGTCGTATTCTATTGAGCCTTCCCAGAAACTTAATATGTAAATATGTGCACGATGTGGCAAGACGGTCGACTACCATCGAACATCAAAGTCGTCGAGGGCGGCTGGCACTTGCCTTTCGCGTACCGAAAAGACAGGAAAGGCATAAGCTCTGTGCCTGGCAGGTAGCCACAAAATATTGTACGTCCAAATCTCTACTTAGATAATTACCAAGTGCGAACCTTTGCGGGTCACAAACAATGGCAACAAATTCCATTCGTGGAACTTCCAGCTTGACGATTCCTTTAACCAGTAATCTGGCGGCCGGGTACTGCTGACAACACTACCCGGGCGGGCTGGGATAGTTTAGCAGGGATGTGTTGCCCTGAGTACGCCACCTTTCAATAGTCGCAACATTGATGGTCGATGGAGCCCAATGGCTATTCAATCACATCCATGTGACAGGAGCTGCGGTGGCAGCTCGCCGGTCATTCGCCATGAGACGCGTGCCCAACACCCTATTCTAGTTGGGGGTACTGGCAACGTCACACATCCGCGCTATGAGTACAGGAACGCTTCGCATGGATCAAAGAAAACACATAGAAAGGACGAACGTTATACACGTTGAGTAGTTTGATGACACGATCTAATTGGGTGTCGCCATCCACGGAACTGTGAATCAAATCGGCAAACCTGGCCATTGACGTCTCCTGCATGCGTGCGCCGAAACCCCATTTGTATGAATCTCGTCATATCGGAAGAATCCCGCTCGCTACCCATCGGGGAGAAAAAAAATAGAACTTGAATTCGCCCGCATGAATCGCACTTGAGATTTGAAAGGCTCAGCGGTCATGACAAGCGCTCAAGCATATGAGTAGCTTGATTCATTTCATTGGTTCCCTCAAAATAGGTGTCCGTGGGTCCTGTGAATCGCCAAGTCAACGTCAACAGACCGAAAAAGTATCATAGGAGGTAGTCGGGCAGCTTGTTCCTCAAACTACCGCCGAACCCAAGCTGGAACTTCCACGTCAAGTGGAGCGCGTGCCGAAGAGGATATTGTCATTGGCGTGACCCCTTCCCCAGAAATATCCACTTAGCGTTGCAACCGCCCGAAACACCCATTTAAATTAGGGTTCGTTCACCTCTCTCTCTGCGGACAAATAGGATCAGTCGTGGATGCGACACAGAAACGTAAGTACCAAGACGACTTGGTCCGCAAATTCGGGGTGGACACGAGTGGGTTTCACCCCCTCCCCTCAATCAATCGGTACACACAGCATCTTTGTTCGCTTTGAGATTCGTACGCACCGCGCGATGCGGCGCAGGCGGCGAGCGGTGGTATCCGAACAATGCTTCATTCGACCTGCTCAGATGGTACGAAGCCTGTCGCATAAGTCCATATGCTACCACGTTACCTTTTCCCTGCGAGCGCACAATGACACATAAATATGTACAGGATGCGATGGAGGGGTTACAGCACAACAATTTTCGAACAAAGTTCCGAGCATGGGATGTGGCAAAGAAGCGGTCATATAATAACAAGGCCCGATGATTATGCCGCTGCTTCAGATACATGTGGTCAGACGAGAACGGGAGGTGTACATCAATCCAGGAATGTAATGGCTGGCACTTTACGGCCAAGTACCAGAAACAGTCCAATGACTCGAACGTTGCCAACATCACATCTGATTTGAATCTCATTCGACAAATGTTTCATAAGAACATTCGTGTCCAATCATGCTCCACTGCGGAAGCCCGTCGATGCGGCAGATGTCACAATCGACGTGGGACCAGGGGGTGGGATGGCTCCCATAGGAGAGCAACCCAAAACAGCCTCAGACCAATGCAGTCCTGCCATTGGTCCGCGGATCCCAAACCCTCAATCCCACACTAGTCCGACCGTGAAAAATCGCAACTTCTGATTCCTCTCAGTACCGAGGAAGAGGGGGCGCTGTCTGTTGCCGCCGTAGCAAATGGATCGGGGCAGTGTTGCGTAGGGAGAGAGGGGAACTGAGGGTATCGTGGCCCAATGCCCTAATGCGGCGTCAAGCAGGCCTGGGCTTCATTATGGCCTCGATAATAAAGTTGTATTGCAGTACATAGATGAGCGCGAGAATTTGCGTTTGCCCCATCCGCTAAATATTCGAGCCAATGTCCACTTACCACCCGGAACGCTTACCACATGATGCATACGCGGCGGATTGGTGCAGATCTACACGCGAGGTGCAGGTGCTGTTAGAGTGGATTGACGATTGAGAAGCCGAGCATCCTGTGAGCGATGGTGATGGGCTCGAAATGAGAGTTACACGCGACTCGACGGTGTCTCAGAGCACGGCTAGCTTAGTAGCTGCAATCGGAGCAGCGTTGGAGTGATGGATGGTGGTACAGCGGCGTTGGACTTCCGGCGTGCGTTACTCGTGGCGTGGGAGTAGGTCACCGTCGAGAGACACAGCACAGTGTCCGCCACGCTCAAGCCATCACCACTAGCAGCAACGTCGAGGCTCCAAGCGGCCCCCTTGGCCATTCAGGTTGCCACCTTACTGTCGTTCAGTTTTTTCTTATTGACTTTCATTTCTTCCGTCTCGCTCGCTTTGTCCCAGCAACCGCCAACTTCGTAGCGTCGCAATCAAAGCAACCAAGACACATCTCCTAACATCGCGATTCGATATCGCTTGCACCCTGAATCTCTTCGTTGAGGCATGGGAATTTCGTTTGGCTCCTTCGAGGGTGTGTGCAGCACGGCTGCTCTCGTCATTTGCCCTCTCCTGGGTCCTTCCGGTCAAGGCATAGAGCCTACTTGCTACTCGCGCAACGTGCAAATTGGATCGACTTTGATTTTTCAGCCTTGTGAGTTCAACTTGTTGCACAACCACATGAAGTTGACGCTCTGGCCAGCAACATGTTTTATCCACATCGTGGCCGTGCTCATGACCGCAATCATGATCTACCACATTCAATCAAAATACACGGCAGTGGGTCGAAAGGAGATCGTCATGTTCTTTTGGATGTACATGCTCATTGAGCTTCTCGCCATGTTCCTCGACTCGGGCGTCATACCAACATCAAATGTCAGCTACCCTGTAAGTCCGACGCTGTATACACACACCCTGTCGAGTAAGCGAATTCAAACAATAATGCCAGTGGTTCGCCGCATTCTATACAGGGTTAGTCGCCGCGACCTATTGCTGTCTGCTGGTCAATGGGTTCGTTGGGTTTCAATTTGCAGAGGATGGTACTCCCGTCTCGTTATGGGTAAGTCCTCACAGGGATGCAATGTTTTTTCTTCTCACACCGAGCCGCAGCTTCTCCGATTATCCTGCTTGGCCGTCTTTGGTATTTCATTTTTCATTGCGATTGCCTCATTCAAATCGTTCGCCTCCTTCTCGCCAACGAAACCTTTGGCCCTGTTCGTGGTATACCTGATTTGGCCCATCCTGTGTGTGGCAATCTACACTCTATCCCAGCTCATTCTCGTCTTCCGGACCCTTGATGACCGATGGCCACTTGGTGACATCATCTTCGGCATTGGCTTCTACACCATCGCGCAGGTCATTCTGTTTGCTTTCAGCGTCACGATATGTAACGCAATCAAACACTATCTCGATGGATTATTCTTTTTCACGCTTTGCACCCTTCTTAGCGTAATGATGGTTTACAAATATTGGGATAGTATTACTGTATGCCGTTTCCTCCGCTTCTTCCGAGCTCCCCGTGTGCTGATGAGCCTTTACCTACAGCGCGAGGACCTCGAATTCTCGGTCGGATCCAAGACTGCTGTTTGGGAAGTTAAAGATCCGCTCTTGACGGCTTCGCCCGGCGACTATGACGAGGACACAACGAGCAATTACCATGGAGGGGGCACGGGGGCGAGTTTGGTCGGTGGCGTCAGTGGGAACCAGGTTTACGGTGGCAAGGGTGGTTATCCGCAAGGCGGCTATGGCGGATTACCGGGAAGTTATGGTCAGCAACCAGGGTATGGTGGCGGGCAGCGAGGTTACCCACCCAGTTCGGAGAGATATTAGACACGGTGAGAGGAAGAGGATCATGGACGCGTCTGTCAATTTTGTTGGGACATGGTTTGAAGTGCAAGGACTAGTATTACGGTATTACCATTTTTTACAGACGTTTCGACTTGAATTATTCCCTTAAGTGCATTATTATTAGTCTAGACTCTGTAAGATAAATTGCTAGGGTCATTACTAGTGGCGTCCAAATATTGACATGTGTAGTACATACACATCCTTTGGCGAGCCTTCATCCATCCCTAAACAACGTTCGTATCATCTTCCGAGATTTCATGGCGTTCTGACCCGTTGAACTTTACGGTTTTGCTCATCCAGGGATACCTGACCATGTCTTCCATAGGTCCACAAGTTCCAGCCCATCTCCTCCCCACCGTCTCTGCCACGAATGACAACGCTGCAGAATCAGACGAGGACGATTACACCCCTGCGCTTCCCCCCGAACTCGCAGTGGCTCGTGGCAATAAACCCACTGGACTATCTTCATCGACACACCCAGCGCCCACTCCATTGGCAGGCCCATCCACGCCCCGTTCACCATCCACATCTCCCCGACCGAGACGTGTGATCGGACCCGCGCTTCAGAGCGGTCCATCCCATTCCCGACACGGTGCCAGATCGGACTCGGAGGACTCAGACACCGACGTCGGTCCACAACCACTCCCAGCACACGTCCTCGCCGCCGCCACGTCCAGGTCAGGCGCACTCTCCGGCGTCGAGGAATTCCTCGAACGCGAGGCACGTCGACGCCAGAACGTCGAAGAGGCTGCCCAGCCTAAGAAGCTAGTGCGGGAAGCATGGATGCTCGTCCCTCCGAAAGCGGGCGATCTTCTCAGCTGTAAGTCGATCGTGTCGTGGTTACACTGACTTTGCTGACAGTCGTGTGTAGCGCTCGACCCGACCAAGTTGAAATCGAGGCAGTTTGGGCGGGGTACGGCGTCTGCGAGGGATGGGGATACGTCGCTGTGGACGGAGACGCCTGCGGAACGGCAACAACGGCTCGCGGACGAGGTGTCGGGCCGGAAACGAAGAGCAGTGAACGCAGAACCGGTGGAGGACGAGGAGGAGGCACGTAAGCGGCGGCGAAGGGACGCCGAGATACGCATGGGTGTGGAAGAACACACGGTGCGTCACGTTGTCGTCTCGTCTTCGTTCTCGCCGCTGCTTGTCGGTGTCTGTCAAGTTAACTGTTCGCTCATCATGTCCCTGTGTACGACAGCGCAAGGCGCGGGGACCGGCTCTCGTGGATGCACACATGGAACAGCACGCGCAAGGGAAGAAGGACGTGGACGAGCCACCGCCCGCCATTTGGGATCATTCACGGGACATGTCGCTTGGTGGACGTCTCATGGATGACAAACAGCGACAAAAGCTGTTGCGCGATGCCAAAGGCCTCGGAGATCGGTTTGGAACAGGGAAAAGTGGTGGATTTTTGTAACATGGCACGTCCGATTAAACGACACCTATCAAACACGCATGGTGCGGTGGCCTGTGTGCGTGCCACTTGTCAGTGTGTCCCCCGTAGTACGCCAGCTTGACCAATTCCTCATAGATTGTTGAGCGTATGCAGTGTTGATGTCAACCCCAAAAGCGATTGGTTTATACACGCGCGCAGTGCGTTGTCACTAGTATGATCTGTCAACACAAACCGGGCGTACACGTATGTCAAGTTGGATGTCCGAGATGGGAGCACTGCATATATTCTGGCCTCCGGGGTGCTGCGGAGCAGTACACTAATCGATATTGCCTCGTCATCGATACACCTCAAATGTGACTCAGATTATCGTTGAAACGTTGATTCACATGGACGTGATGAACTCTGTAACGCGAGGTGTAGCGATCAAGCAAGTATATATGGCCAAACGACAGACGTTCAAACTGCCGGCGCTGGTTTTTATTTGACTTGTATTAGTAGTTGTCAGGATCCGACAAGCATGGATCCACCTCCTAAATCCACTCGGACAAAACAAGGGACCGAGATTGTTTGCGAGATGGCGCTGCCATCTCAAAACAAAATTCTGATGGTTTTTTGTTTTATTTTTGTTTTTCTAGCGAAACATTATTCACTCCGAAACGTCAGTCTTGCTAGGATTCAGATGCGGCTGGACACCTACATACTTGCATCCAGGTCCGAATGACGGTTGACCGAGTGCAGCTTACGTTCCTGGTGCCGTCCACTTTTTTTCAACTGCCACGAAGAAATCTCAGACACTGGCAGATAATGTAATTCCCTTACTTGGCCATGGCCCTGTAACAGGTCAGCGCCGTTCGCCCAAAGAGAGTACAATTGAAAGACAAACGTCCTTGGCTGGGCCGTCATCGATCATCGTGTGACCAGTCCATTTTCACGGGCGTGACCTCTTATTTCGATCATGGGGAGTGACTCGCTGCGTTCAACTCGGAGGACTGCGATCCATCGATCGTTTGTAAAATCTGGCCGATCACTCGCGGTCCCCTATCCTTTGAGGATCCAGAAAGGGTTCAATCGAATGCGGTGGCGACGTGAATATGGAGCAATCCAGCTTGAAACGTAAGTGATCAGGCGACTAACGCTGCAGGATCAAGCCCATCAGTGTAACTCATGTCAGATTACGCACGATTCTATTCCCTCTTCACGCTAATAGACACGTGGAATATCGTGACAATACAATCGGAAGAGTAGTCTACAATAATTTTTCGGGGTTGAATATCGAAGTTGAAACAAGTGATGACGGAACGGGGTGACATACACTAGATTATATGGCCTCGCTGCCAGTGAAGTGCATGCACGCTGTGAACGTCACTTGCTACAGCCAAGCTTCCCCGTGGTGCGCCTCAGATCCATTCAAAAACCAAAAGTGGATCGTTGCAAAATCCCACCTCAAGGCAACGGCTCTCGACTACTCGAGAGTTTATTTAAATGGATGTATACATCCGTGCCGAACCCGTCCATGGAGATGAGGCGTAAATCGCCGCCAAAATACCTCGCATACTACACGCACAGGAAGAAGTAATCACGTTAGCGGTCACACCAGAACAGCGCGGAGATGAGAGAACACACCAATCGAGAAAGTGGTAGACCATACCCAAAACCTGCCATTGGCGCTTGGAAGTCGCTCGCATGAAAATCTTGGTCGATACTCTGGCCGGCCATGGTGGTGTACATATATGTCCAGATGAGCGGAATAGCACTCCTTGGAATGCCGCCCCCTTCATCAGAAATCTTGATCGTGATATCTTCTCGCCCTTCAACGACGATGACTTTGATAGGAGGATATCCACCGTGTCCTCCGTGAGAAGTTTCTTTGGGAAGATGGTCCTCATAATCGGCACCAAATCTCTCAACCACTGCTCTCAGCGAATTCTTTAGTAATTCGAAGACGATGTGCGACAGGTGTCCAGGAACGTATGGGAATGTAAGGTGGGCGGGACAGATGAGTTGAACGGGCGGTCCGCGGAACATCGCGTAATGTTCTTCACAGACGAACCGGGCATTCTCGATGGCTTCTTGCAGGATGTCGTGCACGTTCTGTTACATTATTCCAGGAATAGACAACCGAGTGAGATGACGAAATAGGAGAACACCGAGGATAAGTAAGAACGCACTGCCTGTGTACAGATAATGCCCACATAATCCTTATGTGGTTGTTGGGTATTCAATGCCACGTCTTGATGCAGGTCAACAACATCATATGACACTAAGTAGATTGGACTCACGTTGTCCAATCAAAAATCGTATCCCAATTCGCGACATATAGAACCTATCCAGCCATGCCTGGACATCATCTCCGCCAAGCCCGTATCCGGAAACTCCCAAACCCATACCGGGTTTAATTCCCTTTGCCCTTTGCCACTCCAAAACCCCCTGCGCGACAGTGGTGACCGTCGGGTCATGTCTGCGTTTGATGGCATCCAGAGTCTTGGTGAATCTGGCGTTGAAGTCGTGGATCTCGGGTGGATAAACTTGAGAGGGCGTTTGTGCATAGTAGCTATAGGTATGGTGGACGTGATAAACGGAACTTGTCTGGAGAAGTATGGACCAACCTTCGCTCTGCGGGAACACGTAGTTTCACGTTCCCATTGCGGAGCACACTGATTCCACTCCCACTGCAATCACCATACGGCGCCCCTGACTTGACCGCACTCCCACTCGCAGCTCCGTGTCCATCGAGATAAGACGTGATCAGGGACGGATTTGGAACGCTCTCAAGAAGTATGTTCTTATCTGCCTTATCTGAACGAGAAAAGAGAGATTGACGTGCAGCGGGAGACAGGGGGAGGGGTGGAAGGTTGATCAATTCCTGCAAGGGGGGCGCCAAGTTAAGCGAGGAGTTCATCCACACCACAATTGCAGAGTCGGAAAGGTTCGTGTACACAAACATGTATGGGCAAAAACCCACCTCGAAACTCTGCGCATACCAGTTCTTTACTTTTCGTATAGACAGCATCTCACTCAAATTGTGCGGGAGTTCGTCAAGTTCTTTGACACGGTGAGCGAGACGGACTGGTAGTTCATCTGGTCATATAAACGTTGACGTGACCAGAGAACATGGTCAAAAACTATGGAGGGAGAATCATGTTGACTCACCAGCTAAAAATTGGCTCGCCTTTAACAGCGTGCCTTGACTGGGATGTTGCCCAAATAGAACCATCTGTTGGAGGGATACTAAGACATGTTCCATCAGCACAAATAGCGAAAGAAACCGCCAAGATGTAGCCAAGTACCACACACCTCCTGTCTGAGGAAAGGATGCAAAATGGTGTATCTTGTCCCATAGAGCGGGTGAGATGCGAAATGTGGCACTCATGATAGGTGAGTGGATAAGGAGTATTAACAAAGTCGTCGTATGTTCGTGGACAGAGCAACATGCGTCTCGTGAGCGAAAGGAGTTCAAACCATACAAAGGAGAATCAAAAGACTTGGGCAACCTCCGGCCGGCCCGGATGAGTTAATCATGATTCCGAGTCACAGCCACGTGAATTTACACATTTGATTGACATGTCCATCATCGCTGGCTCAGCTCGTGATGCATTGCAGTCACTCGACGAGGATGACATCAAGTTCTTGCAGAACATCCCAAAGGCTGAGTTACACGCCCATCTTCATGGTTCCATCCCCCTTCATACTCTCCAGCGTCTAGCAACCAACTTCACTCCCTCAGATATCGAAGCCAGTGTCGCAGAGACCATCGCCAAACTTCAATCTGGCATCACCTTGAGTGATATATCCGAATTTTTCACTCTCTTTCCTGCTATATACGCACTCATCGCGACGCCTACAGCACTCGCCGAAGCGACGCGAGACGTCCTCGAAACGTTCTTGTGCGAACAACCCCCGCCCCCTGGGTTTACTTTCCAACCTGCAGCAGAATGCAGGTATCTCGAGCTCCGTTCCACCCCTCGCATGACGCCCCACATGTCCAGAGAACAATATCTTTGCACCGTTCTCCAAGAGATCAGGACTTTTCCCGGCCGCGCGGCGCTTATCGTGTCTGTCGATCGTCGCATGTCCGAATCCGACGTCAAGGAGTGTGTCGACCTTGCCATCAAATTGCATGCGCAGGGAGAGCCCGTCGTTGGGCTCGACCTGTGTGGCAACCCATTTCAGGGCGACGTTGACATGTTCGAGAAGTATTTCGAGCGTGCTCGGGAAGCCGGACTAGGCTCCACCGTCCACATTGCAGAGACGCAATCCACCAAGCACTCGATCGAGTCGTTCGTCCTTCTCTCTTGGCATCCCGATAGATTAGGTCACGCAACATTCCTTGAAGAACCACAAAGAGAAATATTCTTGGCTGATTTACCACCGCCAAGCGTTGAATCTCCACAGATACCTCCTCCAAATGGTCTGGTACCTGAATCAATACCTCATCATCATAGGATATTCTATGCGTTGTGGAGGAAGCACCTACTTTTACTTTCTCGGAGGTACCAGGAAGCCGGCTTTCACATGGTTTCCTCGAATGACCCAGAGGAACACGCGGCGCGTGAGGTTGTGAGAGAGATACAAGTTCTTAGGAACCTAGCGGGTGGGCAGTATAAACCATGCATTGAGATATGTCTCACTTCGAACTTGTCGTGAGTTGTGCGATCCCTTCTCTGGTGATGCCAGAGCTAGACCTACGCTTGGACAGGACCAAAACTGTGGCACGATTAGAAGAACATCATATAAGATACTACCTCGCGAATAACCATCCCATCGTGATATGTGTACGTGCTGTGATCGCTTTGTGCCCTCACATTGAACTGGAGGCTTTTTTCAGACGGACGATATCCTTCCTTTCAGGACAAGTCTACTCGCGGAGTATGCGCTTCTTCTGGCTAAGCCTCCTCTGGGACTGGGTCTTAGCCGCAGCGAAGTTCAGAAAATCGCAGAAATGGGCATGAACGCTCGATTCATGAACGGAATACAGACATAGTCCACGGAGCCTGTACTTACCACTCTGCTTAAACTCAAGATGATACCTCGTATCTTTTTCACGTCAACTGGCTATGTTGTATAGATATGTGCGAAGCAACGAGAAAAGAGAATAGAAAGCTGCCCACCCAAATCTCACTCACCGATGTTGTACAACAGATAGATAACGCTACAACAGTTATTTTGCGAGCTGCCAGATTCACGAAATCGAACGATATCGATCAACTTAGATACCACGTCCACCCGTCACTTCGAGGGTGTGACCAGACACATAACTCGCTAGTGGCGACGCAAGGCTAACATGGTATGACTCAGTATCCCATCGTGCTTGCACACCGTGAACACATGATACTCACAATAGCATCCCCGCCGCGGCTTCGTCCGCCGACGCCCCTCTGCGGAGTGGAATATCCACAAACGCATTAACGCTCTCAGCCTCGCGCGCCTGTGCGCTCGGTATCCCGAGCGCAACCTGTTTGCCTTCAATCTGGATCGTTTCGCCAGCTTCCTTTGCCGCCGTCAACCTAGAGCGTGTGGGTTCAGTATACATAGGCCAGGAAACCGTGCAGAGAAGAAAAGAAAAGGCACAGACCTGGTGTGAACGAGGCCAAACGCGATGGTGTTGGCTCGTACACCAAACGGACCCCATTCCTTAGCGATCGTCTTGGTGAATCCGATCACTGCAGACTTGGCGGCGGCATAGTTGGCCTGGCCAACGTTTCCGTGGAGGCCAGTGGTGGAAGAAATGTTGATGACGGAACGGTTGACCGGCGTGGCGCTCTGTCAAGCCAGCGGATGACAATGGGACAGAATACCGGTGTCACTTGGTGAGGTTCTAGCAATAAAACGACGACTCACCTTGACCCTGAGGTACGGGGCAGCTGCTCTGACGAGGCGGAACGGCGCGCGTACATGAATCTTCATAATGACATCGAAAGCGTCGTCTGGCATGGTATGAAGCATCTTGTCATATGTAAAACCAGCTAAATCAAGGGTGATCGTTGTTAAGAATTCACCCGGGTTCATCCTAAATACCGAGCCATACCATTGTTGACGATGTGATTGATCTGGCCGAAAGCCCTGTATCACGGTGAAAAGAGGGTGAGCATTGACATTTAACACCATACAGGCGGGTCATGACAAAAACATACTCACTTGACGGTAGCTTCCACGATTGTCTTTGGAAAATCTTCTGCGCCGACGTCACCCGCAACGAAGATCGCTTCTCCGCCCGCGGCTTTGATCTCTTCGACGACGGCAGCAGCCTTGGTCGCATCGATACTAGAACGTCGAGAACAGTCAACAACGCGATGCACCCGTGCCATAGACAACTTACTCGCTAACGACAACTTTAGCACCTTCCTTAGCAAAGAGTAGTGCTGCGCTTCTACCGATGCCCTACAGACGGTGTCCCATGGTATCCATTGCATTCATTAGACGACACAGCATTTTTGGGAAGAAACACGCACCTGTCCAGCGCCTAGCACATAGGTCGTCGGTTTAGCGCCACACGAGGAAGTCGGGCATGGGAAACGCACGAACGTACCTGTGATAATGGCGACTTCGCCAACCAAGAGGCCACGACCATGAGCGTTGGAGATGTGTCCTGACACCTGTGCGAGACGACTGGCCATGATGAATGGATCCGAATGTGCAACGACGAGAAGAGGTTGAAGGGGTCGTTGTGCTGCCAAACCGGTCAAGGACGTATTTGTGTGACGTGTCAAGGCGCCGCTGGGTCCGTCGGGCCGGAAAATGGCGTCAAGCGTGGGCGATGTTCAAACCCCTGGCAGCCCAATCACTTCATATTTCCTCGATTCCGAATCAGCAGTCTCGAGCGTCGCTAATTGGCCTCCGGAAGGGCAACTATACTCTTGATGTATCAAGACAGCACAACCGGTGACGTGCAATCACTGAGGCCTGAGGGAAGTAAAATCATCTTTAAAAGTGACTACTAGGAAAATAAGTATCGTCGTCATTGTAATATTGATTGTTCAATGACAGCCTTTATTGCTACCGATTTTTAGTTACTTTGCTGAGTGTAAGGGAATTACTTAGTAGATCCTCCAACTGCAAGGTACATTAGCAGAAGCAACATTGTACCCTCCCTCACACGGTCAAGGCCAGTGACCTCCTCTCATCAGGGGGAACATGCAGAGTCGTGAGTTCAAACCCTGCAGGTGGGGATTTTTGGGATGCAGGAAATGCCTACAGATGCTCATGCTATTCTTGTATACTTGAAAACTATCATCTAGACAAATTTAGGTCACGGTGCCGAGCACTGATTTTCAAAGACTTTGACAATAGCCAAATTTTTAGTGGTAATCAGTGACGTCGAGCCAGCAACAGTTAATAAAAGTGCCCATCAATAAATATCTGAGCATACAACGACTACTAGCTTCTAGGGATAAAGTCGCTCTTTAAGAGTAAGATTACTTCCCACAGTGAATGGCGGTGACCAGGTATCAAGTTCAAGGTCCACCGATAAGCTTGCTCTGGAGACTAGCGTATCCAACGTATGTCCTAGTAATCGACTCATCTGTCATTTATCAAAAGTGATACAAGTTACCGTAACTCCTTTCAATAATTTCCACTAGATAATTCGAGCGTCCGGGAACGAAATCGAATAGATAAAAAATAAAGGGGAATTATCTTTAAATTCTACTTAAAATGATAGACCCTCGCTGTACTTCGCCATCACATCTCTAAGGTGCGCTTCGTCCCCAATTCGCGGAGCGAAACGAGCGTTAAAGGGTTTGGGGTGTGCAATGACACCGTCGACGAAACCATTGTCATCGATGGGCAAGTTCGGGTCTTGCGTGATACGGAAGGACCACAGTAGAAGAGCCGCGTTGATGAAAATAGACCGGGTGGCAATGTGTTGTCCAGGGCAAATCCTGATCGAGCAAGTGATATCGTGAGCGTCTATGATGTTAATCAAGATATCGGGGAATGGCTCACCGTCGGCCGAATCCGAAACTGGGGAACTTGAGATCGTCGCGCACTCGTCCGCTGCGGTCCAACCACCTCTGTGGATCGAACTTGTCGGGGTTGGGGTAAACTTCCGGATCCCGAGAAATAGCCCTACCAAACATGTTGATAAATTGCAAGGACATTGCTTTCCAACATGGTACGCACCAATGGTTGCCAAAAACGATGGCACCTTCAGGGATACAGATGCCATTCTAGAAGGGATTGAGCACAGTCAAAACCAGACAGTTGAAAACCTACGTAGGTAATATCCGTCATTGCACGGTGTGCAAAGCCTGCAATGACGTCAACGGTCAATATCGGTCAGGCTAAGGGACTTAAATAACGTACCCAAAGTTGTCACTGGCCTCCAGCGGAGACACTCGAGCATGAACGCATGGAGCTGAGGGAGAAGATTGTAGTCGTCGAAAGTAGGAGCTTGCGTGAGCCCAGTTAGCTATGGCCAACTTCGCTTCAGTGGAGGATGCATACCCCTGTCACATCCTACGACATTGTCTAATTCATCCTGGACGACGACCTGGGCCTCAGGGTAGCAAGCGGCAGCCATGACGACGACCATGATCGCAACCGCAGTCTGTTAGCAGGTGAGTCGGGTCATCCCGTGTACCAGGGTCCCATCACATACAGTATCCGAACCAGCACCAAATAGAGAGCCTGTAAGGTATGCCATCTCTTCGTATGAAAGCTTGTGCGTATTCTGATTCTCGAGGAGATACCTGGCGAAGGAGGGACCAGCGTTACCCGTGTTCTGCAAACAAATCAATCAGCCAACAAATATAGTTGCAGTGAGTGTTCATTTACCACTTCCTGTGATACACGATCCAACTGATCATGAAACAGTTTCGATTCCTCTTGGCGCCACGCCTCTAGGTAACCCGCATAGAATGGGACATGTTTTAAAATGGGGAACTTCTCTATCAACAGGGCCCCGGGCCGCATGAGCGTCTGGAAACGCTTCAGCATCTTCTGGATCGTTATGATCTCAGGAGCATTCGTTGCCGTTGGGGTGGATTTTCCATATGCCACTCGCAGAACGACAGATGCTGCATATCGGTTAGCGTGCGCCTGATGATGCTTGGGATCATCAAGGATGTCAAGGATGACATCCCGAGCGGCGTTCATCTGGATTGGTGCATAAGATTCCGCAGCCTTTGCTTGGAGATGGGTGTGTGCAGCTCTGCATCAAAGGAAATCCGATTGATTTTTCAAAGCAGGAAATACCAGACGAGGATCCGGACTTACCTGCGAAGTCTTCGGAACTGCTCACCTGCGGGGGCGAGAATCATACGTAGTCCACGTGACAAGATTTCGCCCGCTGCGACGGCGCGAGGACGGTCTGCAAGCAGGCCGCCCTCTTTCTCCATAATATCAGCTGACTCCTATTTTTTGTGATGGGTCAGAGCGCTCAATTTTACTCTGGAGACCCTCAGGCTTCCCACCTTGTACCGCCCGATGATAATCATAGTTTTGGGACCGATGCGCAGCGAGATGATGGGGCCATATTGGCTGATCCATGCAGCAAACTGCTGTGATTGACTGAAATTGAAGGCATCAGCTTCATGCTCTATCGTTCGATGAATGGTTGCGTACTTTTCTCTGGGGATTGCATTACCAATCAACCAGTGTCCAGGGGGCCCTGGTGGTAGAGGCAGGCGCCGCCTGCCGCCCAACTTTGAACGAACGATGCTGCTGGCAAATATCAGGGCAGCAAGGGCAACAAAAGCCTTGGCTTGAAAAGCCAGGTCAAGCATCTTGGAGTTGAACATCTGAAGAAAATGGTACAGTGAAGAAAGGGTGAAAGGATGTCGGTAAGCCATGTCGGTATAAAAAGCGAGGGAGGCCCTCAGAAGGACAGCTTATTTTTACTCCAATCGGACTCTGCAACCACTCTCGGGGATTTTGCCATTGATAATCGCGCGAATGTCGGTGCATCAGTTGAGACAAGGCCGAGCAAACTCCCGATCGTCTGAGTCACTTGGCATGTAGAATGGGGCAGTGAGCTGCAACCAGCACAGTGCACTATTCGCTGCATCCGACAGTAGCATGCGTAGCGCGTCTTTACTGCGGTCCATCGTTGATTACGTGATTTCTGTCAGACGTCTATTCACAAGGGTGCATAGGATGGCTAAACTTATTTGTTCTGCATATGGATGTAACTTACTATTAATGGGATTCAGAATTGCTAAATGGGCCAACAATTCCAGAATTCCGGCACCATCCGCGGCATCATGATGCGTGACCTCGCATGTTTCAAAACACGTTCCTTTTAATCGACAATCTCTTCAGAGTCTGCTTGTAGAACTGTGA
Organism: Chiua virens; assembly: GCA_019787685.1. NCBI lineage: Eukaryota > Fungi > Basidiomycota > Agaricomycetes > Boletales > Boletaceae > Chiua > Chiua virens. The sequence continues at coordinate 2,366,344 of JAHNUO010000006.1, read as the reverse complement.
TTGCGATTTACAAAGCTTCGTTCGCACTTTGAGGACCTTCTCGACTTTGTCCGAGTCGGGCACGATGACTCGCTCTCAACATTCATACTCCAATCTCTTCGAACGGAATGAAGGAACTCAAAGGTCCGGTGGATCCTGAGGCAAGGTTTTTGTGTCATTGCAATGGATTGGCTTTTGCGAGGCTGGGGGTTCCAGTGACGAACATAGCGCTCCACCCACTGTATTTGCCAACTTCGACTTCAAGAACTTGCCTCAAGTCAAGATCCCGTCCAACTCGTCATTCAGAAAACGTGTGTTCCCTCCCTTCCATTGTACAACATGCAAGCCATTGAACACATATATCGGTCTCCTACCCGTCGGCATCGGTGATCCGGGACCATTGCGTTCATGATCGATCTATCCGTGTTCCGGAGACATACCCGCAAATCACGAAAATGAGGCGGTGGCCTGGCGCAAAGATCTATAAATACGTCTCCACACCGGTCTCTCAATGAAAATAAGAAAAAAGTGAGTCAAACTGCGGCAAGAGTTCTGTCCCGACGGTGCTACACTGGTTTGTTGAAGATTAGTCACTAGGGAATGGAGACATCGCGTAGGATCGAGAGACATATGGTCATGGTCCCGTTCCCCATTGATCATGTTTAGCGGCGCTCAAGCCTACATGTGGCCATGAGTTTGATGGCAGTGGATCCAAGCACGAAAAGCAGAAGAGTCCACAGCCTGAGTACTTGCTCTGCCACATGTCAACTGTCACCTGAGAAGAGTTTTGATCCGGTGAGACTCATCAATAAACTCCCGATTACCAATGTTAGCTGTCGAGGATAAATTATTATGCGATCTTCAAATCTTCAAACCCAGCAGTTACCTCTGATTCAGATTCGCCGGAGACACAGAATCAGTGACTGGACTCGAGTACCCTTCACCAAGGGTGCATGTATGATCGACGCGGTCCGGCGGATTAAGTAACGATCAGCGCCCATTTCAAGATGGGCCGACACGTGGGATTTCAGCATGTGGTATACCCCATGTACAAGTTGCGACTGACTACTACGTCACGGTGATGTGAACCTCAAAAATATACATAACGAATTCTGGTCCTCACAAGCGCTATACACACGCAGATTCTAGGAGGATTCAAACGTGAATCTGGGTAGTGAGTAAAAGTTGTTGTGGAAGTTCCGGCTGTCATTGAATGTTGCGCCACCGGCTATCACTTATGGGTACATAAATAATTCGCGACAATATCAAAACTCCGGCTCCCAACGTTAACGGAGAGCTCGCGGGAAGACCGATATCCAGTTCGCCGACATCAACTTTCCTCTCTTTATTTTTTTTCTGTTCCGGGCGAGCCCTCAAGGTATTAGACCTTATCGATCATCCAACACCCTGCCATTCCCTCCACTTCAAGTGAGTTTTTTGTCGGGTTTCTTCGTCGTTGCCGCACCGAATGTCACAATCTGCTGTGCGTGATCCTGTGATGACGCCACTCAGGCACAAAGTTTCCACTGAGGACACTTCAACGAAAAAACAACGAAAATGATGAATATAGCCTCTCGCCGATTCATCCATACGTAGTCACCGGCTCTAGTATCATCATCCGATTCATTTGTTTGTCGAGTTCCTTCGACAAATGTTGTTAGCGAGATTGCCAAGTATGATCATTCTCCTCCATCGCCTCGCCCATCATCGCTCTCCTGTCCGAGATGTCCGGGTCCATGCTGAAACGCCACGTAGCTGACGATATCCTGTACCATCCCTGATTATGCGCTACATCCCAGTCGAGTCCTTGCTTCCGCCCATCATACCCGGGTCGTGCGGTGCACATGTTATCGGAGGTTGGGTAACGTACAATACCTTCCGGCGCGGATGGGGTCAGCACTCGCCAGCCCAGATACTGGCACCGCGGTCAGGAACATGAAGCTATGGAAGCCTTTCGCCTGCCTTTACAACAGCGACCATTCCGGGGTATTCCCTACGCCCCGCAAAGGGTAAGTCGTTTCCGAGTCGTTCCCCGGGTTACTCAGGCTAGTACAATCACTGAAAATAACGCTGGACGACACAGCATTCGGGGTTATCGCAATCTCACAACTATTAACGAATCGTATCTCGCATGTACTGACTTTGGCTGTGCTGACTCAGAGGCTTCTCGGCCACCCTTCGCCGCTTGCTGACCGTCTGCTCTGTGGACGCAGAGTGGAATTGCCCTCACTGGTCGCGCTTCAATAATGATACTCTATCATCAGCCCTTAGTGTTTGTCGTCGTTAAATACAAAAAAAGTCATCTGGTGGTTTATCATTGCGACGATATTTCAAGTTACACTCATCTGACTTATATCATACTATCCTCTAGGACCGGAAACATGATCATGCGAACACATCGCATTACCACTTTCCTCGTGATAGGAGTACACCACATGTCCTTCTTCCTGCTCACCATCAACTAGAATTCATTCAAGGCATCTGTGATATCGGTGACGGCTTCTCGAGCTCAACGATGCTCATTTTCATCCGTCATTGAAGAGGATGTCCCATTCTTCATCGCGCTTCACACTCGACATGCGCTGGTCTTTGCCCACAGGCAAGAAATTTCCGAGTTTCATGAGACTCGAAAGTCCGTGTATATACGCGCGTCTCTAAACTCAAGCCGTATGCGTCCACACAGTGAGCGAGACGGACCGGTAGTCCATCTGGTCATATAAGGTTTTTTTCCCGCTGCCCATCTGTCGATAGACCCACTGACAACTTCGGCGATCACGACATGTGACGCTGGGCAGGTCGCTCGAATTCAATACATATATGGTGATGGCATAGGTCACGGTAGGTGAGACTGTGTGGTGAATAAACGAGTAGGCTAAAGGACCAGGAAAGGGAAAAACAACAAAGATGTGACTCGCGAGGATAAGACTCGGAGGCGTCCGTGACTCGTTCGAGGGCGGTTGACGCTTCGTCGACGCGGTCCCGCCAGATGCGTGACGCACGAGAATCACATCGTCCACGTTGCTGCGATGGTGTACAGTGCGACTTCCCAAGAAACAGGCAAGCGGACGTGAGCGTTGGAAATGTGTCTTGATGCCTGTGCAAGACAACTGGCTAGCCCGAGTGGATGAACGGAATCAAGAGTGGGCGGCGACAGCCTGAGAGGAGGTGAATGATACATTGATGTTGGCCTGAACAAGGAGTCTTGTATCAAGTGCTAGGCCGACTCGGAACCCGGACCGGCCGTTACGCAAAGGCAACTTGAGCTCCCTTCGGCCTCTCAAAACATCCGAGAGCGATGCCATGTTCCGGGTCGCCTGACACAACGGGGTGTGCAATATTTAGAGTGGACCTAAATGTTAGCCCCGACGTGAATCCAGAATATAAAGTTTAGTTTACCATTCAGGCGTAGACAAAACTTCAAGTTGGTTTTGAAGTTTGGACCTATCCTAAATTTAGAGTTTATTATTCACATTTGTAACTGGTTCAAGTTTCAAGTTTACTAAGGATGCATACTAAAGGTTCGCCCAAAGCATCAGGAAAAAGCTCACCCCATAGGCAATGTATAATTGTGCATAAAATGCACAGGTCCCCATAAAAATTTGCATGTGGTAGGTATACACGTTATGTTGATGTTATATATGTAGACTATGCTGGATTACGCAGATTATGCAGATTTATGTCTACTATGCTAGTGATCATGATGCATGACTCGGATGTATCATACAATGGTCATTGCAATGCAACCACAGTGGTGGTACACTCGCGGCACCGTCAGCATCGTCGTCGCCGTCATCGACATGGTGGTTGGTGACACGTACTTGCGTCGCCGCCGACTTCCTCGTTGGTTGTGGTGGTGGCACCCCCGCAGTGTCATCAACATCAGTGTCGCCGTCGTCGACGTGGTGGTGGCGGCACACATAATCGTTGGAGTTGTCATCCTCATCGTCCTCGCGTCATTGCATTGTCATTGTCCTCATATCCTTGCGTCGATGTGGTGGCACGGTCCATGCTGCCGCCGTCGCCATCGTTGCGGCGGTGGACCACTCAGGCTGTCGCGTTTCCATCCTCGATGTCATCGCGGCACCGCATTGGTGGTAGTGGGGTTGATCCCGTTGTCGTCGGTGACGGTGTGCTGACCCCGTCCACTGGTGGTGGTGGCACGCAGTTGCGTCACCGCGCCCTCGATGTCGTTGTGGCAGTCCATCCGAGTCGCCGTCGTCGTCACTGCGGTCTGTCGGTGGTGGTACGCTGTTGCGTCGCCCTCGCCGTCATCGTAATGGGGCGTTACTGCCATCCGTCGTCGTCCCCACAGTGCCAGTGGTGGCACACCGTCGGTGGCGGTGGGGGGCACGCATTTGTATCGCCATCGTGACAGCATATCGCTGCCGTCGTCGTCGTCGTCGTCGCTGTGGTGGCACAACGTCGCCGTCGTGGTGGTGAGTCATTGTCGTCGTTGTCGTTGTGGCATGACGCTGCTGCCGCCGCTGGCACGGTGGTGCCACTTCGTTGTCATTGTCGATGTAGTTGTAGCCCTTGTCGTTGTCACAGTCGTCGTCGTGGTGGCGGCATACCGTCGTATTTTCCTCGCCCTCAATGTCGTCGTTATGGTGGTGGTGGTGGTGGTGGGCTTGATGGCATGGCACTGGCCTCGTTGTGTCGCCGTAGTGGTTATCATGGTGGTAGCGTGCAGCTGCGCCACCATACCCGTGCAAATCTGTGGGGGGAAGGGGGGGGAGGTAGTGCCCATAAACATACGGGGTCACTCACCTTTGGAATTTGGAGGAGAGGGAAGCAAGAAATAATTGATAAAGTACCTACTGGTGAGTCACTAGTCAGTGTTGGCGAGACGTTGTGAATTACATACTATCGAACGCTAGTCACATGATCATTCTGCTTGCACAATTTCAGCGAAGTTAGCATTTATATGTTATTATGACTATTATGTATACTTTATGTGTCAATATGTGTAACTTAGTAACGATTATGGTGCGAGCTTTTTCTTGATGCTACGACGTTGTCCAGCTCATTCTGCACGGCGTCCTGCGCCTCAGGATGGCAAGCGGCAGCCATGACGACGACCATGATCGCTACAGAAGTCTATTTCCCAGGTAAGTCGAGATTCCCCACTGATCAGCTTCGAATCACGTACTGTGTCCGAACCAGCACCAAAGAGGGAGCCTGCTAGGTACGCCATTTCGTCGTGTGAAAGCTTGTGGGTGGATTTGTTCTCAAGGAGATACCTGACGAAGGAGGGACCAGCGTTACCCGTTTTCTGCATGCAAGTCGATAAGCTAATAAATATGGTTCCGATAAACGCTTGTTTACCAGTTCTCGTGATACACGATCCAGTTGATCATGGAACAGTTTCGATTCCTCTTTTCGCCACGTCTCGATGTAACTTGCGTAGAATGGGACATGCTTCAAGACAGGAAACTTTTCTACCAGCAAGGCACCAGGACGCATTAGTTTCTGGAAGCGCCCCAACATCTCGTCGATCTTTATAATTTCGGGGGCATCCGTTGCCGTTGGGGTGGATTTGCCATATGCCACCCGCAGAATGACAGATGCTGCATATCGGTTAGCGTGCGCCTGATGATGCTTAGGATCATCAAGTATGTCAAGGATGACGTCCCGAGCGGCATTCATTTGGATTGGTGCATAAGACTCCGCAGCCTTTGGTTGGAGATGGGTGTGCGCGGCTCTGCATGGGAAATCCGATTGATCATTCAAGGCAAGAGATAAATGAAGGGGATTCAAGCTTACCTGCGAAGCCTTCGGAATTGCTCACCTGCAGGGGCAAGTACCAAACGTAGTCCACGCGACAACATTTCACCCGCTGCAATTGTGCGAGGACGGCCAACCAGCAGGCCGCCCTGTTTATCCATGATGTCAACTGACTCCTATCGTTGTGATTGGAGTCAGTGCGTTCAGGTTAACACTAGAGGGACCACTCTCACCTTGTACCGCCCAATGATAATCATAGTCTTGGGACCAATTCGCAGAGAGATGACACGACCATACTGGTTGATCCATGCTGCAAATTGCTGCGATTGGCTGTAACCTCGAATTTAATACATAATCTATCCATTCGAACGAGTGGTACGTACTCTTCTCTGGGAATCGCATTACCAAACAGCCAGTGTGCAGGAGGCCCCGGTGGCAGAGGCAGGCGTCGCCTGCTCTTCGACTGTGAATAAATGATGCTACCAGCGACTATAAGGGCAGCAAGGGCAGCGAAGGCCTTGGTTTGCAAAGCCAGGTCAAGCATATGGAAGTCAAACATCTAAAGAAAATAGGTAAAGGGGGAGACAGGTTGCAGGAAGCATTTTTGATAGTCAAGGTGGTTTAAAAGGCTGAGGGGGGACCCCTAAGACTGCTCATTTCTGCCCAGATCAGACTTGTCGACTCATATGACATGATAACCTTGTCATCGCGACAGGGTCGGCGGAGGAGCGGGCAGTGAGCATCAACCAGCACACTCCACCGTTCACTGCATCCGACAATGGTCAAGCAGCATGTACGACTTGATATGTGGCTTCGGCGCTCACCAGCTGCCAAATGGGCAATGGCGAAATAGTGGCTTGGCACTAAACAATGACGTCGTTGTTAGCCATATTCACCACAAAGGTGAGGCCCGGTCTCTCATTAGATTCCGAGTTTGAGTTAAAAACAGAGCACCAGCTGCGGCAAGAGTTCTGTGCGAACGTACTGCACTGGTATGTTGGAGACGAATCTTGTTGAAAAACAGGTAACCACTGATGATAATTAGCGAAGCGCTGATATTCGATGGTGCAAGATGGTGCAAGTGGAGAATCCTCCACAACCTCATTTCTTCTCCTACATGTTGGTTGCCGCGATAAAGCGATCATTAACAAGCTTATCAACGATTGCAGCAACGTCTGCAAGTTCCGTAAGTTATCAATACTGCCTCAGAGTTGCCAGCCAGATGACAGTGCTTACTTGGAGTTCGGATATATAATCAATAGACTGCACACGACAAGAATATAGAAATCAGGGTAAAGTAAGTTCAAGAATTCGAGTAACTTGGACAAGACTAGTCGGAGGCGGTTCTGGGTCGGACTACGGTATACTAATACTGATGGCAGTGGCATGAGCTGTCGGTCGGCGTCGGCGATAGGTGTGAATCCCTGTGTTTTGATCGTTTTGATCAGAGTGAAATTCACAAATTCGCAATATTGTCTATGCTGAATCTTCGCCCGAGACAGTGGCCTAAACGCACATAATAACTCGAATCTACATCGAGTGTTGCTGAATGAGTTGTTGTGGTCGAGCTGTCAAATGTTTCACGACTGTGAGAATAACAAACCAAGTTGGTCTTCGTCGTTCGTCATTCTCCCCGCCATCTTTGTTTTCTGTCTCACCGACCTTTTCCCTTCATTTCCAAATTCTCTTTGGTTTTCTTCGTTCCTTGCCGGTCACAATGCAACGTGCTGCGCGTGATCGCGTCTTGCCGTCGCTCGGGCACCTGCTGAAGGCTCTTTCAACCAAAATACGATCAAGACGGTGAGTATCGTCACGCTTTATCCATAGGTAATCACTAGCACTGTCTGGGTTCTGTTTCTGTATCACTTTCCCTTGAAACATGTCACTGACGGACCTCCCAGGTACTGTTCTCCTCCCAGCTTGCCAGCCGTGCAATATCACTACTCTCCCGCCCACGACCTCCCTTACCTCCCGTCTGAAATCTGGTTGATGGTTCTCCGCGAAGCCACCGCCATGTCTCCAGATCCCCTCGACATCTCTCTCGGCCTCTCATTCCTGGAAACACCGTGCAGCATTGATGACTATCATTCTTCCATGCACGTAAAACGCGACTTGGCTTTGGTCAACAAAGCGTGGAACAGATACATCCAAGAGTTTCTGTACGAGTTCGTCTGGATAAGTAGAGCGAGCCAAGCGAAAGCACTTGCTTGGACTCTTCTCACACAGTTTATCGACGGGAAGCCGTCAAGTGGCCAGTGGATCCGCCGGTTACACATGGAGACACCCGCTTTGAAACGCTGCGCAACCGACGATATCCGTACCATACTTGATTATGCCCCACATCTTGTCGTCTTTTCCGACCATCATGCCGTGCGGTGCACGCGTTATCACGAGTTCAATGACGTACGATGCTCTCCAGAGCAAATGGTGTCAGCACTCGCCACCCCCAACAGGAAGCTACGGAAGCTGTCCCTTACAAATTACAGCGACGATCCGTTTCCATACCATATCTCTCCGACACTCAAACAAACGGCCGCGAATCTAGAGTATCTCGAGCTTTCCTCCTCGAGCGTTCCTGCTGTTTCCGGACACAAACTCGCAAAGGCACTGGTCGTTTCGTTCCCCGTATTGCAATCGCTGAAACTTACACTGGATAACACAACATTCGCGGTCATTGCAAATTGGCAAATGCCCAGTTTACGCAACGTATCTGTCGTATCTTCCGATTTTGGTTATGCTGGTAGAGGCTTTGCTGTCTTCTTCGCTGCCCATGGGAAAAAAATTCACCAACTGGAACTTGGTCACTCCTCATCGCTTGTTGTCGAGCACCATCTAACCCTGCAACCCCGGCCTATTCAGCAAATCCCACTTGCAGATTGGTGTCCGAACCTGAAAGAATTCATCTGCTCCGCGGACGCAGAGTGGAATTGGCGAAACCCTGACTGGATTGCACCGCATGTCTTACTTCCTGCCCATCCTCACTTGGAATTCATTGGCATCCGCGATATCGACAAACGCCTTCTCGACGACGTTGCGTCGTTTCCATCCGACATTGAAGACGATGCTCCCTTCTTCCCGCTCGTGGAACAAATTTCGTCTCTGTTATACAACGAGGCCTTCCCTTCTTTACGATACATACGTGATCTCAGTCGTACTTCACACTCGATGCGCACCGTTCTTCGCCCGCAGGCAAGAATTTTAAAATTCTGGTCCAAGATACTTGCGCGCTGTGGAGAGAGACAAGTTTGGCTCGAAGATTTTCGTGGAGTAAATATCACTTCCCGAGATCTTAGACGCGCAGGACTCGTGGAGTGAAGTGTCGTTTTCATCTCTTCTGGCTCGTTGGACCTACCTTTCTGCCACACTCTCCTCTTGGCTTCAAGGACTGGTCTAACTCATTTACGCATATGTTTTTCCTATCCACTTTTTCGCATCCCCAGTGTATATTGCCACTCTCATCCCACTGTAGCCATTCGCCATATGCATCTTTATATCCAGTTTTTATCTTCGCTTCGCTTAGCTGCGAAGATTCACCGAAACGAGCAGCGTCTCACATTTACCTTTCATCCCAACTTGACCAGCCACTCGTTCCCCCCCATTCGCTAGCCCCATATTTTTGGTTGACTTCTTGACTTCACTAGCCCCACGCGGTTCCTTCGTGCTGCTATCAACCTCGGAAACCTGGATCATTCGCATTCAATTTACTTGGTCCTCATTGGTTCTTTTTATTTTGGAGGGCATCGTATCTCCATTGAGATGGAGTTGGACATATTCAATGATATCGCACAGTATAGCACGTCGCTCTCTTTGGTGTATGCCTCGGTACCTCTGCGATCTTAGGTTCAATTACTGATTTAGATGACACACTGTTCCCCCAAGCATGATTCGTTAAACATCATATCGACTTGATGTGGGACTGATAGATTTTCTAGGGGTGTCAAAATCATGGTGGCTTGTCAAATGTCGAAGCGAGTACTTTCCAACTTCCTTCAAGCCGCTGCTCACTTCATCTGAGTCTCCCGAAATTGCGTCATGCTACCTACTGCAGCATCAGATCATGTACACTTCTGACCACTGGCATCTCCATCTACTGATTAAAGAACTCTCCCAAAACATGCATAGACTATCGGATGTAAAACTAGTAATACAAAATCCACTCTTAACGAGTCTACTACACAGTACATATTTATGCTAGTTCTCCGACTTATCAACACGTACTGCTGCCATCCGATATAATAGTAAGTATCCAGAATGACCAGCAGCTAGTAGCTAATGACGTGCAAAGCGAGGAAACGACGTTATTTACTGGTGCTTCAAATTTCGGAGCTCTCTTTGGACATCTCGGATGTTTGAGCGATTCCATTGGCCCACCCAATCTTGCGCCGCGAGATTGTTGCTTTGAGGAGGTACGCTGTGCGTATGAAGCGATTGGGTGCGCTGTCTTGGAGTATGGATGAGAGGAGCCGCGACAGATTTTGGCTCAGGCGCCGAGACAAGCTCAGGAGGAATCCCCTCGCCTAGATGGCGGGTAAGTTTGGCCATCCGCTTGCGACGGATGTCCGCTTCGGAGGGCACCATGGGTGTGGTAGGGGTAGGAGGGACGGCCCATGCGGATGGGGTGGTCGTGTGTGAGATGGATGTTGTGTCAAGCTGTATATAGAGCTTGGGTGGTTTATCGCCAATCCGACGCCTGTTGCTAGAGGAACCGGGAGGGACGGATGGGAAAGAGTCGGTCCTCTGCAGATTCTGGGCGCCGTTGTAAGGATGAACCGAGATGGGTGGGGTATCATTTTCCAAGACCGTGGGCGTAACTCCCAGAACGGCCCCGAGCTTCCTTGTGGAACGCACGAGGTGGGTGCGTTGCTGAGAGTTGAGGAGATTAGTGGTGGGAGGCAGGGCATGGGGACCGTGGGGATAGGGGGCATATGGGTTTGAAGACATTGCAGAGGGCTTATTAGAATGGGGTAAAGAAACAAGGAAAGGGATTGAAGAGGGTTCTGGAGAGAGGTCGTGAAATAGAGGAGAAATAACTGGGGTCAACACGGTACCTACAGTGTGTTTAAATATCCATCATGTGTGGACGGTGAATTCGATGTGGGCAGTGGTATCAAAGCCCATATTGTGTGGATCATAGCTGTCAGTACAACCAAAAAGGCTTTGCTTTGATTTTCAACATATGGAAGTGATCCGCAAAGTCTTTGTGGTCCTCCGGGATCATCTGGTCTAAGCGGGCCCGACACACGGAATGGCCACACGTCATCCAAGTGGACACTATGTGGTCTCGAGCCGTCAAAGGAAATCTAAACGCGAAAAGCAGATCAGATGTTTCGTTGGCCACTGACCTTGCTTTGAGAGATTCGTTTTAGTAGCGGCGGTCCAATACCGTAGATCTTTGAAATTTCTAATTCGAGTGCAATACATTGCTGTGACTTATTTGCGGCAAAGTTTGATAAGCCTTCCTCAACTTTCGCCCACCATGGTACGTTCTGCTGGAGGATGCAGGGTCGCTGCATATTAACTACGGATCTGTCTAGGATGCAGACATTGAACACCTCGTTCTCTCGGGAAAACTGTTCGGTACCGGTACCGAGTCCTCTTCACCCGAACGCACCCCTTCGCCCTCTCTCTCATTCGCAACCGACGACTTTGACGTCGACGATGAGAAGTTCGGATCCACTCCCGACACCGCGTACGAGTCGATAGGTATGGGTCCCGGCCGCACGGGTGTCAAAGGCGTCATCCGGGATCAACATGAAGCGCAGGCGGTCCAAGCGGCCAAGAAAGAACGAGAGTTGGAGGCGCTGAGGAAGCGCATGGAGGGCGGTAGTCTTGGGGGAAAGACGTTTTTGGAGGAGGAGCGCGAAAAGCAGGCGCTGGAAGGGAACGATCTCGAGGACGATCTCGCGCGGGTTCGGCGAGACGTGTTGGGACGTCCCAAGGAGGGTCCGTTTGGGCATCTGAGAGAGGTCGGTCGGTCGGGGTTCGTCTCTGCGGTAGAGCGTGAGGAACGGGGCGTTTGGGTTGTCGTGCATCTGTATGAATCGGTGCGTGGTGTTGGTTTTTGCGCGCGATTTGCTGATAGTGGATTTTTTTTCTCGGAAAGTCGTTGGACAGGTGTTTTTTGTTGGACGACACGCTGTCTAGACTTGCACGCATCTATCCACAGACCAAGTTTCTGAGGGCTCGCGCTGCTGCTCTTGGGTTCGCATGTAAAGCATCGGCGTCGAAACGGCGTGCCTCACGACAGCGAAGCATGCCGGGCAAGTTTGTAGACGAAGAGGATCTCTGCGACGGTGTGGAAGAAGCAAAGACACCGTACTATGATGAAGATGAGTATGAAGACGACGACGTGGACACAGACATGCTGCCCACATTGCTAGTATATCGTGACGGCGGGCTGGTACACAATTGGGTGCGAGTAGACTGGGAAGCTGGGAGGGCTGGTGTGGAAGAACTCCTTTCAAGGTAAATCGTATGACATACTCATGCTTGTCGGGTGGTCTAATTACTGTATCCTTAGCCGGCACATCATCACTGAAGTGATCCCTTCTGGGAACGGTAATTGTGGTCTACCTTCGGATGAAGAAGACCTTGTTTGGAGCGACGAGGAGGTAGCTTCGTAGCCACCGGTGGTGAACGAGGCAATGGTTCATCCGGGATCGTTCTGTATCATACCATGGCTGTAATTTCTTGACAGTCAGCAAACCCGTCGTGCCAACTGCTAACTGGCTTGCTCGCCGATTTACATTCATTCGGTCGGGATCCGTTGGTCGATCTAGTCTAGTCTACACAATGTTACCCAGTACATATTAATTATGTACAATCGATGTATTTTCTCCGGCATCGGAGAATGACTAGATTTTTCCCATGATGCCGCTATATTATCAGATAAGACAGTATGCCCTCTTTTAGTCACCTCTGAAATTGGAGGCCGCCAGTTAAACCAACCGCTATCCCTTGTCCTTATAAATGCCAGCACGGTATAAACTCGTCCCAACGGAACCACAGGGTATTAAAGATTTCGTTCTGAGCGGAATATCCGCTGATGGCCCCCGGATTATTCTTAGAGGAAGGTTATGACCGCTCGTCCAGGCGCTCTCACTCCCGAGGCATAACTGACGACCAGGGAAACACCCCTGTGACCGTAGAACAGGACGCACACGTCGGGGTCAAGAAGGTCGAGGCTGCTTTGAGCATCTACGGCCGCTACTCTCGTTGGTGTCTTTTCATAGGGTACGCTCACTACCGGCCCTCATATTCCCATGGAAGTACACCCCTGGTGCTTCTTTTCTTCTCACTAAGACGTCGTCGTCTGCGCTTCATCTGACGGGTATCCACGCCATCTAGGCTCGGTCTTGCATCGTATATTTACTCACTCGACGCGTCGACGACACCTGCCTACCTTACCTTTGCAACCTCGAGCTTTGGAGAGCACAGCCTCTTGAGTTCCATATCTGTTGCACAATCGCTCATCAGTGGGTTTTGCGTTATACTGGAGACTTTTCGTTGACAAACGAGATGCTATGCGACTACAGTTGCTGTTGGCAAACCTGTCATAGCGAAAGTCGCCGACGTCTCTTCACGAGGAAGTGCATACGTAGGCGTTCGTAAGTACATATCACCAAATTTCATGATTCATTCCTGATGGTGTCCCCCAGTATTGTTTTATGTTCTCGGTGGGTACATTACATTACAATAACACATCAACTAAGACTCAAGGTGTGTAGGATATGCCGTGATTGCTTCGGCACCGAACGTAGCCACGATAGCGGGTGGTATCATCATATATGCAGTGTACACCGATATTTTCCTTATCGAGATTCTGATAAGAATCTGACGTTTTTGTTTTCGCAGTGGTTATACGTGCGCAATCCGCTTGTTTCTGTGGTTCATTGAAGACCAACTCACTTCACTAGCGGGCTGCAAATTCTGACTCAGATTATTATTGCTGATATAACAACGTTGAAATGGCGAGGGCTTGTAGTGTCTCTCGTTTCCGCTCCTTTCTTGGTTAATGCTTTCATTGGCTCTAATATCTCAACGGCCGTCATCGAACACGTAGGCTGGAGATGGGGTTGTAGGTCCGTTCGTTATCTTATCGATGGAGTGTTCACTCTCGTTTCAGATGCTATGTTTGCTATACTAGTTCCAGTCTCGCTTTGCCCGCTAATCATCACCCTTTTGTGGGCCGAGTATAAAACGAAGAAACTTGGCCTCATAGAAACCGTCGACATTTTGGATGATCCTCGAGATGTAACAAATAGAACGAATTCCTCCGACGATACCCTACTACAACGTCTACGACGGATGGCTGAACAACTTGATCTTGTCGGCCTCATACTCCTTGCTACAGCGATATCGCTGATCCTTCTCCCGCTCACCCTGAGTCAGACCATAAAAGGTCAATGGAAGAATGGTACATTTCAGGTTCTTTGACTGTATGGGATTGATTGTAAACACACCCCAGGTTCGGTTATCTCGATGCTCGTCATCGGGATCGTAGTTCTGTTTATATTTATATATTGGGATATCCGTATTGCGACGCGGCCAGTCATTGCCCCGCGGTTTCTGAAGAACAGGGGTGTGATATTCGCAGCATTGATCGGTTTCTTTGATTTCGTCGGTCCCTTCTGGTCATCATACTTCGCGCGCTCACACATGATGTCTAGATGTCCTTTTACCTGACATACACATACCTGTATTCTTTCGTATTGGTTGTCAAAACATGGCACGTATTCCGCTCATTCTGGTGTCGCAGTCACTGAATTGCACCCTAGGTCACTCATCGATGCCACCTATTTCATGCAAACACAAACCATCGCTCTCACCCTCTTTGGTATCCTAGCTGGCGTCAGCATGCACTTGATGCGTCGGTTCAAAGTACGTCGCGTCGCTCGATCGCTGCCTCCACCGCGCTTACAATAACCTCCAGCACGTCCTGGTATTCGGCCTCGTCGTCCGCCTCGCGTATGTCCACCGCGTGCCTCCACCGCGTTTGATACTCACCCACGCACAGCGGCGTCGGCATGATGATCCACTCCCGCGGCGCCAATGGCTCTGACGTCGAACTCGTCTTCACCCAAATCCTCCAAGGCTTCGGCGGCGGCCTGGCCGCCATCGCTTCCCAAGTTGGCGCCCAAGCCGCCGTGCCCCACGCCGACGTCGCCATCATCACCGCGCTCGTCTTGCTCTTTACCGAGATCGGCGGGGCCGTGGGCAACGCTTGCGGTGTGTTCCGAGTCCTTGTGTGTCCTTGGTTGCTGACGCGTGCACAGCGGGGGCGATCTGGTCCAATACGATGCCAGGCAATCTGGCCAAGTATTTGCCGTGGCTGTCGGACGCGGAACGGGCGGAGCTGTATGGGAGCATCACGTCCGTCACGAGCGTGCCACGGGGCGACCCGGTACGGGAGGGCGTGATATTAGGTGGGTTCAGATTCTTGAGCAGTGGAATTCGATCGCGCTGAACAGGGCCGTAGCGTATGACGACACGATGAAATTGATGATTTGGTGCGCTGTGGGGCTGAGCGTCGTCCCGGTCCTTTGTGCGTTCGGCATGCCGGACATGTTTCTTGGAGACAAGCAGAACGCAGTCGATGCTTCAGATCTCACTGGTCGGGTGTCGGCTCCAGAGGAAGAAAGTGACGGCGGGAGCGAGAACGAGGGTACCGTTGTGGGCGAATGATGCGTCTGGTTGGCACCAGTCGCGTTACTTGAGGCTTTCAAGTGGAAGACATTTGGGACGCTGGTTGTCCACCAGGACAGAGCGTACAATATTTATACGAGCTACTGATCCTGAGTATTGAATATTGAATATTGAATGAGCTGTGTACAGAAACCTTGTTTGCAACTTGAGTTATAATAAAGTCACGATAAAGCATCAAATAAAGGAACTTTTTACCACGGGGCCACATTCTGATTCCCTCACAGCCAAACAACAATATTATATAATTGTAATGACCTGGGCACTATAGGCTTTCGAATTCATATATAAATGTATCGTTCCTTTATTATTTGAGGACAGAAAAATAAAAAAGACCACGAGAAGAGCTGGACAGAGATTACATACAGTACACGACAAGAAGAAAAAGGAAGAAACAACGCAAAAAGTACGGGTGCCATCATCAATCCTCATCGCTGGGGTTCGTCAGATACTCGTCATCGTCGCTCAATACCTGTTTCCGCCCGGCACTCCGTGCCCGTCGTTGTGGATGCTCGTCGTCGTCCATTGGCGTCAGAGCAGAATCGTATGACCCAGATGCAGATGGGGCTGGTTGGCTTGGCAGTGGTGCGGCACCTGGAAGGTCAGTCCCAGCTGTGGTTCCGGTGAGCGCCGCATGGAAGACTTTCTCCATCTCCTCGGCGTCGATGTAGACCCATGACCCTTCTTGGTTGTACGTCCGGGCATTGTCGAACATGAGCTTCCAGTCGGCCCTAAATAGTGTGATATTTTTGTAATATCCACCGGTGATACGTTTACGAATGGTCGAGAGCGCGATAGGTTGAGTGATAAGCTGGTAATAGTCGGGGTAATCCTGGGAGCGTCGGCTCAGCACTATGGTTGATATTGGAGGGTGAACACATACCCTTCTATCTGGAGGTTCACGGAACAGGTCACAGCGTTTCCGTCCATCAGTGTCTTCACAGGCAAGAACCGCCTTGTACACCTCATTGAAGGCTTTTTTCATCTTCTCTTTTATGGATGCAGGTATGTCTGGCACCTTCGTCTTGCGCCGTTTCTGGCGACAACATAATCAGCATTTACGGAAAGTGTGTACAAGAAACCACGAACTGAATCCCTGTCCTCGTCATCCTCCTCGACCGACGGTGTGACAGACATCGACTTCATCCCGCGTTTCCGCTTTCCAGCAGCAGCCGGAGAGTCGTAATCCATCTTTGCCTTCCCCTTTCTTGCCTTTCTTCCGCGCGCCTCCGACTCGCTCGCAGGAGTACCTCTGCCCGGGGTCTCACTCTCTTTCAAGAGTTTGTTCGCCACCCGCCGCTCCTTCTTCCCTCTATTTCTATCCGCCAACTCTTGCAGATCCTCGCCGTCTTCTACAGCCATAGCCCATTGTTCATCGCTCAAGCCGTCATTGTAGTTCACAACGTTCCTCCGTCGTTGACCGCGACCCTCCAAGACCTCATCCAGCTCCTTGACTTCAAAAGGTTCGTCGGTCTGATAACATTCGGGGAGTTCCTCGAGTTGCATGAGTTGTAGAGGCGGCCGGCCGCGGTTCCCAGCAGCGCGCCAGTGTTCAAATGCTTCTCGTTCGCGAGCCATATCCATAGCGCGGAAAATTTCAACTTCTTCATCGTTACGAGCAAGCATCTCATTCAGCTCATCGTCATTCATATCACCCGCTTCTTCATTCTCTTCCTCTTGGTCCGCCTCGAGGATGGAACGCTGGCGGGAATCCAGTATATAGAACCGTGAAGTGCGAGTTTCGAAATGATACTTACCAAGAACTCTTCCTGCTCCTCCACCGTAGACTTGTTATCGAAGCGACCAGCTTGAATGACTTTGTCGTCGATATCAAGTTTATATCGTGCACGGGCGTACATTGCCTCTTCCACACTCTTTTCGGTGATAAAACGAAGGATGCGAACAGCCTTCGTCTGACCGATACGGTGTGCACGATCTTGAGCTTGCAAGTCGGCATGGGGATTCCTGATGGATGAGTTGATTAGTCGGAACACCCTGTCGGGGAATTAACCCACCAATCAGAGTCGAAGCTACAGTCCCGGGGTAAATACAGTCAGCATGCGTGTTGCAACTGAGCACAAGATACCCACATGATGACCGTATCAGCAGTCTGCAAGTTCAATCCCAAACCACCAGCACGCGTCGATAAGATGAAAACCTTGTACTCCGAGTCCTTCGCGTTGAACATCGCCACATGGCCCGCACGCTCTTCTGTTTTTGTCCCACCATCCAACCGAAGGTATTTCCAACCCATCATTTTCAAAAAGTCCTCCATAATATCCATAACCTTCGTCATTTGGAAGAAGATGAGGACCTACAGATTCGCATATAATCAATGGATTCTGCTAGCACAAGTGAAGAAAACTTACTCTATGACCGGTGGCAAAGAACTTCGGCAAGATGCGAGAGAGTAATTCGAGTTTCCCGGAAGAACGAATGAGTTTATCATCGATTATGGCGGACGGGTTAACCTTGTCTTCGACGCTATCGAACAGGAAAGGATGCTGACAGATCTTTCGGAGTTGCATAAGTTCATTGCTCAACCCTTTGACACCTCCAGATTTCCTGTAATTATCAGCAAGGTAAGTAAGACAACATCAGCCAAACTAAATGTCATATACCCTTTCGAGTCCTTTCCGTCTGCAATCATCTTGTATTTCTTCATCTGCCTGTACAACTGCGATTGCAAAGCGCTCATTCGGACTTTAATGACTTTCTCGACCTTGTCGGGCAATTCGCTTTCGACATCTTTCTTCAATCTCCGCAAAAGGAATGGACGAAGGACCTTGTGCAGGCGACGGATAATTAGAAGAGCCTCTTCTTCGTTCACCTCGATCTTGTCTCCAGTACCAGAGCTGGCGAATGGCGTATTGAACCATTCGTCGAACGACTTGACTGAGTTGAAGATCTTGGGGAGAACGAAGTTTAGAAGGGACCACAGTTCAGGAAGGTTGTTTTGAAGAGGGGTACCGGTAAGAATAAGACGGAAGCGAGAGTGATAGTATTGGGTGAGGGTTTGCGCCAGTTTACTCTGCGTATTCTTCATGCGATGACCCTCGTCTAGATACGGTGTTCCCGACTGTATAACGCAATGATTGCCATGGATTACTCACCTATGATCATGTGAACCCATTTGATCTTGCAGAGAATCGGTCGATCTTTGATGATATACTCGTAGGTCGTCAACAGGACTTGGAATTGACCGACGCGCAGCTCCGCTTGGAGATTGCGACGCTGCGAGGGGTTGCCCTTGTACGAGATTGTCTTGACCGCTGGCGCCCACTTGGCAAATTCACCGGACCAGTTCGTCATAGTACTGAGTGGAACGATGACGAGGTAAGGCCCGCGCTGCTTCTTGACCTCGATGAGGAACGCGACAAGGGAGATCGTTTGGATCGTCTTTCCAAGACCCTGAAGTAGGAGATAAGCACGCATATACGCAAGGTATGAAATAAAAACGCACCATTTCGTCTGCCAAGATACCATTCAGCTTATTATTGTACAAACTCACCATCCATTGCAACCCTTTGAGCTGGTAATCCTTGAGCGTACCACCGATAAGAAGGGAGGGTTGTTTGGTGACCCTCTCAGATATCCGATGAGCAACAGCGTAGTAGTCCACCTTGGTCTTGTCTTCCAAGGCATCCTCATCGACTTGAGCACCAAAGGTGGCCTCGTTTGTCGGGCCATCCTCGGTTTCAAACTCCAAGCCACCAAATTCAGTCTGTTGCGCCATAACGGCCTGGGCGAGAGAATCAAGATAGGTATCGGTTTGTCGGATGAGATGGGTGATACGTGTATCCTTGGCGGTGTCAATGAGTTTCATATATGCTTCTTCATCGTCGGCTTTGAGGGCCTTGAGACGTTCCTTGGATATGCGTTCGATACGTTTCTGCTCTTCCTTTTCGGTATAAGAATGGAAGTTGACGACGGCCTTTCCGAGACGCAGGACGCGGTCCTGAGTCGACCGACATGTCGAGATAACATCTCTACCATGGGCACAGATAACGCCGAGCTGTTCTACATGCTTGTGTTTTGCACGTTTCTCGCGGTCGACACGTTGCCGACGTTCAGCTTGCTCGGTCATGCGTGCGTCGCGAAGGGTGGGCTTGCGGACGCGCCGGAAGTCGGCACGATTGAGTGGTAGGAGAGTGCCTTGGATAAGACGCTCGGCGACGAGTGCACGCATAGAACGCTGCTTCTCCAAGACGCGAAGGGACTTGAGCTCAATCATCGCGCGAAGCTTGCCGTGTGCATTGGGAGCAGGATGGGAGGGAACAAGATCAACAGTGCCGTTGGATGACTCGGTGGGTTGCTTATCTGGTTGTAGGCCAAGGATATCGTCCGCGAGACTGTCAAACCCACCATCACCCATCATAACATCCATAGTTTCGAGTTCACGAATCCGCTGGATAATGCGAGCTTCGATGAAGCGGTCCCTCTCATTGATGATCTGGTGTACATCGAGACCGGGTGGTAAGATTGAGGGTATCAAGAGGCGTTGGAGGCGGGTGGCAAACATGGTCGGATCGACATCGGCTGGACGGGTGATGTGGGTGAAGGGAAGGCGGAAGGCATTATAAGGGTAGACGCCGGAATTGGTGTCTTCGTCGAGGAATGGGCCCTTTGGCAGGTCGGAGGGGGAAATGTTGGAGGGGAGCGCAGCTGTCGGCGCTTCCTCCTCCTGGGGCGTTGGTTCGGTCGTGGCAGGTTGGGCGGGTGCAGCAGGAGGAAAGGAAGGAGGGACGACACCCTTTTGCATCTTTACAGCAGCATCGACGATCCTGGGGGCAACATCGGCCTTGTCGAGATCGGCGGTGACGGTGTTCTGGGGTTTGATGGACTGACGGAGATGGTCAGGGAGGGCGGCGCCGCGAGAGATGAGTTTGAATGCCATTATCTGAGCGCGAAGGGCATTGATTTGATCTGGGGAGAAAGAGACGGGGGTGGTTGAAGGGATTGGCGCTGGGGGCACAGGACCGGATGTAACGGAAGGGGGACCATTCTGGGGGGGCGGGTTGGTGGGGGCAGGGGCCAAGGGAGGGTCGGGTTGGTGGCCATTCGGAAAGGGTGGCTGTGAGTGTGGATGTGGACCGTCTGGGAGATGATGAGAAGAGACAAGGAGAGAAAGGAAAGGGACACACGGAGGTGGATGTGTTGTTGTTGCTGCTGCTGCTGCTGCTGCTGCTGCTGCTGCTGCTGTGCTTGTTGCTGCTGATTCTGGATTGCAGCAAGATAAGTGAGGAGACTACGGAGTTCCTGGGAAGACTCGGGGGTATGACCGGCTTGCTTGAGGTCGCGGACGCGCTGTGGATGGTGGGTGAGGCAAGTAAGGATAGAAATGCACCGCATACATACTAGTAGGATGTACTGAAACTTGTCTTTTTGAGATGAACGTATATTCGGTTGGAGTTGTTGTTGGCCAAATTGGACGGGGATTTGTTGGCCTGCCATGAATGAGTGAGGCCTCTCTCTTCTCTTTCTTCAAAGACGACTTGCTCAAAAAAAACCAATCAGTGGCGTGAGTATTTCTTTACTAATACAATCACGTGATACTCAATCAATGTCACGTGCCATGTCACGTCCGTCCCCACCATCCACCCAGCAAGCTGCTCAGTCCTCCCTTGGCCGGTGCAGCCGACTCAGGTGTCTCTGGACGCATAATCTCCTCCAACCTCGACTTCCCAGGTGGCACCTCCCGCTCTTCCTTGGCCGGTGCCTTGCCCGCACGTTCCAACAGTCGGTCCATATCCAGCTGCACATAGTTGAACCCAATGTCAAAGAACAGCGGCTTCTTGTATGTCTTGGTGTCCCCGTCCAACGTACCCCCGTTGTACGCGAACCACTCGTTCTTCGTTTCGACCGCAGCAGCCGACAGTGCCGAATCTAGTTCATCCACCAAGGCGGTTCCAACCGGATACGACGTGTCTGCCGGCGTAGATAACCCCGCGAGCGATCCCAGTACAGAACGCGTCTCTCGCACGTGTAACGTAGTGTGCTGAATCAACGCCATCGCTTCTCCATACTTTTTTGTAGTCGCGTAGCATTGCGCGAGGAAGAGACACCTGGTCAATTCATCAACTCGTTTCATGCCACTCCCCATGTTATACGTACCGGCGTGCTCTTGTATACGTCACCCTCGCATCAATCGCCGATGCAAGGTCTGGACTCTCGTCCACGATGCTCAGATTTCGCATCTGTGTCAGACTCTGCACGACCGTCTCGAGCAACTTGACTACAGCAGGGTATAGTCTCGCGTCGATCTTTTCCTTCGTCTTTGGGGCGCCTTGCACGCGAGGCGTCTGTGAGCTCAGTAGCGTGCTCACGAGAACCAGATCGCGCTGGATCCGTCGCGACAAAAGTTGATAGACAGTATAGGCGTGCACGAACTGAATGTCGCGCGTACCCCCTGCAGCAGCAGACAAAGTACCCGTATTCTGTGACACGATCAGTACAATGCGAAAGATCACCAGATCGACAAACCTGTTGGGCTTCCATTAGTTTTCTCGCTACTTCTTCCGCGTCGCTCAGTGCAAGAAGAACGCCATCGTAGGCAGCCACCCCTTTCTTTGACACAAGCCCTTTTTTCTTCCCCTTGCCGTTCCCAGTGTCTCCACCATGTCGAGGAACGCTGATTTTTCCCTCCGCCTCTTGAACCTTTAATAACACGTCCACCAACTCTGGGTTTCTCACCGGTACTGGTTGCCCCTCCCACACGAGCATCTCCAGCCTTTTCTTGTCATGGGCACCTCCAGCTCCCGCGCGCTCCTCTCTAAATGTCTTGACCAACTTGTCGTATCCCTCGACGATATCTCCCTGATGCCTTCCCGCGAGATCCCTCACGATCGCATCGACATCGTACGCCTTTTCTCTGCCAAGCTCATGCGCACAATATCTGATCTCTGGCCCGATTTCATCCGCAAAGAGCGTTGCAAGTGCCTGGTCCCTGCTCGTCTCCGCCCTTTCCGCAAGCTCGTCCAACAAACTCCTCGCCACGCTCAATTGAATCAGCGCATCTTCGAAATCTTCCCGGTATCGCAGAAACCGGCCGTTCAGAACGAGTGTATACACGGTCGCTTGGATGAGGGACGATGCTCTGAGACGGGACGATGCGTAAAGCGACTGACAGCGTGAGAGGAGCTGCGTCGACCAATGGACTGCGCGCCTGAAACGCCCCGTCGCGCTGTGGCGGAGAGTACCGGCATGCCCTTCGTTCGCTGGCAAGAGGGATTGACCGACGAGATCCTGAGAGTGCGCCCATGCGCGCTCAGCTTCAAATAACAAGAGCTGAAGACTGCGTAACCAAAGATATGGACAGTATTCTCATGACAAAACGCGTCGTAGACTCACTGTCCCTCCTTGATACTATCTGTCGTCAAGGACGGCAGTTTCTTAAACTCTTTGCCTTTGCCATGCGTCATCTTGAGGGTCGATCGCAAGCGATGTGTTCGGTTTCCACAGTGTTTTCTGTAGCGCGCAAAATCATTGTATCGAAGACCGTATGCGTTACGCTGTTCGTTGGCGAGCTGGAGAGCTGTTCATTGCCAGTGATCTGAATGTTGTTCCGACTCATATTTACGAGGTCATACCTTGAAATGTCAATTTACCGTCGCTCATGGTAAACTGATGCCGATGTTGGTTGGGGACGAAAGTGTGAGACTCTACTTGCGGTCGTGATGGTATGATACAGAGAGTTGTACGAGATAATTATTGCTCCACGCGCTTAGGATGGAGTAATTTGGAACACGCAACCATCCCATTGACCATCGCCCTTTTTTTCCAGGCCCGTCACCTTTTCACGTCTGCTTCCAATGACCGACACGCTACCTCCCACGCTCCAGAATGTTTTGGATCAGAAATCGTTGAAATGGATATTCTGCGGTGCGTCTCTTACTCGTCCGACGAGACGGTCGTTCACGTTCCACTCGTTGCAGGTGGCAAGGGAGGTGTCGGTGAGTACACACCAGTTCAAATCGTCGTAAAACACGTTGTTCATTCCTGCAAACAGGCAAGACAACAACGTCCTGTTCACTCGCCATCCAACTCGCCCAATGTCGTGAGTCCGTCTTGCTCATCGTAAGTTCCTCTTCCTCCTCCTCCCCTCGTCTCACCATTCCGCGATCGCGTCCACAGTCCACGGACCCAGCACACAACCTCTCCGACGCCTTTGGTCAAAAGTTCTCCAAAGATGCGACCAAAGTCAACGGGTTCGACAACCTCTTTGCGATGGAGATTGACCCTACGAGCGCAATTCAGGAGATGGTCGAGCAATGTATGCCCATTCCCTCTCCTTTGTGCTTCAATCCCTTACCATGCTGCCATCGTCAGCGGATCAGAATGGCATGATGGGCTCGATGATGCAAGATCTCGCGTTTGCCATCCCGGGCGTCGACGAAGCAATGAGTTTTGCTGAGATCATGAAGTATACGTTCCCCCGATCTTTTCTCGTCTCAGGCACTCATGCCCCTTTCAGGCACGTTAAATCGATGGAATACTCTGTCATCGTTTTCGATACCGCACCGACCGGTCACACACTCCGATTCCTCTCGTTCCCTACCGTGCTCGAGAAAGCGCTGGGAAAACTGAGCACCCTCAGCGGCCAATTTGGCCCCATGATCCGGCAAATGTCGTCCATGATGGGCGGGCAGCAAGACTCTCAGGAAGACATGTTTGCAAAACTAGAGTCGATGCGCGCCGTCATTAACGAAGTGAACACCCAATTCAAGGATCCGGTACGTCGTCCCGTCGTCGACGTGTTCGGCTGTTATAACGTACGAACAGGAAAAGACCACGTTTGTCTGCGTGTGTATCTCTGAATTCTTGTCGTTGTATGAGACGGAACGTCTCGTACAGGAGCTGACGGCGTACGAAATCGATACGCACAACATCGTCGTGAACCAGTTGCTCTTCCCCAAGAACTGTATGATATACTTTCATTTCCTTGCACGTCGCCGACACTGACGACGCGATGCAGCGTCCAACTGCGAGCACTGCAAAGTGCGTCAAAAGATGCAACAAAAGTATCTCGCCGAAGCACACGAACTTTACGACGAATTCTTCCACATCGTCCAGCTCCCCCTCCTCACCGAGGAAGTACGTGGTCCGCAGAAGCTCAGAGAGTTTAGCAAGATGCTCGTGGAACCATATGTTCCGAACCTCGACTGAGCTTTCGCCTTGTACATTGGGATTGTTAATGGTGGCCAACTGGGATTGCATCCGACATGTCTCTTAAGTATGATAGATCTAGACTATTACGTATCGCGAACAAGGGATACCGTATCATATGGGCGGTCATGTGATGCACAAGAACCTTGTTGAATATCAAATTCAAAGACTGCTAGCTGTGGAGCCCCTAGACCCTAGACCCCCTAGACTACACCACTACACCACTACTCCATGGCACCACTCGAGCCCCAAGCTTCCATGTCAATCGAACACCAAACACCTCCACCAGCATTGCTGACTGTAGAGGAAGAACTATCATTGTTCAATGAGTTTGCTTCCAAAGCTTGGGGCAACACTAATGCTTTCATCAAATCATTCAAGGACTCTGAGGATGGTCCAGAGAAGTTCAAGTTTATTGACCTTGGAAGATACTCCAATGCATTCAGAAATTTCTTTGCTGGCCCTTTGAAGTGTGACAAGATACTTATCACCCAAGAGTATGAAGATGCATATATAGAGTTGAAAAAGGAAGCCTACAGATATGGGGCCATTGTTACAGGACAGCCTGGGATTGGTAAGTCATCTGTTTGCTTGGGGTTCTTAATTGTAATGTGTACTCCAGGAAAAACCATATTTGATATTTACATTCTGGTTAGACGACTTGGAGCCAAACAGGCTGTCATGTTGCAGTTTCCAAATGGACACCCCTGCTATGCACTCTTTCACTATGAGGTCACCTACCACGACATTACCACACAGAATCCACTTGCCAATGCACCCACTTTCTTGTGGGCTTTATGTGATTCCAACCATAATGTACAACAACCTGCTGGAATTTTCTATGGCAAGTGGGACAAAATTCGGATCATTCAAACAACATCACCCCAGGAGTCACAATGGAAGGCATGGAAAAAACAGCAAGGTGCTGAAATCTATGTTATGGACATCTGGTCAGAGGATGAGCTCCGAAACCTCGCGTAAGTTTGTAATACTTTCCAATGTTGTTATCTGACATACACACAATCAGGATCTTATTGGGCCAGGACCCTAAATGTATGGTTGCCCTTGCAGAAAAGTGGGGCAACATCCCACGTATAATGCTGGAGTTTCTCCAACAGAAAAGATTAGATGGTTGGATTGAGAGAGCATACCAGGGTGTTGCCCGCACTGTAGTTGCTAGAACTCCACAGTTTATGGCAATGGAAGACACATTGACTATGCCTGCCGATCTACCATCCCCCTTTTTTTTCCTGCGACCACTAAGTCTCGGGAAGGAAGAGATTAGCCGTTGTGAGTTTGAGGTCCATGTGGGGACCAAAACACTGTGGGAGTTTCTAGGGCGTGCACTACAGGTCTCTGAGGATCAATCCAAGTTGAGCTTCTACAAGATCCTTAGTCAACACAGTCAAACATGCACATCAGCTGGCAATATCTTTGAATCATGGTTTCATAGCTTTGTGGTTGCAAGGAAGAGTGTATCCTGCAATTGGCTTAAAGACTTCAATGTTGACTTGAAGTTGCCCCAAACCTGGCAGTTGCCAGATGGAGCCCCCAACCACAGGTATCTTATCACTGGACCATTGAAAAACCTGGAAAGTGCAGAACCCCCCTACTACTGGGTGACCCCAGATAACTACCCTGGGATTGATGGCTTTCTCGTCCTCAATAATTGGATTTGTGCCTTCCAGGCCACGATTTCCTCAAAGCATCGCTCACCAGAGAAAGGCATCATGAAGCCTGAGATAACAAAGATCCAACAGAAAGTGCAGGCCAAACTCCAATTGAAGCACATACCATTTGGAATTATCTTTGTTGGTCCAAAAGAGGATGAAATCAAAGGGGTCGCAGAGGAATGGCAGGGTAAGGTTCATTTGTTGACAAATGAGCTTGTTCCCATTGGGTGGTCAAAGTTGGACCCCACTGCAAAGAATGTTACATATAAGGCATGCAAATTCTTCCAGTGGATCTCTAACATGTTACTGAGCCAGTTCTAGTCTTGGCGTAGGGTGGATGCTCAGCGGGAGCTCGAAAACCCTGAACCTGAGCCTGAAGTTGTGGCACAGGCTGACCCAGATGATCAAGCTGGACCGTCGAAAAAAAGAAAGTCAGCAAGGATAGCAATGCAGGCTGAGCCATCGAAGAAAAAAAAGGCAGATAGGCTTGCAGCACGGACCAAACAGACTGCAGGGATGAGTGAAAAAGCGAGGGGTAAACAGCGGGAAATGAGTTAATGGACTACCGTCCACTGTTAATCAATGCATTACATGTATTAGTAGCATGATGCACTGATTCGTCTCGGTCTCCACAGCCTGGGTTCGTTCGGCCAATCTTCTCTTGTCGGTTTCCTGGGTGTTCCTGTGTTTCGTGATTTCGGCGATGGCGCGATTGGTATAGTTTGTGACGGCTCTGACAAAGTTCCCGGTTGAAGTTTCGTATGCTTGCAGCCGAAGGTCTACCTGGGGGGTGGGCAGAGCGAGGATGGAGGCGAGGTCGACGTGCGATCGTCGCATTTTGGACTGTCGTTTCTGGCCGATCTAGGGTACAGGCGAAAACTCCACCGGGTATCGACAAGAGCAATGGACGCGTAGATCACGTGAGGAATAAGACGGCACGTGGTAGTCGTGTTCAATCGTAGGGCATTGCAAGGGGCATTGTGTAACCAGATCGCAACGATTTGCAAGTATCGTTTTCATGACAGACACCAACAAGACTTCAGACATACTCCATCGCGATATTTACATGGATACAACGAAAGGCATAACTGTCGGCCTCCGTGACATCCGCATGACGGCGAAAGGTGATCACGGCTGGAACGACGACATCAAAATGAGCACAGCGAAAGCCGGAACGACTCTGAAGCCGTCTGGTTTCCAACTCTGGGAGAGAGAGCTCCTGGATAGCTCAGAGGTGAAGCGAAAAGCCACCATAGCACAGCTCTGTGGGTCTCCTCGTGATGATTTGCGATGACCTTCGATCGAAAGATCGTAGACTTTCTCGATTACTATTTTCAGAGCCTAGGCTACCTCGCTGCTCGGAAGGAACGCAGAACGCGTTTCGATGCCGATACTGCGAAACGACAACTGTCCATGGCCGAGTATTCAAAGGGGTTCAAGTCATACTGTGGTCGCGAGCGGGTGTTGCTCTGGAAGCGTCGCACCAAACTTCGCGTGGAGCAATTTCAAGTCTTGTCCATTCAAGTTGGGGTTGTTGATGGGTAGCCGCAACTGGGATTGTCTCTTAAGTATGATAGATCTAGATTATTATGTATCGTGAGCGAGGGGATACTGTATCGTATTTTGCCAAGGGGGGTGTCATGATGTGATGTTCAAGCAGGAAGAAATGATATGTTGGATGGAAAGGTACAAGGTGAAAAAATCAAAATAGCTAAGGGATAAATCGATAACAGGTAAGTACACTAATGTGGATGACTGCTGTAAATTAGTAAGGTGACTGTGCCGGCTGCAGTTAAATATCCGGAAAATTGTCGGGAAAATAGATCTGTCACATTGAGCGCAGTCGTTGAACTTTTTTTCCCTTCCTCGACTCCACTGGATATACTTATAATCGAACCACTGGCACTATGGTATGGTCATGCAGCATGGACCGTCATCTCGCGTGCGGACGTTCGTGGATAAGACTGCCGATTTGGCAATTTAGTTGCACCCTGCTGCCAATGACGAAGTTAACGTCGGTCGATTGATCCCTGGTGGTTATTTGTGTCGCGGCGCGCTGGGTAGCTGGAATCAGTCAAGTTACCGGCACTCAGGTAATCACGGCGCAGCCGCAGCTGACTACGAATCGCATGCGGTATGGGTTCAGCAGTCAAAAAACTCTACGCCGACATGAGAACACTGTCTCTCGAACTTCCGGTAGGCACAGTGGACGCTGCGATATTAAAACATGACATTGTAGACCATTGACTGGGAAACAACTTTCACACTTTCGCATCTCTTTTCTTTCGAGTTCAAGTTATAAACACCACCCTTGTTCGCTTGAAGGAGACTTCCTTCGAAATCCAGTCATCAACTACTCTAGACTCAGAGTCAGTTCTCTTCCAGACTCGTTGACGAGTTTTCTCGACTGGAAAGCGCGAAATGGACAAGCTACACTGTGCCATAGACTTCATTCCATTGATATTTCCCTCGGCATCATTCAAGATTTTGTTCTTCTCCACCATACTATGTATCAAACGTGGTGGCAAAGACCGACATCATGGGTCGAACCGCACATCGACGGTGTTCTACATGAAGGTCGTCAGAGTCGTTGTATGCGCATGTCTTTTTATAACAACGGCCATCGAATGGTCTCACAAAGTTACTACCCCGCTCTCAGGGAGCCACTCGGCAGGATCCATGGAGCTCTACATCGCCATCGTAAGTGGTGGAATGACTTGAACGCCATATTCCGTTTCGATGAAGCTCATGACAGGTTTATGGGATGCTTCTCACGCTTCTCTCAGTATTCGGGCTCGATTTTGGAAGCACTGGCCAGCTCACTCGCCACGCGGATATGGTATTTCTTGGTGCCTTTGGAGTGGTCGCTTACCACGACCTTTGGCCGTTCTTTACTTATCAAGAACCGGCACACCAGCTTGATCTGTACAGTGCTATGGAAGCTGCCTTACTCGGTGCCCTCGGGATCGTCATACCATTGACGAGTTACTGTGAATACCGAATTACGGACGACACGGTGCGTATCTTTGGAAAAGGCCGCCCTCTTTGTTTAAACACCTCTTTCAGCCACTTATAAAAGAGCTTCATCCAGAACAAACGACATCCTTGCTATCACTTCTGCTATATTCCTGGCTCGACTCATTGATCAGCATAGCCTACAAATCTCAGCATCTCGCTCCAGACGCGCTGTTTCCGCTCGCTGATTATGACCATGTCGAAGGGCTAGTTACTCGAAATGCGTCCGTAAGTTGAATGTGCTCGTCCTCCACTGACGACCATATTTAATGTTTGTATAGTACCTGGAGTCCCGTGGATCTCGTGGATCTCATGTCTTCTTCGGCTTGGTCAAGGCTTTTTGTGGGTCTAACACTGTCGTACACAAGTTCTGGCGTTATTAACATCGTCAGTAGCATCAGAATACGCCATGCTGGTGTTTATAGTACTGGTAAAGGTCGTCGTGAGCCTCGCAAGTCCATTCGCGTTGGAACAATTCCTCAGGTACAAGTCTGACTTTGGTATGTGCACCACTCAGCTCTTCCCCATTGCCCAGGTACCTAGAAACGCAAGGCAAAGGAGCGACCATACAACCGATAGTGTGGATCGCACTCCTTTTCCTCGGTCCGACTTTGTACTCCATTTTGCATCAATGGTCCACCTTCGTCTTGGTGAGCCCATTCAGTGCCGTCTGGCGAGGACATCCTAGTAAATGGTCATCGGTCATTTTATAGAGTCGGATGGCCGTGCGCACGGAGGCGCTTCTCTCCGACCTCGTATTCAAGCACGCCTTACGGATCCGACTTCAGGGCGATGAGAACTGTGATGCACCTCCAGACGAGAATGATTCAAGTCACAAAGCTAATCTGATCGGCACAATAAACAACCATCTGACGACAGATCTAACGAACGTAATCGCAGCCAAAGAACTTCTTCCTGTCGGTACGCCACCCGACCTTTCATTAACAGGCATGAGAGTGCTTAGAGGACGAAGTGGTTGGCGTTCCCTTGCAGATTTTGTTGTGCATCGCCTTTCTTTACAGGATTCTGGGTTGGAGGTGAGTTGAATGGGGCAGATTGGATATCTTCACTTATCCATCTGTACGACACAGTGCTCTGGTAGGTGCTGCGGCTATGATGTGCCTAGTTCCAGTTCCTGGATACGTCGGGAGCTTGTTCCAAAGTGTGGAGGTAGAGAAAATGAAAATAGTGCGTGTCTTTCATTTCGAAGACATGCATGTGGTCTTGATGTCCATAGACCGATGCTAGGGTGCAACTTGTGAGCGAAAGTGCGTGCAAATCCATTTTGTTCGTCGGATGTTGTCGGTATTGAGCTCACTCAGCTATGAACATCCTGCGAATGATCAAACTTTTCGGGTGGGAGCGCAAGATCAATGACAAGATCCAAGACCGACGTGCAGAAGAGCTTGTATTGATCAGGAAACGATCCTTGCTTCAACTTTTGAATAACTTGGTCAAGTGCGTCTATCTGTTTGTTCCAGTGGAAACTGGGCAATAACTTGTTCACAGCTTCGTTATACCCCTTGTTATCATGCTTATCACATATTCTGTTTATGTAAGTTCGTTGATGCACCTTCTCTAGCAGAAATTGATAGATAACCGTGTTTGCGATAGACACTCGTCGCCAGACGGAATCTCACCGGCGAGTGATGAAGTTGAATCCTGTATTCGTTTTTCTCATGAGTTTCTCCAGCATCCATCGTATACTCATCGATGCCAGGTAGGACCAGTCCGCATGATTTGAACCCTACGCTAATGAATCCACCTCATAGTGATGGATATCTTCCAGATTCAACTTCACATCGTCTCCGATTCCATACCCCGCTTCATCCAAGGTTCTGTACATCCTTTTGGCGTATGCTGCGGACTGACTGTGGGATCCAGCCAAGGTCGCCCTTGATCGCATTAACACCTTCCTGTCAAATGTGTGTATCAGCTTACTTGTTGTCTGTTACTTGCCCGTAATTAATATGTCCCGAGGATGACACAGTTTGCGAACTTGCGGCAATCGACCACAGCATTCCTAGTCCCGAGGACGACAATGATGCGACTCTCGACATGATCGGAATCTCTCAAGCCACGTTTTCATGGACAAGGTCGGAACCCAGTACAGAAACTCCTCGGGCGCATAGCAAACATTTTACGCTCCGTGTTCATGACGATCTCGTATTTCACCAAGGCGTGCTAAATCTCGTGATTGGACCAACGGGTTCGGGGAAGACGTCGTTGCTCATGGCGCTTTTGGGCGAAATGCATTACCACCCATCTGGACCTTCATCCTGGTGCAACTTGCCCAGGCATCTCGGTGTTGCATATGTACCTCAGGAGTCGTGGATACTGAACCAGACAATTCGGGTAGGTGTCAGACTCGAGAAGAACGTGTGATTCGAGTCGTTTATCAGTAAGCATAACGCAGGACAATATCTTGTTTGGGTCAGATTTTGATCAGAGGCGGTACACAGAGGGCGAGTTCACTTTCTGTTATCCCTGTGCGTACATGATTTACAATCGCTGTCTATACAGTGCTGTTCCAATGTGCGCTGGAAACCGATGTCGCACTTTTGGAACACGGTGACCGCACTGAAGTTGGGGAGAGAGGTGTGACGCTGAGGTTCGTGGTTCTTCATTATACGTCCGGATACGTTGTATTCACATGCACAAAAGTGGTGGTCAAAAGGTGAAGCGAATCCCTGTCAGGATAATCAGATTAGTGAACCTAGAGTGATAGGCTAGGATAACACTGGCGCGCGCCATCTACTCTTCTGCGCAAGTTCTTCTCCTGGATGACGTAAGGCTGGTGGCTTCAAAGGATTATAATTCACTGACCCATTCACCAAGGTCTTCGCCGCATTGGATGTTCAGACTAGCCAATGGATTGTTGAGCACTGTTTCCGGGGTAGGTTGATGATGAGAAGAACCATCATCATGACGGTACGTAGGCGATTTGTCTCTGGTGCCAACTTCACGTTCCGAATTTACGTGATCAGACCCACCATGTCTCACTCTTTAAGGACATTCCTCGATATGTCGTGACTCTAGACAAAGATGGTCAGGCTGAGAGTCACGAGCTTCTGCAAGCCAGCGCGGGCGGGGATACAGATATCACCGATATGGGACAAGACAGGGAAGTTGACGTCCATGGTACACCCAGCACCAGTGACAACACCTCTACGTTGGGGAAGTACATGTCGTCAACTGAAGAAGGCAAAACGCTGACAACAACAGAAAAGATCGCTGAGGGACATGTCGGTTGGCCAGCAGGTAACTTCATTCGTGCCATTGGTTTTAGCTTTGCCATTCAAAAAAAAATCTCTTTTTCCAGTTCTTCTCTATCTACTCGGCTGGGGCGGCGCGGCACCCATCTTGAACTGGGGTCTATTCGTTTTCTTTTTATTTGCTACTTACACCAGCCTAGCCGCTCAATCTTGGTATCTTGGGTACTGGGCTCAACAATACCAGGAATCCCCTACGGTCAACGTCAGATAGTAAGGTTTTAAGCACTATTTTCTGGCAAAGTTTTGAATCACTCGTCTCAGCAATATCGCTATTTTCTCGCTGATCATATTGAACACCTTGATCGTGTATATACTGGGGTACACTCTCAACCTAGTAGGATCGCTGAGGGCCTCCAAGGTTATCCATGACCGACTTGTTCAACGAATCCTTGGTGCTACATTCAGGTATTCTTCTTTTACTGTCAGGCTCGTCTCGTTTGAACTGTCATAGATGGCTTGACACGACCCCAGTAGCTCGAGTCATCACGAGATGCACTCAAGACATCGGAACGGGTACGGAGTTTCCAAATTCCCGCACGGCACCTGCGATTAGCTCAATTGACTCGCACTAGTTGATGGGATGTTTGCCATGTCCTTATCCAACTTAATAGGACTGACGATCAGGATGATAACTTTACTCGCTGTTGTGGTTTATATGGCCCCACCGTTTGCGCTGTTCGGCTTGCTTACCGCGCTCGTTGGTGGGTAGTGCGGACAAATGTACATGAAAGCCGAGCTGTCTGTGAAGCGGGAGATGAGTAATGCCAAGGCACCTCTGCTGGCTCACCTGGACGCTGCGCTCGCCGGCCTAGGTAAGTCGCTGAGACATCTTGGAACGAATACTTCACTGTCGAAGTACACCTCTAGTCTCTGTCCGCGCCTTTGGTGCGCAAAGCGTGTTCATCAAGGAATACCATTCGCGCATTGACCAGTACACCAGGATCGCGCGCACTTTTTATGCCCTCAACTGGTGAATAGATTGTGCGGACATGTTTCACCTCCGCTGACCACGTTACATAGCTGGGTCTCCATCAGACTGGAGATGCTGGGGGCCCTGTTTTTGGCGTCCTTGGCAGCGTATCTGATGTACGGATACCATAATATAAGCCCTTCGAACGTCGGGTTTTCCTTGAACATGGCAGGTGCGTGATACTGTTTCTGGGTAGCTGGGTTATTGTTTGACGACGTCTTCCAGTCGACTTTAGTTCAGCCATCTTATGGTGGATAACTATGTTCAACGAGACAGAGATTCATGGTAAAGCATCCTTGACGTGTTTATTGATTTCCGAGCTGACCTAGATCTTAGGCAACAGGTAAGACCGAGAACGACTTGGAGGTGTCGTTGTTGAATATGGTCGATGCACCAGTCTCGAGCGAATTGCAAGTTACATGGACGTCGAACAAGAGACCGAACGAACCAGCAAGACCAGTCCTCCCGCGTACTGGCCAGCATCGGGAGACTTGCGGGTGGAGAACCTTTCTGCCCGATACTCGAGTGTATGTGCCATTCTATTCTCCCGTGAAGATCATAAGCCTTATAACTTCTAGGATGCTCCCAACGCCCTCCACAGTCTGTCCTTCCACATTCGCTCCGGAGAGCGAGTTGGGATTGGTGCGTGATACTTTCGTGAGTCTTGTAGGTACTGCACATCTGACTGTCCTGCAGTTGGACGCACTGGAAGTGGCAAGGTAAGTACTTTGCTGCAAGGTGCCTACTTAAGTTGATTCACTACGTCAACAGACCTCTCTCACGCTTTCTCTCTTGCGCTGTCTTCCCGCCGAAGGCGACGTGTATTACGACGGCGTGCTCACGTCCTCTATACAGCTCGAAGCACTGCGTTCGCGTCTCACGATCATCCCTCAGTCTGTACGCGCTCCCTCTTCCGTTTCTCATATACTTGTTGGTGATGACCCTCTGGCAGGCCGATCTCCTCAACGGCACGATTCGCCAAAATCTCGACCCGTTTGACCAGCTGGACGATGCGGTTCTCAACGACACCCTCCGGTCCGCCGGTCTCTCCGAGTTGCAGGACCTGGACACGAGCGGGTCGGGCCACGATGACGGCAGCAACAACACGGCCAACAGACTTACGCTTGATACCCCCGTCACCGCCGGCGGTGCCAATCTGTCCGTCGGCCAGAGACAGATCGTCGCGTTGGCACGCGCGATGGTGCGGGAGAGCAAGTTGCTCATCCTTGACGAAGGTACGTGACCGCTACACTGTTTTGCGCTCGTGGCATGCTCACGCTGCGCTGCTCGATAGCGACGTCTGCCATAGGTGAGATCAAAAATTGCGTCCTCGCGACAGTCGTACTCATCCGATATTCTGCGTCCGCTTAGATCACAAGACGGACGCGGTCATTCAGAGGTCGCTTCGAGAACTCAAGGGTGTCACGCAGCTCGTGATCGCTCACCGGCTACAGTCCGTCATGGATGCCGACCGCATCGTACGTCCATTCCATTTTTGTCGTAGACTGAACGCGAATGCTGATGATGAACCACGTTCACAGATGGTTCTGGACGCAGGGCGTATCGTGTGTTCCTTTCTCCCAATGGGTGAAATTCAGATCCCAATACTGATGCATATTCACAGGTCGAGCTCGACAGTCCCAGTCACCTTTTACAACAAGAGGAGAGCATTTTCCGCACGCTCGTATACGCGAGCAAGGACAGAGAAACTCTCCTTTCCATGGTCAAACGTTCAACATGAAACACTTCCTATTCACGAGTAGACGTTGCGCGTACTGTACTTGAGACGAGTATGACTCATAGAAAACGGACAAACGACGAGAGCAATCAACACTGGAGTACTTTTTAATCTCAGATGTCAGATCTGAAGGTCTCTTGTGACTCTGATCCCCCTCGCGCAACATGTTGGAGTACCTCCTGCCTTCAGGGTACTGAGACGATCCGCCAATACTATGTGGTGTCAAGTGTCACATGTCACATTGACACGTCACATCCAGCGATAAATACTTGATAAATACTTTCGACTTGTCTCAAGCCCATGTGCGTCTGGACGCCGCCTTGCCAGCTTGCGTAGATATGACACTCTTTGCATGGTCTAATCATACGCAAAACTACATTCCTTCCTCTGTTATTGATGCGCACATTGTTTTGTTTTCCAGCTCCGGAACGACGCAGCGAGACTCGAATCTTGCTTATCATTCCAAACGTCCACATATTTGAACACTGCCTCCGACCCACATCCACTAAATATCTTTGTTGGGAGGAATTCCTAATCTTCGCCATTTTCTGCCTCCCACGTATGTATAAATACCTAATACCTCGAGTTCGAGGTTGTCGATCGTTCCTCGATCGAGACAACACTGATGTCATAGCTCATCTCCAAACAGCCTCTCGCCCTCTCCCTTGCTCAAACTTGTGCGATTCTGTCACTTCAAGAATGACTTGATCGTCACGCTAATGGGTCAAACTATGTATAAGAGAACTCATTCCTAGGAGTACCTCACTGGTTGTCGCAAATGTCAAACATCAGACGACTCACATTCTCAACCGGATGAAAACCTCTGGCGGGCAATTACCTCTCTAGCATCACTTGAAGAACTATGAGCGGTGCCAATCCCTGGATAGTCCTCTCGGTCCCGCACTTGAGGAGAGGTCAAAGATCAGTGTATTTCGCCTTGATGTGACCGAATGTGATGGATCCATCATGCCTCACATGGATATTTCGCCGCCACTGCATGTTCTTTCCATGGTCATCTGGAGTCTGGAGCACGTTGATAGACTCTCTCAGACTGTTCTCACAGAATTATACATCAAGGTTGAAGCTGGTTTTTTTTTTCGGGAACTGCAAATACCGCACATGTACCACATCCTCAAGCAAACACCTTACTCTCTCGAGGTGCTTTCATTCATCATTGATAATGGTGCACCAGGATTACTTCGATGTATGTTTGGTATTTCCTGCGTGGTCCAAATTCTCTCGCCTTCGTTCACTCAAGCTCGAAAATTTCCGCGATACATCTGAATCGGACTCAGACCGGCTTTTCTCGATATCTTTTTCAATTTCTGTTGACCTTCCCATAGATCCTTTCTGTGGTATTGGATGGCGTTAGCTGTCTCACTGATCTGCAATCATGCATGCAACTCTGTGGCACCGGCTGGAGAGATTCGAGCCATGCTTCGTGACAAGCTCCGCTCTAGCTCTGCGCTCGCGTATTTAAATTTTCGGAAGTGTTTCATTTAGTGGATAGGGAATGGTCGGAAGTGGAAGATAGTACAGCCTAACAACTTGAGGCTACAATAATTGTCTTGGATCACTATTCTTTCAGTAGGCGTTCAGGATTGCTCGGCAAATCCTATCTTATCTACCGATAATCACTGCAGCGACGTCCACATCACACACATGCAATTACCTATTACAACTCATTTCACTATCTTGGTGCCTCGGGGAAGTAATACATACAGCGTTTGGGTTCATACATGCAAAAATTGATCGACGAGTAGAATTTCACACCCTGTAAAGTAATCAATCACAACTTAGCCATACCGCCTTCATAGAAAAGTGGTGGGAACGTACGTGTCATCTGGCGTACCACGATCGCGAACGAGATGAATGCGATGAGTCGTGGGTTGAATGATATCAAGTTGACTTACCGTGGTATTGGAAGCGTGTCTGCCGAGAACCAAGTCAACAAGGGAAGTTCCACAAGAGAGCGACATACCTTCTTCGGATTGTCAGGCGCTGTCCGGACATATCGATCGTTGTCTACGGGGCTTGAACACGAGCGCTATTTCGGTATGATGACAACACAGCATGATCAGGAGACTTACCGTTCCTTGACCTATAATAGGAGAGTACATCAAGAGAAAATCATAGGCATCATCATGGTAGAGGTTACCTTGCAAGACGCCAGCATGCTCTGCAGCGTGACACAAACGGCAGACACGCTCAACACAGGAGACCACTCTGTCCCAAGGATGGAGGCGCAGATCTTCGCACGAGATTAGAAACAGAAATAGGCGCTTAACGATGTCTACTCACATGTCCGTTGGAGTACACGTGCTGAGATCGAGTCAGAGATTATTGCCACATTGACTCAAACTCGGCGGACGTACCGGGTGTATAGGTGCCTGGTGGTCTGTGTCTATGACAAACTGGACCGCTGGGGAGGAGATGGGGTAGTTTGCATCAAAACGGAACATCAATTTGAAGACCTCCCCCTAGCGATGACAAATTAGCGATGAATATGTGGCATTGAGAGGACCTACCTGGTATAGGCTTTCGCCTAAGACCTCTATAGAGAAGAACCAGGTTTCGAAGTCCTCTGCGCTGAGGAGTTTGATGCCTGCGCACATGATGCGGAGTCAATAGATAAGCTAGATCGGGACGGAAAGTAAATACCGCAAGGACATCCTTCTGCGTGGATCTCGCTGAGTTCCTTGCGCAGACGCCGGGACGATACAGTAGCCATTGCCCGACCGTCGTGCGAGTTGCGAGGAGAGAGCGGCAGCCCTACTTATGAGCCTATCGGGTCTACACAGCAAGTAAAATACGCACAAACAACAGAATCACTCATAAGCCACTTTTGGTCGCATCTCTTTCTTCAATGTCAATTCCTCCCTGCTTTAGAGTCACTTGTTGCCCGTAATTGTATCCAGGGATGTCCAGGCGCTCGTGGGGAGGCAGATTCACTTTCTTGTGTTTCATATGCATGTGCATTCGCTATCCAGGGTTGCACAGTGAACTACAAGAATACAGTTTTTCGCAATGTAACTGGTATGCACAAATCCTTATGATGTTTTGCTTTCTTCTGCTTCTCGTGCCCGAGCTGCCCTGTCCGCTTTGATCTCCTCCAATACCTCCCGTGCACCACTCTCCAGCAGTATTTGCCCGATCCTCTTTCCTACCTCTGCCGCCTCGGTGGTGCTTGTCACCCTCTCCTCGATCGTCTTGACAAACTGCCGTTCACCATCAAGCGAGGTGACACAACCCGTGATCTCCAGCACACCACTTTCTAGCTTCGACTCCCCGCTCGTCAGTCTTTCCTTGCCCTCTACCACCTGGGTGAGTTTCGTGTTGACGCCAACGGGGACACTGCATCCCCCTTCCAACGTGCGCAACATCGCACGTTCAGCGAGACACATCCACTGAGTTCGTTGATGCGTGAGCGCTTCGCATAACTCGAATACTTCCTTCGATGCGTCGGTACGAATCTCTACGGCCAACGCACCCTGAGATACAGCGTGATACAAGATCGGAGGTGCCAGATCTTCTGTGGCACGATGCGACCATCCGAGCCGCACGAGTCCCGCCTTGGCAAGGATGAGTGCATCATACGCATCATCCTCTTCGGTCGCATCTAGTTTCTTTAGGCGGGTATTACTATCACTCAATCGTCAATCTCGGTGTAGACGACGAATCGAACTACATAACGTACAGGTTTCCGCGCTGCGCATATGTTTAGTCTTGGAAGATCACTCGAATAATCCCCTACGCACCACATCTTTGAACGACATCTCCAGCTCCTTGTGATGATTTTTGAGATAATTTTTGATCTGTGCCGAGCGCCGCACACTACTCGTTCCGATCCTGCTCCCAGCAGGCAATGCCTCGAGCCCCTTGTAAGGCGATCCAGCTTTCATCACCAAGCTGTCTACGCACGCCTCTCGCTCTAATATCGCACCAATCTTGAATTCCCCCGGGAGATCCGTCGGCACGTCCTTGAGACTGTGCACGAGCATGTCCACTTGTTTGTCGGCGAGTAACTCCTCGAGCCCCCTCGTCCACAATGCCTTGCCCCCGAGCAAAAAGAGGGCTTGTGATTGGTTCTTGTCTCCTTCGGTTTCATTGAATCGTGTTTCGAACGTGTAGGAGGGAAACTTGTCGGCGAGTTTCTGGACGACGATGTTGGTTTGGATCTTTGCCAGTTCAGACTGCCTGGATCCGACTGAAAACGAGGTTCGTTGAGCCATCGTAGATCCTCGCTAAGGGAATGATGGCGATCTGATCCAATGAGTGACAATCAATTCCGACTTCTCGTCCAGCATATATCCTTTTTCGAAACATTTATGCAACAATTGACCACATCACGAGCCACGAACTAGCAAGTGTGTACGAAAGGATGTATGAAGATCTACGCCTTGAAATCTCTCAGCCACTCGCGCACAAACTCGATCATCTCGTGGTGAATTTGTTGTATTTCCGGCGGCTCATCATAGATGTCGCGGAGTCCGTATTCGTCGTAGTGATGAACACCGCCTGATGCCAGTGCTTGATCAGTGTACATCAATGGGAAATTTGAACATGGATGCGCACCAGGAATGAGCTTGAATGGCTGAAGGATCGTGTCTTCCCTGTCTTTGGCGTACTCGCTGTGTGGAGTACAGGGCTTCCAAGGATCAACTAGGAAGCATCAGTACTTCACGAACAACAGATAAGTAAACAAGAGGGGTAGTACCTTCGCCATCTATAATAGCCAGCTTATCCGCAGCGATCGCAAAATCT
Organism: Chiua virens; assembly: GCA_019787685.1. NCBI lineage: Eukaryota > Fungi > Basidiomycota > Agaricomycetes > Boletales > Boletaceae > Chiua > Chiua virens. The sequence goes on along the minus strand of JAHNUO010000006.1, from coordinate 2,326,339 downwards.
CCAAGGGCATTCACAGCGGTGACGTTCGGTAACTCAGGAACTGTGAAATATTTGCCAGGTGGGTACGCCTAGGAAAGAAAATGGATGATTAGACGTGTTTTGTTCCTCCGAGAACGAAACACGCTCAAGAGAGTAAAGACTTACCTGGCGACAGATCTTGGTGGCATAATCCATGGTCATCAGCTTGGATACGATTCGAGGATAGTCTGGGTCAGGCGGGGCAGTCTATCAAAATATCAGCCATCTTCATAGGAGACGTGAAACGAAAGATATACGGAGAAGTATCCCCACTCCGTGCAAACTTGGAATGTCCATAGGCGCCATTCTTGAGAGAGCGAGGTGTCGGTAAACTGCGTATCATTATACGTGCCAAAACACTGGTTCCATTTCACATAATCAGGAGGCTGAACGTGTCACGAAGACAATATTATGATCGTCCTGACCTCCTCCACTGTCGAGTTGGTGTCAAGGCAAGGCTTCACATAGTTCTAACATCAGGGTGTAGATTCAAATGTTCCTCTCATTCCTTTAAAAAGAGAGTTAACTCTCACCTCCCTGATCCATTGCGCGTAATTTAAGACAGAGAAATCGATCTTGTGGTCGTCCCATATAGTCAAAAGACGGTCTTCGTGCCCAACCGGCAAAGCAGCAATTTCGTAAGCACCAATGATGGGCTTGCTCAGTGCTTCACAAAACTCGTCAAATTTCGTGCTGCCCACTGCCGGATCCCAGACCTTGGCTTGCCACGCTCCCAGTGGATACTTGGGTAGTTAGCATGACAATTCGTGATTGCGAGCGGTAGGCTCACCTCGAGGACAGAAACAAAGTCGTCGTCGTGCTCAAGTCCATGTAGTCCAAATAAGCCTTTAAGGAAGCTTTTGAGGAACGGGAGTTGAAGAAGGGTGTCGACCGTCTTTACTGTGTTCTCGATGTGTGCAGAACACGCAGGATCGGCAGCTTCGCGGATGATATCGTAATATTCCCAATTAGAAAGGGCAGCATGGATAACGCCTGTGTGATGTTAAGATTGTGAAACTATCCGGGTGTAAAGTAAATATCTACCACTCGAGGCAATTGCTCCAAAGACAAGATCGGGGTATAAGATTTTCATGTGCGCCGCTCGAGCGCCAGCGTAGGAACCCTTTTTTTTTGCAATGTAATTCAAAATGTACGACGAGACTCGTGGAGTGCGTGACCTACACCGTAGTAAATCCAAGGGGTATTCGGTGCCGTCAAATCTTCATCTATGCCTTTAAATTTGACCTTGCTCATGAAGTTTGCAGAATCTGCGGCAGCTTGATCATTGTTCAACCATCTACGGGGATTGTTCAGTACATCCGATGGGATTCGTCGAGCAGCGTCACCTCAAGTTATCGGTGCTAAAATCCGGTACAGGGATAGACGCTCCTGCAATACGTTTAATGACATCTAGCACGTGTGTTTGGCATTATTACACGCACCATAGTAGCGATGTTCCAACACAACACCGACTCCTCCCGTTGCGTTAGTCAAGATCTCCACTATGCCTGTATCCAGGAACGGCAACCTGTCCTCTCCACTCGTCTCGCCACCATCCAAGACGATGACTGGTGCGCCCGAACCTGGTACATAGTGTCGGGCATTAACCCAATAGCGTTGCTTGAACGTTCCCTGGGATGGGTCTGCATGGTCTATAGGTTGCTCGAAGAACTGCTCTGGGAATCCAGGGTATTGAGGCTGGTCCGCTCCAAAGACAAAGCCGGCCGTCGAATCCTGTAGCATCAGAGGCGACGCCTTGGCTAAACAGGACGTTTCCAATGCTCTCGTTCGAGCTTCTAACCTCCAAAGGTTGACATGCTGGGGACTAATTGGCGTACGGCTGGAAGGTGTGACCGCGCTTGCAAGCGTCGCAAGGACGAGGACGGATGGGGTGCTGAGCCTCATCGAGGTGTGCAACACAGTTTCGTTGTAGCTTGTCGGGAAGACTTTCGCTTCGCCAACTCAGTCCCAGGGTCACCCGCGTCCGGGTGCGGTTCAGCCTAGTGCATTCGCAGTACCTATATTACGATACTTAAAGGACTACAAAATTGTACTGCACTCCAATGGTGAGACCTATATACACGGAAATTTTCGGAACACAGCGGAAAAATCCGGGCGACCTAGATATACCGCCTAGTTTACTACTAAGTACTACTAGTATGTCCTCGTCTAACCCGTCCATGGACACCCCAGCAATTGCCGCTGTGAGGAACCTGCTCAAAGAAACCCTTCGCATCGTCACTTGCGACAACCGTGCCTTTGTCGGTACCTTTGTCGGTACAGACCAACTGCTCAACATATTGCTGGTCAACACCGAGGAGTACATCCTCGGTACAGATACCCCCACAGGCCGCTATGTTGGCCAAGTGATGGTTCCGTGGAGGCTAATCATTCAGGTTGAAGCCCTCCCCCGATCGCACGATGAACAGGGTAAGAGACGCGAGCAAAACGGAGGGGGTCTGTACATTTGATGACGCTATCCGCAAGTAAACGACTTCTCATTCATCTCTTCAACTCATATTCACGGGGTATAAGTGCATCATCCACACTACTCCACGCGGAGTAACCTAGTATTACGAGGGGACCGCCGCCATGTATCCATGCATGTTAGCGCGGTCGCGGGTCGATGGGGTCGCGAAAGGAGTTCAGCATTCAGTCTTTATACTTGTCTTTGTAAATCCACGCCATCCCAACGTCGCTAGCACCTTGTGCGACCTGGAATGGTCATTTGAGGTTACGGATGACAGAACATAACAGTGAACTCACTGCGGCGCGATACCACCGTGCAGCCTCCTTCTTGTCCTTCTTGCACCCCTTTCCATTGGCAAGGCAGAAGGCTAGATCCTGCTGGGCATCTGCATCCCCTAGTCTTGCAGAAACCCGGTAGTAGCTCTACTCCAATCTTGTCAGAGCCTCGACACGCACAAGCGATCAGTTACGTACGACTGCCATCTTCTGATCTTTTGGTACACCCCAGCCCTGAAAGAAGCACTGGCCGACCTCGTAGATAGCAAGCACGAGCTCCTCCTTGTCACAGTGTGCATAAGCAAGCTGACGTGGTAGTCCACAGAGCAGACAACTCACCTTGACACCCTTGACGTCCAGCCCCTTTTTTGCTTTCTCGAGGTCATCCACCGCCGACTCAGCAGCCTTTGTCAGCCACTTGAAGCCGCCTTTTTCATTTTTCTCGCACCCCCAACCATGCCTCAGCGTGAGACCCCACATCAGCATTCCAACCCCACACCCACCCTGTTCCCTCGCGCTCTTCTCGAAATAGAATGCCGAGTCCTTTAGCTGATTGCCTTCGTGATATCGTATCCCCAATTGAAGGTAATCCTCCGGTGTCTGAGGTTCGGCAGACGCAGGTCGACTGGTGGCGGGAGACACGTCTGGGGAAGATTGGGGGCTCAGAGATGTCGGCGATGGCACCGCGCTGTCCAACTGGTAGAATGAATATGAATTAGAGTACAAGCTAGAAGGTGATCCGGCTCTCAAGGAAGGTGGGTGCGAAGGGAGTGCGACATGATTAGAGGGGTGGTGTGAAGGAGGGGGGTAGAAGCCGTCAGGACGAAGATACGACGAGGCGGAAGACTCGCTCGATGTAAGATGCCTGGAAGTCTGGAGCTGTTCAGAATATACACCAGTAAGAGGAGTGACAGGGCTGAAGGACGCTGGACTGGGACGAGTTCTGGGCGAGTTCGCCCTCTGGGCATTTCGCTCGAGCACATGTCGTTTCTGTTCTTCGGAGGATATTATAGGTGGTCGACCTGGTCTTGAGAAATTCAGTCGTGCGGAACCAGATTGTGACACAATGGGTTGCCGCATAGGACCGCTTGACTTTGGATCGTCATCCTGCGGGGAGGAGACGACGACGGTCGGTAAAGAGGAAGGTAGCGGGGGCATAAGATCTTTAAAACCGGTTGCTGCTGGCTGCGTTGGGCCAGTGCAAGCTTGCTGCCATAAGTCAGTTTGCGATTCAGGGTGATGAATGATGGGGCCCGAGGGAGTGGCGAAAGTTGGATAATGATTGTGGCTGCCCGATGGCTGAGGTTGTTGTCCGTAATAATAGTCCTCCGCGCAACCATCGTCCAGTTCGCAATCATCCGTAAACGAAAGAAAGGACTTGGAATTCTGGCTAGCAAGGAGTGCGGTTATATTCGTCGCCGCGCTAGCTGTCGAACTCCGGAAGTTCGAATGCAATAACGGAGAATCGGGGATGTGCGGGTTGGCGAGAGGCCTCGGGGGCAACACTGCAAAGGAAAGTTGAGGAGGGGCATGACGGGGCCGGAGAGCTGGGGGTATGGTGGCACCGGATTGGCCAGGACGGTGAGTCTGCTGCTTCGCTGCTTGGCGTCGAGATGATGCACGGCGAACAAGGGTCTCCAGAGGCGATGAACAGAACAACCCGTCTTGGCTCAACTGGGGCTCGAATTCAGGGTGACCTGAAGTTTCCATGTCACTGGGACTCGCTAGAGGGCTTCAATAAAACGAGCCCGGTGAGCATGGCGTTGAGACGTGGAGCACGCTAAAGTTATCTCAAGTGTCTCATCCTCTCATAGGGTATCCAGGTAATGCTTGTTCCTGAGAAAATCACGTTGGAAACGATACGCTCCACTCGGTGCGGCACTCCGGTCGCGATGAAGGAGGTTCCATTACCAGGACGTATCTGTCCGGCTCTACATGTACACAGTTTTCCATCCTGCACTCAACGTTCAACGCTTGTTTGCAACTCATATGCCCACTCGCCGACGTGGTGTTTGACCAACCCGCGGACCAGGGTGTCTCGGCGTCCCAGGCACTATTATCTGCGAGCTGCCAGTTTTTGTCTCGACTACCAACGCCTGTTCTGACACTTTCTTGGCGGTCCTGGAATTTCCATCAGTCGTCGATCATGTTCTCCCGCGATATAAGGACTCACTCTTCTCTCTCCTTTTTAAACTGATTCTCCAATTCGGCTCTCTTGGAGAATTCTCGATCAGCTTTGCGTCTTGAGCTGCCGTCGTCAAAGTTCTTCTCCCTGACAGAGTAGAAGCAAGATCCGAGCTCGGCTACATAAAGGTAAGTGACGAGCGCATTTTCCCAACCGAAACTGTGCGTTACCTAGCCAGTATGCGTCAATGGCTGTTACCTGTGTCATATACTCCTTCGATGTAAGGATCAGTTCATGGTACACAACGTATGTTGGAGTAACTAAAGAAAATGAATCTCAGTTGGTTTAGAAAGCAACGGATACTTACATCCCAGCCCATACAGTGCACTCGTAGGATGGAGGTGCGTCGGTAGGCCAGTACGGATGTTGACATACTCTCCAATACCCTTGACGCGGGCAGCTTGGTGGAAATATCCGGCAGTAATTGCTTTTCTGGAGAACGTATTCGGTTTTGTCGTCTTTCAATTCCTCGGAGAGGTAGAACGTACCTTATAATATCGAAGTCCGTTCCGCAGGATATAAGTTCCATTTTCTGGAACTTCATGATATCTTCAAGTTGCGCACGAACTTCCCGGGCTTTCCTGAGAAGCTTTGGATGTAGGAAGTGGCGCGAAGCCCAGTCATCCCGGAAACTGTGGTCGTCAGCGAATGTGTGCAAGCATGTCAGAAATTACACCTACCCGTGGCTTTTCCATTGGTTGAAAACGTTCATGAGGGTCAGGTGGTCGCTTTCTGGTACGTTGAACTTCTCTCGAGCTGCATCTGCCTCCTCCATCCGTTCCTTTGGCCGATAGAATACACTGGGTACGGACAGCATAGACACGATGGTAAGCATCTCCGCAGAGCATTTGTATTCCACGGAGGCAATCAACATCTTCGCCATCGATGGTTCCATGGGGAACTCAGACATTTTACGTCCAACCGGTGTCAGATCTCCAACATTATCCAAGGCGCCGAGTACCCAAAGCTGGTACATCGAGTTAATGATGTTCGCCTACATGTTTGTCAATACCTCAAGTTCGAAAGGGATTGATTTTGGTTTACCTGAGGTGGAGGGTCCATGAAGTCGAACTCCAGCAGATTCTTGACACCTAAAGACTTCAACAATAATACGGTATTTGCCAGATTTGTCCGTTGAATCTCCGGTATGGTGTTAGGAAACATTTCGTTTCGGTAGGCCATCTCTGTATACAAGCGGTAGCAGAAACTATGAAGAAATCGTCAAAAAACCACATCAGCCGAATCATTCTAATCTGACTGACCCATTGCCTGTTCGGCCAGCACGACCCGTACGTTGATTCGCATTTGCTTGGCTGACAGGAGTAATCTGTAGGGCATCCATACCGACTTTCGGATTGTATACTTTTAGCTTGGAATACCCAGAGTCTACGACGAACAGAATACCATCGACTTTGGTTTTGTCAACGCTTTGTAGACAACACACAGGACGCAGAAAGCTTACCTGTCAACGAAGTTTCCGCGATGTTGGTGGCCACAATAACCTTTCGGCGACCATCACTAGTAGGTTCGAAGATGCGGGCCTGCAAGTCAGCTGGCATCTGGGAGTAGATAGGTAACACCGCCAACGGGGGCGGTTCATCCAGCTGTGCAAGCCTCTCTGCGGACATATCAGAAATGAAAAGACGTGAAAAATCGAAAAGGACCACACACCCTGTATGACCTGACATGTGACTTCTATATCTTCTTGACCAGTCATGAAGACAAGGATATCGCCCTGAGGTAATGAAAGATGAATTTGAAGAACTTGCTTGACAGCACTATCAACATAGTCTTCACATGGCGATTTTGAATGGTATATTTCAACAGGGAATGTACGGCCAGGAATGGTATATGTTGGAGCATTGCCATAAAACCCGGAGAACTAGATCAATCAATTAAGACGCGCCCAGAATAAACTATCTCAGACCTTACCTTCTCGGCGTTCATGGTTGCAGATGTGACAATAAGCTTCAGGTCGCGGCGGCGTGAGAGGACTGATGGAATTTCTTAGCAACGAATGCTTCTACGTGAGGCACGCCACTTACTCTTCCTCAAAAGACCCATGAGGACATCAGTACTGAGTGATCGTTCATGTGCTTCGTCAAGAATAATGACACTATATCTATCCAAGTCACCTTCATTGAGGGATTCGCGTTGCAGGACACCGTCCGTCATATCTAGAGAGCACTGAGTTTCAGCTGAGAGTTTCATAAATATTGCTTACATTTTATCTTCGTCTCTGATGATGTACAGTCTTCGAAACGAATTGCGTAACCAACAGTCCCGCCAAGTTTACACTTCAATCACTTTAGAGTAAAGAAACCATAGAAATGAAATCACATTAACGCACCTCCATTTCCTCAGAAACACGTTTTGCAACAGACATTGCAGCAACGCGACGAGGTTGCGTGCAACCGATGATACCGTAGGAAGCGTATCCGTCCTCGTAAAGGAACTGTGCTAGTTGGGTGGTCTTTCCAGAACCCGTCTCGCCGACCACAATGACGACTGGATTACACATCGTCAGGAGACGTGCAGGCCAGCAACTACTAGAACATCTACCTTGATTCTCTCGGATGGCTCTCAACAGTTCCTCTCTACATGCGAATGCGGGTAGGTATTCCCGCTGTTCCTTCAGAGTTCTGCTTTTTGCAAACGAGCTGACCCCAGCAGATGTTTTTAAATGACTAGCAAATTTCGAATCTCCTTTGTAGTCCTCTTTTCCCCCAGAGGCCGCCGCTTGCTCTGCTGCAGCTATGAAAACGAAGGGCTGCGTGAATGTCCAACTCGACAAGTATCACAGATGACAAACCGGAAACATACCTTCAGCTTCGGCTTCCTCGTCCTTAACCCCCATGATGTTCCCCAACGATGTTCCTCCCAAAGAGGCAAGCTTTGCGGCAGCTTTCGCGCGCTCAGCTTGCTCTCGTTTCTCCTTTACAAGAGCGCTGCCCTTCTTGGAGAACGCGGCCATATCGCTTGTCAGATCTCTGATAGGATTGATAGGCTCCAGCTGTTTCGTAAAGATCGTCTTTCCATCCAAGAACGGGGGCTTCAGATCATGAACCATGACATGGACGGTCGATTCCACTTCATCCTCGAAGTCTAAATCAAGTTCTTTCTGAGTGGCAACACCGGAGGTAACCATTCGGTTGGCTTCCCATAAGTCGTTGTCGGCATTCTAGGCATTGCTCAGCAACCAAAATGCGGAATTATAGTACCATTATGTACTTACGTATTGGGCCTGTCGTGCTGATATTTTCTTCTGCGTCGAAGTCAGTATCCTCGGGTAGTAGCAAAGATAGAAACAGGGCTGACTCTCGCTTTCGTTGCTATTTCGGCTTCCTTGATAACGCTGAGATCCTCGTACTGAGCAAGAGGATTGTGTTCCTCATCGCCAGCAACGCCGCCCTCCTCCGCACCACTATACCAGTCTCGGTCCAGCCTAACTTGCTCTTCCTCCCACTCCCTCATATCAACACCAAAAAGGCCATCATCCTCCGGACTTCTCCCTCGTGGAACCCTCGGCGTTGGAGCATCCCAAGTTCTGTCTTTAGCCCCGCTCCATCCTGAAGCCTCTCGATCCCGACTTCGTCTCGGGGTGGACTCCCATCCGACATTGGGCACACGAACACTGGGTGCGTCACGGTCGTAGTCGCGACTGCCCCGCTGGCCTCGTGGTGTCGAGTCCCAGTCTCTTCGAGAGCGAGCTCCCCATCCCCTATCGTCCTTGCCCCTTTGTTTATCCCTATTCTTCCTGTACTCCTCCAATCTTCGCCGGGCAACCTCAGAGAGTCCGCCGGGATTTGAAGGGGTCTCTGGACCTCTCTGTCTAGACGTCCCAGTTCGCGGGGGAGGTAAACTTGGGACTAACAACACACATCAGTTTCGTTAACAACACAGTCATAGTGTACATACCTTTGAAAACGACGTCCTCGTTCAACTTCTGCTTCTTCCTCGTTCCGTTCTCTGCATTAGCCTGCTCTCGTTTCTCTTTAGCCAAGCGATCTAGACCGAGAAGAGATCCACGGGGGGTCGGAGGCTCGACGGGTTTGGTCGGCGGACGGAATGTATGTTTCTGTAACACTTTGTGAGCAAACGACGCACAAAAGATGGATTTATCTCACACTATCACTCCTCATGAGTCCTCCTGGGCGAGCCGTCTCTGGTTCCAGAACTTCACTTCCCTGCACTATGATGCCATGAACCGGCTGAGGTACCAGACCAGACGCCTCCTGCTTTTGGTGGGACATGATTTCGGTATGGAGCTCGGTCAAGAAAGCGCTTTGAAACTTGCCAAATGCCCCACAAGCTAATAAAGAGTGAGCAGCAGTGTGGTGCGAGAGACAGTAAAGCGTACCACTTATGAAGCCCTCCACGGTGTTCGACTTTGCAATATCCATTACTCGCTGAGCTAGGAGGTCATTTGGATTTAAAGTGTTCAAGGCTCTTGACAGCTTGATGGCCACTTGGTGCTTGAAATCGTCATTGCTATTGGGTGAGGCCATCGCTACCGAGTACAGGATGATGGTGCAACAAGATCGAGACGCGTTGCTCGAGCAGCTTACGTCATCCAACCATTTGAAATAGCAACTCCTCAGATTTTGTCTGCATAGAACGCCGGGCAGGAGCAGAAGAGCACAAAAGTGTTCAATGACATATATAGTGCAAGCGATTCCATTCTACAAGAAATATCGGTTCTTGCCTCTAACATCCGCATATCTATCTGGTTTCGGCGGCCTCCCATAAATTGGCTCTTCCGTTTCTGCACCAAAATGATGCTGAGAATCTTTTCGGTGTCAAAGTCTACCGGGAGAGACTTACTCAAAAGATCCCGATGGATTCTTGAAACAGTCTGGTTCCATTCTCCTCTCCACATATGTGCGCCGCCACCAGTCGAAGGATCCAGATTATATTTCGCCATAAACTCCCTAACCGAAAATCCGAGGCGTTGATCCATTTCGACAATTGGGACGTCGATATGGAATTTTTGGGGAAATAAGAGAATTATGTAGCGGTGGTAGGGTGTACCTTTCTGGGGGTGTGGTGGTATGTACTTAGTATGCGAGTTTACGTTGGAGATCAACGATGGGGATGTCGCCAACAAAGGGATGTTGGGCCTACCGGGAAAATGAATTACGATCGTACGATAACTGAGAAGGTACGGGATACGTACTGCAACCAGTGAAGGAAGGATTGGTATGTGCTGTTTACTTCGTCAGGTACATCTACAACCCGGTGAGCTAGGGAACAATATCGAGTCCTTTAAATTCAGCTACCTGGGTCTATCATGATCAAGGTGTATAAACGCTCGTCGATGTGGAAGACATCCTTGTGGAGCATGGGTGGTTCAACGGTCTTGTTTATGTTCATCAGAGCAGCAACTTTAAAGGAACGCGAGAAATACTGACCTGCTCCGGAAGCAAAAAAATCCCCGGCTCAACGAATGTGTATTTAGACACGCTGGATACATTCTTCGTTTGGTGTTCCGGGAAGGAGACACGGAGGTCAAACGATGGGTGGAGGTCAGGTACGACATCAGGTACGACATGCATCTGATGAACGCGTTCCATCTAAGAGAAAGGAATCAGTCCGAGTCAGGAATAGTAAGAAACTGCATACCAAAAGATCCAGCGCTCCTTCGTTCCGCCAGCGGTGCTCGATAATGTGCCTGTCTACTGCCTTTGACATATCCGCTAGGTGAAATACCAGTGCAATGAGAACCGGACAGTTTGCAGTGGCTCTAAAATGCTCACGTACCCATTCCGTTTGCACATTTCCACTGAACTTGAGGGAAATTCACCTCGCTCTGAATCTCGAGGTAGTTGAGCTTTTCCTCTATCCGCTGAATCGCCTCTGAGTCCGGTTCTGGTGCTAGTTTAGCAGCATTTAACGAAGCCTGCACATTTTGCATCTCTAGCTTCAATGTTTCCGAGTCTGCCTTGATAAATTTCAAGGCTTCGTCAAACGCAGGAAGTACGCCGTACGCGAGAGGCCGTTTCCATTCGCGCGGATGCTCGAGCGAAATCCTTGGTCGACGCGTCTTGAATGGACGGGTTCGTCGTTCCTTGAGAGGAGCGTCTTCCGAGACTATTACCGCTGTTGAGGAAGCTGCCTGCAAAGTAGCAGTAGTGCTAACGAGCCTGACCGACTGCGTCTGCAACCTCCGTATTGCAAACATAATGAGAGTATGAGCGTAGAAATCCCGGAGTCTGCCGCCGAGAAAAATCCATTGATTACTTTTTATGTAATTTCATGTGCTTTGTCTGCCAGTTCGTGATGCACCTGCTCGCCTGTGTATTACTCGTACTACTCACTCGTGCCGCATCATGCATCATGGATGGCGTCGACCCGTGGCAGCATCATGGACTTCAAGTTTCAAGCTTCAGGCTTGAGCTGCTCGCTACTGGGTGATGATTGTCAGCCATTTGCATGATGCTCATGGCTGGTATCCTGCACGCCCGATCGTGTGTTCGACAGTGTCAACACTGGCAATCGATTGTTTTACTCTCGACGCCAAAATGGGGGCCGTTTTGAATTCTGAACGACCCTAACAGTTAGAATATAGTAGCTAATGTGCTGTTATCCTCTTTCCCTCCCTCCAAAGCACCTAGCAGTTTAGTGCTGGGACCATTCTTACCAAAAGTAAACCCAACCCATACCCCTCTAGATTGGGGGTCCTCTTTCTCCCTGACCTTGTCCACATTTCTTTGCTTCTCTTTCACTTCTGCATACTTGGCCATGTCCTCGGGTGATGTAAAATCATCATAGTATCCCGTGTCGACCTCCGAATCCAGGGCTGGGACAAAAGGTGCACGAGTAGATCGCAAATCCTCCCATCTGGCGCCATCGAAAAATGGGTGACTCATTACTTGCGTGAGTGTTGCGTATCGGACGCTCGAATGTGATATGAGCCTGAGGTGTAACGTTTAGTGATGCAACGTGCAGCTGGCTTGGGTATACCTCGTAACAGCATCCCACGCGATGTCGGTGAGATTGAATATGAGATCTTCTGGTTTGTCATATTCAGGACGTCGTAACACCTTGGTCCAGTTTTTCAAATTGGTCCAGGTTTCTTCAGGTGTACCTCCGCTGAAAGGAGGAAATCCGGCCAAGAACTCGAAGAAGATGCATCCTAAAGACCAGTAGTCGACCGAATAGGTGTAAGGCTTTCCACGTAGAACTTCGGGAGCCATGTAATCGGGCGAACCGACAATGGAGTCAGCATAGCGTGGATCCTCGTGACGAATAGAACGATACATCGAACGCCGCTCGAGCGTCGATCGGTATACGACTTGGTTGTCTTTGACTTTGTCAAGCTACACAAACACGTTACGTGACTGGCACGTATTTTATCCAAGGACGTACTTTGATTTTCAGTGACTCAATTCGCTTCGGATTCAACGCCCCGGTCGCTAACCCAAAGTCTGTGAGCTTGACATGACCCGTTCCGTCGACCAAAAAATTCTGTAGCAAGTTGTAGCTGATCAACATTAAAGTTACGTTGTTGACAAACCTCTGGTTTCAAATCACGATGGATGTAGCCAAGTTTGTGTAATTCGTTGACGGCCACAAACATCTCGCTGATATAGAACCTGGCGTGTTCCTCCTTCAGCACCCCGGAATTGTTTAGAAGCGTTCTAAAGTCTCCTCCTGGCACGTATTCCATGGCGAGATAGACGTGATACGTATCTTGGAACGCGTATAGCAACCGCACCAACCAGGGTGTTTTGGTAGCTGTCAGGATATCCCGCTCGACAAGAACATGCCGGACCTGGACAGATGTTGAACATCGGATGGAACATAATGTTGGCGACTCACCTCATCCATCTTGTGCAGCGTCCGTTTTCGCATCCTCTTCAGGGCACATACTTCTCCGGTTTCCTGCTTGCGTGCGAGAAATACTTCGCCGTAACCACCCTGACCAACTTGAGCTATGATGTGAAATTGCTCCACGCGAAGTTTGGTGCGACGCTTTCGGAGCAACACCCGCTCGCGACCACAGTATGACTTGAACTCCTTTGAATACTCGGCCATAGACAGTTGTCGTTTCGCAGTATCGGCATCGAAACGCGTTCTGCGTTCCTTCCGGGCAGCGAGGTAGCCTAGGCTCTGAAAATAGTAATCGAGAAAGTCTACGATCTTTCAATCGAAGGTCATCGTAAATCATCACGAGGAGACCCACAGAGCTGTGCTACGGTGGCTTTTCGCTTCACCTCTGAGCTATCCAGGAGCTCTCTCTCCCAGAGTTGGAAACCAGACGGCTTCAAAGTCGTTCCGGCTTTCGCTGTGCTCATTTTGATGTCGTCGTTCCAGCCGTGATCACCTTCCGCCGTCATGCGGATGTCACGGAGGCCCACGGTTATACCTTTCGTTGTATCCATGTAAATATCGCGATGGAGTATGTCTGAAGTCTTGCTGGTATCTGTCATGAAAACGATACTTGCAAATCGTTGCGATCAGGTTGCACAATGCATGCAACCCCTACGATTGAACACGACTACCACGTGCCGTCTTATTCCTCACGTGATCTACGCGTCCATTGCTCTTGTCGATACCCGGTGGAGTTTTCGCCTGTACCCTAGATCGGCCAGAAACGACAGTCCAAAATGCGACGATCGCACGTCGACCTCGCCTCCATCCTCGCTCTGCCCACCCCCCAGGTAGACCTTCGGCTGCAAGCGTACGAAACTTCAACCGGGAACTTTGTCAGAGCCGTCACAAACTATACCAATCGCGCCATCGCCGAAATCACGAAACACAGAAACACCCAGGAAACCGACAAGAGAAGATTGGCCGAACGAACCCAGGCTGTGGAGACCGAGACGAATCAGTGCAAGCTGAAAGAAATCGAACTACTAGCTGGTATGTTACAAACACCATTCATAAATTTTGGGACCAATCCAGTATCATAGTATTAGAAAAGGAACAGGAGGAAAGACGTGATGTCGAACAGTCCGTTGCCGCACTCAAACGTCAGCTAGCTTCGCTCCGTGAGGCGGGTGCAGCCATCGACTCCGAGGTTGAGCAGTACCGCGTCGCCGTCGCCAATCTAAAGCGAGGTGTGAACTTATTCCTTCATTACGCGCATTTACATCTATCAGTCAACCTATCAACTTAGAAAAGGATGTTGAACGAAGTATACTCAATTCCCATGCTGCCCAACTACAACCAGAACTTACGGCATGCGAGTCATGGCTCAAGTGCTACATAGAAGGCATCGAAGCAGATCAACTGCTCATCCGGTTTTCACATATAGACGAGGCAAACGCTGATCGGGAATTCAGCTTCGTGCTCGATGTTTCTGCACCGTCGTACAATGGTGAGGTTCTTCGCGCGCACGTTTTGCTCTTTTACACGTTCACTTCAGTTATAACGACAACGCCACCACTACCCACACTTCCAATTCTCTTACAAGAGCTAAATCAAACTGGAAACATATATCGATTTATCAAGCGCATGCGATCAGCATTTCGCGATTTGGTGCCAGCACATTTCTAGTAAAAACCAATGGAGACCTGCTATACCTTAGATATATATGTGAAAGCGCTCTTGTATACCCATCATTCTTCGTCAAACCAACCAGTCTTATCTCTATATCCCCCCGTACTCCCGAGTTTCGTCTTGTTGCGCGATTTGCGACCCCCAAGTTCCTTGTACATTTCCCGCATTTCGGCCTTGCCTGGGCGGGCCTGTTCTTCTACTTTCCACTTCTCTTCGTTAACTTCTTTGGGTGTCTGGTACCCTGAACGAGAAGGGGAAGATCTCTCCATCGGGGTTGAAGGTGCTGACTTGTTCGTACATGTGGATAAATACGTTAGGCGCTAGAACGAAGATCAAAGCATATTCGCTTAGATAGGTGCATACTACGAACCCAATTCTGTTTGGACTCCCGTCTAGTCCACTTTCCTGGGGGCAGACTCTCGTCGTGGAAATTCTCCTTGCGATAGTGCTGAAACCATACTTGACAAACCCCACTTCAGTACTATCAAACCGACACACAATACAACGTACCGTAATTGAGCGTCTGACTCTTGTTCCATTTCCGCGATACCCGAGAACAGGATGCAAGATCGGATACTTCAAGCCACCGAAAGATACCTTGCGAGATCTGAGTGGGAAATGCCTTGAGAGGGTCTGATGAGAGAGATTTAGGCCCCAATGTAGAAGTCGGAGGAGGATTCCGCAAATTTGTTCGGCGAGTGGGCGAGGCCGGTCTGGAAGAAGGCCTTGAAGGCCCACGAGACCGCGCGGGTGTCCCGGGAGTGGATGTCTGGCGCAATGAGAGGGCTATATCAGATAGAGATCTTGTCACACTCACGACGCATATCAGCTCATCCTCGGAATCTTCGTCGGAATGGCGGGTGGATGCGAGCTGCATGCGCTCCATAGCAAGGTCTGAGAGTGTTAGCGACCTGAGGACGCCCTGGCGGAGGCTCATGACGGTTGTGGATCAAGATGTACTCGGACAATTGGCTGGCGGAGAGGGGACCAGCAACTCGAAGACTTCCATTTCTGATTGCTGACATAATGTGATGTCATCATAATACCACAAGCCTGTAGTCCAACTGTAGTCTACACCGAGGTGAACAGCGCCCAGACACCTTTGGCATATGAAACAACCTCGTCCGCGCCAAGCTTGCTTTCACCAAAAATGCGGTCCACGAATGTAATCGGAACCTCACCCACCGTGTACCCCAGTGCTCGCGCGCGTACCATCATCTCCATCTGGAAAACGTAACCTCGCGATTGCGTAAGTGTGATGATATGCCGCAAGGACGGGTAGGCGATATAGCCTTGTACCGTGTCAGTTGCAGTCGATCCAGATCGGGATTACCCACATACCGAAAGCTACCCGTCAGGTCACTAACACCCGGATTGAGTACAGTTGCGGCCAAAAAGTTGGCTCCTCTCGAAACCAGCTTACGTTTGAGGTCCCACCCATGTACACCACCAGGGCGTGTGTCGGATAGAGCGGGTGTAGGTGTGGACCGGTATCGTGTACCTGTCACAATGTCTAGATTGCATGCCTGCTGCAACCTGGAAAACAAGGCGTCAGCCGCTCCGATACAATGAGCGAAATGAATTCACCTTATGAATTGTGGTATAAACTTGGGCTGGCAAATAATGAAAACCCATGAGTGCTCAGGGTATCAATGCTCTTACATGATGTGAAAAGTCGGCGTCCATGATGATAACAAAGTCACCCGTACAAAAGTCCAGTCCATATATATAGGCAGTCCTGCATGCCGACCATCAGTACGCGTCCAATTGCGAGAACGGTGACACCCACCCGAGCCCAAGCTTTCCTGGACGCGGTTTCAAAGCCTGGGCGCGTTCAAGCAACATGACAACACGAACGACACGACACTTACAATTTTATCCTCCCCGTACACTTTTGCAAGTTCTCTAGCAACTTCTTGAGTGCCATCCGGACTGGCATCGTCTACGACGATTATTTCCCATGCTAGCTCACTAGAGCCATCAGCGGCGCCCTTCACACCGGCCTACAGGAACACGCACTGTTCGCGGAATACTTTGGCTAATAGCCAGACGACGATGGGGAGATTCTTGCGCTCGTTGTAAGTCGGTAAGATGACCGAATACTTGTGAGTATTTGCAGAGTTGTGCTCGCCTTGCATGTTCAACGAGGGGCCGCTTTCGAATGGGTTCATTGAAAACGCTGGACTTGGATGTGTCAGCGCGTGACTTATGTAACTGGTAAGCGCCGCGCTTCAATCAAGTCACCTTGAACACCCGCGATCGAGTGAACCGTACGCCCTACTCATTTCACCTTTCTCCTCCGTCGTCCGACATAATTACCACGTTCATTTGGTATCCTCATTCTCCACCATTTCACGCTCTTTGTCCCGGGCTCTTTCAGAAGTCTTTCGTCTGTATCATACCTCGCATAGATTACATCCTCTAATAGTACAAAAGTCAGCCTGTACTTCATTAGTAATCATATCCAAGAAACAGCGGAAAACGCAATCATCGACGTAGTTGCACGATGACACGCAACCCAGGCACTTCGTCAATTTTCTCGATTTTGGCGCCTCTCTCTTTGGATTCAGTTGCTAGCAGAGGGTGATACGTTTGGGAATCTTTCCCAAAGCTTCTCGACAGCGTTCAACGGCTCACAAGTGCCATCATTCGGATCAAACAATAAGAGCCAAATCGCGTCATACCCTCCCGCTGTGCACGCAGTCAATAAACGCGTCACTGGAATGACACAGAAAGACCGTCACTTACCACCGGGTACGCCGCCGCAAATAACCCCCTTTTGCGCAATCGATGCATCCAACAGTTCAGTCTGTGTGTCAGGCTCTATGTGTACCTCTTCACCTGCTGCCTTGCCCATTTGTCGCATAAGCCCACGTGTATTCTGTGTAAGCGATTCAGGGAGGAGCTCGGTTCCAATGACGGTTAGCGTGCCTACCTCACTCGTCTCTCGGAGATCTAAAAACGCCTCGACGATGGGTTTCTCTGACTCAACGCCGTCAAGCCACTGCGCCAGAGGTAACCGGCCCTCGACTCAGTCAAGATGTCTCGAGGATTGAACAAGACCTCTTACCTCTGACGACGGCGCGCCAGACATGCGCGTGACAGCGGATGCGTACAACCCCGCCTGTTGTTCGGACAAATCGGAAAGGTGACGAAGATGAGCCGCGAGTGTTTGATTCGAAGTGTCGATAGCCGCCCACAGGGCGTCAGCTGGGTAAAATTAATCGTTAGTGCTCGTCATACACGTAGAGGGAAGCGTCATCAGTGCGTGCCTTGGTCGGCTTTCTCTCGACGCCATTTCAGCACCTTGCCCACGAGAGAAGGGGTGTTGCTTCCCGCAGATACATCCGCCAATACGAGCCTAACGAGAGGCGGAAGTCGAATCGGAACTACCTGACAGTCCCAGTGATCCCCGGGACTGAGTACGGGCGACAACGAAAGCGGTCCCTAAGAAGAATCAACCGAGTGTTGTCACTACGATTGGCACCGATCAGCGTATCACTCACGTCGCCACCTTTCATCAAATTGTCCAACAAGGCGGGATTGAATCGAGTGTACAACTGGCTCCCGAACACGGCAGGAGGACACATCGAATCCGCTACCCTACCTTTCCCTGAGCGAAGCAGTGCACGAATTGAGCGGTGTTATGCGCCAACTTGCGCGCGTTGCTGTCTGGTTGGCTAAATTCTTCCTGGGTGACCACACCGAGCCTCAGCAAGAGAGCAGAGACGATGGAAGTGATCAATGCCGCAGAGGATCCCATACCCGTCTTTTTGGTATTATCTAGTTTTACGTCCTGAGGGCAAAACGGGGTGATACTGGCCAACGTCGCCACCGTAGCAGGCAAGTTCAATTCTTGAAGCTATAAGAGTTACATCAGTGAACAAGCGCCGAGCGTCGATCTGTTAAACAAAACTAATGACCTTGGCTTGTTGTGAGTAAAAGTCATTATCACCTGCGGCAACCACATCGAGGCCACATTGCAACGAGTCCCGCAGTGATCGAGCGGAGCCCACGGCTGATAATCGCTCTGACGCCAACATCAAGGTATATTTCAGTGCGAAGTACACGAACTTGTTCTTGCTATCCACAGGGGTTATTTAGACGTGATATCCATTGAGAAATTTTACCTTTCTGACGCCTGACTGACATCCACCTTGCCATCATCGTGGACGGTCACGGAATAACTCCATTCAGCTCCGATGAACTGAGGTGATCGAACGACAATGTGGCCTGGTTTCTGGTAATCCTGGATAACAGTGTAAAACCGAGATGAAGCTGATATCACCAAGCCAGTAAATTTCTGGTCGAGGACGAGGTATCCCCCTGCAATGAGGACTTTCGCCGGGGCTGAAACGACCGTGATGGATGACATCGTTTATCGCTTCGCTTCCGACCAGAGTCAGAATTAAAGGAGCAGCTGACTAATCAATAGAAGAATTCGGACGCCGGCATCAGCACAAGCACTACTGTTTCTCGCCTTCCGATCTGGCACATGCTAGAGTGTTTCACTGCGCATGAAATTTTGTCATGTGTGTATGTCAGTGTAGCATGTGGTAGCCAAAACCTTTCAGTTTCACACGGCTAGGGTCCCGGTATGTCTAGCATAGGACGGCCTGTTCAAGTGTCTAAGTGTCTGACCACTTTATCCAGAAATAAACATACTCCCATCGTATAAAAGGAGAATGACATTATGTCGCTGACTATTTCGTCCCACTCTCGTCTTCTCATTCCCGATGCCTTATACTTCGTTCGCAGTCGCAGGGGCAGGCCCCACCATTGGCGCTCGCATCGTGCAGGCGCGTAATCTATATTACGCGCAGTCCGAAATTACCTGACGGCCATGTACGACAGGCTCTGATAAACCGCGGCGCTTCGGTTGTTGCGCTTGCCCGTCCTGGAAGCACCTCGACGCAGAACTCCCTCTGCCAGGGTGTCAAGCTTGCGACGGTGGATTATACAGACGTGAACTCTCTCACGTCCATCTTAAAAGAGAACAAGGTCGAGGTCGTTATATCCGCATTGGCATTTGGTGCCCTCCCCGCACAACGACCTATCGCGGAGGCAGCCAAGGAGGCAGGCGTGAAGCTGTTTGTACCGTCTGAATATGGGATGCCAACAGAGGGCGGCAAGGATGGCCATCTTGTGATCAAATCTGAGTTTGCCGGTAAGGTTTAGTGTCTAGAGCGGTGTGTTCAGATCATTGGTATCTGACGAATCATGATCACCAGAACACGTCAAGTCTCTCGGAATTCCTGTGATGCGTGTCTACGTACGTCCATTCAAGCGATGATCACCGGTCTGAGGAGCCCATTTACGTTTGATTAGAATGGTGTCTTCATGGAATTCATCCCATGGTTGACCGGCGTGGGGTTGGGGAAGTATCATCTCATGGGCAAGCACACCGTTCCATCTTCGTTCACGTCCTTGGACGACGTTTCAGGCAAGTATTCCTCACATCGGTAAACTCGCTCTCAGGCTGGGGCTCACGAACGTGGTTCTTCGTAGGCTTTATCGCTCACGTTCTCACGACGCTCCCCGAGTCATCCCTCCACAACGCTACGTTCCGCATTCAGGGTGAACGTTTGTCTCTCGCTGCCATCGGCGCTCTCTACGAGGCGCGCGACCCACCTGTGCCGGTAGAGCACGTGACAAAGCTTCCAGAGGGATTCGTGAAGCAGACGTTCCTGCAGAGCAAATTCGAAGAAGGAAGACTGAGCTCGGGCTGGGATAACTACATCGACAAGGACGTCCCAGAACATGCAGACAGTGGCAACAAGGCCTGGGAGGGACACAAATGGAAATCAGTGAAGCAAGTGCTTGGTCTGTGATTTCTGCAGAAGTTGCATTGTATTTGTAATATCTTCAGCTTGAGGTGCGCTCAACCGTCGCCTCTCGCTCGACTATCCACATGTGATTTTTACCAAGCCCGTCAATCCCTGTGCCAAGATACCTCCTCCCGGATACGATCGCGATTTAAATCCATCATCCTCGCTGATAACAGACCTGAGGATGCAGGTTTGCGACAGATGCTTACGTCATAATAACATAACCACGCATGGACTATCTAGATCTCCGATTAGGTTCCTTGGTCGTATGTATATGCGAGACAAGGCGGGGACGTCGGCGTCGCTGTAACTCTCGGACTCTTTCTGCCCTACCTGGGAACACCCTTTTTGTGAAGCTGCGGGTATTCCCCTATAGGGAAGACATTTAAACATACCATATAACATTCATCGACCAGGATACCACCACCATTCCTAAGTTCAGCATCCTAACGTGGAACCTGGTTACCAGGTCGTGTCACCTGTGGTCAATATTGGGATAATCGTAACTTTGGCAGAGCTAAGCTGCTACCGCCAAAGCACAAGTGGCTCGACCGTACCTATGCTTCTCAGTTCCCAGCTGGACTCCGGACGGGCTTGATTTCTAAGCTTGATCTACTAGCTCGATTCAAATGACACTCTTCATGCTTGCCCTGAGGCGCGCCAGATCTCATTCTCATGCATATGATAATCGCTTGCTCACGCGAGTAAATATAGGCACGCTCCTTACAAACCGTCTAAAAACGTGTCCCATGCCAATGTCACATTGGCAGGAACCGAACCCCATTCAACAATAATCCTGCTTGTTGGGGGTAAGGAAGGAAGTCTTGTCAGAGAGCCTCGTAGCTGCTTAGCCGCATCAGCTGTTCATCATTACCAACCAATCACGAGCTCATTAGGGGCCCTGATCGGTGTTTCACCTTCTAAAGGATCCGATGACTTTCTCCTTGTACAAAAGGCGGCTGAATTTTGTTTCTAATCGAGAAACATCCATCTGACATTCATTTCTCGTTCACGATGCCCTACACCTCGTTCGCAGTGGCCGGAGCGGGCCCCACTATCGGTGGTCGTATCGTGCAGGTGCGTCGTATCTGTGACACCCCAATAGAGCTGGGCCTACTCTTTGTTACGATAGGCCCTCGTGAACCGCGGTGCATCCGTTGTCGTTCTCTCGCGCGGTGGAAGCTCCTCGACACAGACCCCCCTTCTCCAAGGTGCTAAAATCGCTGCAGTCGACTATTCGAACGTGAGCTCGATCACGAACGCGCTCAAGGAAAACAAGGTCGAGGTCGTCGTCTCTGCACTGGCGTTTGGTGCACTTCCGGCACAGCGCCCCATTGCGGAGGCAGCCAAGGAGGCAGGGCGTGAAGTTGTTTGTACCCTCTGAATTCGGTATGCCGACCGAGGGCAGTAAGGAAGCGCAACCGGCAATCAAGTCCGAGTTTGCCGGTAAGCGTTATCAGCGCGGATCTACACCCTTGTATCTGATACATCGTCTTCGTCATGATCATCAGAATACGTCAAGTCTCTGGGAATTCCTGTGATGCGCGTCTATGTACGTCCATGACCATGCTCGAGCCTACAAGGAGGCACTCATTTGCGCTTGATTAGAACGGCGCCTTCACGGAAAACACCCCATGGTTGACCGGCGTCGACCTGGGCAAGTTCCACCTCATGGGCAATCAAACCGCTGAGGCTTCGTTCACGTCCTGGGACGACGTTTCAGGCAAGTAACCTCCCTTGCCTGTGCGAATTGCTCCGTGCGGAGGCTCACGAACGTGGCGCTCTGTAGCATTCATTGCTCATGTTCTTACGACGTTCCCCGATGAATCCCTCCACAACTGTTACGTTCCGCCTCCAGGGTGAACGCACATCTCTCGCTGCCATCGGCGCACTCTACGAGGCGCGCGATCCGCCCGTGCCAACCGTGCACGTGACGGAACTTCCGGCAGGATTTGACAAGCAGACGTTCCTTCAGAAGAAGTTTGAACAAGGACGACTTAGCGTGGGCTGGGACAACTACGCCGACAAGGACGTTCCAGAGAACGCAGGTACCGGCAATAAGGCCTGGGAGGGACACAAGTGGAAATCAGTGAAGGAAGTGCTTGGTTTGTGATTGAAATTCGCAACAGACTCGGTGTAAGCCACAGATTTGTATTTGTACAGGATACGCTGTCATTCCACGACTAGATAAGTTAAAAGCGTTCAACGTTGAGCACATTATCATGATGCTGCATTTCTCGAAGGGGTGTAACATTATCAAACTGGCCGAATCGATTCCAAACGACGTTGAGACGAGCGGCTATCGACTATCATTGGATCGATGATTCCGGGAGTTCTTGAGAGTATCTGACAGAGTCGCTGGTCTGTACTTTAGTGTTCATTCGCTAATACATAATCACATCCGAGTCTCCTCGATGCCTCGCACTCATCCCCCGCCCTTACTAGTATCGAGTTGTACCTCTCAGAGTCAGTGGTGGAGCTCCTCTGCGTTCGTGTCCAAGGCTCCTGCGAGGTACTTGACTCCTGCCCACCTCAGGCTCCAGAGTCCCGACTCCGAGTCAGTGACAGGAGCGCTGAACAATAAACTGATAGCGGATATTCCGGTTCAATGCAATGAGCCCTCGGCGACTTGATTTCTCAGTGGTATCATGTAACTTGAATGCGTGAGTTCTCTGGTCAACTTGAGTCTTGAAGTTGGCTTCAAAGTTTCAAATCAGTAAATCGACGTGATGCTCAATAAATGTTTCAAACTTTATAAGATATTGAGTACATATTACATTGCGTTATTACATGTCCAACGAAAGCCACTTGGCACTATTTCTCTTATTCATGACGAGCCCACCCGACTGCTCTGAGCACTGGGCCGTCAAGTAGGAAGGAATCTGGAACTGCTGCACTTGGCTCGGCAGACTTGCGACCTGGAAAAGCAGCCCAGCAGCCATGTGCCATGCAATGTGGCAATGGAACGCCCAAAGTCCCCGGGTTATCATTAATGAAGCGGACGATTACGTAGCCGTAGCCAGGGAGTGTGAAGGTATCTCGACGTGGAGGATTGTCGAGAGTAAGAGGGGAGCTGCCTGGCTGGTAAACTCCATCACCCTCACCGAGGATATAGAACGTGTGACCGTGGAAATGGAATCTATGCGCAACGTCAATGCCAGAAGCTTAAACCAAACTCGACTGCGACTCACGGATGACTTGAGTCATCATAATTGTTGACGATGATATCCACGACGTCAATGTCGTCATCAACAATCACGAGTTGCGATGAGGCATTGAAGTTGGTCTGTGCACCTCCTTGGTAGAACTGAAGTATGGTTGGGTCTGTGGTTTGGGATTCCCAACTGGTGTTGTTGATATAAGCAAGGACCTGGTTTCCACCGGACTGGAAGGTTTGCTGGAAAGACATTGACACCGTGTATGATGACGTGCTATTCGGCGGGTTCATCGCGGGAGTAGGTACGAGCATGGTGCTGTTCAGGTCCAAGCACACCTCGGGGTAAGATTCCGACCAGTTCTGAGAGTCGGGCGTGGTAGCTGATGCCCCGTAAGTCATTGGCGCGAGTACCATGGTGTCCAAGTTCGGGTTCGAAAGCTTATAACACACATCTTGCATTTCCGCACGGAACCAGTACGACCCAGCAGGTTTGATTCGTGGTAAGAATGACGGAATACCGCTGCGCAACGGAAATAGGGACACGGTGGACAGTTGCAGGTTCGAGACTCGTGCCATCTGCCTCTACCACTGAAAGTGGGTGACCGTCAACGCTGAACACAAAGTCCGTGAGGGACGCCATGTTGAATATTCGGAGACGATAACGAAGATTCGGCTCAAAGCTGAATGTACTTCCATTCATTTTGCCGTTGATGAGACCGTTGTCTGGAGGTGGTTCTGCACCCGGATTGAAACCGCCATAGTTTTGATCATCGTATCCGGCAGTGCTAAGGTACTGTTCGAGCAAAGCTGACGACCACGTGTGATACCAGTCTGCAGTTGACAATCCGTCAGTGAGCTGTATCAGTTCTACATTGCCCTGCGAACAACTCACCTGATAGAATGACCATAACGTCGCGGTCGTACGAGCCATATATGGGCTCATCGGGAGAATGGATTACGAGGGGTCCATATATACCGTCTGTATATTGAGTCGAGGTGTGTGCATGCCACCAGTACGTTCCGTACTGTCCAGAATTGATTGTAAAGTGGTAAGCTAAGAGTAGTCTGCTAAGCATTTGGTTACACGCCATAGCACGCGGGAATGAGCTCACTAAAGTTCATGCCCGGTGGAATGGGACATTGAGTGATGCCATTGGTGCCGTCCATGAAGTTGGTTCCGTTTTGCCATTGACCATGCCAGTGAATGGTGGTGCCGTTTGACATCTTGTTAAAGACGTTCACAACGAGCTCGTCACCGCTGTTGACTTCGACCAACGGTCCGGGGAACTGTCCTGTGTGAAAGTATCAGAGGATGTCGATCGATCTACTCGGTTATCAACTCACCATTGACGACAAGCATGGTTCGTTCGAATCCGTCAGGGGAACCAGGCATTTCTTCCACGACCCATTCATAGTATCGGGTTGTCGTAACGTTCGTGACTTCGAACGAAGAGTCAAGAATGAAGGATGTGTTGGTTGTCACAAAACCTCCTGTGCTCTTCTTCTTAAGTCCCAACCCGAGACCAAGTCCGAGCGCGAGAGCGAGAATGACAATAATGGCGGCAACCGCGCTCAAGATGAAAAGTTTATGGCGGCCTGCCGATTAGACAATGTTCACCACTACTCGACCTTCAGGAGCATCAAATTGCACTTACTTTGCACACCTTTTTGAACGACCTGACGATTGGCGTTGTTGAGTGCAGTGACCTCTAGCTCAGCCTTGGGGTCGACATCGGTATGACCTTGAGAACTGCCCTCTCGAGAGTTTAACGGTTGCGCCATGCTCGATAAGGACGTGCAAGCGGGTCGGGGAGTGTATACGCGGAATGGGCCTACATAAATGCATCAGAACGTTACACGTTCGTGATATTCGTGGGACAAGTTGTGAGCGCGCCGAGCTGTCAGAAGACCAAGTCGGGACGCGTTCATGTGGCACTCTGATGTATTTCTAATCTTTCGTCAACGTGACACCTCCCATTTTCACTCGTCATCTCGATGGAAAGCTCAGGGCTCCGCCTCTCGAGCTCGTAAAAACTAGCTTTCAGGATCACACGACATGTCAAAATTGTGCAACGATTGTTGGGCATGTTCTCAGATGGCCACTTGGTAGAGCCACACCTCCTCTGAAGGATCTCGCATCCGTGGTGTTGGTTGTCTCACCCCGCTGATGCTGTGTTTTCTGCTATTTCGGGCAAGGGACATGCTATCCCATCTCATATTTCAGTTCAAGTTTTGAAGCCGCCGCTTTCAAGTTGCTTGAAACTGAGTGTCCGGGTGGGCAGTGACCTGAATCCCTCACAGGAGTTGCAAATCTGCCCGTCTACACAAAATTTGCAGACAACATCACTGCTCGCGGGTAGTCAGTACCTGACAGGAACACGAAGGACAAATAGAGGATCCACTGCACTGTACCTAAGGAATGTTAATTTAGATCATGACTCTCTTTAAACGCCGTCAATCGCCACGCGCCGTGTATCAGATAAGACCCGGATCTATCGTACGACCATCGTTTGAGGAAGATTGATTGATCTCGTCTATTCGAACCGTTCGACGTCCGTCAGCACCAGAGGTCTTACAACGCGATTCCAATTGTCGGACCAGGTTCCCCATTCCCAGTGAGAGTTTTCCTCGTGCCGAACAGAATCTGATATATGCGACTGTGAGGATGATTGGAGTGAGGAACTCAGCTTCTCCAGAGCCGCGGCGTTTGGGAACGACGTGAGAAGCATCTGCGCCATGGTGAATTATAGCAACGCCTCAATGTATATATGGCAACAAACCTCTAACTGGCCTGCCAATTCCCTGGCATCCTTAAAGACGAGCCCGTTCTCACCGTCTCTCACAAGCTCTGGAAGACTTTTTTAGAAAATATAAATAAGTGGCCTATATTTTGACAATTTGGGGGGTGCTCCTCACCATGCAAAATCAAGGGCGCAAACCGGAAGCCCGCAGCCAAACATATCCACCACTTTCATGGGTAAATCCAGCGCAGAGGAACTTGAATGCAAGGATATTCCCAGATCTGCTGATCCTAGAAAAAGATCACTAATTTTAGCTACTGACGCGAATTTTAGGATACTCTGATTCCTCACCCAGTAACAAGGGGTAGTCTTCCACCTCAAGCCACAGGCTGGAACAGCGCACATACGACCATCCCTGCTGGAGTCGGTCGACCTCTGCCATGTACTTGGCCTTGAGGGGTCCCTTGCCCGTAATTACCATCCATATTCGCGGCAACTTGCCTGCGTGCGCTGACTGTTCGTGAGCAAGGTTTGAAAAAGACACTCAAGAGTGCTAACGGTCTACCTTTGTCGACCTGCGACGCTCGGTTCTCGTACAACCTGAGTGCATCCAAGAGGATTGTGAAATCCTCGTCGGGGGTCCACGAGGTACTGCTGACCAGCAAGGCAACTCTGTCAGCCCGCAATTCGGGCATATTGACTGACGGAATACGTTGAATGTTTCATTGTCTGAGACGGTTCCATTGTCGTCGTAGTGAACTGTGTGGTGTACGGTGTGTTGGAGGAGGGCAGAAAGCCTCTCAGGGAAGGACTAGTGAGTGATGGTCCCAAACGAAGGAATAACTGGAGTTGGGTGTCAGGAGAAAATGAGAGGTATGTTTGAACGACGCGCACTTCATGAACTTCGGGTGGAGAACAGCGGTGAAAGTGAGAGGGAGGACGATCATGCAAGATTGCCTTCTTGCCGCTAAAACAAGGTGTTAAGTGATAAACGACAAGCACAATGGAAATGACACACATCACTTCCCACTCAGAGACCAGATGGTCCTGCATAGCTCTGGTAACGAATAAGTGGGCATAAGCAGAGCGTCCAAAGGTGGCTTCGAACCTGAATTCCATCAGCATACACTTTTCAACTTATATTCTTTACGCGTCCATACCATTTTGCTATCTTTACGAATGGGTGGGAAGGGCCCAGCTTCAGAGCGAGGATACTGTATCCAAGATTATGCCAGTCAATGATGACTTTGCCGCTTCTTACGCGTCCTACCAGCCAAACAAGAGCAAGAGTGGGAATGCTGGGTGGATTCTTAGAACACCAGTTAAGCGAGGGTCCCAAATAATGGTGTCGCGTAAACCTACCTGGACGATGATGAACTCTGGCGGAGAAGATATTTTGAACATGAGAGTATATAGAATAGTTGTAACTTGATGCAATATCTTTACCGGCGCAGCAAGGATAAATGGGACTTCGCGGAGGAAAGATGGCGGCTCAGATAAGTAACAGAGTTGGACATGAGGTAGAGAAGCCAGGGAGGGTACTGGTGTAGACTCTTGGAAGGTGCAAGGATCAGTATGTTGGCATGTCTCGAGAGCTAATGCGGTACTCACCGCGGTACCCGATGAGATATGTACTAAAACCGAGCTTTGCAAAGCTCTCGGCATGATACATCATACGTGGACTGCGTCCCACGTCACCAAGGACGATGATGGCGACAGAGCGTAGCTTTGGAGATCGTTTGACATACCAGTATGCAAAAACTGTGAAAAGTGTGAGCACAAGCGACACAACGACGGCGAGGAGTCTCGCAAGTATGTCGGTCTCGTTCATGGACATGGGAGCATGCAGCCGGAAAGGATGTAATTATGTAAACAGCCAGCAACAATGTCATTGACTCGAGTCGGACTCTTTGTTCACGACCACGATGACGTCGAGACTGGCATCGAGCTCGCTCAGGGCAGCCGCGCAGCTAAATATACAGCCCAGCAGACGTTTACATTCTACATTGCGACCATGGGTTCGGTTGCTCTCCTCTACGCCCACCCGACATGCTGTGCATCGTGGGCCAACTCTCGCCACTGCGTCGGGCATATATGCGCCAAAACCAGTTTCCACCTTGCATGTCAATCCTCCGCAAAGTAAGTACCGCGTTAAATGTTCGTTTTTCCATTGAATTTCTGGCAGCACGCTCGATGTTTATCCAGACCGAGACCACGCCAAACGAGGACTCCCTCAAATTCATTCCCGGGGTACCCGTGATGGAGGAAGGGACCGCGGAATTCTTGGATACACGCTCCGCACTCGCGTCGCCACTAGCCATCCGACTCATGGGTATAGAGGGTGTCAAGTCCGTATTTTATGGTCCGGATTTCGTCACAGGTTTCAAAGGATAGCGAAAACCCGTGGACAGTGATAAAGCCAGAAATATACTCGATATTAATGGAACATTTCTCCGCCGAACTGCCCCTCTTTCGTTCGCAAGAAGACAGGGACGCTGCTGGCCCCCAGGACACTAGAATTCTCGATACAGATTCTGAAACTATAGCGATGATTAAGGAACTGCTCGAAACCAGGGTGCGGCCAGCAATCATGGAGGATGGAGGAGATATTGAATACAGAGGGTTCAGCGATGAGGGACTTGTGAAGGTTAAACTCAAGGGCAGTTGTAGGGGATGTGACTCGAGTACTGTCACGCTCAAGTCTGGCATCGAGAGGATGTTGATGCATTACGTTCCAGAAGTGAAGGGTGTTGAGCAGGTATGATCTATGTAACTCGATTGTTGACCCTTGTTCTCACCTCACTCTCTTCCAGGTGTTAGATGAGGAAGAGGTTGTTGCCCTACATGAGTTCACGAAACTGGAGGAGCGTTTGAAAAAAGACAAGAAGGAACCGAAGTAGGCTTCAGAGTACTCTATGTTGACATGGGTTCTTGACATGCACTACAGGATGGCGAGGTACATGTCTGTCTGACTGTATCATTACTCGGATTCAATACCTGCACCCTATAATACTGTGCGTCTTCACTTGGCATCATTGCAAGCATGATGTGCACACCATTAGATAATGGAGGGTGGCGACGGTGAAGAACAGGCGGATCTAATCCGAATCGGGCATTGCATGGATCAATAGAGGACTCAAGAGCATGGCGCTAGAAAGTCACTGTTGCACATTGAAAGTGGGATCATGGTGTATCTCCCACGATTACGCCCAGTTAGTTATTTGACGAATTCATAGAACAGAAACAGATTGAGAGAGACCTTGATGGACTTTGTGGCCGCCGACGTTGATGTTGCTGGTTTACCCACCCCCATCGCGTGCAGCTTCGTCGTCACTCTTCAATGCGAGGGGGAGAGCTTGAGATGTGACCAGGCAGTCGTCATAGGACTGCATCAAAGCAAGTGTCAAATTTTAATACTCGATGCCTACCAACCTATTGGACTTCGCCCCATTGACAGAATCGAGTCGTGCATGACCTAGTCATTGAAGGGGCTTTTTCCCTCCAGACCGAGGGTGTGCAGAGAACGATAACATGAATGAGGCTCATTAGTACTGAACCTGAATCTCTATCAAGGAATATATATATATATAGTGTAACACATCGCATCTAATACACCTCCGTCTTGACGTTTGTCACACGCGAGTTGCGGAAGAAAAGATAGTTGCGACAAAGCCTCTTCTCCAGCGTTCGTGACGGGTGCAGCGGAATACAAATAGATTGGGCATTCAGGGATACAACATACTGTGTATGCAAAATGAGGTCAGGACTTTCTTGACCATCGTAAATCAAGAACTAGCTCAAAGCCAAGGGGACGCATGTCAAGCTGGCCAGGCGCCAGCGGTGGCTCAGCTAGGATAGCAGGTGGGATAACGGGATGTTCTATCGAAATTTCACTGGCAGGTAGCGTGGTTGCATCGGCGAGGATGGCAGGTGATGGAGATGGAGATGGAGATGGTTGTAGTTTATACGAACGTCTGCTTAAGAACGAACGAAATAGGGTGAATAACGTGTCATTTTCGATGGTGAAGTTTAGCGTGGTGGTCGCCTCTTGAATTTCGATGGGCGGTGGCCCAGTTGAGGATGTGATATTTGTGTTCTCTGGCTCGAGAGACTGCTTCCACTGCTTCTCGATCTGAGCCACGGCCCTCTGTATGCTGTCTCTTTCCCACTTTTGTACATCGTATGGTTCGAATAGTCCTGATGCAAAATCACACCAACACCTATCTGCTACACGTATGGTGGGGGGCGTGAAATCGATTGTGCTGAGATGGGGGGGCATGGTCGCGTTCAACGCTTCTGAGAATGTGGTGACATTGCTAGGCCAAGATCCGGCGAGGTGGGCGTCAAATGAGAACGACTGCCAATAGCATGAGCTGAGAAAGAGTGCAGCAAGAAGTATAATGCAATAGAAGCTGCGATGAAGTGAGCTAGGGGCTTGGAGGTAGAGTTATGATACGGACCATGGTCTTGCGTGTAAGGCCAAAGTGAGCAAGAAAAGGACCAAGAAGTAGGGTGGTGCGGTGGGAAGGGGTAGAAGCAGCAATGGCAAGAACCAGCGAGTGCACCTGTCCAGGTATCCTAGTGAATCAAAGCACAATTATGTCGCAAAAAAAAAACATATTTACCACATTGTAACAAGGCCGAATATAAAGTACAAGGCACATTGGCACAACACTTTGAAGAGTATACTTTATGATCACGTGATTAGTTTATTACGTAATATGATATCAAGATGGGTATAACCATATCGGGGAATGGTTTCTTCATCGTTCTCAACCGTTCCAACGCTTTTATACTATATAAACAATTTTGAACGTTGTTTTTCTTCCCCCCTGCATTATGTCCGCCACGACACATCCAGAAGTACTCTGGGCGCAGCGCAGCAGTACCTCCGACCCGGCTAAGGTGAGTGCCCACCCATGTTCATCCTCCATCTCTCATCCTTGGGCTCGTAGAACATCATCTATCTGACTGTCAATCTTCCTGACATCGTCGAGTCAAGCCTCAAGTATGCACTGGAACCCAAAAGCATATCCTTCAAAGCACACTGCAACAAGTAACTGAACCCGCTCAGTCCATCTACGCCGTTACTCACCCCTTTCCATAGCGTTGCAACTGATTACGCGTTTGACCTAGAGTTCTTCGCGGAGATCGATCCAGATGTACGATTCCTTTTTTTCTTTACTAGCCAGCACCTCTAACGACCATCAAGAAATCTAGTGTTCGCCTTACATCGCGTTCCCTGCTTCTCGTCCTCCACAAGAAGGAAATGCAGTCCGAGTTCTGGCCACGCCTAACGAAGGAAAAGATCAAAACCCCCTTTATCAAGACAGACTTTAACAAATGGGTCGACGAAGATGAACAGGATGGCAACCCCAATATTGATGAGGACCTTGTGGGCGGTATTCCTGGAATGGACGACATGAGCATGGGCGGCATGGGTGGTATGGGCGGCTATGGGCGGTATGGGTGGTATGGGCGGCATGGGCGGCATGGGTGGTATGGGTGGCATGGGTGGCATGGGTGGCATGGACTTCTCCAAAGCATGCACTTCACATTTATTTTGTCGTAGCGAGTGACTCACCCGATCTTTTTAGATGATGGCGCAGGCTGCTAGGTGGCGCTCCACCACATGAAGCAGAAGCCGATGAAGAAGATTCTGATGGCGATGGGCCACCTCCTCTCGAGGACGAACCTTCCAAGTAACGGACAATGCTACTTGAAGGTCTTCTAAATTTGAAGACTGTGTATCCCACAAGGTGTACCATGTAA
Source organism: Chiua virens (assembly GCA_019787685.1). NCBI lineage: Eukaryota > Fungi > Basidiomycota > Agaricomycetes > Boletales > Boletaceae > Chiua > Chiua virens. Next base: position 2,294,389 of record JAHNUO010000006.1, on the reverse strand, counting down.
ATTACCCTTTTTTCCGGAAAATCACACATCTTGCACCAATGTCTACTTCCCTCGTGCAAAGATATACGAGCCATTGTATGACTTCTCTACCTAATTGGCGGTATGAATTGGCAGTCGGATCCAACTGTATTATTGGATGTACGCGAAATCTGGATCATGCAAGGTAGTAGCACAGATCAGACTCGTCAGAGTAGAACACGTTCTTCTGGATCAGAAGACCCGCGTGATGCACAGTAGGAAACCTTCGGAGATAACACAGCCGTTTTCCATCGCTGGGAAGTACATAATATATCTCCCTTTACAGGGTGTCCCTGGGCTGGCATCATTACACTTACGTACCAGTCGAGTGATACGAACAAGGATGTAAAGTAGATAATTTGGGTGTACTGAAAGCTGAAGCGGAAACTTGAACAGTAGAGGAGTGGGCTTGGAGACTCTGTAACGTGTCCTAGTTCTTGCTCACCGCAAGTGGTAGTGATGGAGCGAGCAGCTTCGCCTACTAGTAGCTACTCAAAGTTTCCCAGCGGTGTCGGTTCGTCTCGTACAAACTTGTCTAGGACCTGGTGCAAACCTGATCTCACAGTTCCAACTATTTAATAATCTAGTGTGGGTCACCCACGTTTTTGGCTTCCCATCAGCCCTCGCGAGCGCTTTTTAAAAAAAACGTTCTTGCCAGTCAGCCTCAGATCTGTAGCACCATCACGCAGCCATGTCCAATGGAAAGGGAAAGCAGACAGAGGCGACCGTAGCACTCCTCCCTCCGATGCCAAATCCCTCTGCCGGAAGTGCCAACCCCTCCGCGTCTCTCTCTGCCCTGTGGGGTTACATCCTGCCCGCGTTGAACCACATCGTCCGTTCTCCGACCAATTCCGTCGACAAAGCACCCGCTATCGACATCTCGTACCACATGGGCATCCACACTGCTACCTACGACTATTTCACCGCACAGTCCGAGGCTGCGAATGCCCGTTCCTCCCCGCTCGACGCAGAGTGTCTTGTCATGGGCAGGGACACAAGCTCGCGTGCGGTCGCCAGGCAGGCGAGTGGTACAGATATTTACGAGCACCTCGACAAGTACTACATCGACCTTGCCCGGGAGCTGTTGTTGGGCGCACCCGAGGACGATACGACGCTCGTGCAGTATATCATCCCGTGCTTCAAGCGCTACAGCGTTGGCGCGCATGCCGTCAACCGACTCCTCAACTACGTCAATAGACACTATGTCAAGCGCGCCGTTGACGAGGATCGCGGTTGGCTGACGCTCAGCGATATTTTTGATGCCGTCGCCAAGTCCATCGAGGAGGGGGACACGCGGGATAAGATTGCCAATAAATTAAAGGAGAAGAGGGTCGAGGAGCTGAAGAAGTGGGGGTACGAGGAGAACGGGTCGACCGACTCGCTTGCTCTGGCTGAACAACGTGCGGAAGCCGCGAGTACGCTGGATCGAGTCGTCCCATTGGGAGCGCTGGCACTGAGGAGATTTAGGACGGAGTTTATTGAGCCTTTGATGGCTGCTCCGAAGATGAAGGGGAGGAAACGGAGATCAGGAGCTGCATCCGTTGGAGACAAGTCTCATCTTCCCAAGAGTCGATTAGCGCGCGCAGTACGCGAGCTCTTGGAAGTACAAGATATAAATCCTGAGGAGCGTCGGAGTCTTGCAGCAGACCTCGCTACGACTCTATGTGCTGTCGGTGTGCGCAATGGGCACCCTCTGCGAAAGAGGTTGGAGAAATTTCCCGCTACGGGTAATACTCCCTGAGTCGGGACTGCACAAAGGACTTATCTTCAGTAGTAGTAGTTTATAAGTTGGTTTATAGTGTTTTGTGGGTGAATGAGTACTGGGCGCTCCGAGTGTGCAATAGCCCTACAGCCCCGGTTTCTGCCCCTCTTGGTTGTTCTCCGTGGGGCCCAAAAGTGCCTCCATGTCCAAACTTATGTTTTGCCATGCCGGGTCGAGGTTCGATAAGTCCAGCGTGGACAAGTCGAACCCACCAATACTGCCCTGTAAACTCGACACCAATGACGGAGGTGGGCCAACGCTGTTCCCAGAATGCGGTTGGTGGTTCCCACTACCAGACCCGCTTGCCACCGGACCAAACAAATTCTCGCCCTGGCCACCCTGACCCTCGAGAGAACCTAGGATTGCAATATCCATGCCATTATCCTGCGCCCTTTGTGCCTGTGGACCCTTGTTCGCTTCTAGTGGCGCACTCGAATCAGCCGCTCCTGGGGAGAAAAGGCTATCCACCGTCGCTCGCCCGTCTCTAGACTCGGAGCCTGGGGCGTCTCCAAACAGATTTGTCATGTCCGTCATCTCCATGTCGATGCTGTCGAGGTCAAGTTCGATGGGTTTATCCGCAGAGCTGCCCAAGGCAGGGTCGGTGGCTGCGATCATGGTCGGCGGACTGTCGGACACGGTCAGGTCGATGTCGACACGCTGGCTACCCGAATTTGCGGCCGCAGCCGAGGCGAATGCGGCCATCAAGTCAATGTCGGCTGTTGCTGACGGGCGAGCTGATTTCGGAGCGAGCGAGACGGGAGACGGGACGAGGCCTTTTGGAAACAGTGCTGCTTCCTCAGCGGAGATGCGCATGCCGGACCCGGAGAGGTCAAGTTTGGGAGGAAGCGCATTCCGATTGAGGGAAGAGAGCGAGATGGCAGATTGACGACGTAGGGGCAGGGTGGCGGGCCCTTGTGGCGAACCTTGGCCAGGAGCCATCGAGGGTAACGTTGCACCCTCACTAGCCTCGATAGATGGTACAGGGATCTTGGATGCTTGTGCTGCAATAGCAGCTTGTTCAACTTCTCTTGCACGACGTTCCTCGCGCGTCAAATCTCGCTTCAAAACTGAAATAGCACGCAGCTGACGCTGATAACGTTGGAGAGATGTAAAACGATAGACGAGAAGTTGCTCACCAACTGCGACTCAATTGCGTCGCAGACTTGATCGTATTTTTCGAGTTCGCAACCGAGAGAGGCTGTCAATGAACGTGGCGGGTGCGGGGCATACTTGTGAATCCCTCTACAAGCACGACTAATATAATATCGGTCGTGCGGGTGTATGAGCCTTTACTTACAATCTGCGTGCGTCGGCATGGAAAGCGTAGATCTGACCAGTTTTTATGACTGCATTCTGTCCGGCATGAAATATAACCTTGAAATGCAATTAAACTTCCATTTACCTTGAAGCAGGCTGACAACGCGTTGGCCTCGCGTTCTAGCATGGCACTTTTACGTGGTAGTACTGGGGGTGGTGGCATAGATCCAGAGGGAGCTGCTGTCCGCCCAGGAGCGCTCGTTGCCTTTGAATCATTGTTAGAGTTTTGGGACTGAGACATGCTTTGAAGAACACTTGAAACACTTGAAGTCGAAGATTGAATGACGAGTCCAGGAAAGGAAAGCCAAGGGTTCGCTGCCGCTACGTCGATGTGCAAGACTCCACGCGCCTGGGACAGTCAAAGTTCGCTAACAACCTGCCACAGGTAGACGTTCACTAACGACGTAGCTGTGTGACTGACATCTCGACCTGCAGACATGTCGGGTGGTGCTCAGGATGCGTTGCCAACACCCAGCTCGACCACTTTCGGTGCACCAGACTGGAGAGAAGGTCACTGCGAGGTGCGTGTCGCTATAATTCGGGTACGCGTACGTGCAGGAGTGATGCTCTCGAATGCCAGGGTTGTTTTCAGCGCCGCCTTCGACACCTGACGTCCATCCAGATACGCAATCTCACACCCTTCCCTGTCCGTGACGCATTTGCCTCGGCTCTCTCTCAACCAGCAACACACTCTCAGTTCACACCGCTGGGGAACTTGTCAGATGACCTTGACGTCACTTTGCTGCGCAAACGCTCCCGACGAATATCTACAACTTCGGTCAATACTCTAAAGAGTGTGCCTACGGAGGACATCACTGGTGTTTCGGATGAGATGAGGGGGAGCGGAGAGGGAAGGGGGCGGCGGCGGACACCTTCGCGGGCAGGGTTTCCGGGTGGGACGAATGTAGGACCGACATCTGGCTCAGGGAATACGCTGTCTCGTTCGCTGGTGTCCAACACGTCCATTCCCACTGGAAAGCAAACACGAACCCGGACAGCCTCTGCAATGTCCTCGCATGGCCTTTCAGCGAGCTTTTCGTCTGCCACGCCGACGAATTCGATGTCGAATCTGCCCGTGTCGACGCTCTATTTCGATCATTGTCAGCGAACGTTAGAGAAAATTGTCAAGTCGCGCCTTGTGGAGACATTTATCACGATAACTGTCCCAGAGCCACCCCTTGTTTCGCCGTCACCGCCGTCCGTCAATGGGAAATCGAGATCTCGCGCAGACAGCGGACCTTTGCCACCCATTGAATCGGCAGCACTTCCCAACGCTTCAGTTCAAGGAACCCGCCCAGGAGTCAGAATAATTCGGTCTGCTAGCATAGGAGTGGCGAAGGCGTTATCCACTTCTGCTACCTCGCGATCCTCTTCACGGTTATCCACCTCAAAGGGGAAGTCATCAACAATGACACGGCAAGTATCTTCACCCTCGTCAGTCATAAAGACACACAGGACATCGACTTCTACGCCATTACAAAAGTCGTCGAGTCACCAGTCACCCCTCCCTTCCACCGAAGCAATCGTCTTTCCTAATGTCCCAAATTACATCTCACCCATTCATCGCCCTTCTACAAATCCACTCTACAGCCTTGATGCGACATCTAAGTCCGATTTTTCGGAAGACACGAACCTGAGTGCGGACAGGGTTAGAATTCAACTTTGGACGAAATTTGACCCGAGTGCCTTGCCTCCCGGAAATGGCAAGGGCAAGCAGAAGAACAGTGACGACGCCGGAGGTGCTTCTGGAAGCCCAAGGTGGAAAGTCTTGGAAGAATGGGAGTTTTATTTCTCGGATTTGATACCATTATCCCCCGAAGTAGGTACGAGAGACGGATATGGCGAACTCATTGACTGATTCGTCACAACGCTTTTTCAGTTCGAGAACCACCCGTCGCAGTTACCGTCGAACACGCTCGTTATGACCTTCCTACCAACTGGCCAGAACTTTCATTTGCCACCACCCGCTTGGTCTCGTTCGCGATCACAATCCCGAAGTCCTTCGCCGTCGGGTTATAATACAGACCCTGAATCGGAAGGGCGGAAACTTTTTCAAAGAATCGAAGTTATTCCTTCCATATCTCATGACATAATACGAGGCAGTCAGTCGATATTAGGTGTTCCGCGGAGATCCCGTAAGCTGGAGGCGAGGACCGCCAGTTTGGACGAGATTTCGCAGTATGTGGGCCCAAGCAGAGAATATCCCGACCGCTTTACTAATTTCTGCTAGACTAGTGACTCTACAGGCCTCTATACGAGACGCCGATGAGTCGCTGCATGATGTCATTAGAGACATAGATCTTTGCTTTGCCAAAGATCACGCTTTAATTTTGGTACGTGTTTCACGTACTACGAAGCACAATTGATTGTTATGTAATTTCCGCATGCCTGACCCATTCATTCACAGAAACGCGAAGTCTCCGAGCGTGAGGCGCGCATTGAGGACCGACGGACCGAAAGGCTGGCAATTATTGACGGATCGGATCGTTGTGCGTCCATAATTCGCTTCGTTCATTTCGCCAAGGTTACACGTCTTTTCACCTTTTTTAGTACGTGATGACCTCGCCATGCGCCGGGTGCAGATTCGGGGCCGGCGAGAATGCCTTGCAAAGGCCAAGGAACTGCGAGTCCAAGAAACGGCTATGTTCTCAAATCGCGTGGCTGAAGTCACCGAGGAGAGGTGAGTCTAGCCTGTGCACGGTTCTTTGCCCACGCTGAATCCTTCATTAAGGAACAATCTCATTGCCGTCCGAAACCGCCTTCCACCTATTCGAACGACACTCATATCGACGCTCGCGACAATATACCCCATCGAACTCTTGTCCGCGTCGGAACTCCTTTTTACCATTCTCGTCATTCCTTTGCCTATCCCTTTTAATTCGCATGAACCTGCACCGCCATTGTCGCTTTCATCCCACAAGGAGGTCACTGAGGAATCTGTGGCAACGGCTCTGGGATATGCAGCCCATCTTGTGCAGCTGCTTTCTGTGTATATGGGGAAGGGTCTTGTTTACCCTATAACGTACATTGGGAGCAGGAGCTTGATAAGAGACAATATATCAGCGATGGTTGGCCCTCGAATGTGCGCAACCTGTGTTCTTAATATGGATGGTCAATTGACGAGTTTTAGGTTTCCTCTCTTCTCCAAGGGCGTGGATACGTATCGATTTGAATATGCGGTGTTCCTGCTTAACAAAGACATTGAAATGGTAAGCCGGCTGTCATTCGAGCTAGCAGGTATTTCTCATAGGTGTCCAGCTTATGGCAGAGCGTGACTTGCGAGCGCTTGATATGCGACATACACTACCTAATCTGAAGAATTTGCTACTTACGCTCACTGACGGTGAATGTGCGAGTGTTCGGTGAGTGATAGCATGGATTTTCTTTGACAGTTCTGATGATGGTCTAAGCAACCTGCAGTATCAGGACTCACCATCAACGTCAACGGTCGGCCTAGCTACGCCCCCTCGTGCGGCATCTCCACCCGCTGGCACCCGAGGATCGGACACTCCCAAGGGAGGGCGGAGCCCAAGGGTGCCTACGACTGAGCTACCTGCAGAGCCAAACGCGTGTTCGAGCAGTGGTGCTACTACGCCGAAAGCTGGGCCGGGTGAGGGTACGAGTACACTATCACGGTACTCGAAACTCTCACTCGGATTTCCGCCTCTTCCGGGATTCTTTCGGTCACGCCATTCATCGACGAGTGTGCAAACGCCGACGAAATGCACTGCGGAAGAAGGGCGCGAGGGAGGTGCATCCGTCGATGCCGCGTCCGATTCCTCGGATGATGCAGGGTCGGGTCACACTAGGAAGTCAGAGGACGACGACGATCGGCGTACGATCAAGGGGGTGAGTGTTGACAGGTGCGGAGCAAAGTGAGAATGGACAGGTGCTAGGCGGGGCGGGCACTGCGGAGGAAAAGATCCCGGATGCACGGTCGCTGACGAGCGTATCGACACTGGTTTCTGTGGACCCTTTTAGTTGAGTTTTTATCTGAAATCGGGCCTGAAATGAGGCGAGATCGCCGACGACGATACCCGGGAAAAGTATTGAGTTTGTGTTGGCATGGCGGGATTGCATTGAAAGTAAGCGCCCCGGGGGTGACCAAAGGGGACAAGCTTCAAGGGCTGGCAACCGACGACCCTTGCACGGACCCGGTGAATCAGCTTGCGGACAGAAAAGCTTGGAGTAGGAGGGCTTTTGAGTTGTATTCAGAGACGTTGCTAGCTAGCTACTAGTAGTATGTTTCAAGAGACTATGTTTTATTATGATCGACCATTTTACGAGAAAAAAAAACATATCCGAGTCTGAAGAGTTATCGGACTTTGAAAAAAATGAGGGTAAGTAAAGCCCAGCCTTTTTTGATCCCCACGCGCTACCGAAGTGCCTTAAATTCGCTGGCCTGGCTACACATCATCCAGCGTTCTCTCTTGCATTGCGCTCCAAAAACCCGCTCTCTTCAAAAAGGTATTCTTTCCTTTTCCCTTTTCTTTTCATACTCACCCCCTCACCAGCTCAACCTTGTATCATCAGTCACCCTAGAACGGCTCAAAATTGGCTTCAAGGTCGGTGTCCTACAGTTCGTTCCGTGTCTCTCTCTTCATCCACACCACGCGCAGGATTACCACTGTGCAACTACCACCACCGTTTCCTAATCTCGTTTCGTCGTTCAACTTGTTTTCTGTTCCGGGCCTTTTTTCCAACAAAACTCGTCTTTCGTTCTTCTGTTCAACATGAATATCGCTGAAAACATTAATACGTCCCCCGATAATCGCACCTCGGATGGGAGAAAGCAGAGCCCTCCTGCTTTCCTCGACCTCGCGGACTCGGTATGACTTCTCTCATCCAGCCTACATTTTTGAATTCGATCCCTCTCCCATCAGGCTGCGAGGCTCGGTACTAACATGCCCGACATGTCAGCTGTACGCCCCTTTTGTTTTTCGTTTGTGTCTGCTCTCACGTTTTTCTACTAGCGCGTCGAATTGAAGCGTTTGGAACACGAACGTCAGCGTGTCATTCACCGGAGGCTCTTTGAGGAACAGATGCGGGCTTTGGAGCAGCAGCAAGCGCAAGAGCTACTCAGCATCCCCTACGACCCCGTCGGTATCGCCGTCTCCGCCCCGACTACCCCCCCACGCATCAATGCCGTTCTACACGGAGACAGCCTCATCAAGTCCGCTCTCTCCCATTCTTCGGTCGACGTGGATGTCCTCTCCAAAGCCGTGGGTTCAGCCGTTGCCGACAAGCGCAAGTCGGTCGCTTATGCTCCTTCCGTCGAGCTCTCGCCTGAACTTGGTTCTAATCACGGCATGAACGGGCAGTACAGTCGTGCTGGTGCAAAGAGCATGCCGGCTAGCCGCCGTACTTCTACGAGCAGCCATGATGAAGAGTTCGTCGAGCATTTTCGAGGGATGGCGCTCTCCGGGGAACGACCTATTAGGGCGACGCCAAGCCCTGGTGCAGTTGCGCAGTCAATCATGTCTAGAGTGCGATATGACGACGAGGACCATCCAGGCCCTAGGCAACAGTACAATGTCGGTATGATGCTCGACGAGCAGCTGGACCAAGAGATGCACAGTGAGTTTGAATTTTATTTTTGTCCGTCGTGCCTCATGTTTTGAAGATGCTATGAGAAACCTCCCGACGTCGGACGATGACAAGTTTGCATCCTTTGCAAACAAGGTAAGATTCTCGGTTGAGCTGTTGTACTGTGTTTCTTAGGTTTTCGTTAGATTTCCACGTCCTCCGCTGCTCTGGACCTCGCTCATCGTCCGCAGACGTCTCCGCGGAACTCTTTTGCTTCTCGCAGTGAGAAGCCATCCGAATGGCCTCAGTTCTTGGGCAATTCACGTGTCCCAGATGGCATCAACTCCAAGGTCGAACGTCGTACGGTGACGAATCCAACGCTCACCTTGACCTCGATGGATCTCAATGGAAGGCTTGCTGCCGCGATCTCTGGGACGTCGACGCCCCATGGCGGTCAGCAGTCGCAGATGAACCTTGCTTCGGCTGGAGCTCCGACCTCTCGTCGGGGTTCTCCTTCAGGTCCTCTTGACGGCCTCAATACTGCGACGCGATCTGTCCCTGCTACGCCTCTATCCATTTCTAACGGTAGCAGTAATCATCTGCTGCAGACTCCTGGCACGCCTCTCACAGCTGATAACCAAAACTTGAGTGGTCGCTTATCCTCGCAAGGGAACCCACACTGACGAATCCGCAAAAGTCGATATTCAACCATCGTTATCTCGATTGCCATCCAGCCAGTTCAGTGATCCTGGCTTGTCATTCGAGGTACTTCGACACTTTATCATATCTGATGTCTCTCTTACCCCCTCATAGCAGTATGGTGTCGATCCGGTGTATGGTCTCGCCAGTCAATTGGATAATTCTCACTACGGTGCTTACGGTTTCGACGCTCCTGCTCGGAATGGTCCTGCAACTAATGGTTCGAGCGGCTCGACTGCGCTGTATCACCACAATGGGTCGCGTTACGGCCTTGGCCTTGGGCGTGGCGGCGCACCCTGACGGCAAGATGAACGGTTTACATGGTCCCAAGCACAAGCGAGGTGACATGGATCGTACGTCGCTCTGTTCGCTAAACAAGGAAACTGATTAAAATTCTTTCTAGTTAACCGATTTGCGGCCACCCGCATTGAAGACCTGCAGGGTGAAATCCCATCACTGTGCAAGGATCAGCACGGCTGCCGGTACCTTCAAAAGAAGCTTGAGGAGGGTGTTCCAGAACATCGTGACATGATATTCCGTGAAACATTTGGTCATTTTGCCGACCTGATGACAGGTGAGTCCTGCAAGGAACTTTATGTCAGCTATCACACTGACGGAGCGAAGATCCTTTTGGCAATTACTTGTGTCAAAAGCTCTTGGAATTTTCCACTGACGAACAACGGAACGTAATCTGCGAATCGGTTGCGCAAGACTTGGTCAATATATCGCTTAACATGCATGGCACTCGTGCCGTTCAAAAAATGATTGACTTCCTGTCCACTAGACGGCAGGCAAGTCAGTTTCATTCCATAGTTCCTCTTCCAGACTTACGGAGGAATTTAGACTGATCAGAGATACAATGTTCAGATTCACTCCATTATTGTCGCACTCAGCCTCCACGTTGTTGTGCTGATCAAGGATCTCAACGGCAATCATGTCATCCAGAAATGTCTCAACAAGCTCGCCCCTGAGGACAACCAGGTACTTGTGGCGCATCCTTATGAGATCTTCACACTAATGTTTACCCTTGTAGTTTATCTACAACGCTGTCGCTGCCAACTGCGTCGAAGTCGCCACTCACCGTCATGGGTGTTGTGTTCTGCAACGGTGCATCGATCATGCTTCCGATCACCAACGCGCCCAACTCGTGAATGAAATCACCTATAACGCCTTGACGTTGGTCCAGGATCCTTATGGAAACTACGTAAGTACCCTAAAACATCATGTCGGTGTCAAGTTGACAGTTTTTTTTCGGCTGCCAGGTCGTACAATACATTCTGGATCTCAACGACAATCGTTTCAGTGATGGCGTCATACGTCAGTTCACAGGGAATGTTTGCGCTCTTTCTGTTCAGAAATTCAGCTCGAACGTGATTGAAAAGGTTTGTCACGTTGCGAAAAGTATATTGGCCTTACTAAGTACATTACACAGTGCATTCGCGTGGCTGAACACAGTACTAGAAAAATACTCGTTGAAGAATTACTCAATCGTTCCCGTTTGGAGAAATTGTTGCGCGACTCGTATGGCAACTATTGTGTTCAAGTTGGTGTTGATATTACTCGGAAATACTGCCTATTGACAATACCTAGACCGCGCTGGACTACGCAGAACCTACCCAACGTGCACTTCTGGTTGAGGGTATTCGTCCCGGTTCTCCCGCTCATCCGCAATACTCCTTACGGTAAACGGATTCAAAACAAACTTCAACGTGAGCAAGTGGACAACTACAATGGCGGATATCATGGACCACAGATCATGAACATGAACATGAACAATCAGGCGCTCGGTTTGGGTCATCCTTCCGCTGCCGGGCGGCACCTCCCGCAGAACATTCATCCCAGTGGACCGATTGCGGAGATGTATGGATCGCAGGCCGGCCTTTACGGGATGCAAGGGCAAGGATCTTATGGCCACTCACATCTGGCGCCTCCTCAACTGCATGGCCTGCAAGCACGCTCCATTGATGGATACGTTTTGCAAAACAGCTCGCCTCATAACCCTAGCTTGACACCCCCGCATACCCACGCGAGCGGCTATTCCGGCGTGTCGGCGTACCCAAACGTGAGCTTTGGCAACATTGGTCTCACCGGATCATTGAGCGATCCCTATCAGAGCTACGGCTACGGGATGTAACCATCCTAAGTTGACCACTGCTCTCGCGATTGGCTTTCGACGTACTAACCACTCGCTAATGCCCTATTTCTATGTATATTCTAACCGATGCGTTCGACACCCGATACCACCATGTTGCTTGTTGCTTCCCTCGTCTCATCTTCCCGGAGTACCTGTTCGACCTATGGGCGCGGCCGGCTTCGATCATATATCACCACGCACTTGTACTTTGGTCCGGCATACACAACTTTTAACTCCATAGCTATTACTTGGTCTTGCTTTCTGAACACTTTCATTTGTCTTGGTACTTTTTCTATCTGCCGCATTTGTACAGCCTTAATCTTCCACACATCTAAAGCAATGTCTGTTTAATGGCAAACCATGCCGCAGCATTATGTTGTGTACTTATTGTGCAATCTATGCGTCGTTGCTTTCTGGGTTCAACGTTGATGGGTGATTACGTGAATACGGTTGAGCCATAATTTAAAAACGGATCAACGTTTACCCCACGCTCCATAATTACACCACCTAACTCGCCTCTCAGATTTCCGACGTTCTTTGCCTTTCTTTCTTTACTTTCATCAGCCATGCGTTCTCGCATTGCAGCTGCACTCGCTTTCGCGGGCGCCATCCTCTCCGGCGTACATGCCATCCAATCCGTCTCTCGGGCTGGAAGATACCTCTATACCGCCGATGGCAATAGATTTTATATCAAGGGAATTGCATACCAAGAACAAGGTCAGTGTGCCTACCTTTCTTGCTGTCGTCTCGTCCCAATCTTTTCTTTTAGGCCAGGTCGTTGCTGACGCGAACAACCCTTTCCTCGAGCCTTCTACTTTCATCGACCCCTTGGCCAATGGTACTTCCTGTCAGCGAGACCTCCCATACATCCAGGAACTCGGCGTCAACACCATTCGTGCGTACAGCGTCAACTCTTCCCTCAACCACGATGCATGCATGCAGCTGTTCAGCGGCGCCGGAATTTACACCATGTAAGCCATCTTTGTCGCAATCCCACATTTGTCCGGGGAGTCCTGACCGGGACCGTGTGGTAGCATTGATTTGGCACTGCCTCTGAATGGCTCGATCGATCGCCTTTCTCCCTCGTGGACCACGGCCCTACTTGACCAGTATCTCGAGACTATCCAGGCGTTTTCAAAGTACGACAACGTCTTGGCCTATAATGTTGGAAACGAAGTCGTCATTGCAGCCAACGGAACTGCTGCTGCTGCCTTTGTAAAGGCAGCCGCGCGCGACATCAAGGCATATTTGTGAGTGCTGCGCCAAGGTTGTTCTTACACACTCAACTATTTTTGCCGTAGGAATTCTATCAAGTCCACGGCACTTGTTGGTTATGCCGCCATTGATGGTGGTGATAACTGGATCCTTCCGCTGGCCGAATATCTTTCGTGTGATCCATCGAACGCCAAATCGGGTTCTACCGCGATCGATCTTTACGGGCTTAACAATTAGTGCGTACCCCCAACTTGCTCCTGTTCTTAATTTAATGTCTAACACCCGCACAGCCAGTGGTGTGGAAATTCGACCTACCAGGATTCAGGTTATGCTGCAACGGAGGCTCTTTACTCGGCCTACAACGTCCCCGCCTACTTTAGCGAGTTCGGCTGCCCGACGACTCCGGTAACGGACTGGAGTGAGGTCGGAGCTCTTCTCAGCTCTGAAATGTCCCCTGTCTGGTCGGGTGGTATGGCCTTCTCCTATTTCCCCGCCGAAAGCGCTGCAGGCGAGTATGGCATTGTCTCCATCTCCGCTGATGGCAGCACGGTCACTGTCAACCAAAATTTCGACAACCTGAAGACTCAGTACGCTGGGGCCTTGCCTCCCAATTCACCCTCCAAGAGCTCAGCCGGATCAACGAGTTACCCGGCTTGCCCACAGCAGAACTCGACCATGCTCGCCTCCTCCACCTTACCCCCCACCCCCAACCTTGCCGCCTGCAATTGCTTGGAGAACAACTTGAGTTGCCAGTTTACTCCGTCGACGTCCAACTATAGTGCAATCGTTGGTGCGCTGCTTGACTACGGATGCAGCATACTTGGGCAGGCCGGCGGCAATTGCAATGCTATTTCGGCGAACGGTGCCAACGGTGTGTACGGTGTGGTTTCCGCGTGCGATCCAAGTATGCATCACTCCTTTTCCATACGAGTCAAATTACTAATAATATGTTTCGTAGCCGTGATGCTGTCCTGGGTAATGAGCCAGTACTATGCCGACAATAACAACAACGCTCAGGCCTGCAGCTTTGCTGGCAATGGTACCGTCAACTCACACGCACCATCGGGCACCAGTGCAGCCAATGCTGCGGCTTCCTCCTGCTTGGCTAGTGCCACGAGCACCTCTGTCCCGACCCTTCCTGGTGGTGGTTCCTCTGGTTCTGGCGGGGGATCCAGCTCTGCTCCCAGTACTAGTGGCGCTGTTGCCCTCAACACGAAGGCGCTGGGCGGTATTCTTGTGCTCGTCGTGATTGGAGTTGTCAGCGGGTTGTGGACCGTTACCTGAATGATTTTTTTATTGAATGGACCTGAGTTGGACAGTTGTAGTGTAGACGAATCGTATAATCCGTTTAGCCGCTGAGTTGGTTAGCAGACAGGGAAAATAAATTAAAAATTAAAAAATTTGCTGACAAGAACACTCACGGCTTTGCCGCAATGGGGCCAAACACGTACACCGCTGAGTGGAGCATCGCTGACGACGACTTCGATACAGCTATGGCCCCCGCTACTCACGACATTGACAACGGTGCTGCCGACGTCCAGCTTGATGACGATTCTGGCCACCTTCAGGAAGTTTTGACGAGCAAGTCCTTTGAAGATACGAAGACTGATTCTACTCGTGACAGACAAGTCAAGGTGCTTAGGTCTCCTTCTTGCTCTTTCTCCTCTTCCTTGTCTCCTGCCTATCTCGATGTTCTCCTCTCCTGGGCAGTTCTCTCGCAGCTCTGGGGGCGATATCTGGTAATCTGGCTTTTGGACTTGGCAGCTACGCCAACCTTTTTTCGAGATCCCGAGGACGCTGCGACGATAGGGTTTCTTGTCTCTCTCTCCGCTTCTGGGCTCTCTCTCTGTTAAAAAACGCTTGATGGGGTTGCTGCTGTTTCGCTACATTGGTCTCTGCCGCTTTCCTTCTCTCCTGTCGCTTCCCACCTCGTTTTATCTGGCCTCGGTATTCACCTCCTGCGCCACTTAGCCGAACAAAGTTTACGTCGGTGGACTTCCTGATCATACGCGTCCGGACGATTTGCGAAATTGCTTTGGCAAGATCGGCAATATCGTCACCATCGAGCTCAAGTGTGTCGTTTTTTTCGTCAATCGAAAGGGTTCAACGCTGACGTCACGTTTGCGTTAGACTTGGGTATGGCTTCGTGGTAAGAACTTTTCGGCATATCTGGGGTGTACGCTCACCCTCGAGGCTGTGTTTAGGAGTTCGATACTAGGGAGGCTGCCGAAGAAAGTGTGGCGAGATACCATGAGGGGTATTTCATGGGCAATAAAATCCGGGTCGAGCTGTCTCACAGCCGTGGCCGAACGTTCAAACGACCCGAAGATCCTGGCGCATGCTTCAACTGTGGCGAAAATGGTCATTGGGCGAGGTAAGCGCCTTGTTATCGAGACGGTTGTCACAGAATTCATGATCCACGACAGGGAGTGTCCTCGTCCGAGTACGCAATCGTAAGTGTGAACTGTACGCTCGTTTTCCACCTCACTCAAGATGGCACCTCAGACGCAGTGGTCCTGCGCACGATCAGCAGTCACGCGACCGTGGTCATACCCGTGATTACAATAGGGAAGGTTACTCAAACAGGGATGACTATTCGAAACACCCAAGCTCGAGGGAGGGCCGTCATTACGACACGTCTTCGGGTCCAGCCCCTCCCACACGCGAGCATCGACGGGCAGTGACCCCACCACCGCGCGACCGCCGTGAGGCCCGTGACTACTCTTCCCGCCGCGATTCCGATGACTACCGCATGCGGAGTCCGCCCCCTGCACAGCCCGTGTCCCGACATGACCGAGCTAACAATCGCGCAGCGCATAGGGACCCTCTGAGCGAGGCACCGCCTCATCGCGAAACCTACGATCATCGGCGCCACCCCCATTCCGATGACAGAAGCATGCCGCATGCGGCGCAGAGCGGAAGGCCCCGCACTCCCCCTGGTCCCCCGCCTGGGAGAGATGACCACGACAAGGGCACTCGGTGAGCAACGATATCACTCTGCCGCCAGGTCCGAGGCTGACCGATGTGTCATTTCCAGGAGTCATTATTCAGCCCAGGAATCTCGCCGACACGCGGCAACGCCACCTCCGCCTTACCCTGGCAATAACGCTAACGGCTCGCGATCGCGGTGTGTTTATTCCTTGCCACACAATGCTACACGAATGACAGTTTTTGCTAGACGTCGTTCACTCAGCCCGCCTCCAAGATATGGTTCGGGTCATGGCGGCTCATCCCAGCATGCTGATGGCGAGAGGTACAACACCACGTCGCGCGAAGGAACGCGGGTCAGAGACTACTATCGTAGTAGTCGCGGCGAAGATTCGGGTCACAGAAGACCTTGAATCTGACAAGATTTCTAAAAAAACGGTTTCGAGTGTTCGTTCTGTTCCAACGTGTCTTTGCTCTCGTTTGGTGCTGTCTGTTTTCTATTCATCCTCGGTTCGACTACAGTACGCGTAACGTCTGCTCGTGAATAAAAGTGTTTCATGGTGAATCTTTGACCATGGAAAGCAGACCATCCTTGTCCTTGCTCGCGTACACAAGTATCCGGAAGATGCTCTTCTCTTGCTGTAAAAGATGACCGGGAGTGTCGAGCTCGACCTATGAATATGGGATAGGTATCAGCATTGCGAATGCGTCTGATGTTCGTCCATTGGAAGAAGAAAAAACGCACGATACGCCCTGCGTCCAAGACCATCTGTGAACGTAGTTCGTCATCAGCACTCGCGTGCAGTCTACGACAGAACGGAATGAACGTACGATGCGGTCGGCATCCATAACGGATTGCAGCCGGTGAGCGATCACGAGCTGCGTGACGCCTTTGAGTTCTCGGAGAGACCTTTGAATGACCGCGTCCGTCTTGTGATCTAAGTGGACGCAGTACATCGGGTGAGCATGACTGGCGCGACGACGCGATTTTTGATCTCACCTATGGCAGACGTCGCTATCGAACGGCGCAGCGTGAGCATGCCACAAGTGTAAAACAGGTGTAGCGGTCACGTACCCTCGTCGAGGATGAGCAACTTGCTCTCCCGCACCATCGCGCGCGCCAACGCGACGATCTGTCTCTGGCCGACGGACAGATTGGCACCGCCGGTGGTAACGGGGGTGTCGAGCGTGAGTCTGTTGACCGTGTTGTCGCTACCGTCATCGTGGTTTCGAGGCGCTCGTGTCCAGGTCCTGCAACTCGGAGAGACCGGCGGATCGAAGGGTGTCATTGAGAAGCGCATCGTCCAGCTGGTCAAACGGATCGAGATTTTGACGAATCGTGCCGTTGAGGAGATCAGCCTGCCTCCCCGGGCGTCGTCATGAACACGTTGAGAAAAGGAGGGAGGGAGCACGTACAGACTGGGGGATGATCGTGAGACGCGAACGCAGTGCCTCGAGCGGTATGGAGGACGTGAGGACGCCGTCATAATACACGTCGCCTTCGGTGGGAAGACAGCGCAAGAGAGAAAGGGTGAGCGAGGTCTGTTGATGTAACGAGTCAACTTGAGTAGGCAGAATGGGGGCAATGTACTTGCCTTGCCACTTCCAGTGCGGCCAACTGTAAGACAGTCAGATATGTAATAGCCATGAGATTCACGAAAGCACTACGTACCGATCCCGACTCGCTCTCCGGAGCGGATGTGGAAGGACAGGTTATGGAGGGCGTTGGGACCGTCCTACAAGTAGACACACATCATAAGGGCCTATGATCTTCACGGGTGAATAGAAGGGGTGCATACATTCGAATATCGCGCCGAAAGGTTTCCACTCGCAGGTCCCCCGATGCTGGCCAGTACGCGGGAAGACTGGCCTTACTGATTGACTCGGTCTCTTGTTCGACATCCATATAACTTGCAATTCGCTCGAGACTGGTGCATCGACCATAGTCAACAACGACCCCTCCAGCTTGCCATTCTCGATCTTACCTGTTGCCTAAGTCTAGGTCAGCTCGGGAATTGATGCACATGATAAGGGTGCCTTACCATGGATCTCTGTATCGTTAAATGTAGTTATCCACCATAGGATGGCGGCACTGAAGCCGACTGAACGATGTCGTCAAACAATAAACTAGCTACCTGGGACTGTACTACACACCTGCCAAGTCCATAGAGAACCCGACGTTCGAAGGGTTGATTTTATTGGGTGCATACATCAGATACGCTGCCAAGGATGCGGAAAACAGGGCTCCCAGCATCTCCAGTCTGACAGAGACCCAGCTATATAACATGATCAGCGGACATGCAACACGTCTGTACGACCTATTCACCAGTTGAGGGCATAAAAAGTACGCGCGATCCTGGTATAGCTGGTCAATGCGCGAATGGTATTCCTTGATGAATGCGCGCTGTGCACCGAAGGCGCGGACTAGAGACTGGAGGCGTATCCTCGACAGTGAAGTGTTCGTTCTGAGATGTCTCAGTGACTTACCTAGGCCGACGAGCACAGTGTCCAGGTGAGCCAGCAGAGGTGCCTTGGCATTACTCATCTCCCGCTTCACAGACAACTCGGCTTTCATGTACATTTGTCCGCACCATCCACCAACGAGCGCGGTAAGCAAGCCGAACAGCGCAAACGGTGGGGCCATATAAACCACAACAGCGAGGGAAGTTATCATCCTGATCGTCAGTTCCACTAAATTGGACAAGGAGATGGCGAACATCCCATCGACTAGTGCGAGTCAATTGAACAAGTCACTGGCGACCGGGGAGATCCGTACCTGTCCCGATGTCCTGAGTACACCTCGTGATGACTCGAGCTACTGGGGTCGTGTCAAGCCATCTATGACACAGTTTAGATGAGACGAGCCGGGCAAGAAAAGGAGTAAGAATACCTGAACGTAACACCAAGGATCCGTTGGACGAGTCGGTCATGGATGACCTTGGAGGCCCTCAGCGATCCTAGTAGGTTGAGGATGTAGGACAGCGAGTACATGATTAAGGTGTTCAATATGATCAGTGAGAAAATAACGATATTGCTGAAACAATGGATCAAAGACAATGCCAACAATAATGCTTAAAGCCTTACTATCCAACATCGACCACTGGGGATTCCTGGTATTGTTGAGTCCAGTGCCCAAGATACCATGATTGAGCGGCTAAACTCATGTAAGTGGCAAACACGAAGAAAACGAATAAACTCCAAGTCAAGGTGGGTGTGCGGCCGCCCCAACCGAGCAGGTAGAGGAGAACTGAAAATATCAAGTTTGAATGGCAAATTGACAACCATGAATGCATGAATAAAGTTACCTGCTGGCCAACCAACGTGCCCCTCAGCAATCTCTTCGGCTGCGGTCAGCGTCCTCCCTTCTGCAATTGATGACACGTTCTTCTCCAATGTAGAGGCGCTGTCACTGGTACTAGGTACACCATCGACGTCAACTTCTTTGTCTGGTCCTATATCGGTGACATCTGTATCCTCGCCCGTGTTGGTTTGCAGAAGCTCATGACTTTGAACCTGACCATCTTTGGCTAGAGTCACGACATATCGAGGAATGTCCCTGAAGAGTGAGACATGATGGGTCTAATCACGTAGATTTAGAACATGAATTTGGCACTAGAGGCAGATCGCCTGCATACCGTCATGATGATGGTTCTTCCCATCATTAGCTTCCCTCGGAAACAGTGCTCAACAATCCACTGACTAGTGTGGACATCCAACGCTGCGAAGACCTTGGCGAGCAGGTTAGCGAGTTATAATCCTTCCTTTGGAGGCATCGTCCTTACATCATCGAGGAGAAGAATTTGCGCAGAAGAGTAGATGGCGCGCGCCAGTGTTATCCTAGCCTGTCATTCTGGGCTCACTAATATGAATATCCTGCCAGGAATTCTCTTCACCTTTTGACCACCACTTTCGTGGGTGTGAATACTACGTATCCGGACGTATAGTGAAGAATCACGAACCTCAACGTGACACCTCGCTCTCCAACTTCGGTAAAATCTCCGTGTTCCAAAAGTGCGAGATCGGTTTCCAGCGCACACTGGGACAGCACTGCATAGCGTCATCGTAAACCGTGTGCACATCCGGATAACAGAAAGCGAACTCACCCTCTGTGTACCGCCCCTGATCGTAATCTGAACCAAACAAGATATTGTCCTGCGTTATGATTATGTATCAACGATTCGAACAACACGTTCTTCTCGAATCTAACACCTACCCGAATCGTCTGGTTCAGTATCCATGACTCTTGGGGCGCATACGCAACACCGAGATGCCTGGGCAAGTTGCACCAGGATGAAGGTCCAGACGGGTAGTAATGCATTTCGCCCAGAAGTGCCATGAGAAGCGACGTCTTCCCCGAACCCGTTGGTCCAGTAACGAGATTTAGCGTGCCTTGTTGAAATACGAGATCGTCGTGAACACGAAGCGTGAAGCGTTTGCTACGCGTCCGAGGGGTTCCTGTACCGGACTCTGACCTTGTCCATGAAAATGTGGCATGAGAAATTCCGATCGTATCGAGAGTCGCGTCATTGTCGTCCTCGGGATGAGCGATATTGTGGTCTATTTCCGCAACTTCGTAAACTGTGTCATCCTTGGGACATATTAATTACGGGAAAGTAGCAGACAACAATTAAGCCGATACACACGTTTGACAGGAAGGTGTTGATGCGATCGAGGGCGACCTTGGCTGGATCCCAGTCAGTCCCCAGCATACGCTAAAAGGATGGACAGAACCTTGGATGAAGCGGGGTATGGATTCGGAGACTGAGTGAAGCTGGAATTGCAGGATATCCATCACTATGTGGTCGATTCATTAGTTCAAGGTTCGAATGATACGGACTGGGCTTACCAGGGATTGAGGAGAATACGATGAATGCTGAAGAAAACTCTTCATGAGAAAAACGAGTACAAGGTACAACTTAATTACTCGCCGGTGAGCTTCTGTCTGGCGACGAGTGTCTGTCGCGATACGATTACCCATCGAGCTCAGCTAGAAGGTACCTCGACAAACTCACATATACAGAATAGGTGATAAGTATATTAGCAAGTGGAATAAGGAAGCTGTGAACAGGTTATTGCCCAGTTTCCACTGGAACAAACAGATAGACGCACTTGACCAGGTTATTCAAAAGTTGAAGCAAGGATCGTTTCCTGATCAATACAAGCTCTTCCGCACGTTGGTCTTGGATCTTGCCATTGATCTTGCGCTCCCACCCGAAAAGTTTGATCATTCGTAGGACGTTCATGGCTAAGTGAGCTCAATACCGACAACATTCGAGAAACAAAATGGATTTGCACGCACTTTCGCTCACAAGCTGCACCCTAGCATCGGTCTATGGACATCAAGACCACATGCATGGCTTGGAAATAAAAGACACGCACTATTTTCATTTTTTCTACCTCCACACCTTGGAACAAGCTTCCGACGTATCCGGGGACTGGAACTAGACACATCATGGCCGCAGCACCTACCAGAGCACTGTGTCGTATCGATACATCAATGAAGAGATTCTATCGGTCCCATTCAACTCACCTCCAACCCAGAGTCCTGTAAAGAAAGGCGATGCACAGCGAAATCTGCAAGGGAACGCCAACCACTTCGTCCTCTAAACACCTTTATGTTTGTGAATGTAAGATCAGGTGCGTACCGACAGGAAGCAATTCCTTTGCTGCGGTGATGTTCGTTAGATCCGTTGTCAGATGGTTGTTTATTGTGCCGATCAGATTAGCTTTGTGGCCCGAATCATTCTCGTCTGAAGGTACATCATTGTCCTCGTCACCCTGGAGTCGGATCCGCAAGGCGTGCTTGAATACGAGGTCGGCAAGAAGTGCTTCGGTGCGCACGGCCACCCGACTCTATAAAATAACTATTCACGAGGATTTCTTCGTCAGACGGCACCGAATGTACCCACCAAGACGAAGGTGGACCATTGATGCAAAATAGAGTACAGGGTCGGACCGAGGAGAAGGAGTGCGATCCATACCATCGGTTGTATGGTTGCTCCTTTGCCTTGAGTTTCCAGGTACCTTGGTAGACGGGGAAGAGTTGAGTGGTGCATCAACACACCAAGGCCAGACACATACCTGAGGAATTGTTCCAACGCGAATGGACTTGCAAGGTTAACAACGACCTTAATCAATACTATAAGCACCAGCGCAGCGTATTCCGACGCTGCCGACGACGTTAGTAACGACGGATCTCGCGCGCAAGACGGTGTTGGACCCACAAAATGCCTTGGCCAAGCCCCAGAAGATGTGAGATCCAGTTCCGCAGGTCTCCAGGTACTATGCAAATATTAGATACGGTCGTCAAGGATGACGCGCACGCCAACTTACGGACACATTTCGAGCGACTAAGCCATCGACATGGTCATAATCAGCGAGCGGAAACAGCGCGTCCGGAGAGAGATGCTGAGTTTTGTAGGCTGTGCTGATCAACGGGTCGAGCCAGGAATAAAGCAGGAGTGATTGCAAAGATGCCGTTTGTTCTGGATGAGGCTCTTTGAAAGGTGGCTGGAAGACGTGTTAAACCACAGAGGATGACCTGCTCCAAAGATACGCACCGTGTCATCTGTAATTCGGTATTCACGAGGGCTCGTCAATGGTATGACGATCCCGAGGACACCGAGTAAGCCAGCTTCCACAGCACTGTACAGATCAAGCTGGTGTGCCGGTTCTTGATAGACGAAGAACGGCCAAAGGTCGTGGTAAGCGACTGCTCCAAAAGCGCCAAGGAACACCATATCCGCATGACGCGCCAGCTGGCCAGTGCTTCCAAAATCAAGACCGGATACTGAGAGAAATGTGAGGAGCATTCCATAGGTCTGTCACGAGTATTATCGACACGGAATATAGCGTTCGAGTCGTTTCTCCACTTACGATGGCAATGTAGAGCTCCTTCGATCCTGCTGAGCTGCTTCCCGAGAGCGGGGCTAACTCGACGATACCATTCAATAGCCATGTCATAGAGAGACATGCGCATACAACCGCTCTGACGATCTTCATGTCGAACGCCGTCGATGGGCGGTTCGAGCCATGATGTCTGGCTTTGCCACCACGTTTGATACGCAGGATGGTGGAGAAGAATAGAATCTTGAACGATGCCGAGGTAAATATTAACGGAACGAGGTCCACGACACAATGTAGACTGTCCATTTAGATTTGCGTTATCCAGTACGAGAGACAGCTGGTCAACGAATCTGAAGGACCGACTGTGGAGTGGTTGTCGACGGAAATTCGTTGAAGGAAGTCCCCGCTTGCTTGTCAATGATCAAAGGTTATAAGTCAGGAACTTGAAGAAAGAGCGAGAGTACTAGCTAGTGGGAGAGTTGTTCTACAACTAATATTAATGTCATATCACAACGTGACACGTCCACGCAGTGCCTACCGGAAATTCGAATCAATGTTCTCATGCTGACTCGTGCGCGTACGATGCGTGAGTACCGGTAACCTGACTGATCCCCAGGGGTGTGATGGCAGCACGGAGTAACTAAATTGACAAACTGATAAGGTAAATTGTATATGTTTGTTGTATGCTACATCTACTTGCGGGGTGTACTGATGCTAGTCTTAGTCCAAATCGGCAACCAAGGTATCTTCGAAACCTTCAAAGTGTCCAGATCTTCATGGTCGAATCGCGTCCGCCCGACGCGAGGTAGCGGTCCATGTATCGAAGGCGGTCCACCGGTCGAGTGTGTCCATTTGTCCGTAGTGTGGAGTGCTGCATGGTGGTCCGGTTGTATATCTAGCGTCCGAGAAAGAAAAAAGAACTACTCAAAACATGAAAATGTAAGCGTAATATTGAGTAGTATACCTTGACACCGTTTTCCCCAGTAGCTGCGACAATTTTGCGAGTATCGAACTGCAGCGCAGTCACTCCGTGGTCGTACTTGAGAGTTTCGAATACTCCGCCAGAACGCACGTCCCATATCTCGAAAGAGGAACAATCGGATGAGAAATGTATTCCAGTTGCACGGCGATTATACTCACTCGAATGGACTTGTCCAGACTGCCACTTGCAATATGTATCTCGTCAAACTGTAGGCAGGTAATAGGTCCCGTGTGCCCAAGCAAAGTCCGATGAGCTTGGCCAGTACGCACTACGGATCGTCAGTATGGGATGCAACCACTACCATGTTGTGTACTCACTGTCCCACATTCTGACTGCGCCATCGCCACTCCCGCTTACGAGCCCGTAACCCCAGAACTGGACGGCCCCTACAAAGTCTTGATACATGTCCCAACTCCCGTCCGCATATGGTGGCGTCGGCACAGCAAATGTACCTGTACCAGCGGCTGCTCCAGAAAATGGTAATTGGCTACCAGGCGGGGCAACTTGAGAGTGTGAGATTGCCCAAAGTATGTCCATCGTAAGTACACATTGGCCAGTGGTGAGATCCCACTGGCGAAGTGTTTTGTCCGATGCTCCCGTAACCTATCAATGGTTAACACGGCCATCCAAAGAATCACGAACAAAGTTTCACCAAACACTCGTCCTCAAAGTAGAGCGCCGAAACTGCTTTACTGTGTCCATCAAACGTCCTTACGCAAGGACCCTCGTAGTCAGTACCGGCTTCACTCGCTGTGCCAGACTTTGTATAGTCTGATCTTTCAATGAGCTCTCCGTCGTGGTACGTGGTCGATCCTTCTTCTAAAACATCGCTTAGCCCGCCCCTTTCCCAGTCGTCATCTACGAGGCGAAGATCCCATAATCGGATAGAACCATCTTCACTTCCGGTCAGGCACAAGTTGTCCTCCACCTGAACGCACTTTACACCGCCACGATGACCGCGTAGACGACCAATCTCGGATCCCGTCATCAAGTCCCATACCCGTGGTTGAGGGTCATCGAGGGAGGAACTGACTAGTGTCCCGTACGGTTCTGAGAAATCAAGTGCAGTTATTGGTGTCGAATGGCCTTCCAAAGTCTTGGGTGAAAAGTGAATGATGATATGGAAGAGAAGACGTGTGAAGTACCATGAATGCCATTGCGGGAGGAAGTTCGTCGTGCTCTGAAGGCAGAAAAACAGGCCCTAAGACGGGGTGAGTGTGAGTCGGTAGGTGCGAGGCTTGTGACATGTACCTTTTCTCCGCCGCGAAGGAAGGGTATTGAACGTTGACTTGTGGTGTTTTGAAGTTGGTTGTTCGAACTCTAAGCGTTCTTGGATGCCTTGCACTGATGTATGGTGAGCTGACTGAGACGAGGCAGCCAATGGGAGACATACGTTCAGCATCTAGCTCTAACTCATCCTCCTGAATTCTGAGCAGATCTCGATCCAATTGTTCACGAATTAAATCCAAAGCTTTAATCTTGTTCTCGACCTCTGAGATTTCGCTTTGGATCAAACTCTGACAGGATGGGATGGAGCGAGGAGGAGAGGTGTCACGAGACATGCACGTACCCGCCGTACATGCATATTTTCCTTGTCGGCGGCAATTTCTTGTGCTTGACGCGTGAGCTCGTCCTTGCCCAAAATCTTTGTGGTACTGAGACTTGCCCTGGGTCTCCTCTTGCCTCTCGGTCTGGTTTGGTCGACTAGCACGACATCGTCTTCACTGATGACACTATGGGCGTCCTCTGCCTCGTCTTCCAACATGCCCCTCGCGTGCAAGCCCATTTTTCTGAGACCAACCTTTGGGACATCGACATTGCGTAACTGTCCGCCTCCTTGTGCGGTTTTTCTCGGCGCTGGGAATTGTTGCATTAAAGCCACGGAAGAGGCTCACGTCGGATGCGACGCCGTCTGGTTCAGGAACGTCTGCGCCGAGGAGTTCTTGGGTTGCTTCTGCGACTTGAAGATCACGAGACGTGACGCGGCGACCATTGAGGGAACCGGTGAGACGGAGGGGAGCGCGACCGAGGGAAGCAAAGTTCATCTTTGATACGGTCTTTGCACTGATTGCACCGCGCGCACGAGAGGACACGGTTGCGGTGATCATCCTCGGTGTCATGATGACGGGTGCGACTGGAGGGTGTCAGAGGGGGAGTGGGAGAAAGCAAAGGACGTACGGTCAGAGAGAATCCTTGTAGAATCATCTTTCTTGTGTACAAAAGGAGCGAAGAGGGACCTTTGACATGGGATCGAGAGGGGATTCAGACGTGCTTCCGGAAGGCTTCGACTTGGCCATAAGTGCTTGCCGGTGCACGCCGAACAAGAACAAGTTGAGCAAATGAACGAAAAAGGAATGTCGTTCCTTGTGTGGCTGTGAGTGTGGAGAGGTTGAAGTCATGTGGGGATGACATCAAAAGTCTAGACCAGTGACATCATAACACGTGATTATACGGAATGGAGGACGAAAGATGAACGCCAAACTTTTGTTTGCGCTAGGCCTCGACGTTGGCTTGCAAATGTCGAACGATTTCTTTTCGAGTACGCCCTCTGCAAACAATTCCGCGTACGATCCAGACGACAACGACAACTTTGCACACGCCATCGCACTTCGTTTTGGTGCTGCCGATCTCCGCACGCCTCGTCTCACCAGCGATAATTTACCCCCCACCAACCCCCACCCGTCTATCCCCACTCACCCACTCACCTTCTCTGCTCTTCCTCCATCTGCCCTCTCTTCTTGCCTTGCAGATCCTTTCACCCTCGTCCTCGACATCCGTCCCCACGCTGCCCACGCTGCAGCCCGTCTCCACCATGCCCTTTCCCTCTCCGTCCCGACAACCCTTCTCAAGCGTCCTCTTTACTCTCTCTCGAAGCTCTCTCTCATGCTTCCCTCCCCCTCTTCTCGCGCCCGTTTTTCAAATTGGTCCAACGCGTCTTGCATCTTGGTCTACGATTCCGATTCTCTCGTCAGTCCCGATAACAGCGTCATCGCTGGCCTCCTCCGCAAGTTTCGTGCAGAGGGCTTTGTACGTGACCTAGCTTGGGTCCGTGGCGGTTTTCAAGCCGTCTGGAGAGAGGCTCGCCACCTCACCACCACCGAACCCCCTCCTCAAGAGGAAGACGACCAGGATGCCACGTCCTCTTCTGGTGCTCTCAGGACAACTCATCTCCCAAAAGCCGCCTTTTCCCTCTTCTCTACCACAGCCGCTCCCGCTCCCCCTCCCCCTGGTTCACAGCCCTTCATCAACACCCCCGCCCCGTCAGCTGCTCGTGCCGCCAACCCTTTCTTCGACACCATTCGCCAAAACGTCGAACTTTCCCACGGTATCACTGAACGTATTCCCTTGCGCCTTCCCAGACGTGTCAGGAGGCGAATCCACGATCTACCTTTTCCCTGGTTGCAGGATATTGCTCATCGTTCCGCCCTCAGGCATCGTTCCGCTTCCCGTCACCCAGGTCTTGACACTCTTGAATCAGGTTCCGAGTCTAGTGATGATCCTCATACATCTGATCCTGACGAGCACGATCCAAATGTTGAAGAGGGTACCGAAGCCCTCGCAATGCAATTTTATCGTATCGAACTTGCCGAACAGCGGCGGTTGCGTTCCATCATGGAGCATCATAGCAAAGAAAGCCAAGTTCCTTCCTCTGTAAAGCCGCGCATAGCCGTCGGAGCCGATCATGTTCAAGGCAGAGTGAGCCTACCAAGTGGCGCAAAATCGGTTCCTGGGACCCCTTATCCAACGCCCTTTCCGTTTTCGATCACTGCCGGTGTAGAAAAGGGCACAAAGAATAGGTGGGTGCTTTCTTTTCTGTTGGCTCCGAGTGGTCGCACCCCCATCTCGCGAAGATCGTCATTATATGAAAGTTGAATTTTCATGACCGACGTCGATCATACTTGGGTCCTTCGCGAAGCGTTGATTCGTTTGGTCAACGATTTACTCACCTATTTTCCATAAATCGCAGGTATAATCATATTTGGCCATTTGAACATGCCCGTGTCCGCCTCCATGATGGCCGTCACCAAGGCTCTCATCCAAGCAAGCGATCTAAAAGTAGGACCTCGGACCGCGGTCGGACCGCGAGGGATCGCTCAAGAGACAAGACCAGAGAAAGGGAAGACCAAGTGCAAGATTCTGAAATGCAACGTCGAAGCCGGTCAAATCCCGCGTCTGATAAGATTGATAGTCAAGAAGTGACGGGTGTCGTCAGCGCTTCTTCGAGGCACTCATTTTATTTCGAACCGCGGTCGTCTTCAATCAATGGTACTCGCGCGGGATTTGAAGCTGGACAGTTCCGTGCGGCTCTGCGACCAAGTCCAACTGTTCCCCGAGTTCAGATCGAGTATGACGTCACGGACCAAGATTGCCGGACGTCAGGTCCCCCTACGCCAGTCACGGCATTTCCCCTCCCAACGCCTCCCTTTTATACCCCGATGGAGATATCGCCGGGGCCAACTCCCGTGCGTCTCCGACCGCCTCAGCTGCTGTCGCTTCCTTCCTTAATTTCCCCTTCTCTTGGACCACTTCCGTCCTTCCCATTGCGTCTACCGAATCGCCTAGGGGGTTTACCAAGCATCGGAGAACAGACATTGGCATCGGAATCGTTATCTTCGTCCGTTGCTCCTCCAAGTAGTGTCACAACGACTATCGGAGAGGCGGAAATTGATACAGGAATAAGACATGATCCACGG
This sequence comes from Chiua virens, assembly GCA_019787685.1. Taxonomy (NCBI): domain Eukaryota; kingdom Fungi; phylum Basidiomycota; class Agaricomycetes; order Boletales; family Boletaceae; genus Chiua; species Chiua virens. Next base: position 2,266,268 of record JAHNUO010000006.1, on the reverse strand, counting down.
AGAGCCCCGTCCCCAGTAGATGACTACGTGAATGCGTCGTATGTTCAACCCTTGGGGACCCGTAAGCGGTACATTGCGACCCAAGGACCATTACCTTCGACATATGTCGATTTCTGGACGTGAGTTTCTGCAACAGCTGGTGGGACGATCGATGTTGACTGGTGGTCTTCCCTAGGCTTGTTTGGGAACAAAATGTCCACGTCATCGTCATGCTCACGCGCGAGGTCGAGAATGCCATGGTCAAATGTGGGTCGTACTGGACGGACACCGATTATGGTCTACTGAGGCTCGAACTACTTTCCACTTCTCCACCGATGTCCGTCAGCACCAACACGATGTCCGCGGACATCTCCCCACAAGGATTTTTCACCATCCGTGAACCGCAGGGGAAAAGCGTGGTGTGCAGAACTCAGCCCACATTGATTACGCGCATATTCGCTCTCAGCCACAAGTCCTATCCTGGGGTTCCGCCGCGGAAAATCACGCATTTGCAGTATCTTGATTGGTCGGATATGAATGTCCCCGATGACCCGCGGGGCGTGCTGGACCTTGTCGAGAAGGTTGAACAAACGGTCGGAGAGAGTACTCCCGGTCCTAGTCCAAGTGGCAGCCTTAGTCCAGGAAGTACGACAGGGAGTCCATTGACTCAGTCGCCAGATGCTGGATTAGAACATGGGGGATACGACATGTCGTTATTGTCCCCGACGAGTGCTGGTACCATGCCAGGCGGAAGGAGTCGAAGGCGCGGGAGTGAATGGAGGCACTCTGAGCTGGATGCGAAAACCGGTATTGCGACATTTGCGCTCAGTAGGGCAGCCCCCGTGCTGCTGCATTGCTTCGGCCGGGGTAGGGAGGACGGGAGGATTCATTGCCGTTGATGCGGTGTTGGACGGCATAAGGAGAGAGATGAGAAGAAATCGAGAAGATCGCAGTTTGAGGATGGCGCCGAGAGCCAATGTGGTAAGTGCGGAAGGCAAGGCAACAAACGCGAAAGACCTCAGTGTCGAGAAAACCAAGGCAGGGGATACTGTGCAGACCAGCGGCAAGAAGAGCATTTTGGATGAGATTGGATGCATGGTGGTTGATGCACCCGATGTAGGGGGAGCTCAGAAACTGCTTCCTTTAATCAACACTGTCCCGATTCATGTCTCAGCTGGGGATTGTACCAAGGGCCGCAGACATCACTATCGCAGTAAAGGAATCTCTGGTGAGAAAGAGTCGCTCGTGGTGCATGTCCCTTATGCCGGAAGCGAAGAGGTGCCAGAAGGTCCCAATGTTGCCAGCATCGACCTTGGAGATCCCAAGAAACCTAATTGCCAATCCTCCTCTACGCGTGATTGGGTAGAACAGGTATCCGACCAGACCCATGACGAGGAAGGGGAACACCCTCCGCCATCTTCACTCCCTCTTTCGAGTAGTAGAGAGAGGTCACCGGAGAGTGCTTCGAACATCAGTGATCCATCTGCACTTGACTCTGCGGACGATTCCATGAGCGGGAGTGCTAGTGCGAATGCTAGCGGTAGTGGAAGCGGGGTAGAGTGGAAGGATGGTAAGGACAATGCAAATGGAAGCGGGAGCGGGATTGGCAGTGGAAGTGGGGATCCGGCACAAGTGTCGAAACCTGGATCGGGGTCCATATCACTCTCAAACTCGGGATCTGGGACCGGTACGGGTTCTCGATTTGGTTCAAGCATGCTGCACGTCGGTTTGCGGGATAGCTCGGTCACCTCGATTTCCGCTGAATCCACAGATTCGCTTTCGCCCAAACAGGAGCCCAAGTCGAACGCGTTACTTCATCGACCAACGGCGATCCATACCAGTTCAAGCTCTGATATGGAAATCGACTGTCCCCCCCGTCCCTTCTCCGTGCCACTCGCGCCTGTTCGTTCGAGTACTATAAGCCTTCAGCGCACAGTTCACGCCCGTCATCACAAGCCCACACTTGGATCATCGCAGGTTGTAAGTCTCTCGAGCCCCACCCTCCCACCTGGGACTCGCGGTGGGTAGTGTTTCATTCTTTGGCGACGACTTAGCAGAAGGTTCCACACCGCGGCCAAGCTCGGAATTAGATGCCGATGAACTGAGGAGCCCTCTTCAAGAATACGAAAGTGGGGGGAGCGCTGACGCAGAAAGGAGTGGAAAGAATAGTCAGGTGCGGTCCGATGAATCAGGGAGACCCGTTGCCCCAACAAAACCTGGAAGCAATCTGCGGCTTAACACTGACCTGAGCTCCCTGAAACTCTCGGTGACATTGCGCGGCAGCAGCCCTGCTAAGAGCGCAGGTCTTGCTTCCTAGTGCAACCAAAACCAAAGAAAGGATGCCGACTCCACTGTACATCCCGGACAGTCCAGCGCTAAAACGGATTCCGAGTGCACCTGGGATTCCTGTCCATCCAAACATGAACAGGTCGCTCCGGATCTTCCGGTCATCGATTACAAGCTACCGCGCGCGCTCCACACCGACTTATCGCCACCCCTGATCTCGTCGTTTGAAGAGCCTATTTGTATGGTAATCCAGGACATGCGGGAACAGCGTATGAGTTTATGCCAGAGCCTGCGACAATACGTCTTCGTTCACGCGGCCGTGATCGAAGGCGCCTTGAGGATCGTAGACGAAGAACGCGAACTCTTGGGGTCCGGAGGGACAAGCGACGATCCGAGCTCTGCTGAGGGGGAACTCGGGACGGGCATCAGGACAGGTGGCCAACGGTTTGGTTATAATGAAGGATTAAAGATGTGGGTTGGAGAGGCTGAGGACGCGGTCATGGCATCGGAAGCAGGGTATGGTGCCAACCGCCACAGGACCCCTCCATCGCACATCAACGCGCAGTCTTCGACTCCTTGGAGTCCGGAAGGCAAAACCGGGGGTGGCCAAGTCCCGCTGGCACCCGCCTCGTCCTCATCGGGGATATCGTCGCCCTCGAAAGGGAAGCGTGGTCCAAGCCCCACCGAGCTTCTCAGGGAAGATAAAACTGGAGCCTTGTCGTTGAATAAGCGTCCCAGTATCCATCGCAATACGGTGATCGATGACGGTGACCCGCTCGCGCTGGAATCAAGCAGGTCTTCTCCGGCAGCAAGTGAAAACGGGGGAGGGCCAAGGGACAGCCATGGGTGGGAGTACGACTCCATTCACACTACGACGACCAGTAGTACCCGAAAGGGGACCTACACTAGTGGCACCAGGTAGCGATCGAGCAACTCTCCGATAGGCTGGAAAGGTTTGTACGACATACCGTATCGTTTATGTGCCAACCAGACATTGACCTTCCTCCAGTCGCCGATGCCGATTGATCCCTATTTAGATCCGGATGAGGCTCTGGAGTCCTACGTATCACCTTCCCTTCCATCTCCATCTGAGTGTAGCAGCGCTGCGCGCCGAACTATATCCTTGGAGAGGACTTTGGGGACGTTACGTTCGGGTGACTAACTAGCCAGCCAACGAACTCGTTTTGACTGCTTGATTTCCATCCTACTGACTTTTTCTCCAGAGAAGTTGTCATTCAGTACTGCGTTTCATACGAAACTAGACAGTTGTATCTCTTACCCTAATCTCAGACCCCACCCCAAATCTCACTGATTCCACGCCGTTTCTCTCGTGTATTTCGTGTGCTGTAATAATGTTCGAACTTGCATTTACGTTCTAGTGGTACCGTGGAGCGTGTGGCGTGACCCCGAGGGCTTACCATTTTCCAGTGCCTCCTCGCTTGCTTGACGCGGCTTTGGGCAACGCGCAAAGGTGTGTGAGTGAGCACTCAAGAGTATAGGCCACCATGTAGCCAGGCTTATCTGCCGCAATGAGACGTCGTGGCGGATGCTACCACACACGTGTAGATTAGATTATCCTCCGTACGCGAACAAGCAAGTACGAACGCACCGTCCCAAAGAGCAATAAAGATTGACTAAAGGTCAGTCAGTCACACCGATCGCGTGATGCGCAGCGACAATTGGCGGGTCTCAAACTACTAGCCGAGCCCACTAGTAGCTCGCTAGTGTGGTACTAGCAGATGAAAAAGTAGGTCTAGGATTTTTGCAACGCTATATATGTTATTATGTGAAATCTCTTTTTTTTCCTAATGGATTTGATGAACAAGATGTCAAGATATGCGTTACAGTGTGATCCGAATGTCAGACGTCATGTACGTATGACACAAGTGGTGATCAGTGGGTGCAAAGTGCAACAGAATTCGACGTGCATGCAGCCGGTCATAAATTAAAAAACCGACAAGAAAATATTTACAGGCAAGAGATGCCTAACAAGGTTGCGGTTGGCTGACTGGCTGATGCGATCGGTAACTGTCGAGTACGATGTCTGAACAATAACAGACTCGGAACAAGAGGTGCAAGAAATAAAAACAAGCAAGCAAGAAAACCCCAAAAAAATAATCGATGAGAAGCGCACCATGCAGAGGGTCGTAAGTCGGAACAAAAAGGAATGGCACACATTCGTTCATCATTTTCATAAACTATGTCATACAGTGCACGTCATGCATTATGCATCATGACTGTGTGCCACCACAGCAGCCACCGTAAGACCGCCCACATTGGCATCGGTCGGTCGGACATCCACAGTTTCCACGACAACATGTGAGCTTGGGAGCCTGGGCGAGCCCGAAAACACTAGGTCCCCGTCCGTCAGCGTCTGGGCCTCCGAAACGCTCATGAGAGTAGACAGTGACATCCCCTGGGCCAAGCTCCGTCCGTCGGTTGAGGGGTGGGTTGGGAAGCGCAGCTGCGCGTGCAAAGAAGGCGTCCACCAGGCTGCTCCCAGCCTGGTTAGTGGACGAGTCCTGGCCAGGTAGCTCGATGCCGGCGGTATGATCCACGCAATGGGTACATCCCTCGCTGCAATCCTTGTGGTGTTTCTCGACGTGGCGAATGGTGCGATGCTCCACGCATCCTGGACAGGTACAGTTTAAACCACAGGTACACCCGGATCCAGCGATAGATTTGATGGTGCTAAGGGGTGGGATAGTGGGAAAATCGGGGATTGAAGATGAGGGAGACGGTCCCACGAGAATCGGGGGAAGTTCGAAACGAGCAGCAGGAAGGGCATCTGGTAATGCCATACTGGGTCGCCCGCCTCCACAACAGGATTCAGCTGGTGGATCCGAAGAATGTTCAGAGATAGAGTCTTGCAATGGTCTATCGCGGGACATGACTGCCGCTTCAGCGAGGGCGTGTAATCCATAGTCCAAGCACCCCTCCATAGAAGAACTGGATCCGGCTGCGCAGAGCGCTCGTCGGCACGTACACTGTCGTACGTTCTTACAGTGACAGGGATTTAAAAGCGAGTCCACTTTTGTAATTGTAGTCAGGATACAAGTGAAAACTTGCGGTGAAAGCTCACCTCTTTGTCTCGAGTCAGGAGGGAGTGATGAAGGTGGTTGGCCGGAGGGCGTCTGATATCCCGTTTGGTAGAGTGGGTACGCTAGGCATGAACCGCCGAGCTACGAAATAGCAACGGGATTGACGTGTTGCTCAGCAGATACAGGTGTAGCGTACTCACGTTTCCTGTCCGGGCGGGCGGCGGGAATCGGGACTTTGTCGACATCTGGCTGGCGAGGGGCGCAAGTGCATTTAGAGTGTACACGTTTTTCTTGGCGCAGTTCACGACATTTGGGACATTGAGAGATAGGACGACCCTTCTTCTTCACTTCAAACAGTGGGCGCCCAGTGTGGTGGCATGACGACGATCTGTGACCTTTGATGCATGCTTCGCTGGGGATCGCTGGTCAGTCATGAATAATACACGGTAAGGCTTGCATACCAAGCAAATTTTCTTTCGTTTACAAAGACCTGCGATCACGGAGTCAGTATAACAGACTAGTAGGATGGGGGGACAAACCATGGTAAAGACGCTAGTTCCATCCAGTTGGATGGGGTTTGGAAAGTATCCTGAGCAGTGCCCAGGTTCGTAGTGATATACTACTGGCACAGGAACCAGCGAGCGTCAATAACTCCCAAAGTGTATTGTATGTGATGAGAGAGGGCTTGGCAGAATCACGTGATCTGAACACATTCATAGCCGCTCGCGTTTGCGTCTTTGCTATTTCTGTTGAGTTGACCATCGCTCGTGGCTCTTAGTTGATCCAAGTGGAGGCATACATGCCGCAAGATTCCAGATTTCTGAGGCCGACCGTACTAGTGTCCGTCAGAGGCTTAACTGCTATAGGTTGCCATGCTACATAATAACAGTCTTACGCTAGTTCAGTTGAGAATCCTCCGGCCTTACGACGGGTGCTTTCTGTACCGGTGCGGCTAGATTGGATGTACATAACGCTCTCGGTACGACTCATAACTTACAAGCATCATGATGTGAAGTTTTTGTCGTCAGCTGACTCAATGACAGAGGAACGTTCCTACATTACAATGCCGACCAGCTTTACAATATATGCCGTGGGACGGCGAATGGAACTTGTTCTCATGCTTTGATGCGCGCGCATGGGGCTTCTTTCAAATACCTTTAAGTAAGTCACTTCCCTGGAGATGCGACGAACGCTCAATTTCCGGTGTGCTTATCTCCACATACACAACACTCTGACAAGTGCGAGAAATTGACGTAGGCGTATTCGAATGCTTTGCGTGTATGTTGACAGCACCGTTTCCAAACCAATGCTGCATCCCTTGATTGTACTCTCGCAGCTTGTCCGCTCTCATAGCTGCTGCCACCTTTCTCCCCATTTTTCCCAATCTTGTCAGATCGTATCAAGGTCATATGAGCCCTCCCTGGGACTCTGGCGTAACCCTATACCTAATAGCTGTCGTATCGAGGTCTATTCTAATCGACTGCGAGGCGATGCTCGTAGTGTTCACCTATTTACACATTGACATAGGGAGACAAGGTGATCTGGCCCCGTGTCGTCAAGCTGCGTAATCCTTAATAAATGCTGAGACCTTGCTGTTAATGGTCTGTGATTTCGCTTGAAGCAAACCATCATATGGATGCCGTCCACAACCTACATCTCTTGTGTACTTGATGTTATTGATTCGATGGTTTTCGGTCTTTGCGGTAATGCCACGTCCTGGAGTCACATGTCAAGGTCGGTGTGAATCTTTGTGGTGTGGGTCATTGATCAATCAGTAAGGTGAGTGCGGGTCTCAGAAATAGAGCACAAACTTAAACTAACTAACAGAAAAAGGCACAGAGGGAACCAGGTGTGTATTGACGATTAGTGCCTTACACTTGGTAACTCTTGAGCGCGTGAATGCACTCGATCTATGGGGTTGGTCGTGTAAAGAACCTCGGTATAAGCTAAGGCGGGCTTAGCATCCTCGTCCAGCATCTTCTCACATTCTATGGATTTTGTCAAGTATCCACGCCGGCCGACAAGGACGACAGAAATTAGTACTTGACGTCTGCATCCGTTGTTTCTAGGGGGCCATTCTGGCGTTCAATTATAAACAGGGAACTGTTAGCCTGGTGCACATGATCAGGAAGGTACCAAATGTCAGCGCGCCGCAAGGTCCACCTAAGACACGTTGGTGCTCTAAGTCAGAAGAACTCGTGAGCCCGTATATGAAGAATCAAATTCCCATGGACGACAGTTCGGGAGAACACTCCCTCTGGCGAGAATATCATGCCGAGACAGTGTTCTAACAATACCAGAAGCTCTTCTGGTGAGTCAGGCTTGTGGGAAATCGGGTGAGATGGATCAAGTTGATGACCTTGGATGACGCCCAATCGCAACGATTCTAAATTCGAACACAGCATCCCAGCATATAGAACAAAGAACACTGAAGACATGAAACTGTAAAACAGGAAAAAATAACTCGGTGAGCAGTCAATTTTTGGCGGCATAAATACTTCCAGATGGAGAGGTGGAGTACCAAGAGGCCCCTTGTCTTTGACCTACCTCGTGGCGTTTGACATGTCCGCTCTTGCTGTCCTTGTCCTTGGTGCTCTTGCCAAGACTGCCTCTGCAGCAGTCGCCTCCACGTTTACCGCCCCCGCTGCTGCGTGCGTTCTCCTCTTGGTGTTCTTGGCAGTGATCTGACAACCCATCTGTAGTCCTACTGATACGTCGCCTTTTTACGTCGGTCAAAATAACGGAACCATTCATAATAGCCCTGTGGTTCCCGGAGCTGTTTTCGATCGTTTCATCCAGATCTGGCTCGAAAACACCGACTTTGCCCAAGCTGCCACCCAAACGGCGTTCCAGAACCTGTCCACGCAGGGTATCACCCTTACGGGTTATTATGGTTTGACCCACACGAGTGAGCCTAACTACATGGGTGCTGCTGGAGGCGACTTCTTTGGATTGTACGATGACAACTTCGAGTCGGTCCCGACTAACGTGTCCACCATTGTGGACCTTCTGGACCAGAAGGACATCAGTTGGTCTGAATATCAAGAAAACATGCCAACTGATGGGTACCCTGGCTTCAACTACACGAACTCCAACGGCTACACTTACTATGTCCGCAAGCACAACCCACTCATTTTCTACGACTCGGTTGCCAATAACGCAACGCGTGCCGCACGTATCAGGAACTTCAATGATTTCGCTGTCGATGTAAGTTCATTTGCGGCCAGGATGGCGTTGGCTGATCTTGCGCTTAGCTCGGAAACAACTCCATTTCTCAATGGGTATTCGTCACCCCTAACCTCAGAAAGTCCGTGTTTGGATTTCATCTCCCTTCCGGGATTATCTTATCGATGAACTCGTTTTAGCGATGCTCACGACACGACTGTCGCCTTTGCTGGTTCATGGCTGGAGTACTGGCTTTACCCTTTGCTCCAGGACCCCAACTTCAACACAGACAGAACTTTGATCTTGTTGACATTCGATGAGTTAGTCGAGTTTGTAACATATAGAGCGATGCCTGAGACTAACCGTCGGTCTCGCAAGGAACGAAGACTATTCCATTAACAACCAGGTGTACACCATTCTTCTCGGTGGTGTCATTCCTGAAAACCTTAAGAACACCACGGATGACACGTTCTACACCCACTACTCCACGTAAGCATTCTTGCCTGGCTCTTATCTTCCGTGCATTCAAAAGAAAAATTTCCAGTCTCTCGACAGTTGAAGCGAACTGGAACCTCGGTAACCTCGGTCGTGGAGACACCAACAAGACCATGGCCAGTGAGTAAGATGTGAAATTGAGGCATGACTGTGCTTTACCTCTCTTTCAGATGTCTTCAGTCTTGTCGCCAACGTCACTGGTTACAAGAACAACGGTCTCACTAGTTCATCACCAAACCTGCCTCATCTCAACATCACTGAGACCATTCCCGGACCACTGAACCCTCAGTACTATGTTCCCTGGCTCGCGCCCGAGAACACGACAGCTGGTGGTGGAAGCGGACCCACCTTTATTTCACCCGGTACAAACATGTCGTTGAATGCCTCCACCGCACCGGCACCTGTCAACCTGACAGCCCAAACGAATACCACTACAAGTGGTGCCCTTGGTGGCTTCAGTCAGGCGAATTTCTTTGTGTCCGCCATGGGTGCTGTATTTGCTGGTACTTTGTTGCTGTAGATCACGGCTTTTGAGTTTTGCGCTGATTAATTTCGGACATCATGAAAGTAATGTACTAGCGCGTTGTAGCGTGTTATTGACAATTATGATTATTGTGCAGGAACAATCGTGAACGATTGAACATTGACAGTGGTCAACTTGAACACCAACTTAAATCAATTGATCACGTCCACAACGTGAGTCCACGGAAGCCGCTGTATGTGCGAGTCGCCTCCGCGGTGCCAAGACGATCGCGAAGAGATCAGCAAGGACATACTGACCACGGATGCGGCATACATGGGCCGCTTCTCGAACGCCGTGACGCGTGGAGTTTATTGTTGACTCGGAATGTTACACCAACGCTGGACCCGCGAGTGTGGAAAGGAGTTGGTGCCAAGCATTCCTCGGCCGGCCACTCTACACTGAATAATGGAGGAGGCTCCGAGAGTTTGTGGGGCGCGTCGTCCGAATGTAAGCATAAAATACATAGATGGCAGATTCATTGACGGAGAACCTGATACTTCAGACTCGCAGGGGAGTTTATCCAGACTTTCGCGAGAGATGCAGTACACTTGGGACCTCGAGCTGACGAGCATCTGCCAGTGACACCTTGACGGGGTCAATGTCGAACCATGTGCAAGTTCCACGTCGCGGACACGCGTGTACTATTCTGCAAAGCCAACAATCCGACTTCGCAGGTCGCATCTTGTCATGTACAGTATATTGATCCGAATCAATATACTTCGAGTTAAGACGTCAAAGGCTCAGGCCTCAGGTTTGACCTATCTGTGCGCGATATTTCGTACGATCTGTCACCCTTGCGCGAAGCGAGCTCACTGCTGAGCGCTGGTGTGGTGGCCACTTAAATATTGACACTGACAGCACGACGGCGCAAACGTTCGTGATGAGAGTTGAGTCACGTGGATCGATTCAGATGAATCGCTGTGTTCCTGCCGTCCCGGTGTCATCGCGTCCCTTTCCCGACATGTTGGTGATGCGGTGTCTGGCATGCCAGGTTGAGCTGGCCAGACTGATAATTCAGGTCCGAATTATATCAGTTCGCATCACTCGGAGGCGGTGACGCGCCGATTTGGAGGGCCCACGTGCTTCATGACGAGCGGGTATATCATGGGCGGTCAGACGCGGCGCAGTGGCAGCCACACAACCGCCAACCCTGAGGGTGTCCTTGAACTTGTTCCAGTATGATTGTCAAGTACGCCATCCTTCTTGCAGCAGCCATTGGGTCTGTTTCCGCGTCAGTCGCGTCGACCTTCACTGCTCCTGCTGCCGCGTAAGCCTACTTAACGACGGGTCTCCATCGTCACAGCTCTGACCACCTTTTTTTTCACAGGCCGACGGACACGTCTTCCTTCTACGTTGGCGCGTCAAATGACACGATCAATAACGCCGCCTTCGTGCCTGGCAAAGTATTCGACCGTTTCATTCAAATCTGGCTCGAGAACACCGACTTCGCCCAGGCAGCCTCACAAGCTGGATTCCAAAATTTGACTGCTCAGGGCATTCTCCTCAACAGCTATTATGGTGTGACTCATCCCAGTCAGCCCAACTACGTCGCATCAGTCGGAGGCGACTTCTTCGGACTCGCTGATGATTCGCTCACTTTTATTCCCACCAATATGTCCACAATCGTCGACCTCTTGGAGGAAAAAGGTATCAGTTGGTCGACCTACCAGGAGAACATGCCCACGGATGGATACCCGGGCTTCAACTTCACCAACCCTGATAACTATACGTACTATGCACGCAAGCACAACCCAATTGTAATCTTTGATGAGAATGGAAAGAACAGCACTCGCGCCTGCCCGTATCAGGAACTTCAACGACTTTGCTGTTGATGTAGGCGCTGTCTAATTGCACTGCCTGATTATTTTTCTCGAAGTGCATGTTTAATATAGATTGGGAACAACTCACTTTCTCAGTGGATCTTCGTCACTCCAAACCTCCGAAAGTGAGTCGCGTCACTTGAGTAATGTCCGGGCTAACATTATCTTAGCGATGCACACGATACCACCATCGAGTATGCTGCTGATTGGCTGAGCTATTGGCTATTGCCTCTTCTTCAGGACGGCCGGTTCAACACCGATAGGACTCTGATCTTGCTGACGTTTGACGAGTACGTCAACTCGTGGGATGTGTAACCTTTTTTCTTACCCTTTGTCTCAGGAACGAAACCTACAGTATCAACAATCGGGTGTTTACGATCTTGCTTGGTGGGGTTATCCCGAAAACCCTCTGGAACACAACTGACAATACGTTCTACACTCACTACTCTCTGTAAGGAGTCACGTTCGCCTCCGTTCGAGTTCATCAGCTCAATGTACCTTGACAGCCTCTCTACTGTCCAAAATAATTGGGACCTTGGCAACCTTGGTCGCCAGGACACCAACAAGACTGTTGCTAGTGCGCTCTTATTTTCTCTCGTATACCTGCACGAGCTAAACAATATTTACCTGTCAGACGTCTTTTCTTTCGTGGCAAATACTACTTCGTACCAGAACAGCGACGTCTCGGGCTCTAGCATCCCTCTCCTGAACCTCACAGGCACATATCCCGGGGCTTTGAACCCTGACGCATATGTCCCATACCTCGCTCCGAAGGTCAACAGCACTGGCGCTGGCGGTGGACCAACCTTTGTTGCACCCAATGTTAACCTGTCTTTGAATGCGTCTACTGCACCTGCTCCGGTCAATTTGTCAGCCGCTGCAGCATCCAATTCTTCCTCGAAGGGCGACGCCAGGGTGACTGCAAGGGCCGGCGTTCAGGGTGTGCTCGGCGCAACATTAGCTATTGTCGCTGCTGGTTTGTTGTTTTGATATTCTGATACCCACCTAGTGACTTGTTTGGACAATTGTACTGTAATGATCAAAAGTTTTTTTTGCTTCGTGTGTTTGCCAAGTTTTCTCTACCTGAGAACTTGGCACGAGAAACTCAAGCCTTGTGTGTTACACTTGAGGGTAATCCAATTTTCTTCTCAACTGTAATGTCTATGTCGGCATCGGCCCAGCCAAGCATTTTCAGCCGACGGTCGAGGCCCTGAGGCCTGAGTCTCGGTCAGCTGTGTGAACGTCGTGTTATGTACACAAGTCAGAGTGTACCCTGCAGTTTCACAGTGTTGACACAAAGCACTCTGGATTCCAAGTCGTAACTTGTTGTTCGGTGGCTATGAGGCGACGCTGTGGTGGCTGGGTCGGTTCGTTCCTTGACGTTTGACTCCCGGCGGCGCCATGTTGGTGCCTGGTACGTGTGTGCCAGGGCCATGGCCGGTTCAAACGCTCATGTCGCACTGACTATCCAGTAGCTGTCTCCCGCAAAGTTCCGAATCTTGGACGACGCTGGGCTGGCATGTAATATCAACCTTTTATATCGGATAATTATCTAATAATTCATCAAGTGTGAGATAGAATTTGTGGCTGTACGTGTATATCTCATTGTCGACCGATTTTTTTTAGCCAATCAGGATGCGAGATGGGAGGATAAGTTCAGAGGGATGGCTCTTGACAGGCAATTTGTATCATGGCGTCCCACCTTCGTCATCACTCGTCCTCCGTCCCTACACCGTCCCCCGTATCCCCTCTCGTTGACATACCCGTCCCCTCTTTTTTCCTCCCCACTACCAACCAAACAACTTGGCTCTACACCACCCTCGCCATCGTTGCCGCCCTCCTCGTTCTTGAGCAGTCCGCGTACCGGTACAAGAAAAAACATCTCCCGGGCGCGACATGGACCATTCCTGTAATCGGAAAATTCGCTGATTCCATGAAGCCTACCATGGAAGGTTACATGGCCCAGTGGAACTCTGGCGCCCTTAGCGCCATCAGCGTGTTCAACATGTCAGTCACGTCTTTCCATTCGCGTCGAACATTTGTTGACACTCTACCTAGTTTCATTGTCATGGCTTCGTCGAACGAGTACTCGCGTGAGATCTTGAATTCCCCGAATCATGCCGAGCCCTGTCTTGTTCATTCCGCAAAGTCGATTCTCATGCCCGATAACTGGTTGGTGCATCCTGTGGACCTTTGAGTTAATGGGTATCGTGACCTCGTACTTTTTAGGGTCTTCCTTACGGGTAAAAGCCACGTAGAGTACCGACGGGTCTTGAACACTCTCTTCACCCGCAATGCTCTTGGGTATGCCCTTCCTAATCCAGCCTTGCACGTACATATTGTCTCATTGCCTTGAAGCATTTATATCACCATTCAGGACGCCATCACCCGCCAACATCTGGGCAAATGGCTGGCAGATGCTGCCAAGGATCCCTCGCCCAAAGCGATCATGATGACGGCCCGTGATCTCAACATGCATACGTCACTTCGTGTCTTCTGCGGTAGCCATATTCCCGAGCACGGTGCTGTTGAGATCAGTCAAAAGTACTGGGATATCACTCTTGCCCTCGAGCTTGTCAATTTCCCCCTTGCTCTTCCTGGGACTAAAGTCTACAAAGCCATTCAAGCGCGTAAAGTCGCGTTCAAATGGCTAGAACTGGCTGCTGCGAAGTCCAAGATTGCCGTTGCGGAGGGCAGAGAGCCAGAGTGCATGCTTGAGCAATGGGTCAAGGAATTACAAGCCCCGGGTTACAAAGGTCGCAAAGATTTCAGTGACCGCGAGATGGCCATGGTCGTCTTCTCGTTCCTGTTTGCCTCTCAGGATGCTATGAGCAGTGGGTTGATCTATGGCTTCCAGCACCTCGCCGATCACCCCGAACTTTTGGCCAAGATACGTGAGGAACAGTACCGCGTCCGGGGCAACGATGTAGACAAGCCAGTGACCTTGGAAATGCTGGAGGAGATGCCATACTTGAGGGCCTTTGTCAAGGAAAGCATGCGAATCAAGCCTCCGGTCACTATGGTAATTCCATCGACATTTCAGTGGCCATCTTCCTGACGGTGTTGTTACAAGGTTCCATATAAAACCACCAAGGCGTTCCCCATCTCACCTGATTACACGGTACCCGTCAGCAGTATGGTCATCCCGTCCTTCTACAACTCCTTGCATGATCCCGAAGTATACCCCGATCATGATAATTTGACTCCCGAACGGTGGCTCGATCCCAATAATTCCGCCAACACGAACCCTCAAAATTACCTCGTGTTTGGGAGTGGTCCTCACAAATGTATTGGTCTCGAGTATGCGCAATTGAACATTGGACTCGTCCTTGCAACGGCCAGTGTGCTTTCGAACTGGGAGCACCATGTGACACCGGAGAGTGATAAAGTCCAGTATGTCTTCTCTTTGGTCTCTTGATTTATCTTTGCTCATTAGTTCGCGTGAACAGGATCATCGCAACTCTGTTCCCGAAGGACGGATGCTTACTCAAATTTACGCCCCGTCCAAAGCCCAACTGAACCTGGATTTTTACATTCTAGGATGATACCATTAGATGTTCTTCAATTCACATCGCATACTTTTACTTACGCATCTCATTAATCTGCACTTGGAAGCATGTCGAGTGTGTGCTGGGAATCGACAGTTGTGTTCGTCAGTGAACTAAAAGTGATCATTTCGGATTTTAGCACTGGCTTCCGTGATTAATCGAAGTGAACCCCAGTCGATGCAAGTTCTGAATAAAATACTGCATCATGATGCACAATGATTCATCTCAGAGAAGGGAACAGTTAGATACATACTGCGTGCGTTCTCCTAAACTACCTCGAACCACACAGCACCTCCGTTTTGACTAGTACTCAGAACTAGTCTGGTACTTCAAATAGCTGACACGTCCGAAAGTGTGCCGAGACAGCCTGATTGATCTCGGCATTGAGCGCCGATCGAACGATCATGCCACCACAGATGTAGCAAAAGTGGGTGTTGCACCCAGTGGCAATGCACTGCCAAAAAGATCAACGTCGGATGACAGACACCACAAGAGAGGAAAAGTTACACACCGCCATGTGATTGCATCCAGTTTCTTTTAGGATCGGTGTCGTGCAATCTGTCGAGTTCGTTGCACATGAGTTTAGCAGTACTACAGGGGAAGAGGCATGACGTACTCGGACAATGCTTCCACCCTTTTTCCTTCATCAAATGGTCCAACTCAGACGATCCGTCGCACGAATGTTTCAGACCATCAATGACGATAGTCTGCTCGCATTTCTTGCACCACACGTGGTGGCAGTCTGTCTGGGGACACACGATATTGATCACATCCGTATAGTCTTCGCGATCTACAAAGGCAGGCCGTTTGCATCTAGTGTCAATGAATGTCATCATCACCTCTTCCTCAAATGGAAAAAGGGTACAGCGAACGAAAACGAGCGACTTACTGTCGGCAGTGGATTTGGATGGTAAACTCGGCAAGTTCCATCTCGGTCAAAATCTGAGACTGCTCTTCGGTAATACCGAGTTGTTCGATTAACAACCTCGAGATCACTGGAAAGCAGGAGACGAAAGTAAAGGTTCAGCGACCGGCAGGGGGAACTAGCAAAACGTGATGCATACCGCTCGGTTGACCTTGCTCAGGCTTGTTCACGACGATGGTACACATCGGACAAAATATAGGGTACCGATGTTCTTGGATCTTCGTTGACACGAACTCCATCATACAGGATCTGCACGTCGTGTGCGAACACTCGTCCACTTTGGCGACGTCGTCTTGAGGCAGCTCGTCCAGGCAGATGTTGCACTGGAACGTGGCCTGGACGAGGTGGGCGAGCTCTTCATGCTCTCGGCGGAGTCGTCGGTCTTCGGAGTCGAATTCGTTCTGCAACTGGCGAGCGACGTTTGCGGTCCGGTTCTCTTGGGCGAGCTTTTGTTGTTCTTGATGAAGTCGCCGGTCTTCAGAATCAAATTCATTCTGCAGCTTGCGAACGACATTTTCGGTCTGACGTCCGTGGGCGAGCCTTTGTTGTTCTTGATGAAGTCGCCAGTCTTCAGAATCAAATTCGTTCTGCAGCTTGCGAGCGACATTTTTGGTCTGACGTCCTTGGGTGAACTTCTGTTGTTCTCGACGAAACTGTCCATCTTCAGAGTCAAATTCTTTCTGCAGCTTGCGAGGGACATTTGCAGTTTCATTCTGGTAGCCTTCTTGTGGGACTCCTTGTTTTTCTCGACGACGCCGTCGGGTTTCAGAATCAAACTCATTCTGCAGCTGGCGAGCGGTCTGGTTCCAGTGGTCTTCGTTGGCAAGCTTCTGTTGTTCTTGACGAAGCCGTCGGTCTTCAGAGTCATATTCATTTTGGAGTTGACGTGCGAATTCTTCAGTCTGGATTTCAAGGTCGTCGAAATCCATCATATCCTCGCCCGACCCAGAATCGAGGTCATCGTATGCAGGTGGCGCCTCGGAAGGCACTGGGGGTGGATTGTCTGCAAAGATACTTTGCGCACCAGTGGTATTAGAGAATATGGGAGGTCGCGCGGGAGGATGTTTGGCAGAAGCCGTGGATGACGTGTCCGTAGAGCGATGACGCGCCTCAGATTTCTGCCCACTACCGGCGCTCGCGCCAGAAGGCCCAGAAGGCCCAGCGACAGCATGGCTGATGTAGCCAAGGGACTGCCCGAGGACAGGTACCTGATTTCCAAGCGCTGTTGCGGCCCAAGCAAACGTGCTCTCCACTGACAGTTTCATTTTCGCCTGCTCCTGTCGCACAGAAGCCCGGAGGCGACCGACATCTGACTCGAGCTGCTGGTTGTCATACCCAAGTATCTGGTTTTCACGTTGGAGCTCTGAGATTTTGGCACGGAGCTCGAGTATGGCCAAGCTAGATTGAATGATGGCTGCTTCGTGATCCTCACGCAAAGACTCGGCGACGTACACGTGCGCCGAGCAGTTTGCGAGGAGCTGTGCTTGCCACTGAAAGTCGTCCGAATCGAACATGCTCTCGTCAATGGTCGGCAAGATGTCACTCAGGGTGTGGGCCGTGTTCTCTACTGAGGTGCTGAACGACAAGCCAGCTCCGTGAGGATGCGAGGGACGCGGGTGCGAATCGAAGATGACAAAGACTGGTTTATCGAGCGTGATGGATGAACGCAAATCGGGGGCTTTGCTTGGGTCACGAGTGGCAAACTTGATGCAGGCAATGATTTCAGGTGGACGCGTGATGATCATCACGGTCGAATTGTCGATATCTTTCATTTTTCTAGAAAGCAAGATAGGGTTGAACACTTGAAGGATGAACAAGATCACGGTGCACGTACTCGAGGATCTTCCGAAAGTGTCTTGGCCGCGGGCGCCCATACTCGATCGACTCGAGGTGGAGACATCGATTAAAGAGGGGAAGATTGTGAATGTCCTCGGCCTCGAGATGCAAATTACTGGACCATCCAGCGCATATGGCGACGATTTCCTGTAACAACAAGTGCGTCATCAACTGGATCTCTCCAGAACCCAGATCGAATAATGCAACCACTGGCAGCGATAGCCAGACTGCACACCAAGCACAGCAAACCCGGAGTGGCACAACTCACCTCGATAACCTCTTTCGTACTCAGTTCATCCAAGACATCTGGGATGTTTTTTCCTCCTTGTTCGATCCGAAACGCGACCCTGGCAAAATTGAATGCGGCAAGGCCACACGCAGAGACGCCTTGTGCAGCGAATTGACTGGTACCCTCGAAAGAGACGATATGGTCCTTTCCTTGATCTAGAACTTGTGTGGTAGACAGACTGACGGGACTTCCCTGGACTCTCTGGACTTGATCGTCGAATGGTTTCCGAGTTCTGGAGGTCGAAAGTTGAGCCATGGTGTACAGCAGGTGCTGAGTGGTGAAGCAACGGCAAGGGTTAGAAGCTGTGCACTTGATTATCAGTGATGTGCGTGTTTTAGGTAGGACGCATTGATGGCCGACTCGGAATGATGAGAATAGGTGCTCGTGGCACGAAAGATAAAGGTCATTTGAACGTGAAGTTTGGAGCTTGGAGCGTCGTGGTACTATGTAACACCACTAGTAACATTTGGTTTACATTTGGTTCTGCTCACTGCTGAATGCCAGTGCCAGTGGTCATCGTCATGGTTCTGGCATGATAATTCAAGCAACTTCAGTCGTCTAAAGGCTTTCAGTGATTCCATCTTCAGCCATCCTTCTCGACAGTTGTAAACTGTCAATTAGGCAAACATGACAAGCTACACTTGGCCTTATGCCGTAGAATTTCTGCCAGACGTTCACAAAACATCCGAGAACCATCGATAACGACCGAAGAAAGACAATTTGCACGATCAAAGAGTAAAAACATTCGTGAAACTTGAAAACAGTCCAAATTCGGGATCCAAGATCCATGCAGAATAAAGGAAGTGAGTAACGGTGTCATTAAGCAGACCCCAGTGAACCTATGACTAGACTATATAAAGCCTGTAGATAAAAAAAAGAGCAATGAATTATCATAGATCCAAAGCATGTGATGTGCATGGAAGCAAAAGAAGAAGAAAAAACATTACGGCACCATCCAATCAAACGACGCCCAATACTACCGTCACTCTCATACTGAGTTCCTTGGGTGCAGGCACGGGAGACTTGATGGGTTGTCCATCTGTGCCGATCTCACCCATCTCTTCCGATCGTAAGGAACTCGACTTCCAGCCCCAACTCTGGCTGACGGAAAATACGTCGGGCATACTCGTGAATCGCGTAATGGAGGATCCTGTCGTGCTGGTGCAGGAGACAGAGAAGTGGGCGGAGACAGACGGGCGCGGGTCTCTGTAAGGCTGCACAGGAGCAACCGGGGGTGCTGTCGCTGGAATGGCGCTTCCGCTCCATTGGTAATTCGTGGGAAGACTCGACGAGGTAGATGGGGGGGAACTCGGAGTCGCGCTCCGAATAGGGTTAAGTGAAGCGGAGTGGCGGATGACCGGAGATGAGAGAGAGGCGGAGAGTGTCTGCTGTGGGAGCGAGGGCACTCTGTTGTGGCTGCGCTCTCGGGTGCCGGTTTGTACTGGCGCGGAAGGCGCTGGGATCGGGTCGACACTTGATTGCCGGTGTAAATAAATCCCCAACTGGATACCCTTCTTCCGCACAACTTGGACGTATACATTGAACAAATTCCCTGCATACCAGATCGTATGTGAATGCAGGCGCGACTTTTCTTTGAGAGCATCAATGTCCCAAAACTCGACTGCAAAGCGGAAGGGAGGATGTGGTGACCAGCGAGCTTTGCCTGTTGCATCGCTCGCAACACATTCGACTGCAGTCTTTCGTTCCACTTTGAGACCGAAAAAGTTCGATTCGGAAGTTGCAGCACGCGACGGAGATTTACGGTCCGCCGAAGGAGCAGGCGGGTCAAATAACTGGTCCATGGATGCGCCTTCGATGCCATTGCTATCACCGATGCGTAGTGACGAATCCTGAGCGACCGGATAGTAAAATTTGTCCCTTTCATTTGCAGCAGACGATTGCTTTTGTGAATCCGAAAGTCGTGAAAGAATCTCGGCCGTGGTTATGCAGAGTCCCAGTTCTTTATCGCGTGATGGGGAAGGACTGGCGGCGGGAGAGGAATTACTCGGCTTCGTGGTGATGCGACAACGAAGTAAAGATTGCGTCCAATGAGCGTCTTGCAAGATGGATATAGGTACAAATGATCGACCTGTCGTCGGAGATATGTCCTGTGAAATTGCAATAATATCATCGACGAGCTGACGGAACGTATCAGTAAAGGGTGTAAGACGCGCAAAGAAACGTAATACCATATTCGAATAATAAATGCCGTCACGAAACATTATTTCCCAGTCCTTCTCTTCTTCTTCATCAATACCTTGTCTTCTTCGGAGTTCGATGACGGTGCACGCCAGATCGTATCGTTCTCGCTCTCCCTTGACAAAAAAGGCATCTGACGACACGAGTTCTCGTATCGATGAGGACGTTAGCCCACCCCTGGCCCATATGAGGGGAACACGATGAAGTGTTACAGGGGACTCGTCTATCGATGGACGAGACGGCAATGTGTCTGCACGACGCCTGGAGATCGCAGGCTGGGTTGGGACTGGCGACAGCGGCAAGTCTCTTGAACGAGAAGCTTTTTCCTCATGTGGAAGCATGTCTGGACCCCATCTTGCAAGCCAACACACGGCCGCCTCGCCGATCTTATCGGACAGGGCGCCATAGTTGAAGGAGGGAGAGAACCTCGAACGTTCTGAATGCTCCGAATTGCAGTCGGATTCTGCAGGGTCCTCCTTCTTTACGTCAAGGTCGTGCAGCTTGTCTGCCAAGACATCGTGTGAGTCGGAGGGCAAAGGTGACGGGGAAGGTTTCAGAATCTCTGCAATATGCTCCAGGCCAACGGCAGCTTCTGGATCGTGCTCGGTAGGAAAATCGAAGGTTGAACCAGTTGCAAAACGGAGGTATTGGACGACCGTATAGGGACCAACTGTGTTAAGGATGGAAGTGAGCGCCTGGGAGGCAATGGAAGGGATGGAGAGGTAAACAGAGGTCGCGAGGAGGGAGAGGAGGAATGAAGGCGATGCAGGATGATGTCCGCGCGGGAGATTCAAAGGAGGAGCAGGACCGGGAAAGGAGGGGGTGAGTAGATGATGCGCAGTTGGAATGAGCGCTGGGGAAACATGCAGAGGCGGGCCGCCACCATAGAGGCGCGCGACGCATATTCTAGATGCGGTAAGCCACGGCTAACAAGAGAAGTAGACATACGTACTCAAACGCTGTCGATGGGTGTGAGCAAGCGGCGACGCGATAAAGAGAGCCGAGGACGTACCTGGGCGCGTTATGTTACAGTCATCGAAGACGATATCGACATGTTGGAGACCGGGAGAGCTGGAAGACTCGAGGAAACCAGCTGTAAAGAGCGAGCTGAAAAATCCCTGGGGAGACGTCAGTTGGCAAGCAAAGGGGATGGCAGGCACGCACAGATTGGATCAAGACGATCCTGTGCAGCTTGTAGCGGGCAGTCCAAGTGCCGCTGACGTTGAGAACAACGTCTGGAGTGCGGGCATGGACGAGGGAGTTGTAGATGTGTTGCTGTAGATGAGCTGGGGAGAGAGAAAG
This sequence comes from Chiua virens, assembly GCA_019787685.1. Taxonomy (NCBI): domain Eukaryota; kingdom Fungi; phylum Basidiomycota; class Agaricomycetes; order Boletales; family Boletaceae; genus Chiua; species Chiua virens. The sequence continues at coordinate 2,244,860 of JAHNUO010000006.1, read as the reverse complement.
AGGGGACATGGAGAGAGGGACTCATCAGCTGGTCGGTATATATATTAGTCACGTGGTATAATTAGACGTTGTACAGCTACGGTGACCACTGAACATGCAACCAACCCGTTTCTCCGTCTTGTCTACATCCTCCCTTTCATCAGCAGAACATCTCTCTCCAACATCCACCACTTCACCTCGATTCTCTCTTTCATCCGCACCCTCCATCACCACCACCCTCACTGCCCACAAACCCGCCAATCGCCCCAGCATCTATGATCGCAACCTCAACAAGACCCGCACAGCAGAAGTATCTGCATCTGCGTTCGCCTTCCTCTTCTCAGAGGTCGTCCAGTACACCCAGAAGCGCGTCAGTGGCATAAATGACCTCGAACGCAGGTCAGATCCTCTTCTCTTCTCTTGCTCTCATTGACCATCCACAGACTCAACACCCTCGGATACCGCGTTGGAGTTCGCGTCCTAGAGCTCATGGTCTGGCGTGCAGAATCCCCCTCAAAGGCCCCGAAGCGCGAAATACGTTTCCTTCCAGCACTTATGTCCATCCATACCCAAGTATGGCGTGCCGTCTTTGGTAGACCCGCAGACGCAATCGAAAAGAGCGTAGAAAACGAAGACGAATGTGTGTGTGTCCTTCAGGCTTCGCATACTGTCTGACACATGCATAGACATGATCATCGATAACGATCCTCTCGTTGAACGCCATATATCCGTACCAAGGGACCTGTCTACCCTGAGCTGCTCGTCCTTCACTGCAGGGATCGTAGAGGCTGTTCTTGATGGTCTCGGTTTCGTGAGTATCCTTATTTTCCATAGACCTTCTCATCCCTTCCCGCAGCCTGCTAGAGTTACCGGCCACAACACGCCCACTCAGCAATATCCATCCCGCACAACCATACTCATTAAATTGGAGCAATCTGTATTAGAGCGGGAACAAGTACTCAAGTAACCGTACATCGCCTCGCTCTTGTTATCGTAGATGCTCTATCATAGACGCCATCTGATCTAATCTTATCTCTTTCGGCGGCCAATACATGAGACTATTCTCGTCATGCCAACTCTTATCTCCAGCATACCATGGTCACCATACGCAGCATCACGATTTCCCCTCCTCTCGTGAATACCTCCTGCGCATGGGCGTCGGATGAGCCTCAGCTTACAGCACTGTTCAATTGCCCGTACACGGGTGCAGTTACCACCCGGACGGCCACGCTCGGTGGTTTCAACGAAAACGCTTCGCACACGGTACCACCTTGCACCTCCAAACACGTTCATCCCTGACTCACCAGTCCACCCAGGTCGCCTTTTTAACATCCTCACTCTCCTCTCTAAACTCCTACGGCTATTCCCCACACCCCCTCTTCAGCTACACCGGCCCCGGCGGCTGGATCCGCACCCTCCTCCGCCAATCCCCCTCCTCCACCAAACCCTTCATTATTTCTATCACTGAATCACACCCCTCCGACCTCCGCCTCATGCTCAACGCCATCCAAGGCCTCCGCGCCGCCCAACCCGACTGGGCATCCCGTGTCGCCGTCGAGCTCAACACAAGCTGCCCCAATATCTCCGGGCACCCGCCCCCCGCGTACGACCCCGCCGGACCTGCTCTCACGGCCTTCCTAGACGTCCTCGCCGAGTCCTTTTGGAAGGACACGAGTCTGACGATCGGGATCAAGCTCCCGCCTTACGTCGTGTCGCCGCAGATGGCAGAGGTCGTACGGACGATCGCGGCGTATTCGAGGGTGAACAAACAGGGGATGTCGGTCAATCCGGTGGCGTTTTTCACGTGCACGAATACGCTCGGGAACAGTTTGGCGTTTGCGGATCAGGTGGTTGGCTCGGATGGCGATGGTGCGATGGACGCGTTTGCAGTGCCGCCTGGTGTTGGAGGTCTGGCGGGGGAAGCGATACACGCGTTATCGCTTGGGAACGTGTATACGTTTTCGAAGCTGTTGGCAGAGTCGGAGGATCCTGCGCTACGGCAGATCGTCGTTATCGGTGCGGGTGGGGTCACCTCCCCGGAAGCAGTGACCCGCATGCACCGGGCCGGCGCTCAGGTCGTTGGGAGTGCGACTCTCTTGGGCAAAATGGGGATCGCAGCATTTGAACATCTGGCTCAGACACCAAGCGCGGTGTCGTAGATTCAGCTTGGGAGATAACTACAGGATACAGGGTAGGTCAAAGAAAAAATACAGTGAAATGTGACAGAAATAAATGATGTAGATTAACTAGGTATATATTTCCGTGAGCGAAAAAACAAGTTAACTGATTGAATAAGTCAAAACGTCCAGCTAGGAGTAGTAAATGAAGTTGTTTGACTGATTCCAGGAAAAAAGAGAAGAAATGTCTTGGGTCATTTGTTCTGGCTGAGCGTGATTGCTCTGGACAAAGTCCATGACAGGCTGGAAAGGATCCAGCGCAACGTGGGATCCCAAGGGTGACATGTCGTCGCGCATGTTCAGCTGGTAATAGTACTGATGGCACGGAGAGTCCCACAAAGACCCCGCACCAGGATCGGATATGCTTGCGGCAGCGGGAGAAAAGAACGTCTGCGGGTCGATGTGGGGTGTAGTATCAATGTACACGGAAGGCTAGTAAGTTTGTTAACGTCGGAAGAGTAATGTGGATAGGTGGCTTACTTCGAGCAGCAAGTTCTTGTCAGGCACTTTCTGTGGCGATGTCGCGGTCGGAGGCAACAAAGGAGTAAGAAATGGAGGAACGTCGCTGGACTTGACGTCCTGCGAAGAGTCCGCGGGCATCTTGTCCTCCTCAGTGCTGTTTGATTCTGTAGCAACAGAATGCGCGAGGGTAAGACGCTCAAGATCGATCTGTTTGATGGCGTTCTCCAACTCTTGTCCACATTTTCCCGCCATGACCAATTCAGCGAGCTTTTCGCAGCGCTTCACGTCCTCCGCGCCGTTCCTGCGCACGTTGCGCTTGATCGGTTTATTGGTGCGTCCGACGGGACTGAAGCGATAACCGGGATAGCGTTCTGCATGGCGCATCTTTTCTGCGGCGGCCTTGTCGCGCCAGACCTGTTTTTCCGCGTCGGAAAGACGGTTCCAACAGTACGAAATGATGCGGGTGATGTGGCGGTTATCGTGCTCGATGTTGGAGCTGATCTTTTGGGCCGCGGCAAAGGCGGAACGGAAGAGCATGAACGCGTTCCGTGGACGGGGGATGTGATCTGGGTTCTTGTTACGGGGTGGGCTGCGGGATGGGGGTATGGGCATGGCGGCGAGTTCTGCGGCGGAGGGGAAGGTGGAGGGGAAGAAGTCAGAGTCTCCGATGGACGGGGAGGAGTCTTGGTCGAAGCTGCCGACGAGGACATGGTCGAATTCTGGCCATTTCAAGTCGTGTTGGTGGTCGATGTTAAAGAGAGAGTGCATGGCGATGGGTGATACGACGCGCTCATTTTCTGACGTCGCCTTATATCTGAATCTCATTCAACCTCTCGCGTGTCACATCGTATAGTATGTACACCCCCATTTGGAAATTGTACCCTTTGTGAAATCACATTAATTAACGCTCGGCATTTACCTCCTCCACGTTGTGCGCAACTTGCCGAACAGACACAGCCACAATACTAGACCTGTCGTTGAGCTGCCTTGATCAGCTCTAGCATCCGTCCCAACGCAATCAACCCGAAACTCTGTGGCCCATATGCCCTTGTATTGTCCATCAGTGCACTCTCCGCGGCACACCATCCAGCCCACGCTCGCTTGAACATTTCCGCGATCTGTCGCGACTCTCGGTAGAAATCAGAGATGGTCTCCTCGTCCCAGTCGTCGTCAAAGATCGAATCTTCGTCTTCGTCTTCTCCGTGTACCGCCGTGTTGCTCGCGCGCATCTCTGCCCGCACAGCGCGTACCAGCTCGTGCGTCTATCTCGCACATCAGTCTCTAGCTTACTCATCACGCCAAACGCGCACCTGCAGGTTCATTGCACCAACGGCCTCCCTTCTGCGATGGTGGTCCGACCAGTTTGCCATAATCGTCCCACTCACGAGCTCTGATTCTGACACAAAAATATCCTTGTTCTTCGAGATCGTGTACGCGGTGCCAATCGCAAGCAGTTGCTTGCAATAATCCTCCAGCAGATAGTCCATCTCCTCTGACAACTCCTCCGACGGCGAAGCCAAGTTGAGCCCGAGCGCGTACAAATTAAGCTGTCTCAGCGCACGTTCAATCTCATCCCCTCCGGACGGCGTCTGAGTGTCATTCCATTCTTGCGGCATCCAATCCTTGACTGGTACGCGACGAAACAGCTGCCCGAGAAGCTTTGTGCTATCGTAGTAATTGTCCGAGCGCAAATCAGCACCCTCTCGAGCAAGAAAGTCGGGCTTTGTCCGGGTTCGGTGCCTGGGTAGATCCTGGAACTTGACGGCCGTGCCTGTCTTTTGGAAATCGACAGCTTGGGAGGCGAGCTCAGCTAGCTTGAGGCAATCGTCATAAGACGGGTCATGCACGTCGGAGAATCGAAGATGGGAAATGGCTATGTGGCCAACGAGGTCGTTCTCGATCTATCAGAGCATTGGGATGTGTGCAGGACTCGAGTTTACTACTCACATAGTCAAAGATGAAACTAACGACATCCTGAATGTCGCAAGGGTGGGACGTCTGTTTGATTGGGAGCGAGACATAATCGCCTGGGGTCGCGTTGATTTGGGGAATGAGTTCTGGCTGGATTGCAGGTGAACAAAGGAGAGGACATGGCCCGAAAAGGAAATACTGACATCCAGGATCAGATTGAAGTCATCTCCGTCGAGGTCCCCTCCTCCGAGACATGACGACAGCGATCGGTCTCCCCTGTCATACTTGGTCAGCCGACTCGGACTTTCCCGCTCCCCAACAAAATCGTACCTGCAGGAAAACACAACCACATTCCGCAGATGCTCCAACTCTTTCTTTCGCACCGCCGTCACAACCTGCACATCCCCCGGGTGGATCTGTGGGCTTCTCGTAATCGCTACCGTGCCCGTGATCCCCTGGTACAACCCCGACTTTTCGTCATCAATCGTCGCGAAAATCTCCCCTTCACGCAGACAGTCCCACTCATCAGACACGCCAAGCAGCGTGAACGACCCTGGAACGGCAATGTGCGCCCGGTACTTGAGCTCCCGCAGAATGTGCGTCTCCGCACAGTGCAACGAGTTCGCGATCAAGTCGTTGTACACCCCATCCTCCGTTTCCCCATATATCTTCAAATTCAGCATTGTCGACATATTCTTGAGCAGCGACGGTAGGTGGAACGACGACCCCATCCCGTGTTGCTGGAATACCTTGGATGCATTCGCGAACGAGGTCCGGATCGAATGTGCCTCATTGATCGAGCGATCCTGTAGCTCAATGATACGTTCGTTGCTCGATCCCAAGTATTCCAGGAGAACGATCAACGGTCGGTTGAGAAACATGAACTTGGGTCGGAGAGACGTCGATTGGATATCAAACGTGCGATGCTCCGGCGCCTCAAACTTGACTTGCGAGTCCCGCAGACAGACGACGCGACCTTCTAGCGTGGGGTCCTGCACGACCATGCCCTTGGCACCGCCGAGACGGAACTGGTAGGCCGAGGGTACTCTGCCCCGCACGGGGCGCTTCTTTGTCCCTTGGTTTGCCCTCCAAATAGCATGCGCAAGTTCCGTTGAGATGGGGCTGCATCCGTCCGTCATCACCTTATTCTTGGGCGATTTGATGTCATCAATGTATTCGATCTCATCTAGCTCAAGGGTGATAGATGGATCCGTCGCTGAAAACGCTTGAGACCAACGTGCCCCGAGTCTGGCAGGTTGGTACAGCAGACGCGAAAAGTCTCCCTGTGGAATCAGACATTAGCGAAATGGATGACACCTGGGACACAATAGCATTTACGAGGCTTTCCCGGATCGTCTTCGCATCCCACGATCTTCCTTTGTCGTCGCGGAATGGGGTGACAAACCATAGCGAATGTTCTTTGAGACCACTCATCGAGTATCCCAGCATGTCGTAGCGTCTTCCCGCAACTACGCACCCATTGAGCAGCACCGGACGGTACCGCTTGTTAAGCAACTCCGTGATCGACGCGTCCAGGTCTCGCCGAAGTTTGGACCCATTCTCGTCTTGAAATGATACCCGCAAGAAACACTCGTGTCGTTCAAATCGACGCAACACGCTGTTGGACTGATCTGTGACCGGTCCTTCGAGGATATGGCGTGTGGGCGTCAAGACCATTTGATAAGAGTAGGAGACGGCGAGACCGGGAAGCGCGGTTGCAAGGCGGCCTACGGGCCTCTGTTGTTCTTCAAGATAAAGTTCTCTCGCGTGCGCGAGGCAAGCGTCGAGGGTTGTCGGCGCATTCCGTGCCCGCCGACGTCGTCTGCGTCCTGGTTGCCTGTGCTTCGCCGGCTCTTCATCCTCCAACAGGGATACAAGTCTTCTAAAGATCGGAGCTGCTGCATCACCGTTTGTAACGCAAAGGTTTTTCAGCCCTCCTGACAAGCGCCGCGCATCCATCTCACTCAGCGTCCAGTTGGTGATCGCTTTCTCCACTTCGAACGCGACCTCAAAGGGGAGATCACTGAGAAATTCTAGCCCGGAACCTGTATGGCGGTTGGCCTCGATGTTGTCACGGACGCGTATCGCGGCATGTCTGGAGACGCGTACATGAAGTTGGGTTCGAACGCAATGGGCGAACGCAGCCATGTCGAGTTCCTCGACGAATGTGCACTTGAGGCTGAAGCAGCCAGGTGGCATCGGTACATCAGGGACAAGCCCCTGCGAGCGCCGCACGTCGGTGCGGTTGCCAGTGCTGAAAGCAGGGTGATCTTCAATCCCAAAGAAGGGGAATGTGTTGGCACGGATGAACAGAGTGGGACCTTGTGCAACATCACGATCGTTCTCTCGGATCTCGTCGATCGCCTTGGGTGGGTAGGTGACGATCGTGGTGGGAGGTTGCCCACCCAACTCAAGCATGAGCAACACGAGATCGTCATCCTCATTGACCCCGGAGCGGTGACCTTGATTGCGAAGTGTAAAGCGCACCATGTGACGCTCAAGATCGCAAGCAATGTCAGCCGATCCGTCGGCGTAGAATTCGGCGGAAAAGGTCCCATCCCTGAGGAAGCGACCAAAGGCGTACGATTTGAGCGGAAAGGGTCTACCATCTCGGATGCGCTCCTCCTTCTCACGCTGGAGTTGTTGTGGATCCCTCCACTGTGTAGAGTTGAGGATTGCAACCTTCTCTTGGTTCAAGGGTCTGTTACTCTCGGTAAACAGTATATGCGAGCCTTTGAGCAGCACGCCAGTGCTGCCGTACAATCGAAAGAAGAGACTCCCGGAGTTTTCATTGGAAAGTGTCAGAATGCCCATCTTGCCACGTTGATTGGCTTTCTTGAAAAGTTGGACATCGAAGTTGAGCACGGGTTGGAGCGGAAAAGGCGCCTTGTGCAAGATCTTGGCAAATTCGATCTTGACATCATCTTCCGTCGCTGCAAACGCGACGCCGCGCATGAAAAGATCCATTATCTGGTATGATTGTCTTGGGGTCTAGTTCAAGGTATGTCAAACGTGTAGACACGACAGGGAATGCTCACCGGTTGTCGTGATTCGTGACAGGTCCTGTGAAACGCGAGAGGCTCGTTCGCCTGGCTTATAACCCAATCTGTTTTTCACAGGAACAACGATCCCTGCGATCGCTTATCGATAACGATCGATGTATTGCAAACTGACACGGCAATTAGCTGAACACATGAAATCAGAATCGCGGTTCAAGTGCGGTGATCATAAATAAACGCTTGGCAAACCTCCCCAGGTTTTTCCAGTGCGCCGGAGAAATACATATAGATTAACTTACACTCGATCTACACGACGACGTTTGTCACTGTAAAAGTCTCGGTCGTAATCCGCAGCTGACCGCTTGTCTCGACGGGGTGAACGAGACCACGATCGTGGGCGTGGTCTGCCAAGCCGAGAGTCGCGACTGTCACTATCTGAGCGCCGTGGTCTGTCCCGAATGGGAGACCGACGATCTCGCTCATCCCGCCGAGGCATATCTTCCCTCTCACGCCACGAGTCTCGCCCACCCTGCCTACTTCCTGCGGTGCCTTGAGGCCCAGATGCTGTGGACCCTCGACCGGGAGGAAAGCCGGTATTTTGAGGACAATCTTGAAAGGCAACATCTGAGTGCAGACACGGGCACGGTGAACGCAAGTTTACCTTTCTTGAGGTGCGGCCCGCCGCACAGGAAGCAACCCCCACCTTCCGTAGAACGACCACCTGACTTGACTGGGCCAGCGCCGCCAAACCCACCGTTTCCCGCTGTAGTATCTTGATCCAACAAGTGCGTATATTTGGTTCTGCTGCGCTTTCCAAAGTTCTTGACCTGCATCACTTTTGGCAACATGGATATATCGACAGTCGACTCCGTTGCTTCGGTGTAGTCATGCCGTTTGAGGATCTCCTCATCCTGTGGATGGACTGATTAGTATATGTGGCATTTCAATGATTCGACCACAACAAGCTCACCTGATGGAAGGCACCTTTATGCCAGTACTTTTGGAGGAACTTTTGTTGTCCTTTGGGTTTTTCCTCTCGAAGTTTGTTTGCACGTTCCAAATCTTCTTTTAGACGCTGTTCCTCGGGTAGTGCACGTCTCCGCTCAATCTCCTCGCGTTCTTGTTCGCGCTGGAGTTCATCCTCTTTCTCCTTTTTGATTCTCGCGAGCTCTCTTAGACGCCATGCCTCAAATTCACCCTCAGGATCGAAGCCGTCGGTGTCATCGATGTCCGGAATGACGTCCTCTTTCTCCTCTATACGCATTGTCAATGATCGAGTGCTGATCGAGCCACCAAAGAGACGTACTCTCTGCGAGCTCTCTCTTGATGCTCTCGGCGACCAGATCGTGACTTTCCTTCTTGCGCTCTTCGGCGGCAAGCTCCTTTCTTCTTTCGAATTCCTCTGCTTCTTGGACGATCGCATCTCGCTCTCCTATAGTCGCGCGTCCGCGTCTGTAATACGCTTAGTGTCAGTAAATGAGGGGATGCCGAGTGAGGAGGAGCGTACTTGGGGACAAACACGGGCCTGAAGAGGAGTTTGGGATTTTCTTCTTCTTCGGACTCGGATTCCTCTTCACTTGACTGGGGAACACGGTTAGTGATAGACCAAAAGTGTATGTACGAAAACGCGCCTCTTCCTCCTCCTCCACCTTGACCTCCGCCTCCTCGAGCTCGGACTCTTCTACACGGCATGATGGTGAGGATATGGAGTAGGATATGTTGCGCAACGCACCTTCCTCCATGAGCGTCCTGCCCGACTCTTCTCGCCCTGCCACGATGACTTTGCCATCTGTCGAGATACTGACGTCTTTGAGCGAGACATTGAGCGCGCGTGCAGTCTTGGACTGGGTCCCCCATGCCGTTAGAGATGATTCTCCCTCCTCTTCCTCTTCGTTCTCGTCCTCCTGGGTGACGAGCTCTTCCTGACCGCCGATGGGCACGACACCGTCTTCTTGTACCTGTTGTTCCTCTTCCTCTTCGTCCGAGTCGGATGGGACGTCTGTGACACCCTTGGGTGCCTTTCCTTTCCAGTAGCGTCCTGCTGCACGGGTGGGCCGTGCGGTGGTGTGTTTTCTCACTTGGGTCGCGAGTACGGTGGACATGGTGAATGTCCGTAAGCAACACACCAATCACCGTAGGAGGATATGATTAGTCATCTCAAAAAGTACATGATTTCGGGACATGTCGATTCTTTTGTGACTCTGCCATGTTCTCCTCTCTCGCCCGTCGCGGTCATCTCACACTCCCATCTCACCGCCATGCCATGATGTCCGCCCTCCACCCAGGATCCATACCCACCCCCAACCCACCCGTAGTCGTCGCCCCAGATGCCGCATCCCCCCAAGTCGCAGCCCGCCCTCCCCCCGTTCCCAAAGCCCTTCGGCCGAGACCGACGCTGAGGTCAACCAAAGCGGCCCTGTCCATCGTCCGTGTCTCGTCGGCCTGTCCTCGATCTGTCGCACTCACGATCCTCCTCAGACACCCGAAGCCGTCCGCCGACTCCGCGCCCTTCTCAACGGTCCGACACCCCAGCTCATTCGCATCGGCGTACGCAACAAGGGTTGTGCCGGCCTTTCTTACCACTTCGAATATGTTGACAAGCCCGGCAAGTTTGACGAGGTCGTCGAACAAGACGCCGTGCGCGTGCTTATAGACAGTAAAGCACTCTTTTCTATTATTGGCAGCGAGATGGATTGGAAAGAGGATGCGCTGAGGTATCTCCTCCCTTACTTCCTTGGATGTTCCTCTGACTTTCTCCCAAACAGTTCCAAGTTTGTGTTTAATAACCCGAATATCAAGGATGCCTGTGGATGTGGAGAGTCATTCACTGTCGCATAGCATTCATATTGACACTTGTTGCAACGCTCATTCCCGGTTTCCTCCTTATTTACTGCTCTTCCTATCCGTGTATCCTTATCAAACACACATTACTGCAATCTCCTTAGAAGAATCGAGAACTATGGAGTGGGGTTTTTGTTCACATGCCCAGTTCAGTGTACAACGGTGCGTATTATACAACATTAGTGTCCCTGCGTTGTCTCACCGTTGACGAACTTTCACCACAAATATCACTAACCAGACAAAGCAAGCGATTACAATTACACCGCTAAGCATCGAGAAATTCCTTTGGCATGTCGGCAAAGGCTGCAGCACCATTGCCCATCAGTGCCAGCTGCATGAGGCATACCGCAGTTTGGCGATATAGCCGATCAAGCAAAGGTTGTGCCGGACGCCCTTGAGATTCTATACATGCCGTCAGCTTGTTAAGTCGTCCTCACCGCGGATTCTTGGCCTCGACTTACGCAAAATGGCTTGGTTAAGTTCGGTCGACAGGGCTACCCTCGCAGCCTGCCCCGCGACCTCGGCTGCATCTCCTCCAGCCTCCAACGGATCGTCATATGCCATGATCACCGAGGTTCGTTTGAATATCGCGCGGACTTCCGCGCGATCCTTGTAGTCAGATTCCAGCTCCTGGCCGTACGCGACGGCTCTCTCGAGCGCGGCTCCATACTGGGCTGCCGTCGCGCCGGCCCAGCTGCTTGTGGAAGAGAGCGAGACAATTGACGGCTTACGACTTGGCTTGATAGCGATCGGAGCACTGCCTGCCGGCATGCTCATCTCTGGTACGAGCGGCACACCATCCGCTGTCTCACCATCATCAATGTCCATACCCGTTCCGTCCACCATCACCCCTCCGTCACTGCCCACTGTGTCCTCACTCACAGATTCGAGGCCCGACCCAGACACGGATCTGGATACAGGTCCACATCCCTCTACGTTCATCTCATTTTCCTCTGCTGTCATTTTCTTCTTCAATTCCGCTGCCTCCAGCACGAGTTCAACAAATTTCCTGCACCGAAGTTTAAATAACATAAGCCCTGCATCTGCCTGCAGTACCAGTGGGAAGTGTTTGCGAGTCGCCGTTAGTGCGGTGTCTATGTCCCCAGCGACAACCGACTTGATTATGCGGGTGCGGAGCTCGATGTCGTCAACCAGGATTGGGGTTAGAACGGGTGGCCGTAATCCCGCAGCGGACGAAGGACCATCACCGACATCCATGTCCATGATATAGTCATCCGTAGATGTCGGCGTAACTGGTGTAGGTCCGGACACAGATTCGGCACGACAGAATCCACTACGAGCGCGGCACTGAGACTCGAACGCGCGTGCAGTACGTGCATACCCATGATGTGACAGATAAGACAACACAAGGTCATTGAGCGGAATCTTGTCACTTGAGTCGATAATTGAATTAGCAACATTAACAGAACCATCACGTGAACGAAGCCTCTCCGTCGGCCATGTCAAGGGAGTGGATTGAATTTTAGCCCAGGTATGATTGCGTTGTTGAAGTACGTGGTCCTCTATGTCATACTTGAAGGTCTCTTGGCCAAAGTTGACGTGGATAGATTCGTTAGTGTAGCAGAGTCCGACAGCTGGGAAAATGTCACAGTCTTTACCAACGTTCTCGAATACTGTGCCTGAGAATACTTGTTGGTCATAGAGTAGCCGGAATCGAATCAGACATACCGAGAAGTGAACCGTTCTTGGTGTAAAACACCTTATTCTGGGTGAAGTCGATACCACAGCCGATAATGTCACCCACTAGAACCAAAACAAGGTTAGGAGGCGTCCAAGCTATGCAGACCACACCACGTACCCCCAAACGGAGTTCCAAAAGGTAACCCGTTTTTATCTCCCGAACAAACGGTGCCGCTTTCTCCATGGTATCCCCAAGAATTTTTTTCCCACCCTGGAAGGCGGGATACTTTGACATCTCGAGTGATGAGGCTAGAGGCTAGACATTATTACCTGTCCATTGATCAGAAAGGAAATGGCGAACCCGACGCTGATGCGACTGAGTGGCAAGCATCAAAAGGGGCGTACGATAGAGATGAGGGTAAAAATACCTCTTGGAAGTTTTGCTAGTGATCTCTACTTCGTAGTAAAAGATTCCGCACGCAGGTGGCACGGGAACAGCGGTGCGAGCCGTTGCGGCATCTTTGTCGGATCCCCCAGACGCTCCTGGGACTAGGTCACTTTAAGAATGAACGACAGAGTAATGGCTCACCCTGATATATTAAGTCTCGGCCGTCACCGCACACGCTTAGGTACGCGCTTCTGTATTCGTCGCACCAACGTGTAGGTAACAACAAAGTTGGTGAAGACGTAACTGCAGGAGATGGCGTGCATTTCCAAATCTCACGGGGAGGACTCGTGTCATCTTCGTCGCTTTCGTACGAAGGGGAGCGTTGCGAAAGTCTTGCGCCAATGGGGTCTGGTCTCAGAATCGGTTCTATTTTGCGAGAAGGAATCGACGGGGAAGATTCCGTCTGCAATAAGTCCCGGAGCGCGGAATGTTCTAGATAGGCTGGACGGGGAAACGGAACTGTTTCTGCGGGAGCAGAGATGTGCACAACGGAAGGCCGTTGTGCACTGCGGGCTCTAACGCTGGATGAGCTTTGTCTCCTCGTACGAGTGGGTGATCCGGACGATGCGGAAGTATTATGGGGGCACACTGCGTCAGTCGTGCGAGCCGAGTCAGCTCTGATCACACGAGGTTCGTAAACAGTGTATGGGGATGCGGGACCCCGCCCGGATACAACCGAGGGTTGAGTGAAAGAGCGAGACGAGGGCCTTGTGGGAGGGCTGGAGGTGACTGAACTGCTTCCACGGATTCCATGCGGGACACCTATAGCTCCATAGGCGTGGCGAGGTGGCAGTCCCTGGCTTGTTATGCGAGGACGAGACTGGACAGGGCTCGTAGAGAAGGGCATGGATATTACGGATTCAATATGTCGAGCGGGGGAGGTCGGTACCGCCCCCCGAACTGGGATACTCGAGGACCGTGGATGCCTAGAGGACATGGGAAGTAGTAGGAGGGTTGTCGATCGGATCTGGAGAAAGATACAGTGCGAGCCAAGTTAGTACAGATGATGGTCGTTCAAGACAAAGAGGGGATGAAGGGGGTTGGAGTTGAGAGTTGGTAGATATATATACTTTAAGTGTAGAGGGCTACTTTGATGTGACAACTTGGTCACAATCGTGTCACGCGATGATGACCGAGTACGCGTCACTTTGCTACTCACTATCATGGTACGTGTTCAGTCTCATCCCCCTCGTAACCCAACTTGACGGTCTTTAAACAAAGGATCCCTCATTCCGCATCGTACCACCCGCAGAACAAAAGATCGCATCCGTAACTGTCAAAGCCAACAGTTTCGGACTGCACGACACACTCCAATATGGCCCACGCAGCATCGCCGCAGAAACCAAGTCAAGGGGCGGTTTAGAGCATCGTCTCTCACATGTAAGCAGTTGTCTTACCGGTTCTGCGTCCTGTCTCTCACATCGAGTCCACCCCAGTGGGAGGAGACGCAGGACAACCTGAAATTGACGATGCTGCGTAACCTACATGGGTTGCACGCACCAGCACGTCTACTCATGGAGCGCAAGATCGTCGCTGCGGTAAGCTCGTGTGATTATGGCGTCATTTCCGTACTGAGGGTCACGAGTTACAGAACCCCCATATGCCAGGCATGGTACGGAGCAATATCCACCTCGATATCTTGATGGGCAAAGACGAGACCCTTGATCCTCATGATTTTTTCCTCGGTTTGTGTTCCGTCTCCGCCTTATCTGCGCTGCTGATATTATATCAGGAATGGAGCAGGGTTTACCTCTGAATCTGCACTCGGAGATGGAGAAGAAGGTGGGCATGTAAAGTTGATAGTTGGACATTGTATGCACATGTTTTGGTCAGCGGGGGATACAGGAGATGCGATGTAACTAGCTTATAAAGTTGATCTTCATCTCAATGTCGGCACAGACAGACCACTTTGATTCAACGCTTCAACCAAGGTCTTCCGTCTCAGAACCATCGCCTCAGTCCGGGCCATTACCCTTGCACGAACACCATCTCAAGGTTCTCACTGACTCGTTTCTCAACTTCTTCCAAGAAAGGTACGTACTGCCGCGACTCATTGCGATACCTCGGGATAATCTAGATACCTCAGGAAGCGAATAGAGGAAATCTAGTGGGTGGGTCCCGAATCACACCTCCTTCTATCCTGACGCGTCCTTGATAGTGTCGATTCCCTCCTCAAATTGCATCGGAAAACAAAGTCCATTGATGCCTTTCTTGATGATCGCACGGATCTCAACACAGCCCGCCGGGCGTGGGGCGAAGTTAGGGACAATGTAGAAAGAGGTTCAGACACTCATTTGGCTCAAATCTGGTTCCCGCTGATTCATCTCCTACAGAAGCACAAACAAGACAAGCATTCCTTGCAACCCTCACTTTGGATGCTGTGAACAGCTTGACGGCGCTAAAAGTACACCCATTCTGGTATCGTGTCACTATTGTAGCTGAGTATATCTCCGATAGGAAACCCAAGAGCGCACACGCAAACGTATCAAAGAAGACCTCAAAGAATCAAGCGTTGCGTATTCAGATTACGCAGAGAACACACTACCGAAACTGAAGCGCACTTACCTTAAGAAGTGTCAAGAAGTAGAGGTGGAGTGTCCTACTCCCACTTCGCTCATCTAGCTCACCTATCATCAGGATCACAAGCAAGCTGCTGCCTCCACTCCCTTCCAGCCTCCTTCGAACGCACCGTACGGTGAAATTGGTGGGCCCTCCATGCCCAACTCCCGCTCAAATCCTTCCTTGCCTTCGAGACCCACCGTCACCACACCTCAACCGCTTCGACCCCTCGATCGAAGGCCTTCTGGAACAACGCACGTAGGACGTAACCGTTCTCCGTCGAATTCCGGCACTACATTTTCCGATTTTGCTCAGCATGGTACGTGCTGGTGCCCTTTATCCGTACGGTTTAGCCTGATTTTGCACCTTAGGTAAGAAACAGCTCAATCAGTTGATGACTTTCCTGGATAAGGGCTCTACAGTCAAGGAGACGCTGGGTGTACGTTCCGAAAATAGCGCGCTTCGTGCAGTTCGCGCGAAACGTGAAGCCGATGAGGCTGGTTAGTGCGGTCTTCGCGTGGTTCTCTCGTATCTCACTCGAGGTCGTTTCAGACAAGGAATACCGCAAGGGGGTTCACTGGCTAGAGACCCTCCGACTTCGTCGAACGAAAATATTGGAGGGTGCTTTTACGGTACGAGGCTGTATTTTCATCATCTACCATTCTGACGGAATTAAAGAGCCTGGAGAGCTTCATGCGTGACTACTCGAATACCGTCAAAAATGTTCTGGAAAAGTACATCGACAATATGACGTTCGCGCGTTCTCCTCCGATATGGGTCATGGTACTCACTTGTTTGTAGCGCGACTACCATGACACAGACACAGCTCTCCGAACATGCGAGGTCCGTGGTTGCCAAGATCTCACCCGAGAAAGATGTATCCCTCGTCACAGCCCACATTCCCCGTGCTTTGGCATCCTTGATTCCGAAGCCTATATTTTATTATAACTACAATGTTGGGGAATGTAGTGATTTGATCTTTGGCGTCAGTCTGGTGGATTATGCAACTTCTCGAGGTCCTGGGGAAATTGATATCCCCAAGATTGTCAAAATCTGTATACAGGAAGTTGACGAGAGAGGCTTGGAAGCAGAAGGTATATACCGCGTAAGAGATGCCCTTTCTTTCACCCCTGAGCTTCTATCATCGATTCACGACCCTCCAGGTGTCGGGGCGCCATGCTGTTGTGCAAGACGTGAGCATTTCGAGCCTGCTTATGGATCGAAACTGACACTGGCACGGTATAGCTACAGCATAAGATAGAAAGAAACGAAGCTTCCTTCAAATTCAATCGATTAACCGATGATATATATTCGGTTTCCTCACTTCTGAAGGTGCCTCTTTTGCTCGCGGGTATCACGATAAACTGACCTGGCCCCTTAGTTGTACCTGCGGGAATTGCCAGAACCTTTGTTCAGATACACCAACTTGGACCGCACTGAGCACACCGAAGGTCGAGGTATGCTGTTCCTTTTCAAGGATATAATGGCACTACTTACATAGCACGTCGAGTTGGGGACCCTGGCTCTATATCACAAATGCGCTCCAAAATTCGTAGGTTGCCAGGCATTCATCGAGAAACACTTCGAGCTATTGTGGAGCACCTTGCGCGCGTCGCCGCGTTATCCGAGAAGAACAAGATGGACGTCAGAAATTTGGCAATCGTATTCGGCACTGTTATATTTGGCGAAGAAGAGATGCCAAAGGGAGGTGATCTACTGAGCGTCCAGAATATCAAAGTACGCCAAAATTCCCGTACAATCCGTAAAATTAACGCGATCTTTGAAAGGACACGAGGATGGATGATTTGATTCAAAATGCCTCGCAGCTCTTCGAAGATCCAGTTCCAAGCAGTTCTCCGCCGTTGCCGGATGCACCCCTGGGGAACCAACGCCGGTATACAACTATGGCACTTCCCACACAAGGGTGGCAAGCGTCCTGCCACGACCAATGTCGCCTCGGCAAAGTGAAGACTTCACGCCTCGGCTACCGCTGAGGCCAGCATATAGCATCCACCCTTCACTTCGGGCGGGTAACCCAGTATCACCCACTAAAGCGACAATGGATATCCCTCCCGTTCCACCTCGTTCCATCGAGGAATCGGTGTCTGAGAATACGAATACGTCGACAGAACCACGTAGCTCAATTTCCACACCACCTTCGCTATCCCCAACGTCGCCACAGAACAGTTCGGTGTCTCTTCCGGCCGCTGGTGTCTCTTCCGCAGATCAGTGACATGTCTTCCAATTCGAAGTGACGCTTTTTGGGGCTTTATAAATTTTATCGGTCTTAGAGGTATGGTATATTTTGTATTCACATAGCTATTCGTGGAACGAGTCGTGCCATTGTGACACGGCCCAATCACTGTCCATCTCTTCCTCTTGGTTTCTTTCCTCGTCCCATTGTTTTTGCCATTCGATGACATCCGGATGGGCCATCACCCTTGGATAAAGCAATTAATACTTGTGCGAGACAACCTTGCATCGACCTACTTTTCAGGGTCGAAATTGAGAATCTCCAAACCTTCCATGCAGGTAGCGCGTGAAATTGCAACATATGCTGGACTAGATGTGAACAGGATGACGAGACTCGAGATCCATCAGGTTTACCTTGACCCTTCTCGAATATCCGACCCAAGTCGACCTTGACCCGGCTCAGCGTCTGTCCTTGCGATTTATGTATCGACATTGCCCACGAGAGCGCGAGCGGGATCTGAAGTCGTCGTGCCTCGACGTTGCCTTTGAGACCCTCGACCTGTAAACTCGACCGGGGAACACAAGAGACTTCTGCCGTTTGTAAACTTGACGAGAGGCCATAGCTGGTCCTTTGTAAACGAATGGTTGTCCAGCGCAATAAGGCCCGGATCGGTTTCCTTGGCATCCCACGACATCACGACGGTAGACTTCTGGCCGTCCTTGCGTCGTTCCATGTCGGCCATATCAATGTGGCGTTTTTGCGCTTCGTGAACGCTGATAAACTCGATGACCTGACCGAGCGATCCGTTGACGAGCGCGCCTTGGAGCGTGTTCTAGGGTTGTAAGGGAGACGTGAGGGTGGCGAACAAGGGAGGTACGGCTGGAAAGACGCATACACGAAGCAACATCACCTGAGCCCCCACTTTTAAGGGGACTTTCTTCGGACATACAAGCCTTTCGAGCAACTTCTCTGCTTGTTTCGGTGTGAGACGATTTTCGTGTATGTCGTACCCACGAGAATCCATCGCGTCATACACGACTGATGGGCCCGAGAGTTCGTTGAGGCACAGGAGGTTGTGTGACTCCACTTGAGATTTGAGAGGAAATCTAGATAGAATATTTATGATGAAGATACTCCGAGTGTCAAAGTGAACGCATACAACTGCGTCGGACTGATGCCATCGTTATAGAGTAGTGCACGACAAAGCTTTTGAAACTCCTCTATATGCCAGTCAGTTAGCTCACCGGTTCGCATTGAGGCGAGCATGTCGATGAACTCTGGGAAAAATGTCAACCCCATCAGATATGGGGTGGTAAACAGGATTGCGTACTGTTGTCTTTCTGACGGAAAACTTTGTTCAGTTTTACCATGTGGTCAATGCACCGACGCCACTTCCGAGCTTGGAATGCGAACGTAGCCTGGATTATACTGGTTGAATCTTGTTCAGGCACGGGAGGCAACTGGAAAAAGTCGCCCGAGGTAATGAGCTAGAAAGGTATCAAGTTTACCATTTGAGTGACGAGTGGATCGAACTCCCCTGGATGCCGCCAAACGGCAGGTTCACCTTTCGCACGAAGCGTGCAATCTCTTCCTACATGACTGTGGGCATGCAGTCGAATGGTGCAAGGGTAATCAGACACACCAACTTATCAAATAAGCGCCCATCTAACATCGAAACTGACGCAAAAATGAGTCATTCTAGCCTCGTCAGACAAGAGGCGGTAGATTCACCTTCGTCGATGACAAGTGCTTTGGCCTCAATCCACCGCATTTTCGCATCTCTGTTCAGACGGAATTTAAGCTGCTCGACCGGCTCTTTCCCAAAACCGATGCCCGCCCAGGAGTGGATCGTCTGCCCGCCGATATTCAGACCAGCGATCCCAGTCGGAGCGGTGATCGCAACACCAGGACCGTGTACTGAGTGTAGATAACTAATTATGGCTCGAAGTAGAACCGACTTTCCGGTACCTGCAAAATGAACGGTGAATGAACTGATCAACGTGGGTAGCCCCCAGGCGCGACGTCACCAGCTGGTCCAGTAAAGAAGATATTTCGGCCGGACTTGACCAGCTTGAGAATGCTTTTCTGCTCGTCCGAGAGTTCGACGGAAGGTTCTGGCTGTGGTGGTGGAAGGAGCGATTCTTCCTTGATTCGAATTGGGTCAGGGTCCCATGAAATATCCTGCATTAAGTCGAACTCGGGATACTCGTCGTCATCGTCATCGAAAAATAAGGGAGTGTTAGATGGTGGTATCGACGTCGGAGGAGCAGCAGGAGTCGCATTGACGTTCGTTCCATTAGACACGTTCACATTGAGATTGATATCTAGTCATCAGGTAAGAAGACGACCAGAGGGATGTTGGATTCCCTGGTGCCGTACGGGAACCTTCAATTGCACGTCGCGGAAAAGAATGCTTACTCGTATTATGAACTGTCGTCGCTGTGGGCAACACGCCTTGAAACGGATATCCTGTCAACCAATCTTGAGCGTCGCGGATATTGTCGAATCCTTTGGCGCTGGCACCGCTGAGCCCGAGAGTCTGCAAAACTTCGTGTTAAGTTTAACAGTATCCCCAATGCGATCCACGGTATAGTACCCACTGCAGCTGCGAACTAGAAAGACCCTAAGCCAACAACTCCGTGCGCTTTGACTCGGGAGTGCTGGCAAGCCACTCACCTCAAGGTAGTTGTCGTATAAACGGGGACCCTCGCGGCCAATACGGACTGCGTAATATTTTCTATTATTATTGACGTTCATGGCTTCGAGAGAAACAGCAAGCAAGCTGGCAAACACCGAGCACACGACGGCTGTGTGCTAGATGATGGAACCGCATGCATGTGAACGAAGCCTGCAAGAAGTGCACGCAAGTACGTAACTTTCATTTTCAACTTCCGAGGGTTTCGTGTCAGATCATCGGCTAGTATGTACATTCAGCTGAAGCAGTTCTCAATCCCACAAATCCTCTTCATCATCAACGTCAATACCAGACCATTCCTGTCCAGCGGAATCAATCTCCATCAATTCTTGTTGTTCGAAATCCTTATGCCATGATAGAATTCGAGGATGAACCGTCACTCTGAGGACAGTGATTTAGTATCATACATATTTGTAGATTAACTTCGCTCACTTGCTAGGATCAAAATTGAGGATTTCGAGAGTAGACATACTCGTCGCCCGGGAGAGAGCTACGTAGACTGAGTGAGGTCAAAGAACTATTTCCAGTCGATCACGAAAAATATTGACCTTGGCCATTCTCAAAAGTACGACCCAAGTCCACTTTCACGCGTTCGAGCGTTTGTCCTTGGGACTTATGAATACTCAATGCCCACGCAAGGATCAACGGAACCTGAAAGCCAATACTTCAGCAAGAAGCCAACTTGGCATTAAATATAACAAACCTGTCGACGTCTAACCTCCATCTCTCCCAATGCATTGTCCACTGTAAAATCGGTTGGTACACAGACCAACACCCTCCCAGTTCGTGAACCGAACGACAGGCCACAGCAAGCCATCATATCTTGCAGCCGCCTGTTTCGCGTCACGCTCGGAACCACGGAGTCCCTCCTCCGTGGCGATTTCCATCTTGTTTTGCATTGCTTCCTGGGAGGTGCAAAACTTGACGACTTGGCCAACCGATCCGTTTATCAACTCTCCTTGAACCATGTTCTGTGGAAGGTGTGACCGATAGGAAAGGTGATAGAATATGTGATATACCTTGATTAGCATAACCTGGGCACCAACCTGTATGGCGTTTGAGTGAACATCATTGGCACGATATGAGAACAAACCTTGAGTTGAATGAACTGCTGAGCGACAAGCCGACTTAACAAGCTCTGCATCTGTTCTCCTGATACCGGGCGACCATTTGAATCACGGCCTGGAACATCAGTAGCGTTATACTGTATCGCCTGACCAGCAAGTGCTTGAAGCCTCGAGTCATTTGCGCGATCGACCTCAAAACGAGTCGGATATCTGCAATAGCGTCAACGTACGCTTAAAGAGATTGAAATTATAAATACAATTGTGTTGGTCCAATGCCATCCTCGTAATGTAGTGGTCTGGAAAGTTTCTGGAACGCTCGAATGTCATGGTCGTCCAAATTCCCCAAACGCATGCTATTTAACATATCTACAAATACTGTAGCACCAGGTCCATGAATCCGTCATTCCTCGAGGAAAGAATAACAATACCTTGCTCTTTCTGCCGAAATACCTTGTTCAGCACAATAGGACGTTCGATACATCGGTTCCAACTCTGTGCCTCAAAGGCAAAGACAGGTGGAATAGGCTTCCTGTCTTTGTCGCGGTCGGGGACCGGTGGGAGCTGGAAAAAATCACCAGACAAGACAAGCTGACAACAGTATGAGCATACTAGGGAAACAAAGACGGTGTGAAATACCTGTATACCACCAAATGGTTTATCACTGTCCCTCAGTATTCGAGCAATATTTTCCTTGACATTGATCAGTAAAATACGGTCAATCTCAAACAGATACCTACCAGCTTATCAAAGAGGGTCCCATCAATCATAGATACTGGAGATGAATATGAAGATCATGAACAAATAATGCGTGCGTGTAGGCTTTGCGTACTTTCATCTATAATGATGGTCTTCACACTTCGCCAGCGATCAAGTACACTTCTAAGCTTTTCCTGGCCAAGAAATTTGCCTGCAAGCTTCTTTGCATCTTCTCGTCCAAGGCCAATGCCAGCCCATGAATGCAACGTCGTACCCCCAATGTTGACCGAAGCGATGCCAGTGGATGCGGTGATAGCAAGGGTGGGACACCCTCTCCCTCCACAAGCATCAATAATGGCCCGAAGTAATACAGACTTTCCTGTACCTGCAAACAGTCAAGACATCATTAGGATGAGAAGCATCTATCGTTACCAGCGGATCCAGTAAAAAAAACACTTTCCCTCCTCTTTACCATCTCCAGGACAATCATTTGTTCCCTGGATAGGTCGATAGTG
The DNA here is from genome assembly GCA_019787685.1 of Chiua virens. Lineage (NCBI taxonomy): Eukaryota > Fungi > Basidiomycota > Agaricomycetes > Boletales > Boletaceae > Chiua > Chiua virens. Next base: position 2,222,676 of record JAHNUO010000006.1, on the reverse strand, counting down.
GGTGCATCGACTACAGGAACCGGGATCTCATCCCAACATCCAGCGGAAGGGTCAGGGGCTGGTGGTGCCGAGTTAGCCTGCACGGGTGATTTGTTGGTAATAGAAGGTCCACCTGTCAGGAAACGAGTCAGAGAAAACATAGAAAGGGGTGCCGGACATTCACATCCAAACGTACGTTCTAAGCGGTGTGGTGTAGAAACCCATTGTTCTGCATCTCCTCGACACGTAAAGCTCTTAAATACAGCACTGGGCCATCTCGAAACCTACGAACGACATGAAAAATAAAATGAGAGATTAATTGGACGAGGACCTACGTTGGCCTTGCACTATTGGTTCTTTCAGTAACCTCGAGAAAGCAAACGAGGATTCGCCGAACTCACTTCTTCCCAGGTATCATATATCTTCGGACCCTCACGGCCCACACGTACGGCGTAGCATTTCCGCGAAGCTTTTGGCATGATCACTTACTTGTGAGGTGACAAGTGAGTCGCGGTAGGAAAGGTGTGGTAAGACGCGACTCGGCTTATAGTATTCGCGTCGCCACGTGCCCGTAACATGTTGTGACAGTATCACACACGCGACGATCACACCCGGCCAAAATCACAGTGACCGACAACTCTGCTCTGTAGCAAGGAAATCAATACATACATGATAGATATACAATCACACCCGCAGTAATTTGTTAGACGATTTCTACAAAATTGGCAGGAAATATTCCTTCTTTACCATCGAGCTTGCCCTTCCACCTGGATAATTGAACTATCGAGTCATTAAGTGCTTCAGCTTGAAAATGACGAATCCCACCAATCATCCGTACTATCACTCTTTCGAGTGACAATTATTACATCCCCCCTTGAGAACGACAAGTCACCCGCCTGTCATGGGTTAACGTACTGATACCTAGTCATTCAATAGCTGAGACTACGAACCTCGACTGCTTTAAATTCATATAACGCAATTGCACGGGCAACGCCTTCGTGAGGAGAAAGTGGCTTGCTCAACTCCGGCTTTGTCTTAAAGTGCGGTGGTGGGGACTCAACGGTGTCATGGTCGTATTCGTGGTCGTACTCCGGGGGCGGCGGGTTAGGGAAGAATGGGTCCGAATAACCAGCTAAATTATCCCTTAGTTCTTCCGGATATTTCAGCTTCGGAGCGCTCATGGAACGTGAATGCGATGCTGTCGTATCCGAGAGGGTCGAGCGAACTGAATCGAAAGGTGGAAGCGAGTTGAAGGGGGATGCAGGATCGTAGGAGTCCACAGGAATACTCGTTAAAGCTCCTACGCTACGCGACGGGCGGTGAGTTTTTTGTGCAGAGCTTGACCCAGAATCAAATTCATCATCAAAGCCTGCAGAACGGGATGGCTCATTGACATCTTCCCAGTGCGGTCGATTGACGTCATCGGAGAAGTAGGATCCAGAGCTGGTCTGCGTGCCCCAATGCCGCGGGGGAAATTCGGTATGTTTCTTCTTCTTCTTTCTTAGGAAACCGGAAGACTGTTGCGGTTGTGAGACGGTTGCACCCATTTCATTTGAACTGCCGAATGCATATAGCGTCTGACCATCGGCCCGATCGTCGATCCATCTTCGAACCCCATGACCACTCGTGCATGATTCCAAAGCTTGCACCAGGGGATCGGCCCAAGTTGGACACGGCACAGCTCCACTAAGGAGCATCCTGACAGTCACGTCTTTGTGGTATGCAAGAACATTAGCATCTTGCCGTTCCACGATAACGGATCCTTCAATGGACACGCCTCCGAAGAGTCCCCGGGTCTTCGAATAACTATACCTGTTGTCAAAGTCAGTGCGTGGATAAGGTACGTGATTAACAGTGGCTTGCATTGCAGCGACCTTTCCACTGGAATTCAAAGAACCAATTGCCTCCCCATTCCGACCTAAAGGTCCGACAGCAACACTCATGTTCCCACCTAGAGTCAATGATCCAGCTGACATGAACGATGTCTATCGATGACTCAAGTAAGACAAGCGACACATGTTGAACTTGAACTTACAACTGCCTGTCAAGGATGGCTATCAGCCAACAATTCAGGACGCATTGAAGAATAACCATACGGCAGCGGAATTCAAAACAATCAAAAAATCCGTCATCTCTGCCCCGACCTGACCACCAACACCTACTCCACCAGTACCGATGGCGCTGGGAGCAGACCAAGCTACAACGTGTACAGTAATCAATGCCGTGGACGCATCCTTGACTTTCAAACTCACATCCATTTGGGAGTCTTGCGATAACAATTCCGGTTCCACCCCGTGCCGAGAAAAGGAACCCAGCTTTGAAGACAGTGAAGATCGCGAATCCCTTTGCATGTTCGAGAACATTGCGTGGAATGATCTGATCGTGATCATGAATACGTGATAACCGGATCAGGAAAGGCACTCACACCGTCCAATCCATTATGCTTGCTATCAACAAAGGAAGAAACTGGATAGCGGAGTGTTCAGAAAGCGGATATTGCTAAAGGGGTTCAACTTACATATCTTTGCGGCTTTCTGGCATTCTTTGGGTAGCGTCTGTGGTAAGGGTGAGTTGAGTTTCATCGCCTGCACAAGATCTCGTGTTGAGTGAAGGAAAAGGTCAGACTCAGAGAGGCACTTTCTTAACCGGTGATGAGATGCTCATATACGCAGCTGGCTGCGCCAGCTGGACAGCATGGAACTTGTAATGGTGTGACGTGTGACGTGACAACGAGTCATGCACTAAGTACTTTACGTGCCACTAGAATTTGAATATACACCGATCGGGCATCGGTGTCCAGTCGCTACAGTCATCTAACAACCTCCATCCAGGCGCTAGAATTCCCCCCGGTCGTGTAGCACCATCCATCACAGTAGCGCTGTTCCCGGAAAGTCCCGATCGAATTTCATTTACCATGAGGAACTGTAGGCGCTCCTCCATTTCCACGAGATCATGTGCTTTCCAGGGCTATGTTGGTCAGAATCAGATCACCTGGTAAAAGTATCTCCGTACTTGGATCGGGACGGCCGCCGTAGCGCACTTCCGAGTCAGGAGCTCGACGCTTTCCTCCAGACCCTTGGAGCCTACCGCAATTGATTGTAGGAGTTCGTTTAGACTGTCCAGGAAAATTATCAGTATACATGAAAATGGAGCAACTCCTTACATCTTTGCTTTGGGGCCGGAGCTACGCCCAGGGATGAATATCGGAGCAACTTGAAGAATGATTTCTTTCCGCAAATCAACTTCTGGTTCAGATTCGTCCGTCCAAGTCAGTGCAGCCCATGTCGCCCAACGGGCAAGGTACTCATTGTAAACTCCGTCCCCAGATAGATTCTAGCGTCGAGCTCGATAACGTGCATTTCCTCGTTTGAGCTGGTCAGATCGTCCAATAAAGTTGAGATGATCCGACCAACGAAGACAAATGGGAATATGGTATGGGTGGCCCGAAGTTGCGCCAGGAGTGGGGTCCACAGCGCAAGGCTAGGAGTCGTTGGGAAAAGGGGGTCTGCTGGAGCACGGCATTTTCTGCGGAAGTGATCAGATGGTCAAAGTAAATGTTGACGATTCTTGCTCACCTTTTAGACACGGGGACAATCGCCCCTCTTTCGAAAAGCGTATCACAAAAACTCTCCAATACCCACTTTTCGCGAGCAGCGTCGGAATTATCGTCGAATCCCCATCCAAGAGGGTTGGCGGCAAGTTCCATTGATACCTTGGCTTCCGTTATCCAACGTTCGATATCACGTATCACTGCATCAATTTTGTCTTGATATCGTTTGCGTAACGACCCATCTCGAGTGACAGTCTTCATAAGAAGTTTATACGACTTTAAAAGAGGCGCAATAGGGGCGGAATGACATAGATGAAGTCGACGTGGTTACAGGAGGATTAAGAGTTGGATGAAAATAATTGTGGAGAAGCCAGGAGAGGGACTGCGAACATTGAAAAGATCAACAGAATTGAAAGTCAATATTGGGGTAACATGCTACCTCGCTGGCAGCCTCTCTAAGGAGCTCAAGGCTGGGTAAATCTTCATGAGTCGCTGCGTGCCTGAGCTCCACGAGCCAGGACGGCAAACCAAGCTGAGTTGCTATGGCAGCTATGGATCTTGCATATATTCCAGTTTGCAAAGGATCGACCAACCCGTTTACCATCCGAATTATTGCTGTCCCATAACTCTGCCGAAGACTGAGAGCGGTCCCAGTGGAAAGTATGTCCCTGCAGGCTACGTCTAGCACGCGTGCTGCTAGTAAGGCTAAGGCGGAATCGAGCGCGTGAGGAAGTGGTGTTACTGCTTTCCATGTTGATAACTAGATGAAATGACTTGGGGGAAGAGCCTAGTCTGGTGAAACTTACCCTATTGATAGCAAGTGTCTTGGCTTCGAGATCTTCTTCGTCCGTGTAAATCCATGAACACACCTGCTCTAGTTCGCTGATGTGAGCCCAAGGCACCCGCCGGGGTAACCTCATTGCTCCAAGATGCAATGGAAATGTCAACTGAAAATTAGGTATAAGTGGCTGTGTTCCGGTCTACATAGTGTCTCCGGCGAGTCATATTCTCTAGGGGAGAGTGTTAGTACTAACGCGATTCAGTTGTCACAATTCTCATCCCGAGCGCCTCAAAAATTGTGGCGCTTTCGAGCGATACGTTGCATGCAGTGTTTCAGACGGGTCCCATCGGAATCGCCAGGTTGAGGGCTGTACTACGTCTGCTACGGACCCGGTGGGTTTTCTCCCAACAACGCTTCGCAAAAAGCGACACCGACACACAGCACGGGATTATCTGTATCCCGTGCTCACTGGCATGATGCGACCTGTGCATTTCGGGTATTTTTGTCTCATCGTCTATACGTCAGGGTGCCGCAGTTATAGAATCCGCACTGCCTCCATCAGGGAAGGATGGGTGACTTATCACTGCCTCTACTGACGCGTGGTCTGGTACATAAAGGAGGAACCCTTATCCCAACATGCTTCACAGTCTTTTCTCTCGCAGTTAATAACCCCTTCGTCTACTCTCCAAGATGGCCCTCGATGCGCAAGGCATTATTTCCGCTGTGACGATCGCAATATACGTTCCCATCCTCCTTCTTGCGCTTCGTATAGTCTTCCGGTATGGTATCAGAGAAAGGGGATGGCTATTACTGGTCATTTTCTCCTTGAGTGAGTCTTGATCAATTGACAAGTCGCAATCCGACGTCGCTAACCTTTCCTTTTCAGTCCGTATCGTTGGTGGTGTACTGTTAGTTGCCGCAGAATCGATTACACCAGCCGTGCTTGGACTGTATATAGGAGGTTACGCCCTCGAGGCATCAGGCTTATCACCTTTGATGCTCAGCACCCTCGGGCTACTGGAAATAATGTGAGTCCATCAGGAACAAGTGCCTTCATCTAGGGAATCACACATCGTCAGAACCGAGGGAGCAGACGGAGAGAGGAAATTCCCTTACCTATTCAAAATTCTCCACCTTGTTGGCATCGCAGCTCTGGTCCTCATGATTCTCGGTATAACGTCCTCGAACAGTGGTTCGACTGCCGAGACGGAGCGTCGCGTCGGTGTACTACTCTTTGCAGGGCTATATATCGCCTTGATTGCCGTCACTGCCCTGCAATGGGGCATCCGATACCAGCTCATGAAATTCCGCAAGCAGGTGAGTAACCATCTTCTATCGTCTATACTTCACGTTGGTTAACTTGGTAAATAGTTGCTCATTGTAGTCTCAACTGCCCTACCCTTCCTTGCGGTCCGCACGTTATACAGCATACTTTCCACCTTTTCATCCAGCTCGTTTACGGGATCCTCCGATTCCAATAGCGCCCTGGCCAAATTCAACATGTTCACTGGATCATGGCAGATCTATGTCGTCATGGAGGTTGTCATGGAGTACATTATCGTGCTCATGTACACGCTGGCCGGCAACAAGCTGCACTTGGACCAAGACTACAAATTACAAGAAACAGACGAATATCCCCTGTACCGCCCACAGTATTGAGCGGCCTGACTTGGCCATCTGTATCTCCATATTATACGCACCACCTATCATCATTGGGCACTTTGGAAAGGACGAACATCTATTTGGACTACTACTACTTACTCGGTAGACTACGCAGCCACTGGGATTCATGGATATGCAGTATACCAGTAATCGAATGTCAGAGCTGCATAGTCAAGCATTCTCCAAACTGCTCCAAAAAGCAGCCACCGGTCGGTCTGGAGAATGCTCCGGCTTAATTGAGCTCCTGAAACGACTATCCTTCTTCCCTGCTAACTTGTATACCCGTAGCCAAACGACATTGGCAAAGAGTTACTTTGAAACGCAAAGTTCAGTGAGGGGAAAACTAAGAAGCACTGAAAAAATTTGAGAGCCATAAGAGAACCACGCATATTACGTAACAAACATAACATTATGTAATATAAAATTTGTCACAAGCTACCTCAGCTGACTGGTATCAAAGCGTGAATCGACGTTGGGAAGTCGTTGGGTACTTTCCAAAGCCAGAAAGGACCTATGTATCGGCATTGGTAAGCCATCAACCTTCGTCTTCCAAAGCATATGTTTCATCTTACCAGCGGGATCCCCTGGAAGGCAAACATGGGTTAATTTAGTGACTGTAGGAGAAACCGCTGTGGCCTACCACGCTCGTGATGGGCACCAGTCCAAGTTCCAACAATTCCCATCGCGCTTGCTATGCCCCCAAGCTGTACCCCCTCCGAGCTGTGTTGTAGTATCTGGGTAAGATACATTGATATAGGATGTGGAAAGTTAAGGGATCACCTCCATTGCATGCGTCCCTCACGTACAGATACCTGAGGTTGTTGCAAGACCGTTTCATTTCACGTACGAACAAAAATGCATCATAATACTCACAAATCGCCAGCGGACCACGCCATCGTCACACATGTATACTGACCCGACCACTGTGGCTTCATTGCCATGAATACCGAAGGACGAGCCAGAAAAATAAAGTGTTGGATACATTGCATCCTCAGACTGAGGAAATCTTTCGAGGGTGTAGTACTTTGGTACTGCGTCCGAAGTTATGAGGTATAGTTTGAGCTCGATCAAGCGAGTCGCTTCAGAAAAGTGGGGATCTTCAAAGAATAATTCGCCTCGCGCGTGGCCCCCGCGGTTCTGGACGGCAAACTGGAAAGACACATGTTAATCAGAGTCCATCAATATACCGGCAAAAGGACCTCATCTACATTGAAAGCTGGTATGAAGAGTTTAGAAAGTCGTCGCTCCTCGAATAAAAGTTACTCACCAAATAAATCACTTTATAGTGGGACGCCGTTTCAGCATTTCATTACATGATTCCACGATACGTGAAAAAACGCACCGATAATCCATGAATGAAACGATTCGTCTCCAGTTTCCCTCCACTCCTGCCCAATCATGGGGGGTGAGGTTAGTTGCATGAGGAGCTGAATACGCTCGAGTTGCTTCGAGACCACGAGGCGGCTTCGTTCCCAAAAATGCCTTGAATGGTCCGCGAGATTGAAGGATATGACATTCACGATACATTCTACATGAAACCAATCCACTTCTCTCGACTTAGGCGTAAACGGACCCCAGTCGTTGTCCCTGTGATAGTTACTGAGGTTATATACCTGGGATCGACTTGTAGTTCGCCTTGATTTCAAATGGAGCTTTCCGAATTCGTCATCGTCGTTGTCCAGTGTGAGTGCAAGATAAGAGCGCAGGCGAGAAAGTGTCTGGAAAGCGCGTCTCTGGGGGGAGAGGGACAGCTGTAAAATGTTCGTAGATTCCAATATGTGCATCACCCATGCCAGACTGAGAGATGGCATTCGTTCGGAATCATGCGGGACAGGCGAGGCGGAGCGTACGACGCTGAGTAAAGTGGCCAGGGTTGCATGAAGCTCCTCGTAGGTGGACCGAGGACTACGCGTGATGATCTCTACTTGCACTCTCCGCTGAAGTTCCGTTTTCCAGTCGAATAGGAGGTCTTTGCGGAGACCTCGGCATGTTTGTCGGGGATCGTCGAAGGGAAATAAAAGGAATAATTGGCGCCAAAAGTATTGATCTAGGGTGTCGTTCACAAGAGAACATGCTGCGCGACATGTCTGAGTGAAAGAGGCAATGTCACGAGGGTGGCAAAGAAGAAGGGCTTGCTCGGCAACCTCGGGTGGGATTGGCCAGAATTCGATGTTACCAGAGTGAGACATGGACGGAGGTGAGACTCGGATGGAGACCAAAGAGAGCGGGTTGCAGGCTCGTTCCAAGTCGAGTACATATTCAACTTATGAACAGCACCGGTGTATTACAAGCGTGGTCAGCACGTCTATTATAATCTGAGAGTGGTTGTAATAATCTCACGAATGGGAATTCCAAGAGCTAGGCCTAGTGCGACGTCCCAACAGTGGGTCCTGAGTATTTTGTCGTATCTCGGGCTCACACTGCGTGGACTTATGATAGAAGGTGCTGGGAATCTAGCACATATGGAGGTTCACGTTCAGTTTCGTCACACGACACAAGGATTGTAACTGTCCACATTGTTCTCGACTTGAATTTCGGATTGCTTTTCCAGAGTAAGCGTCAGCATGGACGAGTGTGTGAATGGCACTGCCATGAGTTATGTGGTAGGGTTTACCCACCCTTGACCTTGCCGACCCAAACGATGATGTATTCGTTCACTCGCACTTTTTATATGTCTCATTATTTAGCCCTTTGATACTCGCCTTCCAATTTCCCTTCAAGCTTCCCTTCCTCAAGGCCACTCAGACAATCCTTACGGAAGGAACAAGTAGTCGACTTGAATCCAACCTCTCGCATAGCTATCATTGGAGCAGGCGCTGCCGGATCGTCTGCCGCGTTCTGGATATCAAAGGCCAAACAAAGATCCGAACTCGACGTGCAAGTGGATGTTTACGAGCGCGCGTCTTACATTGGGGGTCGTGAGTGTCATTTTCAGTTACATGCCAGCTCCACCGACGCGTTTGTATCGTCTCTAGGAAGCACGACCGTTTATCCTTATGACGACCCCACCTATCAACCGCTTGAACTCGGTGCCTCCATATTTGTTGATGTGAACAAGAATTTGATGAGGGCATCAAAGGAATTCAACCTCTCTCTCGACGACTTTAGCGACGAATTCTCGAACACGGGGATATGGGACGGCAGCAAGTTTGTCCTGGTTGTACGTCTTTGTGTCTATTTCGGCCAATGATCGGATTCTCATTTTTGTTTGACTACAGATGGATACTTCGAGTTACTCCAAGAGTTGGTGGACCACACTCAAAATGTTATGGAAATATGGATACCGTGCTCCAATCAAAACTAGCAAACTGTGAGTAGGTATAGTTGCTCCATTCCACTTTGCTGATGCGCTTTAAAGCGTTCAGGATTTGGTCTCGCGGTTCGTGGGCTTGTACACAACTGAGTCACCCAGGTGGGATGACGTAGCGGACCTCGCTACCACATTCGAATGGGATCAAATGAATAATTCTACGTGCATCGATTACCTCACCGAAAACGGTGTTTCCACAGCTTTTTCACAAGAATTGGTCGACGCTTCTACACGTGTCAATTATGGTCAGGTACGCGGGGCCCTTCTCAACTCGAGAAGGTGTACTAACCATAACTGAATCGTTTAGGATGTCAGTAAAATCCATGCATTGGGGTGCATGGTGTCCATGGCTGCTACCGGTGCAGTTGGCGTAGCCTCAGGTAACCGCCGTATATTTGAGAATTTCCTCAATGAATCGGGTGCCAATGTTTATCTTGATACCCAGGTATGATTTCATCTATGGCCTATTGTACACTGGTGGTCTAGACAATGATTCGTTGTATCTAGGTTGAGGAGATCTCCCGCGTTCCTGACTCGCCCCTGTGGACCGTTCGCACTTCTTCGAGAACAGAAGTATACAGAGGCATTATTCTTGCTGCCCCTTTCCATCAAACGGGCATTTCAATTCCCTCAGATCTCGCTGACCAGATTCTCCACAACCTTATTACCATCTTCACGTTACCCTCCTCACTACCCGCGATGACAGCATGAAAGCAGATTACTTTGGCCTGCCCCCAGGCAGTTCTATACCCCAAATGATTCTGACGACTTCACAAGGTGTAGAGGCCGGCGGTGTTGAACCTGAATTCAACTCGCTGTCGTATCACGGCCATCTTCGTAAACTGAACGAGAGCGGTCCATTGGAACGAACTAGAGGAGCGGAGGGTCAAAATTTTCTCGAAACAGCGTATCTCGGATGAGTGGCTTTCCAGAGCATTTGACCATGTTGGTTGGATATACAGGAAAGAGGTCGGTGTTCATGCCTTGAATTTGCTATTCTTTTCGCTCATATGTGGCACGACAGTGGGACGCTTACCCAGTCCTGCCTCCCACTGCCAATTTCCCTCCCAGTTAAGATTGACCAGGGATTCTACTATGTAAACGCGTTCGAACCGTAAGCCACTTTCCACTTTCCGTCTTTTGATCGCCTGATAAAATACCCCATAGGTTCATATCGACCATGGAGACTGAAACGATCGCCTCACGTAACGTTGTTGATCTCCTTCTCCACGAAGAATTTGGTTCGGGGATCTGTGGCTCCTTGATTTCCAGATCCGAGACTGGAGTTCGTGAAAATGCTACCTACATGTCAGACAGTGGTGATTTCGTACTGGGTTGGGACTGTTGACCAAAGCGTACGAGCTCGATTTCTGAACGTTTTTCAATGATCAAAGATTGACCTCCAAGTTTGGATTGTATATATCTCGTACATTTTCTATGATTCCTTAAGTACGGTGTTGAGTCTGGTGACATCCTTGCCCAAACCCACTACCCCTTGACATCTCGCCTGAGGGTGCAATTAGTTCCTTTCCAAGTGATAACCCGAAGACTAGCTTGGATTGTGAGTATATATCTTACATGTGGCTACCTGAGCACTGGAAAAATAACTAAGCAAAAAAGCTAAGAACGCTTCAAATTCGTACGGTTCAAATTTCGGGTCAAGGAGTGAGAATGTAGAAGTCATTGTCGTCTTTGAACTTTCCAACCAGTTGCATATCTCCGTTTTTAGACCGCTTCGCCGACTTGTGTTGTGACTTCGTTCACCATCTTTTCTGGGATGGACTCGAGCATGAACTCCTCTTTGGCTTTCAGATAGTCCTTTAACTGAGAGTCTAACTGTCCGTGCCGGTTTCCGATGTCAATGGTCTCAGTCGTAGGGACCTCAGACACTTGCACACTCATACGATCGCCGAGGGCAGTCCAATCAGAGTAATCCCTCCGCACTTCGATGTAGTCATTCGCAAACTCCCCGATCTGTGACCAAGGGATTCATGTTATGGCGTTGTCCGGGCGAACGAGCATGGACTCACCTCGACTTCGTCCAAACCAAGGCTTTCACCCTCTGGGGTCGTCTTGAGATGGAGGCCGGGTATTATATCAATGGCTTTGGCAATGATGGCCGTCGCCACAAACGCGTAAGCGCAGGTAGCGCAGACATAAGCGAACTGGATGTAAAGCTGTTTATAGTTGTGATCGATCCAACCACCGTTGATACTAGTGTTGACACCGTCGAGGGCGATGATGCTATGGGATGCGAACAGGCCGTTCGCGAGTAGACCGATGACACCACCCACGGCATGCTCGGCAAAGAGGTCAAGCGCGTCATCGATCCTAAGGAAGAATTTTACTGGAGGACGGATAAGACGAAGAATCGACAGGTCGATGGGTTCTTACCTTTCGTTGCATAGTTGCAGACGAATCCGGTGACGACACCCATAGCGATAGCCGCCCACGGTGGGATGAAACCTGAGGCCGGCGTAGCAGCCACCAAACCGGCGATGGTCCCCGAGCAAAAACCGACCATGCTGTACTTGCGCTCTAAGCGATAATCGAGGAGACACCACACAATTCCGCCGAAAGCAGGCCGCGAGCATTGAGTTCCAGATGGCCATCACGGCGCGGAGGTTCGCGCCAAATGCGCTGCCTCCGTTGAATCCAAGCCATCCGAACCATAGAATAAATGTGCCGAGGTTGACCATGGACACATTATGAGGTCTGAAGTTCAGTAGCTCTTTCTCTTGTCGTCGTCCGAGGACCCAGGCGTATGCAAGGCCGCCAACACCGCTGCCGATCTCGACGGGACCCCCGCCTATCAACACGTAAAAGCATTAAGCGGTGCGACATGATGGAACTAAAACGAGGCTTACCAGCATAATCGAGCACACCCCACTTGAATCCCCAACCATTCACATTCCATGCCCAGCATGCCAAGGGACAGTAGACGAGTGTCATCCACAAAAAGACAAAGATGGTAGTTGGCAGGACCCGCCCGCGTTCGGCAATGCCACCCACCAATATCCCCACTGTCACGCAAGCGAATTCCATCTGATAGAAGCTGTACAATAGGTCGGGAATCAGCGGAGAGCCCGGAGATGGATTATCGAGGACATTCGTCAAGCCAAAGTTGGCGAGATTTCCGATGAATCCATTAGTGGCAGTGGGAGAGAAGGCCAATGAATAACCCCAAATATACCACTGGAAGATGCAGACGGCATTGCTTGCAGTCACGGCCCAGATCAACGACAATGCAGACTTTCTCCTAGACAAACCAGAGTAGAGAAAGGCTGGGATAACAAAGCTTCAACGGAATGCGCTGGGTCCATAACGTAGAATCGTGCGCACCAAGGCCCGGAATCATGAAAGCCACCATGGCGCCAGCGACGATAATAAAAGAGACATCACCACGGTCGAATCTGGGCGACAAATGATACAGGGATAAGTTTTAGGCTATATTCACGAGGAGATGATCCGCTTACTGGTTCAGATCCCCTGGGATAATGAGATGAATCAATTATTCGTGAGCTCGGTGAGACCGTGAAGCTCACTTGTCGTGAGTGGGACGTTCCCACTGAAAGACTCGGAATGCATCATGAAGTACCACTGCAGCAGGCGATTGCGTGAAGGGACTTTTGACTGGGTGGTGTCGAGTTTCTTGGAGGGCCTCAAGGCTCGAAAAGAAGTTAGGTGGACCGTTAAAAAGCTGCACCGGATCTACCACTCCGACAGTGCCCGGTCGACATGTGTTCCGCTACTTCCGTAGTAGCCCGCTAGAGCAACGTTCGTTACATAAATTTTGTCTGAATCCCCTGCCAAGTTTCGGCCGAATAACCTGAATTGGGGCTCGCAGTCAGGACAGCATCGCCCTCTCATCCATTGGCGTGGATAATCTTGTCCAGCTTGAGGAGGTTTGGAAAACATTATTTTTGCCCGTGACTAGCCTGATCAGTACTAGTGCAAGATCAATGACCCTGAGATCGGCGACTCATCCTCATTCGTCCCCGAGTCCTCCCACACTCCTATCTGACCCTTAGCCACTTGTCAATGCCACCGACTAGGCGTAACGCGTGACGCGCCTATTTTCTGTCAAGCATAAATTGAAAGCTCCCAAGTTAAAGGAGTTTGTAATCATTCGGAATCTGAATCACGTGCCGGATCATATTAACATTGTTGACTGAGCTTCAAGCCTCAAGTTCAAGTGCCACGACGCACGCGTTATCACCCAGTGGTGTCCCAAATCACATAGCAACCAATATGCATAGTAACCAATATGTGGCGACCAAGGTTGCGCAATCGTTGATGCCAAGTGTCAATGACGTAAAGTTTCCCATCCAAAGCATGCAATTGTCTCCTGTCATACTTAACCCTGAGCCTGTTGTGAAAGGTAACTTGGACTTACGAGAACTAGTTTCGATATGGTAAGCAGGGTCACCATGACTGTGGAGATGGCGAGAATGCGCCATGCGACAAGAAAGTCCTGTGGGTAACGTGCATGCTAAAGCGTTCATTTCGAACGTGCGCAAGGCCCTCGGTGGGAGAGCGGATGTGATAATGCAGGGTCATACGAAATTTGACTATGATCGATTGGCGAACTACAGTGGTACATATCTTTATTGAAGCTCGTTTTTGACGAGCCTTGCCGGAAACCCTGATATGTGGGGACCGATGGCGTGCTCTGCGAAGGGAGCCAGCAGGAGAAAAGAACGTATTTTCGCCAAGGATGCAAGCCGCCGCTCTGTGCGGAAATGAGCTGGGTGGCGTGGTAAAGGCGTAAGTACGAGGAGCCGGATTTGTGAAGTCAACTGTCATCCAGCGAAGATGGCGCAATGAAGTTTATCCTTAGCTGAACGTACCCAATCTGATGTCGGCACTGACCGCCGGACGAATTCCATAGTAGAGGCACCATTCTTATCAAGTGCAAATGAGTTCCTCCCTGAAGCATGATTGACGGTCATGGACGTACATAGGCATGCATTACAGGGATCACAATGGATTTGACGTAGTCCGATAGGACGAATCGCGGTCCATAGAGATTTTCTGCGCACACTTTAGTGGGGCTAAAACTCACCACAGAACTCGAGTTTGCCAGCAAGATGGCCATCCTTACTGGCGCCCTCGATCGGTATCCCGTAACCAGACTGTACAAATGAAGGATGCCCATCTCTGGATGGCCTCCGCGATGGCCTGCTGCGCTGGAAACGCACCATATATTGATGCAAAGATGATAGCCAGGCGCCATCGGGAAACGGTGTCTGCGATCGTTATTGTTCACCACAACGACAATGTTGGCACGATCAATATCAACCATGGCTCAGTACGTCACACTGATTTAAGTTGGACCCGGGTCTATCATCTCAAGTTCATCAGTCTGTCACTCACAAACAGCGGTCCAAATGAAAATCATCCTTCTTGATAGTCAACGGTATTGACAGTCAGACCTTCGCGGGTGAGCGCCATGTAAGTCTTACCATTTTCGTCCGAACAGAGGCTTACGACGTGTTAGGCGGGACATTTAGTCTCAAGTTACACGAATAGCACTCACAGTCTCACAGAACTTGCTCTCCTCTTCAATTGTCTCAGGCTTGTCCTTATACCTATAAGGTTGCAGGGCCCAGCGCTTCTCACCTACGTTATACTGAGTTCATACGCGACGGTAAACCTGGAACCAAGATTGTCCGTTTGAATTACCATGATGTGGGCTTGACTGAGTGGTGATGGCTTTTCGTTAGATGATGCTGACGGCTAAACAGCGGAAGTTCTCGACCTCAAATGAGGCCGTACAGAAGACACAAGCTGAATTACAAACGGGTTGTCACATAATTCTTGCCATGAACTTACCGCATCGATGATATCTCTTCCTGCCCCCGCCGTTCGTGCAAGCACTTGCGCTCACGACGGAACTGCGTCGCGTATCCAACTGATGGTTTTGACCCGCAAGGTGAATGGAGCTAAAGTGACCGGACGTACTGACAAATATGACCATAAGGCCAGGACGAGAGCTTAGCCATAAGCTGCGCATGCACGATGGATATGAAAGAAAAATCAAGTTGGAAGGGGTGAGATACAATGGTGGGGAAACAAGGTTCGAATGGAGCTGAGAGAAAACAAGGCAGCTATACGAGCGTATAGCCGCATGTGTGTTAATCAGTGTGACACAGAATCGAACACGCTAACTACTGTCACGAAACACGAAGGTGCCGGATCTGCATGTCGTAGAGCCGATGTGCCAGTGGTTACCACCAACGACGCGGTTCGGACTGGGTCCTGGTACAGGCAACATTTGGTATCGCCAAGCACAATAAGGACTTACAAATTTCCCCAGAGCTATGACTTATATAATAAAGCCCGAGTCGATCCGTAGGTAGGCGGAAAACAAAGATTTGAGTGCTTGAGCTTGAGCCTTGGCTTTCATTCCATCATCATTAGGAAACTCCAACTTACGTCAGCGCTTCAGCGACAAATTTCGAGGACACCTGGGAAATGGAGTTTCCGAACATCCGAACATCCGAGCAGAGTCCGAACACTCCGAACAGTCTGATCACGCCTGTCACGCGGCACACGTGACACCCGTCGCTACCAGCCACCAGTCAGCGCTAGTCAGCCGCCGTCCCGCAGCGGTCAAGAAATGCGCCAACCTTGAGTGGGTCAGCCTCCAGTCAGCCGCCGTCCCACGACGACAATAAATACCTGCAATCAGAGAGCGCACCAATCTTGATCCCCTCTATGAATCTCGCATCTCTTGCCTCGCTCGTCGCCAGCAGCCCCGCTGTTCATGGTATCACCGTCAACCAAGTTTTCCTCTTCTTGGCCATCGCGTCCTCGATGAAGGACGATCTTATTCTTATTCTACCTTCTGAGCAACCGCCTATGGTACCGCCTACCCTCCTTCCCCCGTCTGCAGTGCGGTTCATCGCATCAGCGTGCAAGATTCCTCCCGTCGCGGTGCAAGAATGTTGGACGTTGTTCAAGAACATCATCTGGCAAGCGAGTGCTCCCAATCATTTTGGCGATGTGACCTTGCGAGCACGGGCATCAGTTTTTGAACAGCATGGGTTACCTTCTGGCTTCAGTACGTTGGTTTTTTACTCATGATCTCTCACTGACGCTTCACGCTAGCTATATACACGTTGTATCCACCCTCGCAAGTTTGTTCGACGCCCACATGTCGACATTCCCTCAAAGGGCATCGCATGATGCGAGCTGAGCAGCGACGGTGTGTATTGTACACACTTGCTGATGGCGCGATCCCTGTGTACTCAGTACACCTAATGTGTGAAGGTGAGTAGTGGCACGCATCATACCTGCCACTGTTACTCTGTACTGACGCTTGTCCAGCATGCCGTATCAACTACCACCATAACTTCAAGGTCAGCAATGGTCAACGCATCTACTACGGCAATGTAGTGCCGGATATTTTGCAAGTCGGAGAGCATCAGTTTGTCGAGCGGCAGGTGATCGAGATGTGGATGTCGTTGATGGATACTTGGTACGAATCTACTGTGCGTTGCTTGTACCTGTGATATACACTGACACCTCTCAGGGTCTCCGCATCGTCTTGCGCTAATATCTACAATCGCTCACTCGTCCAGTCGAAGTCCCCCCCTCCAGAGTGGCCGATCGGCTTTGCCATTTCATCCGACCATGTTTGGGACGCATTCATCCTCTACTCCCTCCTTGAAGACACTGTTGACCGCAACGAGTTTCTTGTGGTCAACCATACCGGTGCACAACATGCTCGGTTCACCGAACTTGTTCGGGCACGAAA
Organism: Chiua virens; assembly: GCA_019787685.1. Classification (NCBI taxonomy): domain Eukaryota; kingdom Fungi; phylum Basidiomycota; class Agaricomycetes; order Boletales; family Boletaceae; genus Chiua; species Chiua virens. Next base: position 2,205,632 of record JAHNUO010000006.1, on the reverse strand, counting down.
TGAGCGCATGCGCATTGATGGACAACCAGAAATCTCCCACTTTTGCAGCAAGTGTACTCGATGGTACTATGGTTCCGACGGTCAAGGTAGGCTCTAACTTCACCTCACTATCTTCTTGATACAAATCTTTGTGTGACAGTCAATGGAAAGACCTCCGCCGTCGTCACTGATGGCATTTGTATCGGGCATCCGTGCTGTGGTGTGTACAATTGCAAGATCCCCCTCGGTGGTGGGAAGAACCGATTTTGCCCAATGCATACCCATCTAGACGAGATATGCGCCATTGTTGGGTGTAACCGGCATGCAGTCCGTGATCAAATGACATGCGATGACCCTCAACATCAAGAAGTTGAACGCATCCACCGCGAGCGAGGGCAATCTCAGTTCCAGCTCCAGGGTCGTCTACAACGCGCTCGTAACTTGCATGCGCACCATGCTCGCACTACGCAGGGGCGTGCTCTTGCCCAGCTCACATCTATGGAGAATGCAGATGAATCTTTCACTGCAGACGGCACCGATCCACTGGACTACGGTGAGCAAGATCACCCAGCACCTGCATCGTCGCGTCCAGCAAAGATCCGTGCCAAGTTCACCCGCTCGCGTACCCACAATGAGCAGATTGTCGTAGCCCCATGTGGAATCATCCTCGGCCGTGACACAATGTTTGGTACTGAGGGTATAGCGAGCGTGGCTGTATGTTACGCTCATCTTGCATGCTGTCTGTGTACTGACAATATCCTCAGGAGTTCCTCAAGCGCGTCTTCCATATTGATCACCTCAAACCCGATCATATCATTTTCGACAACAACTGCAGTCTTGCTCAACACGTCAAGGACGACCCATTCTTCAAAGACATCGGCTTGTCGGTCGACGTCTTCCATTTCAAGTCCAAGCATAAGAAAACGCATACGTTCTGCCAAGAGCATTGCAACCCAGCCGCGTTTCCAGAGCTTTTGGGTGTTGGCGGTAAGGGATGGTTTTTCAATTCCTCCATTGCAGAGCAGACAAACGTCTGGCTTGGAGGATATCATGCCATCTGTCGGGAAATGTTGGTGGATAAGTACGATTTTTTTTTGGACCAGATGATCTTACGGCGCAACCGCTTCACCAAAGCCAAATTAGAGTCGCAGGGACATTCTCCTGGTAACTGGCCTCTTGGCACATTGGCATAGTCATATCATGTACTAGTAGTAGTATCTTGAAGGAACTTGTTGTCTGTGCGCTGTATCGGGACAAGGAAATGCGAACATAGTATTCAGTGACATGTACTAAAGCTACAGACATAGCAATATAGGTCTCAGTGTGGTGGAGCTGTACAACAAGTCGAGAGAACATATAGAAAAAGAACAAGAGCCTGACTATTTTTTTATCCCGGTACGCATCTTTCGTTTTGCAGCCTTCAGCTCCGCATCCTTGGCTGGGTGTGCAGCCATAAACTCAGAGTACATACCATCTTGCTCATACCCGGCTGTGATTGCACGATCCCGGGCATCTCGTGGTGCATGTCTCCAGCGAGCCTTGTGATCGTAAAACGTGGATGGGTTAAATTTTGAGATGTTGAAAAAGGACAAAACTTGGTTCTCCACAGTGAGCTTGCCTTGTCGCTTGAAAGAAAAAGCACGGTGGACATCGACAGCATAGAAACTGGTGGGGAACTTGGCAGAACGAGGGGAGATATCTGGAATAAGGCGAGCGCGTGCGCGTTGAACAGGACTCTGGATGATAGTAGGTAGTGTGGCTGAGTCTTCACCCAATAGTAATCCACCTAGAGGACTGTCAGCGTGATGAGTCGCCAAGAATCAGTATACTTACCAGACTCTGAGTCATGTGAGCGACATTGAGGAGTGAGATCACCAACCAACGTAGACGCATTGTCAAGTTCAGTGTCAGAATCTGAATACGCAGAAAGGTCGATAACCTCCGAGTCGGGTTCTGAGTTGTGTGGCTGAGGTTGCGAAGGATGATGATGTAGTGACAAGTCTGTCCGGAGTAGCTGGTGTTTGAACTGTCGGCGTTCTTGAACAAGGGCCGCACGGAAATTTCCCTCTGAGCCATGTTGCAAGGAGGTAGCGTGTCCATATAGTCGATCAAATGCAGGGTATCTCTTCACATCGATGGCCTTGAAGAACAGCTGCTGTCCAGGAGAGGCAATGGTGATTGTACTATCCACCTTCATTTTGACCCAAAAATCAAGCTTAGGGTCGAAGTAATGCACCACGCCAGGTAGGTCATCCTCAGGCAGTGCGAGCTCAAGCTCCACAAGCACATCTTTGCTGAGCCTGAAATACGGAAAAGAAAACCCCTGGAAATGTGCAGACGTAGGGTCCACATCATCCTACGGGTCACGGTACTACATTGAGTTGAGCGTCACGAAGTTGTTGGAACTGGCTCTCACCTGGGGAAAACTGAAAGCAATAATATACTCCATTGCGTGCTTGCGCTGCTCAGCCTGCACAGCATCATTCTTTCGCTTGAGTTCGTTGCGTCTAAAAGTTTCTGCAACGTGCTCAGCTGCATAAGGCCGCAGGTGGGACTTATAACGAGGGGCGTTCCCTGAGGGATCAGCGTTTGTCGACCTAGGTATTGTCGGTGGGGGGGGCGATGGAAACGAGGGAGACAGAGCCGGTGGTGGTAGCAGTTGTGATGGCAGGGAAGTGGCGCTGCTAGATTCCAAGAGTAGCAATGGGTCGATCTGTGAGAGCGGCGGGGATCTGTGGAGCGCAGGTGACGACTCTGCTTCCAGGGTGTCTGGAATGATTACCACAGTGACGTCAGGATCGACTTTAGTGGACGATTCTCAGCCCGATCGGAGACAGTAAATGCGAGCCTGAGATGAGTACTCACCTACAGACTCAGAGCTTGGTGATGAGGTCGGCACTGGTGTGCTTAAAGCTGTCCTGGGAGACGTAAAATGTCCTTCACAGACGCAACCTCCAGCCGACCGGCAGTGCTTTCGGCACATTCGGCGCCGACATTGTTGGGCCACACGACTGACCTGACATGTACGATGTGCACAGGTCACTCTTGTAGTGCTGTCCGAGTCAGTGGTGGTTGACAGCGGCATGACTGTTGCTTCCTGGGCTGCATGAACAAGCGCATCTGCTTGAGGGCCAGTTAGGGTTGCTTGAGAAGGATACAGGTCAGTGACGGCCAACTAAGAGACCCACTGGCACGATCACCTATGAGCCCGAGTACTCACCTGATTGCACTCCAGTAGGTGATGTTTTTGGACTGCGGCCAAGGCCATCAGCCCACCGAAACCATTTGTGGATTGGGCACTGCAAATAAAATCGAAATCAGAGACTCGAACATGGCCTGGGACTTGGAGCTGGCAGTCTGAGCCAGGAATACTTACTGAGTAGTACGGCCGTCCAGTGTTGGGAGTTGACGAAGAGACAAAAGAGAGCGGCACCCTTTCATTGCCAAGGGGACAACACCGTGTCGCGGGATAAGGAGGAGGGACATAAGGCATCATAGGAGCGAGGACTTGGATCTTGAGAGTAAGACCATCATAAGCCTCGGCACACAGGTGGCGACAAAGATAGACTAATGAATTGCGGGCAGTCAATAGTAGTTTCACACTCACAAGAAGAACTTGACGGTGGTAGAACCGTACTAGAACGTACCTGAGTTCCAGTGAAAAACATACATGGTGGACTGTAGACTCGGACGTCGTGTATCAGGTGGTGAGCAATGGTTCCAGTGGGTGATGGGCGGCTAGTCGATAATGGAGGGGGGAAAGGAACTGGGAGACCTAAACGGAGAGTAAGAGAGACGACAAATGGGGGAGGAGAAAGAGTGTGCTTGCCACCTTAATATACTTTGACGTACCAGTGGCTACGTGTAGCAGGTGGTGGGCAACAGTTCCAGTGGGCGACGGGCGGCTGGCCGATAACGAAGGGGGGAAAGAAACTGGGGGACCTAGACGGAGAGTAAGAGAGACGACAAATGGGGGAGGAGAAAGAGTGTGCTTGCCACCTTATATACTTTGACGTACCAGTGGCTGACAAGTTATCATTGTGCTCGGGCTTCACTACGATAAGGAATGTGATTGGCTCACGCCATCAATCTTGAGGCCAAGCTGAATACCTTGAAGGAATGTAGGCGACATATGACATCATTGCAAAGAGACCGCTTTCCAAAAGGGGTGCAAGCAGTATCATTACCGTAGCATGGAATGCTAATGACGGATCTAAATGTACAACATGCCAGCCATTGGACCCCGCCCCGCTGTCCCCTTCCCTCTGTCACTCACCACGCACGTCTAACCTCCAAGTTGGTGTCTTTTTGCGTCCTGAGTGCACATCGCACCTCCATTAGGCATGATACCATGGCTACTTACTGGCGGGCTCAGAAACTGATCATGTCACTTACTATAGATCACTGTACCACTCCAATGAGACATCTGAACGAGCAACGTCGGTGCTCACCAGCAGAGTCGGTCATCTCGCTCACCGACTCCGAGCCAGAGAACGCTGTAGGAGAACGACGTCGGCGCTCGTCTGGATCAGTCATCTCACTCACCGACTCTGAGCCGGAAGATCTCCCCCCTCAGCCTATAGTTGGATGGGGAAGCCCAGAATGTGTCTGTTCCCGTGGTGACTCGTGCGACAACCCTATCAACGTGGACGATGTTCGCGTGTGGCCCAACGACTTCTACATTTGCGACATCGCCCTCTTTATCCGATTAACACGCCTTCCGGGTCGTCAACAGAGACTTCGAAGAATGTTTGAAGAGTTCTTTGGCTTACCGTATGCACCAGCAACCTTTAGGCGGATCTTGACTGTTTGGGACCACCATGAGAATGCGGCTCTTCGTTTACGATTCATCAACTATGGGCGGTCAGAGAAGGGTACTTGGTCAGGGTTTGTTCTGGAGGCAAAGTACACGTCCTAGCTTTTTCGTCTTTCTTTTGTTCCTTCTCATGATAGCATGTCGCTCACCTCGTTGTGTCTTAACCATCATATATCAATGCCAAACAATGTGTGTGGCCTATATCATAACTTCCTAGCAACGTGGCATGCGAATTGAGCATACAATGGTTACTAGAGGAGAAAGGTCCTGCACATACTGTAGTCCAATACAACTCGTTTTCTCTGCCCTTGTTCTTGCCCTGACCATCTCCCTCATCCTCCTTCCACCCGGTTTCGCCCAGGCAGGCCTTCCGTGCTGCGGCCGGCATTCAGCACATCATCCCTCAGCACACCCCGGCGGTTGCCCGCTCGAGACCTTCGGTCTTGTCCGGGGCTAGGACCGCAATTTGAGTACAAAGTAAAGGAGACAGAGGAAGGGAAATAGTGACACGTACAGGAGGACCAGCGACTGTGATGGAGGCAAGACGTGCAATGTGAAGATCCATCACATCCGACACTGTCAAGTCCCCAGGGACCAGGGGGGTTGGTGGCTGGCGCATTGGACCGAAGGAAGCGGTGACAAGGGGATGCAAAGAAGTGAGTGGCAGGGCAGGAACAGCAGAGAAGAAACGCACACACCCCTCATATGACCCTAAGCGCAGTGGCTGACTGTGTGGCCTGGAGGCGGAAGTGTTGAACCACAACAACGACGATGGCGATGGAATGAGAGAGAAGGTAAGAGAAAAGAGAGACATTCACTACCTTTATATGAGCGTAGCGGTTGACCGCATGCCTGAAAGTGAGGCTGACAGGCCGCAATGGCCTGAAGGCAGGCCAAAAGAGGAAATAGCGGCGGTGATGGAATGAGTACGCAGCGGGAATGGTCACATGTGCCGCGTGACAGGCGTGATCAGACTGTTCGGAGTGTTCGGACTCTGCTCGGAAGTTCGGAAGTTCGGAAACTCCATTACGTGGACTTTTTGCAAATTTCAGCAGTTTAGTTTATGTAAACTTTACTCGCAGTCACGACTTAGAAGACACTTTGCGTTCTTGATTCCAGCTGGTGGTTGCGAGGAGACCAGTGACCAGCGACATAACATGCACGTTGTTCGTACTTCCTTCCAGCCAATTCGCCGTACGTACCGAGTGAGGGTCTGCGTAGCGCGTGGCATCCATTCTGCCCCTTCGTTGACGTCGTACAACCTCAAGTATGCTGACAAGCTTCAGAGAAAGGCGCAGGAGTGAGTTTTATTTAACTTGATTCGGCTCTGTGATGCTGTTCTAAAAGCTCTGTTCACCTCCGGTGACATCGCTGTTGGTTTTTATGTCTCCGCAGGAAGGGACTTGACCTTCATGAATTGAAATCGCGAGCACATGAGGAAGCTCGCCTCAAGCAAAAGGAGGAGACTGCATCGCTTCTTGCGTCATCTAAGAAAAGTGCCAGTGAGCTCCCGCGTTCCCAGACCCGGGACAATTCGCCACCAGCCACTAGGACATCTAGAAATGCACGTAAAGATAGTTCCCCTGTGAAGGTAAGTGTTCCTGATGCTTGAAGTTGTGGGAAACAGTGTTATGCTCATTCATCGTCCCGCCAGCCACTTTCTTCGATATTGAATATCGAGAAATTCATGGCCACCCCTCACACGCCTTCACAAATATCTGCGTTGTGGACCGCGTATCATGCCTCACGATCCAAGGGTACTGGCAGAGGTTATATCTGCGCGTCTCTTCCTGTGGAAACATACAACGCGATGACCCGTGTAGCGAAAAGGTATCCGGTCTTCGTTGTACCTGTACCTAGAGAGTCTGCTCCGGATCCATCCGCCCCCGAAAGTTCTGAAACAGCCCACGAATTTTTTTTCTTGCAATGGAATTTTCATCCGGCCCCTCCAGCCCCTTCTGTCACGGAACCAGACCCGTTCGAGCCTCCGCCGGCAGGTTCCTCATTCCTCCAGGAACCTTCCACCATCCTCTTTACACCACTCCAAGAATACAAACTTCGCACATCATTTGCGACACCATACCTGGTATTAACGTTTTACACAGATCTTTCAGAATCGCACGGGATAGTATTGCTCCGCGGGGAGATCACACCGTCCACGGCGGCCGTACAACATGGGCAGGAAAATTTGGAACGGTTCCTCCTCAATCAAGTTGACGCTCAGTTGTTGGCGATGGGATTGCAGAAATTCTACCTATGGGGAGAGGGAAGAGTTGGCGACCATGATCTGACCGCTGAGACGCTACTAAGACAATTCCACGAACAACCTGAGAAGTTTAGCTGGCAGGACCTTCTAGAATTATCGAAAGTGGTCGCTTAGAGTCGCCAGTTCCTCTCTGTACCCTTTGAAGATTCGTAGTTGGGTTATTGATACCAAACACCTGATTACAGGGATAAAGAGCATTTGATATGGTAATCAAGGGTACATCCTTAACCCATTCATTCTTTGTGAGTTTCCCGACAGACGCTGCAAACCCCATTCTTGACAGTGTAGTCCCTGTCTTGCCATCTCCGACATATGCATTACAACATCTCGGTTCTCGAGTTGGTTAGAACCGGAACTCGGACGATTGTCCAATCAACTCTTCGCCCTCCGTGCGAATGACGTTCCCTATGGCAACAATGCACTGTCGGAAACAACGCCACCGACCATCAACGTTCAACGTCCACTTTAATCTCTGCTAGTCGTGAGGATTGGGGATGCTGGGAGATGCCGAGAGCGATGAGTCGTTTGACGCTGTGCACCATGACCTTGATGATCGACGAATACGATCGAGCGAGGGGCTCGCCACTTGGATAACTCTGTCCATGACCATACACCTGGAGCTGAGATCTGAGAGAACGGCCACGTTGTCCGAGAGCAAGCTCGTTGCCTAACTCACCTTCCATCAAATCTAACAAAATGGTTACTCGTGCATCGCTTCTGAATTCTTGGGAGCGTTCTTGGAACACTAGTATCGTATGTGAAAATTCGAGCGCTTCTTTGACCGTGCACTGATAATGTGATTTACTAGAAGTTGGAAGAACAGGCGCCAACTCGAATGGGGGGATGGAATTTAGTTCCAGCCTGCGTCCGATCGGCGCACAGGGCAATGAATGTCGAAATAGTATAGATATCGATTTAAAAAGTAGGGATTTTTGACCAGTCCCCAGCCTCTAAAGCCTCTTTCTCTAGTTCCACGATAGCTTTCCCAACTTCGCCCGCGGTCTCCAACTCGAGCCTCTTCATAATCCTCCCATATGATCGACCGAACGCGTCAACCAGTCCCTCCACCACGTCGTGAACCTGAACTTGCTCCGCGGCCGCCAACGCTATGCAACCGGCTCTCACATCTGCCAACCCACAAGCGACCACCTGGTCAAACCACACCAGAGGCTCTTGCGTGACATTCATCGCAAATCCATGCGTTGTGAGTCGATGGCGCACTTGGACACCGATACTAGCGACCTTCGTCGCAGGGTCCAAAAATACCCCAGTGTGCTCCGAGGGAACATACGGGAGATTGTGAGCGCTCGACAGATAATGTTGAATCGTTCTTTGCATTTTACAAATGTACTCGCGTATACCGACGGGCGGAGACGTGCGAGCCAGGTCAAGGAGAGGATAACCGACGAGTTGGCCAGGGCCATGATAGGTTAACTGACCGCCTCGAGAGGTTGTAACAAAGTCAGCACCGAGCTTCGTTAGGCGAGTGCGCTCCACCTCAAGTTCGTCTTCGGTTTGCCGACGTCCTGACGTGTAAACGGGCCGGTGTTGCAATAGTAAGAGGATGTCGTGATGTGATTCCGATGATGTACGTCGCGAAGTGAGTTGTATCTGATGGATTCTCTCTTGCAAAGCGAACGTCCTCGCGTAAGGTAAAGGCATTCGAAAATAATGGTAGAAGACGGGTGGCAACGACATGAGAGAGTGTGTGGGTTCAGCGAGTTCACGAGAATTCCCAGCGAGAGAAAGCGGACCGCCCTTGAAAGGAACTTGAACTTTAAGTTGTCCTGACTCCTGACATTTGTCGTACATACCGATTTCACTCTTGCACCGATCGGCGGGTAAACCGTAAATAAAGGCCTATCACGGAGGTAAGCACTTCCAAGTGGTGTGACATTATGGAACGAGGAGAGCAAAATGGGTTTGCCAGTTCTCATCCAATCAATAGCGTTGCCTCAAATCAGATATCGATATCTTCCACTTCACCTTTTTTTTTGCAAGGAGTTCAAAGGAACGATTTCCCGGCGATTTCCTAACACGAGCAATACACGTTATCAACACTCACTAGCACTCTCGGGGCCTTTCACGAAAAACTCAAAGCGTACATTCGGTCCGTTGTCGGTAGTCCCAGCATTCTTGTGTCACGCAACAAAGACGTCACTCGGGGAAAGCCTTGGGAATGGTCCTACTGCCGTCGATGTTTTCATCTCTATACCAAGGGACAAGCTTCCACACTTTGTCCATGTTCTTGTTGCATCCTTCACCAGCCCACTAGCAACGTGGCAGAACTTTACAGTTTCATTCGAGTCAGGCGTAGTCGAGTGGGAACTTGCACTTAATACCCACCGCGTCGTCATTCCCGAGGCAAACCCAGCCTTGGGAGTGAGCCGGTTTTCAGATCAGGTCGCCTTCTTTCGAAACGACACACAGACATTCGTGGACAAGTCATTCACGGACGAGGATCACGCTCATCTTCGAAAGGCAGCACGACGGGTCGACGCTGATGGAATGGAGCGATCACGCCTAGAGGAGTTCATTCAGCATGCGACTAGTAGCCAAATGAGCGAAAGACACGGCTGAAAAGAAACTCCAAAAACGCGCTGAGATGAATGCTTCGCCGCAATCACTATTTTACCGACCGCAAAGCCCTTAAATCTATGGTAAACAAGGATATTCGACAGCTGGGTATGGATAAATTGGTAGCTGCTATGGAGCGGTACGAGATGTGTGATGGAGCTGTAGCGGCCATTCCAGGGAGGTCAGGAACACATGCGGTTGAGCAGGCCACTGCGAGATCTGATTTCGATGATTCCGTATTTATGATTTACTTATTTTTTGATACACTCCGTCCTACACTTCATATTCACACCAAATTGATGAGTAGATATCGGTACGCTTGGACCACCATCTTTGTTGTAGACAATATGAAACACGGCTTTTCGCAAGAGGAGGTTGCCAGCTTTTCGTTAGGGTGTTTGCTTATATAAGCGCCACGCAGTCGGAAATGCAGTGTACTATACTTGCTATTTAAATGTACAATGCGATGCAAGTGTGTAGTCCGTTCAGTGTCCGCAAGTCCGCAAAGCTACCTATGTTTGTCCCAGATGCAAAAAAAAGACGATCAAGACGAGCATCATGCATACGACCCGTAATTTCGTCGTTCAGCTTCGCTTCCTTGATTTTTTTGGTTTCCCCCATGCCATGTCGTCTTCGTCGAGATATTCAGGTTGGACCTGAACGTGACAGTGCTCAGTAAGCGGAATGAACCATAGCTCTGTGGCTTACCCCATATACTTCCTCTCCTTCAAGGCCAGTCGCAGGGTCATTTGCTCTTTGGTACTCGTTTTTTGGGGGCTTTGTGAATGCGTTAGCCCGTTTGCTACATGGTGAAATCCAGTACACACAATGTCAATATCAAAGCCTTGGCCAAAACATGATTTCAACGTTTGCCAGAACTTGGATAGTCCCTGAGGTTTTTTCTCATCATAACAGTCAGATTTAATCCCCTAAGGTGATACCAGTCAGCCAGTCACGAAGCGAGGGCTCAGTGGAACAATCGCACAGTCTTGTGGCGCCCGTTGGATGTTGAAAATGAAAACATGATGAAGACGTCAAGAGCGTAAGTCGTAACTAGAGAGTGTGTGTTTCACGCTATATGAAAGCTGACCCTTCGTGGTTAGGTGGATGGTGAGTGATATGAAAATACTACCGTCAAGGCTCACCTTAAATACCAGACTGCTTTGGTCGGATGATCATCGTCCCCTAAGCTATGAATAGTGCCGCAGGTGATTCATGTAGCCGACGCTTCGTGTCATTTATCCCACACTCGCAATATTCTCCGCCTCTTTCCCTCGGTGCCTCATGGCGGACTGCGCAACGCTCGTGGAGCAGAAATACTGCACATCGCTTACGCATAAAATTTACTATGTTAATGCAGATAAGAAATCGAGCCTGTGGACTTGCTTCTCGAAGCAAGTTCCTCGCGTTGACGAGTCCATTGGATCTCCGCGTCCATATGATCCAACATTTCACCAGGTTAATTTCGAAATTTCGATTTCTCAGACTACCGCACCACTAGCTTCCTGCGAGCGAAGCGGTAACAGAATGTTTCATCAGCTCTCGGTAGCCTTTTCTGCTTTAACATAAATGGAAAGCTGTGGAGCACAAAAGTCGACATTCCTCGCGCTCAATCTTATTACGCGTTGTTATCATCTTGGTTTATTCTCCGTCAGGAATCGTAATGCATGTGGTTCGATGTTATTCACGGGCTTCATGCGCGGGGGAATGTTCCTGTATCATATGCACCCGGACAGTTGATTCTAGAACAAGCGCCTGACCAACTATTTTTTCGTCGGACGATGATTCATTTCACCCTCGGCATCATGATAGCACCATGAATACACACCGACGCGACTCATCGCCTATCGGTAGGCGCTCTCAGTCGACTAAGAGAATCAGTCTTTGGAATATGGACCCAAATAACGGATATTGGCTACTATGACTGCAGAACAGTGTCGATCGGGTGTATCTGTGCGACTTTGCGTAGTGGGATAATAGCTACTATCCCTTAGGTCACCGGTCACCAGTCATGTATGTATTCTTGGTGAGAAACATGACAAAGTCTTTCAACTTTCTTCCGTGTTGGGATTTTCGGTAAAAATAGTTTGTGGTACTAGTAGTCCGCGGGGGAAATGCTCATTTGAATAGGAAGTATTGGGTCGTTGAGTCGTCGGCCACGTCAACAAAGGGAAAGACATTCAAGGTGACGATTCGCATCTCGTATCAATAGTCATACATGTGTGCGCCATGATTATGAGTACAGTGATAATAAAAATATGAATGTGATATTCTGAACTTAATAGAGTCGCAGACTGTCGAGAGGATTGTTGAAATGCGTCTCGATCAGAAAAATTTGAGGCTGCGGCGTTTAGAGCGCTTCGAATTGGATCGTGAGGGTTTGCCTGCATTCCAGGACATGTTATCATCATCAAGCATCTCCGCCTGCAATAAACACTGTTAGTTCTCACAAAGTACCTCAGAAAAGTATGATATTCACATATCCACCATCAGTGGGGATCGGCCATGATAGTGTTGGAGACGATGATGGGATGTTCTGCGGGATGGTTAGAGCGGGAAACACGGCAGACACGTCCGACCTACCAATGCATAAGTGATATCCAGCGGGGAAGGGTGGCCGTTAATAGGAACTGAGCAGTTGCTCGATTTAGCGCTCTGACAATAGAAATCACATGATTGGTTGGAGGATTCTGTGTCAAATCATTGGACGCCTACCTTGACACTGTTGATGGAGAGTCTCTTGAATGACGAAAGGGGAGACATCGTGTGGAAATTGGCTGCGCGGAGGAAGGAATACTTTGGTTTGAAAGGTGCAATGAGTGGGGATGATGCCTTCCAAACGATGGTGACAGGTCCTTTATAACCTGCAAAGGTTGTAACGACAGCAGGTGATGAGCGGATACCGGATGAGGGCCGGATCTCAGCCAATAATGCAGTATCGTCCAAATTTGTAACAGGCACGAGCACGAGGCTCAGCTGGTCCAGTTCGACATCTCCATGGCGCGGAGGAATAAGTATTCATGGAACGGAATGATTCGGAAGAGCTGTCATATACACTAATTTGGTCAATAAGTCACTAGTCTGACATGACCATTCAGGATACGCCGTGAGTCCAACTCACGCTCCCAACAAGATGATTCTTTGTCAGAACTGTCGTATTTGGGACACTGCTTGGATCGCATATTAATAATTGGCTTGTAATTGTCGGGGACGGCGGCTCGCTACTGAATCTGTCAGACAGCTGACTGTCAGTGTGTCTCATTCCCTTCAGTGGGTCCATAATGACTGTCCATCCTCTCACCTCGCCCATGTCAGGTGACCCGAACAAGTCCAAACCTGTGACTTCCGTGGGCCGCGGATAGGTACATACGGCATTACGAGTGATTGATTAATCATTCAATCGTCCCTCTGCTTCTTGAAGGAATGTTCGGACATCGAATCGGAAGGCTCTCGACTCGGACGTGCAGTCGGCTCTTATTGCCGGTCCACTCATGGTCTTCCTTTAAGTCGGAGTCGAACATTTGGATCAAACCCAATTTCTAAGTTTTTGATCCGCACTATAATGCTTTCTAATTGGATGTGTCTTGTCCACTTTGGTGAGAGCGCATTGGACCAAGCCTAGGTCGGCGTGGTTTCTGATCCGCCATGCAGCGTTTACAAAAAAGTTAAGGTGGATGTTTCATGCTCGTTTGCTCAAGACAAACCGCGGACGGAGATTATTCGTTGCCAGATCTCCGGTCTTTCCCGGCTAGTGAGAGAGTGTGACCATTTTCAGCCATCGACTGCTTGTCCTTTTCCCATGACTTGTAAACTTTGTGCCTGACAACACTTGATAGAACTCCGCCCGCAGAATGCGGGGTAAAACTAGTGGCTATTTTTATCTGTTGAGTTGGTGAAACCATCGTATTCCGTTCCGCTTCTTACTCAACCTTCCCTTGCTCGGCGCCCTGCTAGTCATACTCCAGGTGATTACGAGTCCAATGGTTCGACGGTTGGTCGACCTTTCTGATAACTTCCGAGTCGTTGCAGGCCCTACCAGTTGAATAACCTGATCGCACTTCACTTCACGTTCGTGTTGGAATGAACGCGGAATGTAGTAACAACCCGTCATTGGACCCTTGGATTATATAGCAGCCTCCATCCAAAGAAACAGGGACCGTTAGGTATGTTCCTTACGACGGTTTTGTTCACTCTACCGTTGCGGGTCCGATATGACATGCACTGACAGATCACCCCCTCACATGACATACAACACTCCAATCATCAGGAACAACACGACATTTTGACCATCAGTGTTTGATACACTGGCGGTCCCGAAATCTGGACTGGCCCCGTCAAGCAGTGACGCCTGCGAGTTTGTCTGCGAGTTTGGATCCCCTTCTTGCTCCAGAGCCACTCTGCTTGGCATGATTTTCACAGCAGTACATATGACATGTACGACTTATTCCATTTTTGCGGAATCGGATGGTTACTTGACCGTAGAATCGGGGTAATTGAATCACCGGGCCCCGTCACATGCTGTGGTGTGTACCTCACTTCAGGGTCGACGGTTGCGACAATGTGTACCATGTATTCCACAAGCCAGCTTAGGAGAGAATGCATCGTGTCTGGTAACTACCATTCGAGTATCCATTTCACATGATGAAATTATCTTTCACAGTAGAACGCCAACCATTGGTGTTATTATGTATATACCAAATTCCTCCCCCATTGTCGGTGATCACATCCACCGACGTGGTCCTGAATCCGCTGAAGCACTTGTGAGAGGTCGAGCGTATTATGCGATTCTCCATTTTCTTACCCGATACAAACGTCCTTGACTTCCAGCTATCTTGTAACCACCGACTATGCGCCCGCCAAATGAGGCTTGGTCTCTCAGCTACCGAGATACATGAACTGGCAGCAGAGCCAACTTCAAAAATCATTAGGAAAAAAAGAATCGCATGATGACGCTGAGTATCTCCATTGGAGGCGAATCTGCTGCGGACCTACTACTGAAATTCTATATGCAGCTAGAAGCCTAGAACGTTGATTAAAGGTCCCTTCTGTCACGATGCACTTCTTCCGAGCTTCTTCCGGCCCTGAACCGACCTTCCCAGAAGTGTTAAATCCCTTCACGAGCGAGAATTACCGCCCACATCCTTGGCTTTCTGTCCAGTTTCATCATCTTTCTCTTTCGCTCCCTCGACATCCTTTGTACGTTTGGTTGTTGTTTCTAGTAAACGGTGGCATCACCAACAAATGACGCATGGAAATTCTACTCGCCTAGTGTTTTCTTTGTCTTTTTCGTAGCTTTCTGACCCGTTTCAATCGCCGAGGCTAAACCTTGACCAACCTTCTTGTTGATCTGTTTGAAAATCAGTTAAATGTTTGAGGCCATGCACAACGTACGACGAGTCCCACCTTGTCTGCCACGGACGATATTTTTTCCTTCACGGATTTTGATACCAATGGTGTCGCATGAATGTAGCGGCGGGACCCGAAGGTCGTACGGAAATTCACGGGTGAAGGAAACAATGACTGGATGCACGGTATTATGATTGTACAACGCGAAATGCTGCCAGCTGCAGTGAAGGCTGCTAACCAATGATGTCATAAGAGTAGGTGGATATCGACTCGATGACGTCGGTCAGATTCCCACGTGGATAATTGTCGACTGCGACCGGTGGCGATGCTACTTACAGTACCTTTTGACGATGAAACTGGATAGGCCGAAATGGTAGTTCCGGCCCAACTCAAGATAGCTCCTCATGACTATCATGACATCAGAATCGGTAAAATAATGGATCCATTCCGATCATCGAGGTGAGGGGTTTCTCTGAACTTGAACAACGGTTAATTTATGGCTCCGAGTCGATGATCCTGTCTTTCCCGAACATCAACCTATTCACTTCACACCTTTTAGAAGTGAAGTTACTTATGTGCAGAGCTTTTTTTCTTTTCTAGATTATAGATACATATAAGCTGATCGCATAGATATCAATCCAGTCTCAGATTGGTCCCTTCAAAACGCTCCATTATGTCGCCCCAAGACGATCCTGTCCAGGGCAGACTACCAGTGGTTGACACGGACCGTCAAGGACCATTCTCATTTCCTATACTCTAAATTCCAGACAGATCAATTTCTCCTTTGAATGTCATGCATCAGCCTCACCAGTTGTCAGCCCATGTTCGCTGTGGTCGTCATGGGACGGATTCATACCCATCATCTCTCTGACCACAACTTTCGAGAGCCTACAACCATTAAAAGGTGTCTATTTGGAAGGGCTTACGACCTGTGCAATCACACCACTAAGTGGTCGACGACAGACAACTCGAAGCTCAATCCAACACAATGCGAATGGGATACAGTACAGTGAATGAAGATATTTCTACAACAAAAATGAAAGTTTGGGGTGACAAAACGACGAGAGGGTAAAAACAAGGCTCATGGGAAGGGTCAAACAATGACTCTGAGCGAGCTAATGCTATGATATAAGTATGAGTCTGACGGTCGAGATGACTCTGAGTGGCTGTGCTTAATGACGTAATCTTACACGGGTTGCACGAGGCCGATTGCGGAACATCTTGATATCATCTTTCCATTAGTCTTTCCACTGTAACTTCTGTAACCTCACTTTCCTTCTCAAATTCGCGCTGGTAGATAAGTGGATATGAAAGGATTCACCAAAGTTATCAAGCGGTGAGCGTTTTCTCTCGTAGCTCACGCAGACCGACCTGCGAATGCACCACCGCAGTCGATCTTCTATCCCTTGCTTTCGTTCATACCCTCATACACTTGCACAGGACACCTCACATGGTTACGTCGAAAGCTGGTTTCTCAAAGAGTCAGTCAGAGATGTTATTATACTACCAGCGAGACTGATTCCATGTCACTTCAGAATCGTCCGATCCAGAATTCGACGACTACAACGCTCACTTCTCCGCTCTTGAGAAGTCTACCGAAAAGCTGCTCAAGGATACTAAGGTTTACAACGATGCAGTCACATGTAAGCAGTCCTTGTTGACATTTGTGCTTGCCATGAACTCAATCCTTCTTTCCTTAGCGCTGTTGACCGGTGCAAATGGCTTTGCAAATCACTTCTGTTCCATATATTCTCCATTGCAAGGAGAACTCACCACAGGCAGCAATTATCCTGATGCTGCTGCCACAATTGCCAACACCTCTCCTTATGCCCAGCACCTGGATGAGCTTCGTTCTGCTGTAGCACCGGAGCTTGAACTCATCGAGAGTCGGGTGGTTGGTCCCGTCAAGGAGTTCCAGGGCGTTCTGAAAGTCATCAGAAAGACTATCACGAAGCGAGACCACAAGTTAATTGATTACGATCGATTCAACAACTCGTTAACCAAACTTCGAGACAAGAAGGAGAAGAGCCTGAGTGACGAGAAGAATTTGTTCAAGGTTTGTCAACTATGACATGCGTGCTATACTGAGGTAGATATTTCTAAGCGGGTGTTTTAGCTAGAGCAAGACTTCGAAGTGGCAACAAATGAGTACGATTATATCAACAATACGCTGAAGCAAGATCTTTCTCGGTTCATGCAGCTCGCAACCCAGTTCATCGACCCTTTATTCCATTCCTTTTATTACATGCAGTACGTCCGTTTCTTGATCATTTACGCTATCTTTGAGGTTGATTATCTTTGATGAGGCTCAATATTTACTTCCTTTTCCTTGAGAGAATGAACTCTTTTGCTGAGGGCAGATACACTGTCACCAACGGTCCTGCCTCACAGATCCAGTCCGGATTACGAGAACAAACGCACAGAAGCCTGGAGCCAAATTGAGGATTTAGGTATTACAAAGCGAATCGTGTCGACATGTACGGGATTATATCCATCTCTTATCAAAGGTCCCGCTCATTGGATCATACAGCCAAGCTTGTTCAAGCGAAACGTGCGGAAGGTGGTCTCAGCGCACCTATAGGACGCACTCCAAGTGCAGCAACCTCGTCAAGCTCCACAAGCTTCGCCTCACGCTCCTTAGCGCCGCCTGCGTACGGTAGTTCGTCGTTTGTGAAGAAGGCAACCCCACCCCCACCTGGCCAACCAATCGCACCACCGCCCCCTTATTCTGCCTCGAACAATGCCAATGGCATTGCTGTTGGGACCAAACGGCCACCTCCGCCTCCACCACTGAAACCTAAACCAAAGTCTGAACCTTTGGTTGAGTATGTTACGGCGCTGTACGATTTCGATGCACAAGTAAGTAGTAATCTTGCACTGAGAATGATTACTGAACCACCATATTTCTCAGGCAGAGGGCGACTTGTCCTTCAAGACCGGCGACAGGATCGAAATGGTGAAGAAATCAGAAAGTCAGGAGGATTGGTGGACCGGTCGCCTTAACGGGGTGGAGGGAGTGTTCCCTGGAAACTATGTGCAATGTTGACGCGTGGCACACAAAAGAATTTCGTCATACTGGGCGTCGATTATTAGCATGTTACATGCCACAACAGAATATCCATTTGTCATTGTCTTGGGTTCTACTGCAGAGCGTGACATAAATAGCTCCTAAATATCGACCTGACTAGAGTTAATTCTGTCCTATCCATCTTATCCATAACCATCGACGATTGCATTGTCTTTCGTGATGCCTATTAATCAACCTTCGAATCAAATCAAGTTGGTGCTCTGCATCTATTACCAACGCCAAACTTACATCTCTTTCAAGACTGACGAACGTTTCCATCGTTCGCCTGAAAAAGGGCGGAAAGCGCTTTGAGGTGTGCAATGATCCAGCTTTCGTCAAGTAAGTCTGCGCTCATTCTCGGATCACAGGTTGCCTGCTACAAGAACAAAGTACAAGAATGGCGAAATGGGGTGTCAGTTCGGTTCCAACTATCTCTCCACTCTGCCTCATCATTTCTTCTCAGCGAAACCGATCTAGATGACGTCCTCCAAATATCAAATGTGTTCACGAACGTTTCCAAAGGCGAAATGGCAAAATCGAACGATCTCCAAAAGTCGTTTGGAACGTCGTCTGTGGACGATGTCGTGAAAGAAGTTGGTTCTCCGTCGCTGTCTCTTTCCAAAATGATTTTTCACATCCAACTTGCTGTTTTCCAGATACTGAAAAAGGGAGAACTTCAAGTCGGCGAGAAGGAGCGCGAACACGATCTTGCGTCCTTGAGGAAAGAAATCGCAACACTTGTGGCAGAGAAATGTGTCGATCCAGCAACGCAGCATCCATATCCTGTCGGGATCATCGAGAAGGCGATGACAGAGGCAGGAGTGAGCGTAAAAATGGGCAAGAATGCTAAAAGTCAGGTGGGTGGTTTGTCTGTGGTGGCTGCTGCCAGCTCGAGTCATCATGGAGACAGGTGTCTGAGACGTTACGGCTTATTCAATCCGGATCCAAACTCCCGATTCAGCGCGCACGCATGCGTGTGCGTGTTACGGTCCCTGCTACGGACGGAGAAGGGCTGGAAGAACGGATCAAAACTGCTGCCGAGCAAATCGAGCGAGAGGACAAGGGTGAAATGTGGGAATATGTACGTTGCTCATGATTTCTCAGCTAGGCACACTCGACTGACAACAATATCGTCAGGTCATGCTGATCGATCCTCCTCAATTCAAGACGCTCGCTGATTTACTTCAGAAGGAATGTAAAGGAAGAGGGCGCCTCGAGACGCTCACATTCGCTGCGACGGCCGATAATAGTTAGATGGGCCCTTCGACACTTCCTCGTGTCCCAGTGATCCTTGGCAGGTACTTCATTTGTCCCCCTTCTCATCATGAGCTCCTTCGTTAAGTAAGTGTGCATGTAATATCCAAGTATTTGACTGGTTCGACTATGTTCAATGTTGTACCCTGTCGATCTCTAGTTTCTAGGTATTGCAGCTAGTGTGATCTCTAACTGACTTTCCACCAAGCTGACGGAGACCCTACACAAGTTAAAGCGAGAGGGTGAACCAGAATGGTTTAGGTTCGACATGGAAAGTAACCCACCCATCTAAGTCCTGAACTATAAAGTCGATGTAGTCTCCCACCTCCCGTAGGAGTGTTTCGGGCTGATGTGAAGTACAAACGGCAAGCGTTCGCGCACCAGCCGCACGCCCCGCTTTGAGTCCAGAGGGCGCGTCTTCGACTACCAGGCCTGATATATATCATAGTCAGACGGTGGCTCGCGAGCCTGGAGTAGCGGATAACCGACATTTCTCGGGAGATATCCCGAGCGTGGATGCGCCGGCGATGTACGGCCCTGGCTTGGGTTTGCCTTCTGTGACATCGTCAGCGGTCACATAACCCTTGCGGGGTACCGGTAATGAGCATTTGGGAATAGCGAGACCCGCATAGAATCTAGATGCTAGTTAAGGTTGTGATGAGACTCGTCACCGTGTTCCACAACAACATTGTCCGACCTGATGTGACGATGGTACCAGTTATCGGGTGCTATCTCACTCAGCTGGAACGACGTGGTTAGCCTGAATTTCACATGAAATGAATTCAGACAGTTACTTCGTTCAGCAACTTTTGGGCCCCGTTGAGAACTTGAGGACCTAGACCATCCCTTTGGTGGACTACTAGCAGTTCGAATCGCATGATTTCTTTCTAGCAATGTTTCCGATCAGTCCTGACTTACACTGATCAGCGCCGTCGAGTCACCTCTAGCACCATCTCATCTGTAATGCGGCAGTGCTCACGCAAGGTATCCTTCAGTCTCCTTCCGTGGGTTAGATGGGCGATGTCGCTAGGAAGATAGGTATACTGTTTGCGGAACTCGTCCCAAGCGTAGATGACACCAGGTGTGGAATCGATGAGAGTGCTGGGCAGTGACATTACAGATTGAAAGATACAGCAAAGAAGACATGGATATTACCCATCCAGATCGAAGAGGATCTGTGTAGAAAGAATGAAACCTGGTCGGTGGAGCAATAACAATATATCTCATACTGCATCGACTCGGATCTTGCTCTCTTGGTTCATGTTTAGGGTGTATCTTCAGCCTGAGAATGGGCAGAAGCAAAGCGCGGGAACAACCTCTGGTGTCATTTTTTTTATCCTGGCGACAATCAATCGCTGAATCGTCCCCGACTCGGAAGCAAATCGTGTTAAATTGCCCACACATCCATCTTCTCCTTGGCATCGACCACCTTCTTCTGCGGTTCTTCGTCCCACACGCTGACACCTTGAATCCGGACATTTCCAGAATGGATGATATGTCGAATCGAATGGCCATGCGCATGTTTCACCGGCGTTGCGTTATATCATTTACCCTCGATGAGAGAGCTATCGTCAGAGCTGGTAGCTCCGCCGTAATTTTCAGTAAGTTTTAAATTTGAAGCTGAATCATCCCGAGAATCTCTCCTCATATTGAATACACCGGGTGATCCTCCTCAGACCCAAGCTTCGCCCCAAAGTCCCTCCTTAGTCGCTTCCCTGCTAACCACGCCCTCGATTGCTCATCGATATCTTCCGCCGAAGAGCGCCCAATATCATGATCACCACGTTCACCATATTAATCTCTTGTCTCTGGTTACGGTCCGTCCGAGCTTTGGACAGCTCCAGTCAAAATATGCTCGGTCACAGAGTGGTATGTCTGGCAGTGATCTGAAGTGAGTCTTGAGCCTTATAGTACCAACTATACCTGCTGATGCGACTCGGGCGTCTTGCTATCATTCCAATGGGTAGTTCAACCTCGGATAATCCCCAGACTTGCCAGACTCTTTTGTCCTCTCTGATCGCTCCAAATTTCGCGCAGGACGGTCTGAATGCGAGTACTGCAGAGTCGGGAGAAGCGGCTTCGCTTACTTCTACGAACAACTTCATCAATTGGTGTGCCACTATCAACCTTCCCATCACCAATGGTCAGCAACTTCCAAATGGTTCTTGCAACCCTACTCCGATGGGCGCGATTCCATCCGCCTCTAATATGCCAAGTGTCAAGTTTGTCGCACCGACGAACCTCGCTGTCATCCCGGTCGAACACCACATTTCAAATTACATTAGCTGTCAGGAACTTTGCGACGGGCTGGTTCGTCAACCCATTCAAAAACTTGTATGCAGCGCCTCAGCAACTTGATCCAACCACTGGTTTCATTCAGGGGCATTCACACATCATTATTGAGGCTCTTGAATCGCTTAATCAGACCACTCCTACCGACCCGACCCAGTTCGCGTTCTATCTGGGGTTGGACGACAAGGCTGATGCTAAAGGCTATCTGTACGCTAACGTTACTAGCGGCCTTCCAGAGGGCACGTACAAGATGTCTACCATCATGACTGCCGCGAACCATCAACCTCTAGCGCTGCCTGTCATTAAGCGTGGTGTTTCAGAAGATACAATCTACGTGAGTCCAACGGCGTCCAAGTTCATAATGAACTGATGATCTAACACCACCTTATCCTAGTTTACGGTTGTCACCTAAACCCCTCGATCTTAGTGAGAACTAAAGCTGACCGGGTAGTACATATTTATGGGCGAGCGCTCGTTGAATGCACCATTACTTGTGATAGGATCGGGAATTCTGTGCCTTGTATTGTGATCCCTTATTAAGATAGACCTAATTATTGTCTGCTCTTGTTCCATATTTGGGAAGCAAAGAGCTGGGAAATACCAGACAACTACATGGATTCTATTGTCCTGACATGTCCGTGTCCATGGCCATTCTCATTTCATGCTGAATCAGCTGCTAATAAGAGAGTCTTGTGAAGGTGAGAAACATATTTTTGGCGAGCATGCATCTTACAGCTACGGTGTTGTGCTGCAGCAATGACGCTTATTGTTGTGCTATATTCAGCAGCTCAATGAACTTGGTCGTCCTCATATAAGAGAAGGGCTTGCAAGCTCTAGATCGAGTCCTTATCACCTTCATCGCTTTACTTTCTTTATTCGTTTCACTTTTACTGCTCACTTTCCTTAAGTTCCTGAGGCATTGACTGCCATTCCACTGTCCTTCACATTGCGGCTGCTCACCGACGCATCACACGCAGTCATGAGATTCGTCACGTTCTCCACGCTCATTCTCTCTTCTCTTGTTTTGGCACGTCCAAGCCTTAGGCAACGTCAGTCAAGTGGTTTCCAGTTACAGAATGGTTTAGACGCTATCAACCTAAAGTATGCCCAGTTCATCCACGATTACACCTGCTTGTCTGATCTGTTGTTATAGCAATCAGTTTGCGTCGCTAACCACCAATTCTTCCTGTTCGTCTGGCAACGCTTGTGTCGATGAACAATTTGCCCAATGCGTCAACGGACAATACGTCCTATCGCCCTGTGGTCCTGGTTTGATGTGAGTTTCATTGTTATCTCTCGGAACAGGGAAATAACCCATCAATCTTAAGTTGCGCAGCATTGCCATTAGTAAACTCGCCTGGAACGAACGTCACCTGCACGACGCAGACCGATCTAAGTGCGTGCATTGCCGCCACTGGAGCGACCAATGGTGCCACTCCAGCTAATACAACTGCTACGCCATCTCCTACAACGACGTCAAATGCCGCAGTTCCGACCTCGTCTGCTTCCGGCTCATCCAACTCAAGCATTTCTCAAACTTCTTTGCACGCTTGTATCTTCTGTGATCGCCTCAAACTTCTCGCAAAACGGTTTGAACACAAGCACTTCAGAGGCTAGCGAAGTGGCATCGCTTACTTCTACCAACAACTTCATCAATTGGTGTGCTACCGTCAACTTTCCCGTCACCAATGGACAACAACTTCAAAGTGGTTCTTGCAATCCTGCTCCGATGGGCGCGATTCCTTCCACCTCTAACATGCCAAGTGCCAAGTTTGTCACGCCTACCAACTTCGCTATCCTCTCGTCGAACACTACCTTCCAAATCACATTGGCCGTCAAGAACTTTGAGACGGGCTTTTTTGTCAATCCGGACACAAATTACTACTCGGCACCGCAGCAACTCGACTCAACCACTGGTCTTATTCAGGGGCATGCGCATGTCGTCGTCGAGGCCCTCGAATCACTCAACCAAGCCACACCTACAGACCCAACTCAATTCGCATTCTTTGTAGCATTGAACAGCAAGGCTGACCCTAACGGTTATTTGTATGCCAACGTTACTGGTGGTCTTCCGGATGGCACTTACAGGATGTCGACCATCGTGGCGGCCGCGAATCACCAACCTCTAGCGCTGCCTGTTGCCAAGCGTGGCGTTTCAGATGATATGATCTACGTGAGTTTGGGGTTTCGAGCATCCATTGTGAAACGCAATTTGACGTGTCACATTCTAGTTTACTGTTGCCGACGAAAGTCAGAATAATAGCACCACAACCACGCCTCCTGTTCAGACGCCTCAACCCACTCAACCTGCTAGCACTTCTCCCGTCGCCTCATCTACCGCTGCGACTCCCACACAGACCGCTAGTCCAGGAAATACAGATGACCCGTGCGATGAGCTGGACTAGCCGGCGCAACGCTGTCCTCTTCAGTTGTGAGTTGAGAAGTGGTTGAACGACTGTACCAACTATCTACCTATCTTGGCATCATTTTTGCAAACACACATTTGTATCGTTATCTCAATCATTGAAAAGTTGTAGCAGTCAA
Organism: Chiua virens; assembly: GCA_019787685.1. NCBI lineage: Eukaryota > Fungi > Basidiomycota > Agaricomycetes > Boletales > Boletaceae > Chiua > Chiua virens. The sequence continues at coordinate 2,181,491 of JAHNUO010000006.1, read as the reverse complement.
TTACATGTAACAGTTTTGAAAAGGCAACAAGGGATTACTGTATTATACTAAATAAACAAGCACTTTGCAAATAACTCCGCTTCAGCCGCTCCAATCATTGAATCCAAGTTCTGAATCAAAAACTATCGGCGTGACGAACTCAATAGCCCATCTCATCCTCGAATTTACTCTGAAACAATGTTTACCGACATCTTTTGTTGATAGGACAACTCTTGAGATTCAAGAAACACGACCGTGACCAGAGAGTCTGACCTCCGAGCCATGCGGCGACGGTCACGCGTCAGACGCCGTATCTTTAGTGTCCGCATTGGCACGTCAGTCAGTGACAGCAATTAGTGAGTTACTGAGGCAATTACTATGCCGCGGATAAGTATCATATGTACTTGAGATTTGATACTTGGTTTGACGTGTCAGTTTTATTCTTCGTCCTTCAAACGTACGGATTGTGTTAGTGCCTCGGACACGACCGTGTTGGCAGTCATATCAAAGGTGCGTTTCACGGACGTGGCGCTTCGCTGGCACTTGTGCTCCATGAACCCCATGACTGACATTCGTTACCGATGTTTGGCCTCCGAAACACGTCCGTCAAGTATAAGAATAGGGCATGAACGCCATTATGACTCCTCGTTGCCTTTACTCGTGCGTTCTGTCCTTCTTCATTGCTCACATTCACTGGCATTCGTCGCCCAATATGATGAAATTTACCACACTGGCATTCTGTACACTGATCTTCTCATCTTTGGTTTTTGCACGTCAAGGTCCAAGCCTTCAAGTTGGACGACGAGCCACAGAGTAAGTGCGATCTCGAAATCTCAGCTACAATTACATCTAATGCGATTTCACCATTTTCGCCAGTGCTTATTCACACGTTACTACTACAACGACGAAGCACGCCGCAACCCCGACATCTTCCTGTGATCCCAGCTCGAGCACCTCAACTGATCCTCAGACTTCCCTGACTCTCCTGTCTTCTCTGATCGCTTCGAACTTCGCGCATAACGGTTCGAGCGGCGGCACAACTGCTTCACGCATTTCCACGAACAACTTCATCAACTGGTGTGCTACGGTTGACCTTCCTATCACCAATGGCCAGCAGATCCATAATGGTTCTTGCAATCCTGCTCCGATGGGGGCCATACCTGCTGTCACAAAGATCCCAAGCGTCAAATTTGTCACGCCACACAACCTTGCTACTATCCTACCAAACACTACCTTTGAAATCAAATTGGCAGTCAAGAACTTTGCGACCGGCTGGTTCGTCAATCCAAATACGAACTATTATGCAGCACCTCAGCAACTCGATCCAACCACTGGCTTGATCCAAGGACATGTGCACGTCGTTGTTGAGGCCCTAGTGTCGCTCGCCCAGACCACGCCCACGGATCCAACCAAGTATACAGCCTTTGTGCCATTCAACGAGCCGGCTGATGCCGATGGCTATCTTCGTGCCAATGTGACCGGCCTTCCCAAGGGTATATACAAAATGTCTACCATCATGGCTTCGAGCAATCACCAAGCTTTGATGTTACCCGTCGCTGTTCGTGGTTCTTCAGATGATGCAATCTACGTGAGTGTAATGGCTCGGGGCACTCGCCAGGAAAAGATGATCTGACACATCGCATTTTTAGTTGACTGTCTCCGCCACTGTGGCAGGCTAATGTACCACCACGACGGCCACAGACCCCACCCACGCTTTTCAATTTGTCCTCCCTGCTATCACGCCTGCCGTCTTTGGTTTCTCAGAGACCACTAGCATAAGAAGGACAACAGGGCTGTGCCGTTAGGCGTACCTGCCAACACAACACCAACTTTTGACGTTTTTTTGGTAGATTAGAAATTAAAATCATATCCCATACATGACGATTGGGCTTTTTCAATCTTCTACTGTGTCCACCGTCGCTTCTCTCGGTATCCATTATGTCGTTCCACTTTATATACACGGAACGCTACTAGGACCCACGAGCCGCCGTCATGATAATGCCGCGGCCTTTCTCGACAGCCTTGTTTGGTAGATCTCATACCGTGATTGCATGTCTTTCCTGATCTGTTTATCGTTTGGTAGATTGAAGGAGTGATTCTTTCTCATTTCCCTGACAGTGTGGTCTGATCGAGGTGTGCATTGGTGAACATTCAAACCTGCCAGCGAACCGACGTTCAACGACAAGATTATCCTGATATGGATAAGGATCGGCCCCGCGGTGGCGACGGGCCTATTCCCGCCACTTTATATAATTTGAATCACTTCCTACTTTCCGCTAGCTTCCTCTGCTGCAAGCTGTAGTCAATTTCTGGGTTTCCTGCGAGCTCTCGCGCACCACCTTGCTTTTTGTGTGTCTTTATCTCCATCGGTCTTACTCATGGTAGTGATGAATGGTAACGAAGTGCAGTTTTTTAAGACCATGTCGAGGAACACCGTCATCATCAAAGTCCCCGCGACCTCTGCCAACATCGGACCAGGCTTTGACGTGGTAGGGCTCTCGCTCTCACTATATTTGACTCTCACCGTCAAATTCGGGTCTCCCTCGAGTGACCTTGTGGAAATCACTTACTCCGGAGAAGGTGCCGACGAAGTTCCCCTCGATCCCTACCGAAACCTAACGACACGTGTCGCACTCTACGTCCTGCGTTGCAACAACCATCGCTCGTTCCCTCCAGAGCTCGTCAGCATCCATGCCGACAATCAAATACCCTTTGGTCGCGGACTGGGCTCCTCGGGCGCAGCCGTCATCGCGGGCGTTCTCCTTGGTAACACCCTCGGACAACTCGATTTGTCGCGCGAGCGGATGCTTGACTATGCGCTCATGGTCGAGAGGCATCCGGACAATGTGACAGCCGCGCTCGTGGGTGGTTTTGTCGGATCGTACCTTCGAGAGCTCGATCCTGTCGCTAGCGAGGCCGCCCAAGTGCCGCTATCCGAAGTGTTGCCCGAATACCCTCCCGATGCGGGGGAAGAGTGGGGGTTGTCTCCACCTGTCCCTCCATTCGGCATCGGACATTTTGTTCGCTTCGGTTGGAATCCTGCTATCAAAGCCGTGTCAATCATACCTCGATTTGAGCTGAGTACTGCAAAGGCGAGAGAGGTATTGCCCACAGAATACTCTAGAAAAGATCTCGTGCGTATCCAGAATGAAGATATAACAACCGTCCAAATTGGTTGATAGGAGAATTAGGTTTTCAATATGCAACGCCTCGCTGTGTTGACCACCGCACTCGGACAGTCACCTCCGGACCCTGAGCTTATTTATGAGGCGATGAAGGACCGCGTCCATCAACCGTATCGAAAAATGCTAGTGCGTAATATAGTTCGCAAGCACCTAATTTATTAAATGTTTCCTAGATTCCGGGCTTGCCAGAAGTAACGTCTTCACTTACCCCACAAACACATCCTGGTCTGCTCGGCATCTGTCTCTCAGGAGCAGGACCGACAATCTTGGCGCTGGCAACCCACAACTACGAGGCCATCGCAGAAGGGGCTCGCGCGATATTTGCGACACGAAACATAGAAGTCGACTGGAAGTTACTTGAAGTTGTTGGTGGAAGCGAGAGTTTTTCAGTAGAGGCAAACTAGAGAGGACTAGATGAAACCCCGATTTGTTGTGGCCGCTGCCCATTCCCGTCAAAAATATCCGTCAGGATGCATCATTTCGAATATCTAAGAAACCACACAAGTCACACTAAGGAGGGGGATCCTAGCGAAGGCATATCGATAAAGAATGACATTGCTGCGATAGGCTAGGGTAATTATTGAACACTATACTGACATACATGGATCCAAGGTATTATGCCTCCGGGTATCCTAAACTCCGTTATATCTCATCACATCTAGCCTCTAGCATTCAGACAGACGGCCCTCATGGCGACCAGTGATGCTGAGCTTCCATCGAAAGGCAAGTCGACCGTGAACATGACATCGCTGCGATCACTATTCAAGTAGACCGGCAGCGTCACCAGATTACTCTGGTCAACAGCATCCTCTTCTTGCACCCAACGAATCTGGGATGCATTCAGATGAACGGCCTCGCCGTCGTTGAGCACGAGCTTCCCGACTTCTGCATCCCATGCAGCGCCTTCCAATGTCAGGCCTGAGACCACGATCATTAGACAACCAACGCAAGGCAACTACTTCAAGGACTCACCATCGACGATGAAGGCGCCTGGATTGCTCATTTGGCCAATGTCTAAACGTAGGCTCAATGTTTCCAAACTCCAGCGCTTGCGATGGGCCACAGCCTGACGCGTCGCGGTAACATATGCTTCTGGGAAGAACAGTCCCCCAAGCCAAACTTCGACGTTAGACAAGGATTGTTGCATCGATGTGATCCCGTCCAATTGAGCCAGGCGACGAGCAAGGTCCGGAATCCACTCCGACACCGACATGGCCTTAGGAACCTTGTATCGTCTCCAGTGCGTCGGAATCGTGCCTTGGTTGTAGGTTCAGTCCAGAGTAAGACAATAAGTAGACAGCGGTAGGTTCACCTTTGGTAAGAGAGCTCATCAAAGCCCGGAGGTGATTGGTTTGTTTCAGTTCACCCTCGCAGACTTTGACGACATCTATGAGGTCCTTGCGAACCTGATCAAGTAACTTACGTCCGATGAAACCCTCCCGGAAGAATAAGCGATAAAGTGGATCCTGATTGTCGCCAGATTGTTTGGGCAACGTATTCAGTGACTACACCAAAGGGTCAGCAATGACCATTCATTCCGGGCAATGGGCTCACCGATGGAAGCTGGGCCAACCATTCGCGACAGCGCTCGTGTAGATTACGCATCCATGCAGGCTGCTGTGATGACTGACTCTTGGAGGGACTACCGGAACTTGCGACGTCTTCCTCATCATCAGCCAGGGTTCGCATCTTCCGTAGCTTGCTGAGCAGCTCGTTTCCTACGACCAAGTCAGCTTATGTGCGTTCCGAGCTCAGCTAAAGTTGACGCACCTTGTGCGACAGCGATCACTCTCTCAGCGGTTGGCGGCAGAGTCAACCATGATGGTGGCTCGCGGTCCGGTAAGCCTTGCACCCACGCGAGGAAGTGTTCAAGTTTGGTGCCATCAGGCGCTTCAAGGACCTGACTACTATTGATACTCGGCACCAGGTTGAAATCCACGTTGTAAGCTGCCGGGGTAAAGAGTTTATCGACAAAGGCATCGAGAATGCGTTGATCAAAGTCGCTGTCGACACGCCCACCATACACTGATTGTTTGATGAGCGTCCGAAGCGCATCCCATGGAATCGTGGCAGGGTCAATATTAGCCCTCCCTTTGGCAACGGCGTTGAGCCATGTGTCAATGGTGCCAAAGGCAGAGGCCATATCCGAGTCGTTAAAGTCGTAAGTTTTGCTCCATCCCAGTGGAACGTATCGTAAGCGTTCTTGTACAACTGCATGGAACCATGCAAGGAGGAAATACAGTCGGACCTTCTCCGCAGGCCCTTGAGCAAGGCGTTGAGGGGAGATGGATCCCAGAGAATCAAGCAAGTTAGCCTTCACTCCTGGTGGAGGCTCGTTCATGATGATGCGAGATTGTCGAAGAATATTGACAGGAATGGATGGGTTGGCTTCCATGGTCAGGAAAAGACGAAGTTGCGGTGAGGATTGAGAGTTTGTAATTTCTTCTCTAGCTGTCCTAGCCATGAAGGGGCCAAATGAACGTTCTTGAGGAGGACCCACGTCCCTTGTCTTGATGCCGCGGCGATGGCTTGATCTGCAAGAGTAAAGCCCTCCTGAGAGCCCATAGCAACTGAGGATGATCGCGCTCCAACGGTTTGTATGAGGTGTTCAACGCGGTAGCTAGCATCATAGCCGGTCACGGATACCAGGGCAAGTGGTGTTTTAGCCGGGACCTCGTTTGCAACCATAACACCAAGGTCGAGTTCAGAAGACAACTCATTCTGAAAGACGGTGCGAACGAACAACGCGGTGGATTGCAAGAGACGATCAGGTCGCAAGCACTTGACAACAAGCATGGAACGAAGTGCCTCCACAGCAGCTGCTTACACGTCAGAACACGAGAATGCTTGGAAATTGGGAAACATACGCGTGCTCGGCTCCCATGGTGAAGGAACGATCATTTCCGGACTTGACGACTGTAAGAAAGTAACCCAGTCTTCCGATCGTTCGAGGATGCTGTTAAGGACAGGCTTGAAGAGACTTTGTTTCGCGTAATCCTCGAGGTGCATCATCTGGTCTGGAGAGAGTACGGACGGGACATGATGCTCGGCTGAAGAGGAGTTTGGCTTTCCGACGATTCCCTGGCCGCTTTCGAGCAAGAACTCAAGCTCATCGGCAATATCCTCAACGCATCGCAGCTTCACTTGAGCCAAAAGTACAGCAAGCATGACATGATCGCGGTGAAGCAATGCCCTCGAGGTTCGTTTGTACACAATCAGGAAGAGGTCGCTCAGCAAAATCTCGCGCCGTCTGTTGTAGTCGGTGACGTTCTTCAAGTTGGGGTTGTGATGCAGGACGTAATCGAATATGTCGAGGAAGAATCGGAGGGAGAATTGATAAAAGTGATTGGCGAGGTTGAGCTGCTCGAGAATGAAGAACACGGAACTGCAGGCCTGTGCCAATGGCAGGTATTCAGCAGTCACTTGCTCGACTTCCTTCATGACGATATCCGTCTCCTCGACCTTGCGTGTGATCTCTGCAGCTTCTCGTTTCAACGTTTCTAAGGTGCTTATAACTTTGTCGTCGTCCAGAATGTTTCCAGTCGACTCGTTCAGAGCTTGCAGGAGCAACTTTTCCAGCGTACGGAGACGAAGACGGAATTCGCCTTGGGCTTTCATGAGATCCGTTCTCTTACGTTCCGTATCAGGCCGTTCCACCTTGAGCACTTGATCCAAGGATTGACTTTGAAGACTGCTGCGTGTCATTGTAAAGTTGACGAACGTGACTCTGCTGCAGATGTCGGGAGAGAACTCGACCGATGGGTCACGAGTCGAGAGGAACATCGTGAACGCAGGCGAAAAGTCGATGTCTTGGTTACCGATGCGAATGAGGACACGGCCACCTGTTCTGCGAATCTCCTTGTTCAAGACAGCATTCAGGATAGGATCCAGATGCTCGACATCTTGGATGAGAATGGGATTCCCGAATCGCAGTGCACTCTCCAAGACTTTGAGGAATGCTTCGTCAAGGAAACTCGTGACTGTGATCTTGCGTTCCTTGTATTCGTTGAGCAAGAAGGTCGTCGCCTGACCAGTGGGATCGATGATCAACGGGTAGCGGTTGAATCGTTTAAGCATGATGGCATTCTCGGTCGTCAAATTGTCAGCTGGAAGCGATTTGGATTGCCAACTCAAGCGATCATCCGCGGTCGAGAGATATTCCGTCAATGAGAGTTCCGGTTTGAACTTGACGTTGGCTTCAAGAAGATGGTTTGACCAATCTTGCCACATCACCTCTCGGTAATGCTGGTCAAAGAAGCCACCGTATGCAAGGAACGCTGCAGAAAGCAACACATCGCCAACGATGGTGCTCATTTCCGCATCAAAGGTACGACTTCCGGACTCCCATCGTCCCTTCTCCGAGGACAAGCTTTCAAGGAGATTCATGCTACGATCAACCTTGCTCTGTACTCGTTCCATCTCTGATTTGATTGCCTGCGTTTCCGAGATGAGAAGCGCGTATTCTTCCTTGTACTTGACGATTTTCGCTTCCAATTCCGCGACGATGGTGATGATTTGAGCAGCTTGTTTCTTGGTCATCTCCGCTTGCGTTTCAAGCGATTGTACCTCGTTTCGCAGTGGCTCCACCTTGTCAAGAATTTCCGAGAAGCGAACCTGCGCGAGCACCCACTTCACAAGAGGACCACAGGCTTTGCTAGCACGTTGAACGGTCTCGAAGTTGAACGAAGGTCCGGCTCAAGAAGTCCTTCTTCATGAGCTCGCGTAGAGGTTTCGTCATCTGGTTGTTGGTGTCGAAATTGACGATCCTCTGGATGAAGTCGTCCCGACGAATGATACCCTGAACCGTGCGCCAGCTGTCGATCTTATGACCGAGGATCGTGCAGACAGATTCCATTGCAAGTTTGACGGCCTCTGGAGGATTGGCCATAGTCCTGACCTCTTGCAAGGTGTTGCCGCTTGATATTGCTGACGGCTGCTTGCGCGTCCAACACGGCAGGTTCTGCGTCGGCGAGATCGGCCATGACGACAGCACGTCGTTGTGCGATGTTCTTGTCCTTGCTCCACCAAAGCAGCCTGAATCTCGATAGATGCCGCCTTCTTTTGTTCAGCCTCCTGCTGGTCCGTTACCATGCGTCTCAACTTCTCGTTAGCTTCAGCAGTCCTTGGCTTCAAGTTGCGAGCGCTTCGTGGCCAGGCTCTTCCGAAGCTCCTCGACCTGCGTCACCGTGTCCTTGAGTTTGTCGAGACCAACGTGGAGGTGGCGTTGTTGTTCCTCAAGCTCGTCACGTTTCTCATTGTAGAGCCTGACGTAGTGATTGATACTAAACAACGTAAGTCAGGCCAATCGTTCATCTGGATAGAGTAAAAAGACATACAAATCGAGGTAGTGCCGGGGAGTGACATAATTATAACGACCTTGGCGGCGACTGATACGCTGGTTGATCTGGTGCATTGACATATGGACATAGACGAGGGCATTCACGATAGCGGTGCGATGAATAGGTGGCATGGAAAGCTCGCGGTAGGCAATAGGGAAGTTCACAGGCGAGGAGTAGGAGGCCAGGTCCAAGTCCAACGTATGAGTAAACTCCATGCCAACTTGGTAGAACGCTTGGTCTGACCAGTCACCGAACCAGTCAAGGACACACCGATTGAACAAGGCAGGTGACGTAGCAGCGCGGGATGCGAGACCATTCTCTGGCGGGTTCATGGTGAAGACGACATGGAGATTCTTGGCGACTTGCTGAGTGAACCACCGATATAATTCCTCGTGCGAGTCGAGCATGAGTCCGTCCCTCTGTGAACCTTCCTTACAAGCTGTCATCAAAGCAGCATGCTCGTCGCCCTCGAAGAGACCGGGTACTTCTGCATTGGCGAGAAGTGTATTCATGCGCTCCAGGAAACCCGAGTCAAGCACGTTGGATTCATCCATGATGAAGCAGATCTTTTCGCCTTTGCATCCAGCACGTCGCAGTACGGTACGAAGGTCATCGTCGAAATCTTCGCCAGTATACTTGTTGGAAACCTTGATCTGGAAGATACTTAGGCCATTCAACCAAGCAACGAAACGAGACAATGTCGTCTAAAAGTATGGTCAGCCTTGTAGTACAAACACTGAGAATCTTGCTTGCCTTCCCACTGCCGCTAACACCAATCAACAAGAGGTGACCCTGAACTTGGCGGAACACAGCGATCGATCCTGAGGACATGATCGAGCACGTCAGTTGAAAAGAACAAGAGGCACGTCCAGCTCTTCCTCATAGAACACGCGCAGACGAGCCTTGGTGTATTCCCGGAGAACTTCTCTGTCCACGGGAATGTAGTCCTTCGAGGTCCAATTGGAGAAGAGAATGGGTCGGCTCAATGCTTCATCGCGATTAATTGTCGGGAAATGTTCTATGGCAGCAAGGTCAATGTGTTCGTCAGTCCAGTGTTTTTCTTCCTCCGTGACAAGACGATCTTGGAAGAGACGTAACTGCCTCGTGAGCCCAGACGCGCACCAAGCCCTCTACAGATAGGATCTCGAGGGGACGAATGGCTTCATAGATACCTCGTACCCATCTGGTAAGTTCACGAGGACTGTAGACGTAGTGAGCCTGGATATCGGAGGTGAATCGTTTCTGCGAAGCGAGGTAAAAGGAAACCATTGCATCTGTGAGAGGCTCGGCGTATGCGCGTAGCGTTGGGATGACCTTGAGAAGGGCACGATTATATGTACCATAAATTTGCTTGAGCGAGACCTCTCCTGGGTAGTCGACCATGATAAGCGGAGCATGTCGGAGGAAACGGTGACTGAGGGGAACACGACCGGGATCGGTAGGCGGGTTACATGCACCAACAAACTGGATGCGTTCGAGCTTGACCCATGACATGTCGCTGGCGCGCCAATATCCACCAGATTCGACCAATTGACGCAAGAACGAGATAACTCGCTGGGTACCATACTTGTCTTGGGCGGGCAGATTGATCTCATCACAAAAGACAACCAACCAGCGACCGATCTGAGCTGGCGCAAGGATGACGCCGTTAGGTGTCTTTCTGTATTCGCAGTATTGCTCAAACGTCTTCAGAATGAGCTCTGGGGTGGTAGCACTAGAAAAGTTGAGGCCGACCACCTCCATGTCCGGTAGCTTGCGAAGCGCGCTGAAGAGCGTCATGGTCTTCCCTGAACCCGGAGGTCCACACAACATGAGAGGCTTGTGCTTCGGAGAGCCAGGAGTAGAGGACCTCTTCGTGGCGAACGGTATCCATGGTCGGAACGACGACGTCCGCCGCAGTAACCGAGTGCGCATCGATTTCGATCGAGGGAACTTTAGACTGCCAAGCGATCCAATCTCCAGTAGCAATTTGTACATCAAAGTCAATGAGAGATGCTTCAGCAGTCATTGGCGGTAGGTCGATGGCAGTTTGTTTGCGTAAGAATTCGCCCATCTCCGCACGTAAATCCAGTTTGGCGTCACCAGAAAATGCCCAGATAATACTGACAAGTAAGCGTTTGGTGACATATTGTTCGACCTTCTCAGGTGGGAGAGGGAAATCCGAGTGTTGGATGTTGTACTCGATGATGTTACGTGCAATCTTGTTGAGCAATGAGAAGAGCGTATGAAGGGCGCGAGTAGTGGTGAAATCCATGATGTGATCGATGGAGTCTGCGAATTCGAGAGCAGAGCTGACGAGTTCTCCATCTGCGAAGTAGCGCTCAAGTATATCGGCAATCTGGACTTGAGTGGCAAGGTGAGTAGAACCCGATGTTTCAGTGCCGAGGATGTCAGCACGGCGTCCTGGTATATCAATCGCGTCCTCATCGTCCGCATCCAAGGGTACTGATGAGAGTGTGTTCAGGTAGTGGCGATAAACCATGGAAGGTTCAATGACATCCTCGCTGAACCAAATCATGCCACAGCGACTAACGGTAGCAAGAGTCGCATAGCGCAAGTGCTCGACCTCGAACATGATCCGGACATTGGGAGGCAGGTTCAGACGTTCGCCGTTAGGGAGCGTAAGTAGCTTGTTGTCATCAAGAACACTGGAAAATGATAAGCAAACCACTCCATCATTCAGTAATGAACCCACCTGTTCAAGTTCTCAACCCACTCCGGATCTACGTCACCATCAAATATAATCCAGTGTCTCTTGGAGCTCTCGCCGCGCACGTCATCCACAATCTTGCGCAAGATATGCGTGAACAATCCATCATTCCATTCGCGCGTGGTTGGATCGAGCGTGCCGTAGAGCGCGTCCTTGTGGATTGCTTTGGGATCGATGACATACGCAACACCTTCGGTGCCATCCAGCCTCTCCAACGCCGCAAGGAGAACTTGCCATGCATTTGTTTTTCCAGTGCCGGAGGGGCCGACCATCATAAGACCATGTTGGATCTTCTGGATCTGATAAAGCTGGAGAATCTTGGCGATCCATCGTTCACCGTCCACGAGCCGCTTCTCGGCACAGACCTTCAATATCTGCTCGCGAAGCGCTTCCAAATCGACGGGGATGTAGTCTGTGCCAGGGAAGACATCTGCAAGCAAGCTAGAAGCGATTCAATCTTTAGCAAGCGATGAATTCATGGCATTGTTAGCCCTCACCTGGTAAGCAAAGGAACATCATCAGCAACCAACTTGGGTACGATCGTCTCCGTAACACTCTGGATAACAATGATCTGTTCAGAGACGGAGTCCGAGAGTCCATTGACACCATCTGCATCCTCCGACTTGGCGTTCTGTAGACGTTCGCGCTTGAGGATACCTGCACTGGCAAGTACAGCCTTCAGCGCACGCAAACCAAAGTCATAATGGGGTTGAGGCGACAGCTGCTCATCGCACAGATTGAAGAAAGGTACGATTTTAGACGCCAGTGATTCAGCTGTTCGGAAACCTTGAGAGAAAAGCATGACTTGAGCGATGAGCTCGCGATCAGGTCTCGTCATTGCCATCCTGCGTAACTGGTCAGAGTAGTCATTTACGCGGCAAAAAAATAAACACACGGTCGGAAAAGTTTTGTCAAGTTTGGCGGCAGAGTTGAACGACCAGCGTAATTGGGGTTAGTAGTTATAAAGATGCCTGGCCGCTGAATTTAGCAGGACTTGATTACAGATTTGCAAAAAAAACGTACCAATATTCTTGTTGATCTTCAAACTCTTCCCAACAAGCTCGATCTCTGTGTTGGGATTCTTGGCGAGAGCAACTAGTCCTTGTTGGATGCTCTGCACCTGTTGCGACACAGCGCTCAAAATACGTTCCTCCAGTCGATTAAACTCGTCAAAGCATCCCCATGCCCCGACCTGGCAAAGACCAACGAAGATGCGACCCATGGCCTGGAAATCGAATGTCTCATCACAGCAAAATACCAGCACGAATCGACCAAGCTGAACTCCAAGGGCCTTGACAGATTCGGTTTTACCTGGAACCGCTTATTAGACAACAAGTCAAATACAAGGACTCGGCGGAAATACCTGTGCCAGCTGGACCGAATGGTGAACCACCGAGCTGACTATCCAAGGCCTGCGTGAGGGTAAGGTATACCCGATCCGTCAAAGGCGTTTGCACGAGGCGGTCGGGAACACCCAAATACTCCCACCCGTAGGGGAATGTCGCATTCGCGACTCGGATAGCTAAACGGTCCAGAGGATTCTCGGCTGACCGTTCCAAGTAGAAACGCATTTGCGATAGCCATGTGAAAGCTCTGGTGTCGGCAACGCGTTGTTGGATGAGAGCGCGGGTAACGTCTCGTTGGTGGACGAGTTCTGTAATAAGATGCTCGCATTTACGACGGGTGACGGGGCCAAGCTTCTCGTAAAACAATATCGGCGAAGTAGGTCTAGAGCCTGAGAAATAGGTTTCGAGCGGTCCTTCGGGAAGCTTCCCTGATTCTAGAGAACCCTCGACAGATGTGGTCCAGGCAACCTGAATCGCCAATGTGACGAGTTGGGCGGGATACTTCTCCATCCAATACATGAGCTGATCGAGGTCGAGCGGGGTTCCAGTACCGTAGAATGATTGCAGTTCACCAACGGCGTCACAAAGTAAGTCGGCCAAAGAAATTTGCATCAAAGACTCCAGCCGAGCAAGCCAGTCGTTGATCTTGGGATAGTCTTTCAAGAGAATCGGCCCACTGAATTGGACTTCCTCCCCCTCGCGCGAAGCCATTCCTTGGATTTCGGTCAAGTCATCGTCAAGCTTGATTGTGGAGATGCCAGCAAACATCTTTTTGAGGTGCTTCATAATGCGCAGGATATCTTTGCTATTACCAATGATCTCCAGCAAGTCTTCGTCACCAACGAAGTAGAATCGAGGGAACGACGAGCGCTCGCGTTCAAGGTATTCACCAAGGGCCTTTTGGATTTTATTCAAAAGGTCAGCGAGGCGCTCCAAGCTCTTTTGTATCCCTTGGATATTCATGACGTCGACAACAAACGGTGACTTGTACACCTTCTTCATAACGGTCAAGAATTCGGCATTAATGTTTTGGAAACGAGCACTCTCCACAGGGAGAAGATGCTTGATGTCTGCACTCCCAGAGAAGATGCCCTCCAAATAAACCCACTGGCGCTGTACGTCGATCCACACGTCTTTAGGAAAGTGAGCCATTCATCCAGACAAGATAGCGCGCTCATCTTACCGAATAACACGTGGACCCTGTTCAATTTCTCTTCCCAGGAACCAGCCTTTCATGGAGTCAGCACAGAGACAACACGTTAATTGGAGTAGTACCTCTTCCTCAAAGACTGCCACAAAGAAGTGAACTCGATGAGATTTCCGTTATGTGTTTTATAAACGCACCTTTGTAGTAGGGAGAAAGCTTCATCGCTGTCAACGAGTTCAAGTTCTCGCTACACTTGTTGAAAAGGTCATCCCAGCCTCTGACACCAGACGTGAACAAGATGTCACGAGCGGAATGAATATGGATGGTTCCCACCTAATAAGTCGACATTTATTCTGGTAGTTTACCAAGTCTAAGTGTAGTTGGTCCAAATTTCCTTGACCTTGCTTGATATACTCTTCGAGAGCCATCTGCATGACGTTAATACACTATGGGCGACAGAACCATGGAATCGTCGTACCTCTCCTTGTGCTTGTACGATGACTTCCCGTATAATAGATTCATTCTTTTTCAAATCCAAGTCATAAACGTTACCTAACGTCATGCTGTCTACATGGGTCAGCAAAAGCATGAGTAGAAATGCGAGACACTTACACAGGGAGACTAATCTGCGAGGGCAGTCGCAAGACTTTGAACAACTGCTTCCAATGTCTATCCTTCAACGCCTCAGACTTCAAGTCGGAGATGATCGAATTTGACTTTAAGAGTCCTCTGAGTACGTCTTGGACGTATTCGAACGCTGCATACTGCCGCATGCGAGTGGGCATGTCCTTGGTCGAAGACAAGAGTCCGTCAATCTGCTGTCTCAACTTCCTCGGCTGCACAGTCGCCCACGACATCTCTCGAAGCTCTCCAATCTGGCTCCAAACGCCGGAAAGCGCTGTCCAGACAGCCTTGAGGTCCTTCAATTCTTCAAACACGGGTTCCAAACGCGTGTGACGCGTCAACTCGAGGTCGAGTGCCTCTTTAGCCCTGCATACAAGGTCGTATTCTTCCTTGACGCGGTTGAGCTTGCCTTCAAACACGTTGATGGTGTTCATGGCAGTATCGGCACGCATACTTCCCTGCACAGGACGCGTCTGCTCCCATTCTGCGAGGATATCGTTGATCTTGTTCTCCACGATCTTATCCTCTGCGACGATCTTGAGCTGAAGCCCAGCTGCAAACAAGGATCTACGTCAGACGCAGGAGCACACGATGCGAAGCGGCTTACCGAGCTGTTCCTGAATGGAATCATTCTTGCGTTTGAGAATTTCGTTGTATGCGCTCCATTCGCCTCTAAGCTGATCACTGTAGAGCCATTCCTCGGGGAATTGGTATCGAAAACGTTCGAGGGTCTTCTCGCCGTTGGCGCAAAGTTCTATCATGGGACCCCATGTCTTGGTCTTGCGTTTGAGGTCTTGGACAAAGGTGATGAAAGTGACCGCGGCTGCGGTGGAAGAGTTGGAGGGACTGAACGCCTGATTGTATGCGGTGAGCAATGCTGCTGCGGACGAGCGAACAAGGGCATACTTGCCTCCATGTTTTAAAAGGTCGCAGTGAAACTTTGACCCACTCGAGCGGACGCGTCTACCTGAAATCGGGTGGGAGCGTCTTACGTAATCTCGGCTCGTCGCTGTCACGCGCGTCGTCGACGCTTGCAAAGATCACTCGATCACTCTGCCAGCCATGTCGGGACGTCAACAACGGGTGATGGTTCAACCCATCGTACGCGCAGCTTCTCCATTGGCCGTGTCTTTGTGCTGACCACCATCACAGAATGTTATCTTCAAAAACCTGCAGCAGGTCACCTTGTTCAGCGTCTTTCGTCTGCGCATCACTGACGACGCCATCTACAGCGGACAAAAGTCGTGATATGGTTGTACGATAACATCGAGATGCGAATCGAAGGGCGCATCATTGTACGTCCGTCTGATGCGTCACACTTCCAACATTGAACCGTGACTTGCAAAGGCGATGGGTTCATTCCTCTTCATCCTTGTTATGTTTTCTGGTCTATTTTGAACTTTGTGCGCTGATGTTCTTTTCGTGCAGGGTTTCGACGAATTCATGAATGTTGTCATTGACGAGGCAGCAGAGGTGTATGTCAAGGATGCAAAACCGCGACGGGAACTAGGTACGCGTACTTTGTTTACCTCTTTCCATCCTGATACGCTAACCCACCTTGTAGGCCGCATTCTTCTCAAAGGTGATAACATTACTCTCATCCAACAAGTGGCATAATAAGCCGCAAAAAATTGTGCATTGTTGTATATTACTTTGTGGTACATAGACAATGTCAATATTGTTATCTATAAGTTGTAGATGGGTAGCATCCGGGTCAAATTCAACCCTTGCCTACATAATGGACACTCTGCCTTTTCCCTTCCCCAGTTCACGATACAGTTCCAGCAAAATAAGTGTCCGCACTCCGTCGCACAGCTATCAGTCCTCTCTTCCAAGCAGAGTGTACACGTCCGGCTGGCCCTCACTCGAGTAGGTATAGCGCTGACATCCAAGATGGTGTTTTCGTCTTCTTCGGCAGGCTTCACGGGTGCATTCTCCAGATCCACCGGCTCGAGGATGGTGCTTACAAGTCGGTCATCGATGAACATCTCCCGTGTCTCATCAAGGCTGCGTTTCCCACGCGACTTCTCACTATCGTCCTGGACACGAGAGCGTAGATAACGGATAAGCCGATAGAGCAGGCGGATGAGGATGAGGATCCCAAGGAGAGAATACGACGGCGGCCGTACGTGTGGGTTTTCCGGCGTGGATGAAATCTGCGAATATCGCTCGTTTGAGTAACTGCAACCCATGGCAAAGGACTAGGATAATCACATGTTGGATGCCTAGTATCCGCTTGGTCAGGTCGTAGTATGTTCCTCGGAGGTAGAATATAGCAAGGTTGACCTCCGCAGCCACCTCAAGACCCATGGGCAGTACGCGTAGGGCACGCGCGGCCTGGGGAGATATAGAGCTAACATGGGAGCCCCATTTCGCAAGGATATACGAGGGCAGAGTCGGAAGAAGAACGAGGGCTATCCGAAAAGTTCGGGAAGGCACTCTGCCACTATACGCGGAATGCTGCCAGATATCGGTGTATTCCTCTCCGAGAGTCTGTACGGCTTCAGAGTCATGTAAGCGAGCAGTGCCATGCTGGAAGAACACTGCGCACCTCGACCGATTGTCAAGCCATAATAAAGCAATTTTAGAACAAGATCGACCTCTTTGTCCCACCTCAGGAGCCATCTCGTTCCTAGAGAATGAATGAGAAATGCCAACATGCAGAAAATGAAGCCTTACCCAACCAGGCGCGCAGTACCGAGTCGGCTTGCTCCTTGAACGACAAGATGTGAAATAAATCTCTCTGGTTTGCTCTGACTGTATGGAAGTGAGACGGTGAATAACGATGTAAACCGAGTGAACACACTGATTTGGGCCTGTCGTGCGCGAGGGAATGAAGGCAAGATTAGAGCCATGAATGGAGTGGGTCACCGGAATCGGGTGTCGGACTAGACTCCGTACACTGCTCTCGCGTCCACCATATAGCTTCTTCCCTTCATGGCAGCACGAGTTCCCCGAGCACAAGAGCCCACCGTCTGGCAAAAACGTGAGTGATACAATCAAAACACAAAGCAACTAAATTTTCTGACTTCATGGATGCTGGAAACGTGCAGTAAAGTACGTCTTCTCCCCTCCGCGACGCCTTGGAGCTAAACGCGATCATATGTGCCGATAGAATGGGCGCCCTTATGGGCGGAGGCGTTGGTCTTACGATTGGGTTCATTTTTGGCTCATACAGTATCCTCAGGTGAGACTCTTCGCCACACACATGCCGACTGAACACGGACCTTTGGGTCAACAGAGGTGGCGCTGGTCCCAGAGGACTTCTAGCAACGCTCTCCCAGTATATGCTCAGTAGTGCAGCAACGTTTTCGTTTTTCCTCGCCATCGGTTCCGTACGTATCAAGTCTCTCAGTTGTGCGCTGATAGTCTCACGTGTGGTGTGCATTCAGGTCATCCGAAACGATGCGCTGCTTCCACCGCATCTGCAGGCTGTACAAATGCAGCTTCTTCCACCGCTTGTCCGGTCAAGGGCAGAGGGTGCGATGCTCATACGTGCCCGCTGGGACGCGGAGAAAGCACGAAGAACAATCGTTCCTTCTTGAGTACTTGTACTTATGAGATCTAGATACATGTATCTGACGCATAGCGGCTCAATTAGCAAAACGGTGGACCTAATGGGCGTGACTAAGATACATGCGTGGTATGTATGCAATGGCGGTATGAAGAATCTAGCATGGACACGCACGGCGTGTAACGAATCACCGAGTCGATCGGTGCGTGACTTGGACATAAAACGCATGTGTGGGCGGAAACGAAGCCCTCTTCGTATTCGCAGGCATACCGCAGCCGCGATGGCCACGATAGGCAGAGAACTGAAGGGTGCACGAGCCATGAAACCGAAGCTGGGTGTAGGTCAGCCGACTAGGCTTGTCAATTGTTGCCATAGCCGTTTTAGCCTGCCTGACTTTGGCTTTGATCTAGAGGTATAGGCGTCTGCCAGCGACGCGCCATAGGACAAGTGATATGGGCCGGAAATAGGGGGACGTGGCGGGGGAGATCTCTTCCACCACCTTGTGAACCAGCGGGTTGGCTCGGGCGGATCGAGAGGAGAAGGTGGAGAACGGAAAGGATCGTTACAGTAGATGTCATCTTCGTAGTGGACGGTGGGTGCGTCGACGAACTTTACAGAAGGTAGAGTGCGTCTCTTTTTACGACGAGTGGATTTCGTAGTCGTGACCATCGAGATGCCAGAATCATGTCTTGTAAGGATCGACTTGACAGGGACGGCCGAACGCGTGTGTGCGGTGGAACAAGAGCCGATTGAAGACACACTTTGCCGTGCACGGGATACGCCACCATTGTGCGAATCAGAAGAAGGCGACCGTCTAGATCTCGAATACGGGGAGGGACTCTGGGGCACGTGAGAGAACGCGGATTCGAGGAGGATGCTTTTCGGGCGAACAAACGTCTCGGGTGTGGGTGGGGTCTGAGGGAAAGGAATGGGTAAGAATGGGGACATTGAAGACGAGAAAGAGAGACTGACGAGAACGTAACGAAGGCTGTGAGGCATGGCACGATACTCGTCATGCTCGGGAATGACATCCTGGCGGCGGCGGTCGAGATCAGCGGGGTGTGTCGTCATCGGTGAGGGTGCTCACGGGGAGATCGCTGAGGGAGATGACGGGGGATAGCTCGGCGGGAGACTGGGAAAGAGTTGGGATGGATGGATGTGGATGAGGAGAAGAACGTACATTGACTATGGAATCTGTTTCGAGCCAATCGGTCAGTAGGTGTTCGTAGGATGACTGGAAACGGGTGTAAGGGGAGGGGAGGGGAGGGAGGAAGAGATACGGACCTTGTTCATGGTGGGAGAACACAAGGGGAAGTGAGACAGAGAGATAGTAAAAAAAAAGAATGCCTGCAGGCAACGGCGTGTTTTGTGACATGAGACAAAAATTTGGTACTCAGAGTGTAAACGGCGTGTCGACGTGCAACCCGCTCCAGATACCCCGAACCGACTCGGACATGCTCTCAACTATCCGCCCTCTTTTTAACGCCTTGATCTTCGCTCCAGACGAGTCCAATATGAGTTGCACCTTGCTCTCTACCCCGTTCACCTCCAGTCGCTGCAGGGGTATCACCTTGTCCCGTCCGTTCACTGCCAGCAAGTCAGTGGGGCAGCGGAAAGGGGGGTGCGACGCACCAGTAAAAGCCGCGCGCGATGGGTTCATGACCGTTGCGCTGCTTGACCACGAATTCGACGTGTGGGTTTTCGCGGGCGAGGCGTTCCATGTCTTTTGAGATGAATATGCGTGTGTTGGCGGAGGAGGGGCCATGCTGGCAGAACTCGAGGACGACTTTGCGTATGGAAGGGACGAAGGCGGCGTGTCCGTTGGCGGGTGCGGAGCGTAGCTGTGCCCTTAACAGAGTGGACGCCATGGTCGACGGTGAGCAAGACACGGCATTGTCGGCTGAGGGGTAGTCTGAGATTGAAAAAGTGTAAACTCCGATGCGCGTTCATACCGAGCGCGCGACTCGCCTAGAATTTCCGTAAATCGTCAGTCGGCCATGGCCCGCGCAACGCGAAGTTCAGCGACACAGCTACACAACGAAAAAGATCAGCCGACCGTTTCTCGCTCAAAGTCAGTCACAAAGAAACGAAAACGCAATTCTCTCTTAGAAAACGACGATCACCCCCCTACAAAGCAGCTGCGCATAAAAGACGAGAACAACATCGACATCGACGACGACACCCTTCATCCCCAAAAA
The DNA here is from genome assembly GCA_019787685.1 of Chiua virens. Classification (NCBI taxonomy): domain Eukaryota; kingdom Fungi; phylum Basidiomycota; class Agaricomycetes; order Boletales; family Boletaceae; genus Chiua; species Chiua virens. Next base: position 2,161,449 of record JAHNUO010000006.1, on the reverse strand, counting down.
TTACACCACCTCCCTCTTACCGCAGATGTCCCAATCGACCCCACACACGCCCAGCAGATACTCGACGTCCTTGACCTGTAAGTACCCCTTCCAACCCTCTCAGCGTCTACCAACTCTCCAAATAGCATCGATTCTCAAGCCCTCCTCGACCGCGTCTTCCCCCTCCCCTCCTCAGAGCCTTCCACCTCCAAATCACAGTCTACCTCCTTCTCTCTCCGCGCTCTTCTCAGGGAGTCCTCCCAACATCCCCTCCGTGTCCTCCGTGTAAGCTCGTTTCCCTCTCTTCCTCGCGTCAACTCATCTCCACATTCAGGCCGCAGTTCAAAATCTCTTCCCCGTATCTTACCATCCCAGATCTCGTCCTTCCTCCCCTGCCGCACAGCAACTCCGTTTCTGCAATCTTGCATGTTCTCTCCTTGACCAGGCCTCTTGCCACTCTCTCTCCCTTCCTCTCGACATTGACTCTCTCCTCCCCGACGCCCCTGACACCTCTTCTACGTCCGAAACAAAACCCATTCCGAGCCCCGAAAAGCATGCCCTTCTCCATCAGACGAAAAAGTACGCGCTCATGCAACGCTTACCTTTCGGAACTTGGTGGTCCTCCCTCAACTCCGATCTCGTACCCTCGGATAGCAAGCCCTTGAAGGACCTACTCACCGCAAATGCCGACCTAGTCGCTATATTACCTTCCCCTTCTGCCCCAGCCCCAGCGGATGCCTCTTCCGAAGAGCCGTCCTCCATCACATTGGCATCCTATGTTCCGAAGAAGCCCCCAGGGTACAAACTGAAACTCCCCGGCCCCCGTCGCGTCAGTTGTGGTGCATTCCTAGATTACGGCCCGTATGCTAGCTTTGCCCCCGTATTCGAACAAGATGGCGTCGAGGTCGGCCGTTCCGCCATGGGTGAGTTGTTTTGGAGATGGGAAGATAGAAAAAGGAGGTCTGCGGACGAACACGAACACGAACCCGTGACACAGCAGCCCTCGGACGAAACCATAGACTCTCCTCAGCCCAATGGAACTCACGAGTCTGACAAGAATGGGCTGCTCGACGATGAAGCAGCCTTGAAAGGACTTTTTCCGGCGGAACAGTTGGCTTTACTCAAGCAGGCACTCGGAAGTCTGGAACTTGAAGCAGCTGTACACGAACTACTGGAACGAAACGCCAAAGCCCTCAAAAGACTGGAAGAACTCCAGAACAAACGGCTATCAAAGCCAGGCGAGTTTCGTCCGGTTGAAGAGGGATCCGAAGAATGGGATACTGGTCGGTTGCAATGTCCTATCCATATGATTTTGGACATTTGGGTCTAATTTTACCCTACAGCTCAGAGTATATTTGACTCGCTTTGTCTTCTCGCGTGTCTACGACCGCGTTTGTCTACTTCTGACAGTGCACCTCTCATTCCATCGCAATCCGTCCTGCATAAGCTCCAACGAACTCTACCCATAGCACCTACCCAAGGCTGGCACGGGACACTTCCTGCAGAACACACGACGGCCCTCCGGGACGACTCTACCCTCTACATCAAGTCGACTGCAACCCCAATTCCCGCAGCCCCATCAACACCCGCCCATGCTCCAGCGCCCACCCAAGCCGCGCCCGCCCAGGCCGTCGTTGCCACAGCAGCAGCAACCGCCCAAGCTTACGCCGGTTATGCCTATAATTACGCGACGCCATATCGGACTGGTTATCAATACAAACCTGGTCAACCAACGCCGTACTATCCCAGCGCATACGCAACCCCAACGACCGGACAGGCACAAGCCTCGTCGCAGTATTATCAAAGTCAACCGTATGCTGCCGCAGGGCAGCAACAATATGCCTATTCGTCGTGGTATCAATACAACCCCCAGACGCAGACCAGTACATCCGCGGGTGGTTCACGCAAAGGAACGCCACAGCCCAGTACAGCAGCAGCTGCCACGCCTACGGTGCCGGCGACGACCCCGAGCACGATGCCAACATCCTATGCGGGCTTTTTTAGTGCGACATCGCAGGCAACGGGTCAGCGTGCAGTGGCAAATACGGTTGCGGCAGCGACGCCGGTTGCGAAAGCATATCAACCAGCCGCGGGAGGAGCGTGGACAACCCCTGCTGGTGCAGGCACGCCGGGGTATGTCGCCCCGACGCTGCCACCACATATGAGAAGTGCAGTCGCAGGTCAGGCGGGTGTTGTTGGTGCGTACAACCCGAGCATGTACCAGCCCAACTATTACGGGGCGTACCAGGCGACGCCGTCGCCCGCGCAAACATGACCCTCTTCGCGTTTCTCAACGTTCGTCTAGAATAATACGCGTCCTTGTACAGCGTCGTTGCTGTCATGAATAATGTGATTGAGCATTAATGAAGTACAGGTTTACAAAATACGCTTTTGGATCTGAATGTTTAATAACTGCCCTGACGTGAATGATATATGTACAACGGGCGTCGTCACATTGCAACAGATTTGATTAAACGATTCGAGACGTGTCTGGCACCGTTTCACAGCCCCTTGGTGCAACAGGGGTTGCGGTCCGCGTTTGCCAATCCCATTATTGCGTGACAAACCACCTCTTCGTTGCCTGGAGCGAATACAGTCCGCCCTTCTGAAGAGGAAAGAGCCCATCCTATCCCCGACTGCCATACCGGACCGGGAAAAACAGCAGGGTTGGACGAGGCAGCACGCATGACAGTAAAGAAGGAAAAACCTTAAAGCCAACGATCGCGTTTAAATTCCCCCACTATAGCTACTTTTCGCACGGTACGATGTCAAGTAAAGGAGAGACAAGGACAAGAACGATGGGTGTATACTTGGACTAGGCAATTTACGAATAACTAACAAAGAACTGTGTATGTGTGATGGATGAATGAGATGGAAAAAGAGGGATGAAGATCAACTCAATGATATTACCAACGTCCAATGCCAGGAAAAACAAACGCGTCCAGACGGCGAGACACCGCCAAATAAGAAAAAAAGAAACGGATCACCGGCCAGCCAGACTAGCGTATTTGGACACCCAAATCTCCCGTGGCTGTTGAGGCGGCTTGGTGGCAGGGTGTATCAACATCTCTTCGGCCGGTGTCGGGAGCGGGTGCGGACGGGAAACCGGCGGCCGGGGAGGCGAGCCATGGAAAAGCGACGCGTAACTTTCGGTCGAGTCCGGCGAGAGCACATCCGGTTCACTGTCACTTCCAGACGTCCGCCAGAGGATGTCCTCAATGGTGACCGTATGGGATCGCGTCGCCGGTTCGTTTGGCATGCCATAGGCAAAGCGCATTCGCAGGCGCCGAGTGTGTGGCGACACGTGTTCATCCTCGTCAGAATCGATTTCATCCCCGTCGGCATTCAGCCAGGCTGTATCATGTGTTAGACATCTGATAGTAGAAGATTCACGGGAAAGGAGCTCACTCCAACCCCGCCGACGTCTGCCTTGTGCCACTGGAGGTGACGGAGAGGAACGGACCGACGCGTCGTCCCTCCGATTGGTGTCATCACCGGGGCGTGTCAATGTGTCAACCGAACGGGTAGGCAACAGCCGCTCATCCCGATCCCGCGCGAGAAGATTGGCGAGTGTCTCTCGGACCCCAGGTGCATTTACAAGATTCTGAGGGCTGTCGCGAGATCTACTGCCAACCGGAACATGGTCCCGGTACGTCGCAATATGCTCCCTATAAGCCGCGGAAAGACTGCGGCGAGCGGGGGCCGAAAGGTCATCAATAGGCATGCCATCAGATGATGTACGCGATATCGGCTGCGGAAGGACAATGCGTGCAGAATTATCGACGAGCGTGACTTCGCGGATGGGTCTGAGAGGACGCGCACCCGCGGGGGGGTTGGGCACCGACCTTGCGTCACCACCAATAGTGGTCGATGTGGCATGAGAAGGCCTGTTGTCTTGCACAGCGGTTGTAGCGTTATCGCCGCGCGCACTCGAGGAAGCCAGTTCGACCCGTCTAGACCTCTGAGCAGCCAATTGATCCGTCATATTCTCCAACTCCCGTGCAATCTGGGCCGTCTGTGCCTGCAACCGCTGCTCGATTTGCGAGAGCGACAGTCGTGACGAGAGACTGGTGTGACTATCGGGTGCGTTCACCCGTGCAGCCACGCGTCTTCCAATCATCGTGCTCGAGTCATCCCGATGGGCACTCTGGAAGTCACGCCGCTGCGCTAGCACGTGGATCAACATGGTCTCGAACGCGTGGTATGACGAGATCCGGCATGGGTGGTGTGCGTGGCCGGGTTGGGGTTGGACGAACGTCAGTTCTGTCAAGTCCTGAACGATCGTTCTGAGTGAACCTATCCCACGAAAACTCCTCCCTCATGCTATTTCTGCTGCCGGATTCGAATTCCTCGAGCCTCTGTCGGGCAGAGGGAGATATGAGTGAACGCAGCCTCGCAGCTCTCGAGTTCAGCTCTTCCACCACTTGCTCGCCTGAGAGTACGAGTGCGGAATGCGGCGGGCCAATGCTGGTGTCGGAGCTGAGAGAATGGTAAGGCTGCGTGGTGGCGGCTTCTGTCGTGCTCGTAGAAGTCCCCGTCCCTGGTGCTTCCGGCGGGATGCGATTCAACATGTTGTTGATACTGTTCCTGAGGGAGGTAATCCGCTCGTACGCGGTGTCGAGCGCAAGAGAGGCTTGTCTGAGGTTGCTCCGGCTTTGAGAGCCCAGGTGCGAGCTTGATGTCCAGGTGTCGGTGTCGAGACTCGATGTAAATGCGGATTGTGGTGCGACGTCGTTGGTTGTTCCTTGCGGATATGCCGTCAAGACAGTGGACTCTGAAGACATCGGTTCTGTCGCCCCTGCATCCATTTCGGAGTCCATGCCAAGCTGTGCAGTCTGAAGCGATGGCATGGGGGACAAAAAACTCCCAAACCGACCTCAGTATGGATCGATTGTGAGTAACGTTCAAGTGGTGTTGCCAACTTAACAAATCACCGGAATACGCATTCATGGCCTGGCAGTGATACATTATGCGGTCAAAGTCTGTACGATAATACAATCGAGTGGTATCGATCATTGCCAAATAGTCCTGCGATAGAATAGATGAGGTGGGGATGCTCCAACGCATTTGTCCCGAAAGTTATCATGCAGTGTGCGTGTCCAAATCGTCTGTGGCTCTCCCGTCGGATCGTCCTCTGAGAGATTTCATCTCCAGCGGTCCGTGTGACCAGTTCTGCATCATCCTCGACAGCAGAGGGTTATCACCAGTAAAACAAAATGCCAGCATAATACATATCATAATCAGTGCAGCCGTTATGGAGCATAGTGCAGTCCAACCATGTTTGAAATGGTCGTAAACCTTGAGCAAATTAGATTTCTGTCGGTCGAGGTTCAATAAGTACGTACTTGTCCACCAATTACAGGGCCCACTATTCATAGTCACTATTACGTTGTCACGTAAGAAATATAAAGATACTCACCAGCAGTTCCAACACCGAAGGCCAAATTGAAAGCCCCATATACATGTGCAACTGAGTACCGTTAGACTAGTCGGTAAATAAGGGCGAGTCAAAACTCACATCCGACACCAGGCATACGCCGAGAAACATTCGCCAATTCTGTAGTGACTGGAGGAACAACTCCCGAGACAAAAAGACCTAGGGGTCATGTACATAAGACGAGCACACATCAGAATATGAGACTTACTTTGCATAGCGAGCGCGAAGATAAACAAGGCGACCGAATCTCTGAGGGCCAGGACAATCCACCAAGGAAGAGCGAGAAATAAGCACGTAGGTGCAATAATCTCTGGACCTATGCGATCGCTAAACAGTCCGGCCAATGGGGAGGCTAACTTGGAGTCACTTTTGCTGCAATGGTACAACCTGAGGACATTCAAAGATACTCACAGATCAAGGCGGGCACAAGACCTGCCATGTATACCAAACCAACTTGGGCAGAGTTATATCCCCATAAAGATTGAGCGTGGAGAGGAAGGGACGGTTCCTGCATACTGTTGACAGTGCTACAGAGGCAATGAGCTATCAACGATCATGGGGTTGGCACGGCAACCTACCCATATACCAATGACATGATTAGCGCGGCCATGGCACGAGGGGAGTGCCCTAGAAGGCTTATTACCGAGAGCACTGGGAGTGGTTTACGAACGAGCGAAGTCTCCGACGTGCTTTCATCATGGGGAGGGGGAATGTGAGAATCTAGTGCGCTCGGGTTCGGTCTGGGAATGTCGGTAGTTGGGATCTGCTCTTCTGTGGGTTGTGCGGAAGTAAGGTGCGATGCAGAAGGTCCAACAGCGTCCAATGAATGGCGAGGCGAGGATGATGCTTCCAAGTCTGCAATATGGATTTCTGTACAAGTTGCTGGATCGTATCCCCATTGGATTGCAGCATCTCTCTCGATGATGAGGAAACGAAGGATCAGATCGACAAAGGCGCATATTTCCCCGAAAACGAAAGGCCCACGAAAACCGAATCGGGTATATAAGCCCCCGCCCGCAGGTGTGCCAACCATAAGGCTTGGCACCATCAGATGAAAGGAGGGCGACATTAATATTGTAGCAAGCTTACCCAATGGAAAGACCTGTCATGGCGATGCCAAGCTGTCCTAGTGTGCCAAGTTTGTGAGCGTGTGGTCAGCGACCAACCAAATAAGCAACTGACTGCCAATTTTCTTCTCTGGCGTAGAATCACAACTGAAAAGAAGATCACCAAAAAAGGGAAATGAAACAAGGGAGAGGAATTACAGGAGGGCCAAGCCAACAATCCAGATCACTGATGAACTTATGCCTTGGAGGGCGCGTGCGATGGCCATGAGGGGGTAATTAGGTGCCTCCATGAGGAGGACTTGAGCTCCCAGGAGAGCAATGAGACCTAAGACGAGTGGAAGACGCCTGGCGGTAGTCCTTTCCGCGTACACCGCGATAGGTATTGTGGCTGACAATCAATGAGGATCAAGGAGAAAAAGAAGAAAGACGGCAGGACATACTGAGAACCAACCCGAGAGACTGCGTGAAAGTAAGCAAGGGGAATCTGCGGGATGGAAGAGAACATACATATGCAAAGAGGAGCCAGCCAGTGAGAGAGGAGACAGACTTGTAGTTGAGACGCTCAAGTTGGAAGGGAATGACTGGGATGATAATAGAATAGACGAGAAGATCTGTAGTGATGCCTAGGGAGGAGTAAGACGGAGGGGACTCTCAGAGGGAGTGTCACGACAAACCGAAGCCGACAGCTAACCGCAACGACGTGGAGGTGAGTAGGGTGCGCGCTGAGAGACTGGGACGTACACACCTATTGTGATGAACCAGATGGAGGAACGCCATTTGAGACCCCATGGCTTTCCGCTGAATAGGCCCATGGGAGGAAGAGTTGATTGTTCTAAAGAAGTGAAGGAGTGAGCCGCATAAAGCTGGAAAAGTTATTAAGACTCCTTTTCTTACGTGATCAAAGTGTATTCTTGCCAGCAGCAACGCAACACTCGCACGATACCGTATTGCCAGCATTTCAACACAGCACGCACTCTTTCATATGCCAGAGCTCCCAGGTAACACCCTCTCATGGTCGCTTATCTTATGATGATTTTGATCCTGATCTGAGCAGAGGTCGAGCGAGCCGCTTCCCTTGTTAGGTCCATTGGGAAGGGTAGGGTGATCCATCATGTTGACACCTCCGAAGACCAGCTCGTGTTTTCTGGGTTGTCTCATCGTGATTTTGTGCGATTCTCTCAAGTTTTCGTTCAATCGGTCTACTTATTTTTGTCTCCTCCTGAGGCCATGGAAATTTCTGGCCGTACAATTACCGATGCAGCTCGATGCGGTAAATCTTGTCCTGCACTTTTCCGCCACGAGGTGATCGATTAATCCGTTAGGCAAATGTTTCTATATCCAGCTCGATGGAAACGGCAGGATGCCTGTCCTGCACTTTGGCATGACGGGCATGCTCAAGGTCTGCTTCCGACCCGTGAGACTCCGCTCCGGTTACACATTTACTTCCATTAAGTAGGTGAGAGGCCGCCCAACCCCGCAGTACAAATCAACATTCGGCAACTCTGCCGACGCTTGGCCTCCACGATTTTTCAAGGTCTGTCTCTTCTGTCCACCATTCCTCAGCACTCATATCAGCCCATCAGTTCATCCTCTTCATCCAAGAAAGCGATTCGTGCTTCACGGAACTCGCTTTTTGCGACGCGCGTCGCCTCGGGCGCATCCGCCTCGCTTCCTCGCCGCTGAGCGAGCCCCCAATCTCCGACCTCGGCTTCGATCCAATTTTATCCATGCCATCTTTCCGAGATTTTCATAGTACCGTCTCGAAGCGACTTTGTCCAATTAAAGCTCTCCTGTTGGATCAGTCATTCAGTGCTGGCATTGGAAATTATCTCGCAGGTCCTCACATTTCCGTTACACATAAATCTCTTACCCATTACTCATCTTTTCTACCCCCCTTACTCTGATGCCGGTCAGATGAAATATTATATCAAGCCCAAGTGCATCCCGAGCAACGCTGCAATACCCTCGACGAGAGTCAAGTCATCGCCCTGCATCACCAGATTGCTGACGTATGTCGCATTACTGTCGAAGCCAACGCGGATGATGCCAAGTACCCCGATCATTGGATCTTCCACCATCGATGGGTAAGGTCTCCCTCATTTTACCGGCGTGCCTCTCAGGCTGTCAGTGCAGGGCAAAGGCAAGAAAGCAAAGCAAACAATGAGATTGGTCTCTGACTTCTTTCCCATTCCCACCGTGTACTAACCCCAAATTATTTCACAGCCTTCGGGGGAACCTGCCACTGTCAAGTGGGTCTCCGTCGGTGGTCGTACTTCCGCCTACGTTGCCGAAGTTCAGAAGCCATTTTCGAAGCACAGGGGCCCCGATGAACGCACTCGCGTATGGTCGCCAAACACCTTGATGATGAACTTGTCTGATTTCCCCCTTTAGGATACAAGCATGGCATATCGGAACGGTGCTCAGCATCCTGGATTCCGCCGCTCCAAAAGACACCGCCCGGCCTGTGACATTCCTGGTGCCTGAGCACGGCGGGGTCGCATCTCGACGGAGAAGTGGGAATGCCACATCGAATGATTTCTGTGACAAACTAAGCTGTTGAAGAAAATGTCGACACCATGCAAAGAATTGATTTGAACAGTTGATCCGTATCAATTATTTCTCTTGTTCCAAGCCCCATCAGGCAAACACAGAAGCAAAACCAAGTCACAATGTGATAGTGGACAACTCAATGACCTTTACTAAGTACATTGTTACAGTGAGAATACAAAACGGAACGGCCATAGCAACAAAACTAATTACGAAGTCACTGAAACGAGAATTAAGCGTAAGTCGGTCAGAGAACATGTAATACTTACTATAACTAGCAGGATCGATATGGTCGGGCAGCTCAGGAACTGCAACTTCGAATCGAGATTGAATGGCGGCCATCACCTGTTGATCGCTCTCACTCGACACGAACGTGATAGCCAGACCTTTGGTGCCAAATCGCCCAGCACGACCAACACGGTGAAGGTAACTGTCTGCGTCAGGAGGGCAATCATAATTGATGACGATGTTGACTCGCTCCACATCAATGCCACGACCGAAGATATCAGTGGCAACTAGTATACGCTTTTCAAAAGCCTTGAAGGCTGTGTAACGCTTAATACTTTTCATTACGTCAGTAGGATGATAAATAAGGGTCATGGGAACCTACCGCTCCTCTTGGACGAGCCCCGAGTGAATGCTGATACTAGGGAAGTTGCATGACACCAACAACTTATCCAATTCAATGGCTCTTGCAACCGACTTAACAAAGATGACGACCTGCCAAACCATAAATGAATAGCATGGCGCATCAAATGTCGCTTACTTGATTGAACTCCAAGGTGTCGAGCAAGTCGTTGAGCTTTCGATTCTTGGCATTCTCCTCAAGTTTGACATAGTGTTGCTGCAAACCGTGCAACGTCAGTTTTGTCTCGTCGTCGACGAAGATTTCAAGTGGCTATGTTCCAATGTCAGTGAAAGTATTGGATTAGTCTAGAAGCTCACATTCGCCATGAATTTTTTGCACGTGATACGAATCTCCTTCGACAACGTGGCGCTGAACATCATGACTTGCTTGTGATGGGGAGTCGCGCGGAAAATTTCTTGGACGTCCCTACGCATGTCTACGCAGCAAAGAAAGGCGGAAGACAGCGGTTAGATTGCGATTGAATTTCGGGTCGAGTGAGAAAAGAAGAAACTCAAGAACGGAGATGGAAGGTGAGCGCCGAGCGTAAATTGCGAGTAAGCCCACGTATACTTTCGCTGCGGCGAGAGCAAGAAATCGGAAGTGGACCCGTGATGTTCTTCATCATCATGCAACACTATCAGCAACTCGGCAACCCAGCGATGAACCCATGACCATGCTTCAACACCAATTCCAAGTGGCGCCCAAGGCGCTTGCCCACATTGGCAGTGTGACGTTGAGTATGGCGACAAGAACTTCGTTAGCCGGTTGCGGGACCGGTGTGATGGGCGCGAAATTTAATGGCGCGGTATTCCAAGACTGGCAGCCGAAACTGAAGAGGCGGAGACTAACCAAGCTGTTCAAGCATTTTGTCGCACTCGTCCAAAGTGAAGTGTTTGACATTCTTGGCGTCCAGAATCTTGTCTCGAGTGAGGGCATTCAAGCGGCCAGGAGTCGCCACGACTATGTGCGGGCATCGGTTCTTGTCGCGGAGGATTTCCGCATCTTTTTGTACGGGAGTACCGCCATAGAAAGTGTGTACCCGTACATCGGGCATGTATTTTGCAAACCGCGTGTACTCGTTCTTGATTTGGAAAGCGAGTTCACGGGTATGGCACAAAACGATCACAGAGACTTCGCCGTTGACAGGTTCCAACTGTTGTAATGTCGCGAGGACGAAGACAGCAGTCTTACCATGCCCTGACTTTGCCTGGCAAAGAACGTCCATTCCCAAGACAGCTTGAGGGATACATTCTTGTTGAACTGGGAATAATAACCGTCAGTCACACTGAACCGCAGAAGACACGAATAAAAGTACCTTCTGAAGGATGTTCAAACCCCAAATCACTAATAGCTCGCAGAAGTTCTGGTTTCAACAAGAAATCCCTGTAAAGAGTGTCAGGCCGAGAAAATGGCATGTAACAGAGATGGAAATGACCTGAAGCCGGTTGAGTGTATGCCTGAGAAGTTTTTCTTGTCTTTTTCGACGTCGCCGTCTGCTGTCGCTGAAGCAGCAACCCCATTCGTAGGTGCGGCACCGCCGTTCGGGACGACGTCGTCTTCATCCTCGTAGTTGACCAGTTCCTCGTTGTCGTGTGACATTGTGATTAATGAAAATTAGCCTGTATGTAGAATTCAATGGAGAGATGGTCGCGGAGAGAGTCAGAGCGTAAAGGAAACAAATTTGTGGCGCGTCAAAGATGGTTCGTTGGCTGATGACTAATCAACTAATAAATCCGTCTTACTTAATCTCACGTGCGCACGGACCTCGTCACATACCTTGCGAATAGACTTCTCGCCAACGCGTGGAGACTGGTGTGCAGACGTAGCCGAGATGCAGTCCCTCATCCGGGTGTCGTTGTGACTAGTGCGTGCAGATTTCGACCTCTTTTTCGTGGAATAGTGGCCTCGTTAAGTAGCCACATCCGCTTTCAGTCCGTCATCACCCGTGTCCTTCCTTGAAGTGTTCTTCGAATCATCCAGCCTCTCAGACTCAACGCGGGGCCCGGCTGGAGAACTATTTTTTTAAATCATTTCGCGATATTGACGCCATTGCAATTCCCATCCTGTGGCCTTTCGTGCTCTAGTACACAGGTGAGACTCGCAGCTAGTCACACGTCGAGCTGTACAGTTCTCATATCCTGAGTGGTATAAAAGCTGTTGTGTGTATGTGGGGTGATGCGACACAAGACAAGACACAAGATGCCCACCTCCCCATTCTGGTGAGTATTTTCTGAACATCACTCCTCAGACCTTCGCTGAACACAACTTATGCAGGCTTGGCGGTAAGGTCGTAACTCATTGGTCATGATATCTGTCTGATACCGTATTTCTAGGCGTTGCTGCTTCCAGTAGGTGCACCAACCAAGCCCTGTGCGCTAACTTATGCTTCGTGTTCTAGTGGCAGCTTTTTTCACCCATCCTTTAGACTTGACGAAAGTGTACGTATGACTGGTTTCACTAGGAAAGTCTGCTAAACGTCCATATAGCCGTATGCAGACCCTGGGCCCATCTGTGCTGCGCCCGTCCATGTTTAAGACGATCCGGGCTTCATTGTCTGACAATGGCTTGCGCAGTATTTACACTGGCCTTTCTGCATCACTACTTCGACAAATGACATATTCCCTTGTCCGCATTGGAAGCTACGAGGAAATGAAGCGACGCATGTCTGAAAATGGAAAACCCTCTGCTGGAAAGCTCCTTTTAGCCTCGAGTATCGCTGGTGGATTGGGAGGTGTTGCAGGAAACCCTGCAGACATCCTACTCGTGCGCATGACTAGTGACTCCCTAAGGCCCCCTGAAAAGCAATATGGGTATCGAAATGCTCTGAGTGGGCTTGCAAATCTCGTGAAAGCCGAGGGTATTAGGGGGCTCAGTAGGGGGCTCGGAACCAACGCGGTGAGCATGTCGATCGTAGACCAATGACACAAGGGCTAAATATACATTTCAAGACACGCGCAGTTTTGATGAACGTGAGATTCTGCCTTCTAATAATGAGAGTTGACGTGTAACATGTGCCCTTTGGTAGACGGCACAGGTCGGATCGTGAGTTGACCCTATGGTTCAACCTGCATCCCCAGAACACATTTCCTGAGGTTGATTACAGCTACGACTTCTTCAAGACGATTCTACTTCGTCATCAAATACCATTGGTGGGCTATCAGTTTCAAGATGGTTTCTTCTTGCATGTTGTCGCTAGTCTAGCTGCCGGCACCTGTGGGACAAGTCTGTTGTCTTGATCTATTCTCTATATTCGTGTTCACCCTATTTGCAGCCGTCACATCCCCCGCAGATGTCATAAGGACAAGAATAATGGGTTCGGTGAGTGTTTTCCGTCTACGCAAAGTTGAATTCATATCAAAATTCAATCTCGAAGTCGGCCAAGGCTAGCCCTGTACAAGTTCTCGTGAAATCACTACGAGATGAAGGTCCCATGTTCATGTTTAAAGGTTGGACACCAGCCTTCATGCGACTAGGACCAAACACCGTCCTTATGTTTGTTTTCCTCGAGGTGAGCTTCTTAGGAGACTTTCATGATAATTTGCTTAACCGAAACGCTTAGCAATTAAAGCGAGCCTGGCCGTTGATCGCAAACTAGCCATACCACCTACAACATACCCCTTAGACTTGCCAGTGCGACTTGGTCCTTGGGGCACCATATACCTTACCTCGCTTTCACAGATTTAAAGCGTGTCTATTTTCCTGGACACGTTACACATATATTTCATTGCCATCGCAATCTCTCGTGCTCTCTTGAATGGTATAGGCATTATCTGTTATCTAGACAAAGCATTTCCCACCTTAGATCTTTCCAATCATTAGCAACAGTGCTACTACTTTCGACCGTATGGTGTTGAACGTGAAGATCAATGGGTTCACACCCCAGAAATTCGAATATGATCCTCACAGTACTAGCAGCTTTAGAAAACTGTACGATTACTTCCCAGCTTCTCTAAGTTTCAATAGTTCTGTTATTTCAAAGAAAGCTAGTAGTAATTAACATCTCCAGATTGAACGTCAGAGGGTGGCCTGCCCTAGAAATCCTAGGTACGCATGAAACTTGAACTCGCGGGCTACGTGACTAGCAGCCTGGGGATACTAAATGAGTTGACTTGCTCGCGGATTCCGAACGCCCGACGGAGGGTCTTCAAATTTGAATGCACACTTCCATTGATGACAATGTTGTGACAACAGAAAGCTACACTGGACTCTCGCTTGACTCAAAGCTGGTACAAGCACAAGTAGACGACTCGGACGCTTTCCACTGCCAGCACCGCGTCACAAATTCCGTCCCAGTGCCATTGATTCCTCGAGTTCAACACCAGCAAAACCTTTCGGGCAGTCGACGGTCAGTCAAAGTGCACATATCCGGTGATATTCGACTTACTTTTCATTCAAGACCCACTCTACCTCCACCGTCTCACCTGCACCATACCACTTGATAGCAGGCAGGTGCTCTTTTCTCTCAAAGGTCTGGCCCCCTGTCTCTGTAGCGGCCGTGACCAAATCCTTGGGTATATTCCATATTTCCACCTTTTCAATACCACTCCGCCTAGCGGCCTGTTGAATCTGACGAAGTAAGTCGGGAAATTCTGATGGTGTCGTGCAGAGGCGGGTGACGATCAAGGTAGGAGGCAACGGGCGCACGTCGACCGACCATGTTGCATAAATCGGTTGGTCATTGTTGGCGGGTTTCTTCTCTACACCCCAGATGTCCATCGATATGATGTTATCCGCGGCGAACATGGAGCGGAAAATGTGGAAAGACCCAACACCTTCGTCGGGAAGGTACGTCGCGAATGCCTTGGGATTCTCGGTGTGATACTCCGGGCTTGACACCGGTAATTGTTCCATCTTGCGCCGGATATACTGGACGTCCTTTTTCCAAAGTGTATCGAGGTCACTATGTTTAAGCCATCGCCACTCGCCGTTCGTGTCGAACTGCTGCACCTCCCCCTTCTGAGGAAATTTCCAAATAGTCGAGATAGGATCTCTCGCTTCCCAGCCCCCTGAATTTTCAATCCCAGGGCCAGCTTGCTTGTAGAATTCCTCTCCGACGTCGCTGTAGAGGACGGAAAACATTCCCTTCCCAGCTTCCTGTACCTCAGGGGGTGGAGCACCCCACTCGGCTGGGAACTCAGGTAAATTGTACTCCGATGTCCTTCCCGCGGTGACCCGGTGCAGAAGTCGCATCATGTGAGAGGCATATCCTTTCCCCCGCTTATGCGGCGGGGTGAACACAGACGCAACCCCATAACATGTAACTTCCTGCACCTCCGCCGAACGTGGGTATCGAACGAGTCCGTGCCGCTTGTATCTGTCAAGTGTATCACGCCCATGTCCTTTTAACGAAGGAAGTGTAGTCCACTGACGTTTCGCAAGAACACATGAAATCGAGTGTCTCTGGATCACCCCTTGGTGCCAACACCCTGAGGTTCGTCTCAATTTACACTTTCATTATTGGCGACATCTGATCAGACATACCAAGTGATCATCCGAGAGTCAACTGCGTGTTCCATGGTGTCCATTATGGCGTCGCGTTCGAGAAACTGCTCCTTGGTGAGTAACCCTCCCCATTGAGGCCACGTTCGCTTTCGTGACTCAAGCACCTGGGCTGGGGTGGCGCGAAACAATGTTAGGGAAGCGAGCTGCGAGTGAGACATCTCAGCTGGAGTAGTGGGGTTTGATACGAGTGAGAACAATCACATAGTATCAGATTGACTCCACATGAATTTATTGATGGGAGGGCTCAGAATGTCAGGTCTCCCGGAATAGTACATACGACCCGAAGATTCCTGGTCAGCGACGAAGCGCATGCACTGCGAGCCTCTAACACGAGGGTGATTTGGCACGCCCATAGATAGTAACCAAGGATACTATAATCAGCATTCAAACTAACCGATAAAGTCACGAACCAGCGCCACTACCGTGACGGCATCTGTGAATATTAGCACAACTAGTCACACACCTCGATCGACTCGAAGTTGTAATCACAACCCATCTATGAATACGGAGGAAAGTACATTGTATTGCATTATTGTTTCGCCATCGATGTATTTTTGATACTAAATTGCGGACGATAAGTGCTCTAATTGCATCATATATCCGTGATTTCCCGCATCAGCACCAGCACAATCTAGGAATCTTGTCAAGCCACATTTCCAAAAATAACGATGAACACACTTCTCATTGAAAACCCACTCTATGTCAGCTGTTTCTCCTTCTCTATACCATTTCATAGCAGGCAGTCGTTTTTCCCTTGCGAAGGTCCTCCCTCTTGTTTTCGCGACTCCTCCCGGGAGATATGAGGGTATATTCCAAGCTTCCATTTTTCATGTCCTGTTCCTCCTGGCAACTTTCTGGATTCTTCTGGTAAGCGTTGGGGAATCCGCGTCGGTTGCACTCAGTCGAGTGATGAGGAGCACCAGAGGAAGTGGCTTTGTGTCAACTGTCCATGTAGCGTAGGTTGGTTGGTCGGGGTTGCCTAACTTCCTCATTTTCTATTCCCAAAACTTTCATAGATACGACGTCCTCAAGGGCAAACATGGAGCGAAAGATGTGTAAGAGCCCCGGCACCCTCGTCGGGGAGGTAGGTAGATTCTCCACCGTATGCCGGACAAGCTGGCCATCTTTCGCCCAAAAAGAGTCCAAGTCTTCATACTTTGGCAACCTCCATTTATCGCCTGTGATGTCGCGGTCCCGCTCAATTTCACCTTGCACGGGAATTTGCCCTGTGCTAGGAAAGGATTGTCTTGTCTTCCATCCATCTTCTCGATCCCGAGGCCGGTTTCTTTGTAGAACCTGTCTCCGAGAGCACTGTACAGGATGGAGAACAATTCGTTTCCAACTTCATCGACCTCGGGAGGCGGTGCACCCCATTCTTGTGGAAACTCAGATGTTCGCTTTGCGGTGACCCAGCGCAACAAGCGCACTGGCATCATATGGGACGCGTATCCCTTCCCACGTTTGTGTGGAGTGAATACATACACTACCCTATGGCATGCAACTCCATGTATTTCGCTTGCCCCGCTGCACCGAACGATCCCCTTGCCTTTGTATCTAGAAGTCGCACGTGTGAGGTTAGCACAGCTGACCTCCAAGTCACCTGCAGCCTGACAGCCAACGGTACTAACGTCTCGTAAGCACTCGCGAAATCGAGAGTATCTCGGGTTTTATGGCATATTCCATGACTCTCATCTTATCGTCGCGCTCTAGGTAATGTTCCTCGGTAAGTGGGCCTCCCCATTGAGGCCAAGTTCTCAAGCGCGACTCAAGCGCTTGTGCAGGAGTTGCACGGAAAAAGGATAATGAAGCGAGCTCGTGGACTGGCAGCCGGGTCATCGACGGTCGAGAATCAATCGATCACTGTTGGACTGATAACAGGACCCGAGTGGCCACATCACGATACACGGCACCTTGTTATCTGCACTGATACGCAAGCAGCACTAGTGTCCCCACCGGGTGTGATTTCGCTTGAGCACTGGCAATGAAGCGTAAGAACAAGTCCTCTAGCCTGAGAAAGCGGTATGTACACCCACGGTGCGCCCTGAACGTCTGAACCCTCGCCTGATTGCCAAGATCCAAGCTAGACTATGGCATGGATCTGCAACTTGGAGTCCAAAATTCAAATTGAGTTAAGTTTGTGGTACCTGGCATGATTATATTGACAGCTTGACTCGGAGACTAAGTGAACGGTGGTGCGTGGCGTCCGAGTTGTTCAGGACAACTTGAAGTTGAATGAACAAATCCATGACAAACTTAAACGTACTAGTAACTACGTGACCTAGAAGAAACCACTGTTGCAAATGGCACATTAACTTGGACGGAGCCCATGATGTACCGACACCGACACGATGTATTAGCTCCGCCGCGTGGCGCCCATCCGAAATTGTCGGTCCACGTACTAGCCCGGCACTTCACGGAGATGCCACGGAGATTGCCACGATCCGGAAACTAGACGGTTGCAACGACAACGAGGCTAACTTCAAGCGGATTCAAGACGACACCAGACGGGGCTTGGCATCGCTTTGTGATTATATACAAATCACGAAACCCTGACAGCGTCGTGTTCTCTCTTATTGTACTTTCAGGTCGCCCTGTGGGCCTCTGTGGGTCCATGGGTAAAGCCGATCGCTCTTCGTCCACGCCTTGTTTTTTGTCTAGATGTTTGCCTGGTGACGAGTGACGTGAACTACTTCTTGAAGGAAAGGTATGGGAGTCTTCATCTTCAGGCGCTTCCGAGGGATGCCACAGTGGGTTCATATAAGGAACAAATGTTAGCTGCATCAAAGGACCATCAACCCCGTTCCTCGTCACGTCCCATAAAAGACTTTTCCTCGATGTCCGCTCATTCAATGGATATTGACGGTCCCGTGAGTCATTCTTATGATCGACGAGGTTTCAGTATCTTTAGCGTTGCTCTGATTCATGTTCTCTAGAGAAGATCAGAGTCCACATCAATAGATGTCACTGATCGCGCAGTGCCTTGTCCTCGGCCACACCGTTGCGACTCAGTCCAAATGAATTCTCCCGGTCCTTCCGACCGGCGAGTGTCATTGGATCTTCTTCCTCCACAGAGGCTTCAGACCTCTTTCGCCTTGAAGCCCTCTGTCGCGACACTGAAACGAAAACATACCGATGACTCGGACTCGCTGGACATGCAAGCCATGCCGGTGGACCATCATCACATTCAAGATGATGACTCATTCGTTGACAGTACGAGTTCACAACCACCAGGGAGGAAACGTCTGCGTCAATGGATACGACAGGATGGGGAATTCTCTCCTTTACTCTACATGTCTCCCGCCCACGAGCAAGATGAAAACTATCCTGTTGACCAGGAAGCCACACGGTCATTCAACTACCCTCAAAACACCACCGATCCTTTAAACGCCATCCGACGATTTTTTCACTCTGAACACGACCTACGTATACTCCGGAGTAATTCTACCACCGACCGAGACGGTGATCACAGGGAACGCAGGCGTTCCAATTCCGCCAACTCGTTCGCTCAAGTCGCGCTCGCATCCATCCCTTCCGAACTCGACCAAGCCCCTACTCGCCTCTCGACGCTGCAAGACTTTTCCCTTCCTCGCCCCTTCGAGGACATCATGATCAACCAACCGTCCCAGACCTACACAAGTTCTTCCTCGAACCACAGCGTCCCTGTCCACGAACGGGGCCTCGATGCCCCGCCTTCCTTCTTTTTGACCTTAGCTCATTCCGGTCAGAGGACGGACGGCGGTGCGTTGGCATCCCGTGGTCCTGCTTCGTTGGCCGAGCTGGACTCTGGTGACGCCCTTGTTTACCGCGCTGTGCTGCATCCACTCGACACATCGACATCGGCGAGCGCGACTGGTACCATTGGTATCTTTCTCGACAAGCCACTCTGCGAGTCGCCGGAGTCGATGAACTCTGACGAGTATGGGCGCGCACGCTTTGAGTTTCCCATGATCAGCGTTCGTGGTCATGTCGATGGGGCCTCCTAGGATGTCCGAGTCGCTCTCTGTTTGTCGCACTGCAACGGACTATTTCTCTGGACTCACAGTGGACTGTCATGCCTCTAAAACATGCTATTCGCGATAAAGCAATGACTCTCATGAACGAATGTCTGTGATCATAATAGGACGATCCCTCGCACGTACGACTTGTATCATATCTCTGCTTACTACTAGTCTTGTAACTCGGCTCACACTATGGACTCACCCAACTCACTGTATTTATGTACTCTTGCTGCATTTTGGATTGCGGACTAGTCGCTCGATCAACTTAGAGAGAACCCACAGTGGAGGAGGCGCTGGTTTGTTTCGGTGGCCGACTTGTAACTCATGCATAGAACAACACACTATAGATAATGAATTCGAACCAATAAACTTAGAGAGAACGCACAATGGATGATGCACCAGTGACTTATGACTGGGCTTGTTTCGGCAGACCATTGTCATGCGAAACCCTGAGACATACGAACAGAAGAAGAGCGATAAAAAACAAGGAATATGCGCAGAATCATTGTCCTCGCAATCTACTCGTAATCAGAACCCCATGTCGTCCTCATCTCCATCACCCCATCCGCTCGCGACAACTTCTTCTTCCTGGCGGCGCGAGAGCGAATGGTCTTGCTGAACCGGTAAAGGTGGTGCATCTTCCATCCCGTTCTCCTTGAGATTAGGCTGGGAAGACGAGACAGCGAAGGTTTGGGAACTCGGGAACGACTGTTGACCCGAATGCCAGGATATTTGTACCGCGCCTATAGATGGGATATTGCTACCCTTGGCAAGTGCCTGGATAACCCGTCAGGACAAAGAAGGTAATCTGAAAAAGTACGAACTTGCTCGCCGGCAGCTCTTGTCCGGAAGCTGACAAGCACCCCCTCGTCGCCAATAGAGTCTACCGCTTCGAGTGAACCCACCGTCTAAGGGAAAACGAAACTTGAGTGACCGCCTCCGAGACCGATATGAACCAGGCATACCTCATACCACTCCCGTATGGCAGGAATAGCATCTTCCCGTACTCCCTTGAGAAGTAAAATTTTGGGTCTATTATCAAGCTTCATGCTACCACGGGAAGCGCCTCTCCCGCCGCCCCGAAAGTATGCACCACGCGTTCCACGGCCGCGTCCCCGGTAAGGACGGTATGATGACCCTCCACCAGAAGCATAATCTCCACCCTCGGAAATGCCCAAACTTGCAGCCTTTGTCACGCTCAGCACTCGCGTCGCATCAAGGTGAACGCATACACGCACCTCTTCTTTAAGTCTCGCCTAGCTTAGCCTGGAGCTCTTCCGTAGACTCGCCACCTGTGACGGCGTGCAGATCCAGCTTCCTTGTCCAGCCTTTCTCTTTCTTTGTCGTGCTGGGTGAAAGGTTCCGCAGAGCTTGCAGCCGGTTGCGTTGCAGATGCAGAATGTGACGAGCTTTCCCCGTGTGTTGACGCTGGGGACGGTGACTTCATCTCTTCACCAAGCTTTCTGAGGCGAGTCATGATGGTTTTCTTTTCTTCCCCAGAAGCCGTCGCCAAAGATGCCATAAGGGATTTCTGTTCTGCTATCTTTTCTTGCAGAAGTTTTTGCTTCGCAGCAAGCTCAGCCGCAGCATTAGGAGTAGTGACCGGCTTGCGAGAAGTTGTCGTGGGTGGAATAGCTGTTGAAGGAGTGGTGGGTATTGCGCTTCGGGTAGCGATACTTGCGACCAATGGCGCAGAGGCAGCTAGCATGCCGCGCACCCTTTTGACCATGACCTTCCATCGGTCTATGCCAGAACACCTTGACAAATCGATTACCGAATACAGCATCCTCCGATTTCCATGCAGCATGCGCTTCGTTGTGGTCCGAAAAACTAACCAGTGCTTTGGCAGTACGGGCATCGATTGCGACGTTTGTAACCGTGCCGAAGCGTTTAAACCAGCTATTCACCGCATCGAGGGAAAGCTTGTCATCCGGTATCTTCTCAACAACCTAGCGTTTTATCGTTCCGACGTTCCGGGCGGAATGATTGTGCATCGCCAGAGAACGTTCCTCTTCCTCCACCTCTTCCTCCACCTCGAACACCTGCAGGACCGACACGGACAGGCCGTAACGAGGCAATTGTGTCGACGTCCATGGCCTCCGGCTGTTGGGCTGGTGGTGTACCCTGGGTCCATATTGTCCCGTCCTGCGGCGGCGGAGGTTGTGAAGTCGCAGTGGTGGTGTCCTCGGGAACTTCCGGCGTCAGATCCTGAATCACGGGGAGTTCTCCTCGGGCAGGCTGCGAACCGTCCTCCTGGCCACGGGAAAGAAGAGGTGTGCGGGGCGTACCAGCCCGCCCGTTCATAGCCATCATGTTCCCGCTCGGTCGCACATCCATACGCGCTTCGTGAGGGTCATAAGTAGCGCCCGGCCCAACCATACCAAAAGGCATAGAGCCATTGGGAAACATGGGTAGAAAGGGCATTGGACCACCGGCACCACCCATTGCGAATAGCTGCGAGGGAACAAATGCATCGTCACCATGACTGTATTTGCAGAGTGCACCTCTAGCACAGTAACCATTGTCTATGCATCGATGTTGAGCAGAACGCGATTCAACAGAGGAAGAAAACGTACTGTGGTAGTCCCGACATATGCCCCTCCGTTGATCCGGTGGCTGATACGTCTGAATACGTTGTCCGTTCATGGATGGACCGGCGCCATTCAACGGACCTCGGTCATTCCTCGGTCCCCACTGGCCGGTGGAACGGGCGTCGCGTCCGCTCGAGTAGCGTGAAATTTGACCGTCGGCAGTTAACCGAGGACCTTTGGCAGGGAGGGAATCACGGTCGTCATCCAGATGTGGACGTTTCTGACCGCGTTCCAGAGCAGAGACGTTATTGGGTAGCAAGCCATCGAGAGGTATTGGGATGCCAGCGTCAGTGGGGTGAGGATTAGGCGACGAGGACTGTGATGGAGGTGGGGAATTGGTATATGGAAGATATGACTTGGTTCTTAGGACGGTAAATAATGTATCTATAAATGAAGGGCTTTCTGAGGGGGGTGTGAGTGGCGAAAGGGAACAAGACGGAGGAGATATGAACCTTTTTCGAGGAATTCTTCGAGCTGGAATGTGAGTTCCTTGCGCATCTCGGCTTCGGGTAGGTTGTGCTTAAGGAGGGCGAGGACATATTCAGCGAGGGCTGTTGGTTCTGCGTCGCATCTGAGGGTATGTGAGTAGTAGTAGAAGTGAGATAAATAAATGACACACATTGGGCCGAGAGTGCGGACGAGCCATGGCTTGAGATGTTGTGCAGTGACTTGGTCGTAGAGCATCGCTGAGATCCAGCTTTCAGTGTCGTTTCAAAACATGGCTTGCTACTACTAAAAGATGACTAAGCCAATGGTAACCCCTTTGTACGGTACTACTCTACAACAAAGTTCCAGTCGCTCGCAATCTCACCCGTCTGGATACCCACGAGCTCTTTCCAAAGAGGTTTCGAAACGGGTCCCATGCCATCCTCACCAGTAGGAATAACAACATCGCTGCCCATGTATCCTATTTTTTCCACCGGTGTCACAACTGCCGCCGTACCAGAACCGAAAAGCTCGACAAGCCGTCCAGTCTTGGATGCTTCGATGATTTCCCCCATGCATACGGGTCTCTCGGAGACTTTAAGTTGTGCGGGCAGACCATGGAGTCCGCTTCCCTCCAGAAGCGTGATTCCGCGCGAGGGCGAGCAACGAGTCACGGGTCACACCAGGAAGGATCATGCCATCGAGGGGAGGTGTCACGAGTTCAGTCACTAAAAGAAATAGTTTTCATGCAACGTTCATCTGGAGATCATATTCACTTACTGCCGTCCTCCCCCTTGAACACGACGAACATATTCATGGTACCGACCT
Source organism: Chiua virens (assembly GCA_019787685.1). Classification (NCBI taxonomy): domain Eukaryota; kingdom Fungi; phylum Basidiomycota; class Agaricomycetes; order Boletales; family Boletaceae; genus Chiua; species Chiua virens. Next base: position 2,138,446 of record JAHNUO010000006.1, on the reverse strand, counting down.
CAGTGAGCCAATGTTCGCGCCCATGAAGCCAAAGATTCTGGGCGTAGCCCGCTGTCGCAGCCGTCTTCTGAGCGACTACACCAGGGGCGTAGTTGGCTGCCAACTTGTAAGCACCGGTGCCTTATCGCCAGAGAGAATTAGCCACGCGTGGTCAACGAAATCAGGGACAGCGAACCTCCGGGAGCAGCGCGGATATACTCCGAGTCTGTTGTGCCATACAAGGCCACGGGTTTGAAACCCTGTGGGTAGTAGGGGCCTGCAGGGCTGCAAATTACAAAAAGGAGTGCTTCAGTTGGTGGCTGAACCCCGAGAGTCCCATTGGTACCAACTTGAAACGACAGTCCATCAGCCAATACGAAACAGGACAAATGGTGATGACAGACTCATAGTAGGCCGGATGTAAAGACTGTGACCTGGTTCCTTGGGTATCCAGTCACGTTCCAACGAAATGAGCTGCCTAATACATTCGATGAGGGCATCGCCTATCGAAAGTCTATGCGCAGATAGATGGATCAAGTCTAGAATTCGAAGCCAGAAAATCGACTCACCGGTAGTGCCAAACGTTTCGCACTATTGTTCATCCGTTTCATGTTCATATTGGGGCGGAACATTGTGACAGTGTTGTCCTTGTGTTTGTAGGCCTTCATGCCCTCGAAAAGCGACTGAGCATAGTGGAGAACGGTGGCAGCGGGAGTGAGGTTGATGGGAGAAACTAGGACAGGTTAAGGAGGTAGAACGGTGAAAAGAGATGGCACAACTGACAAGGCTCGATGGAAGGTGCACCCCATCCGGTGGTCTCGGACCACGGTATCCGTAACATATGATCCGACTGCAGAAGCAGAGGTTGAGTGGGCCGGAAATGGTAACAAAATGAAACAGTGACGTACAAAGGTCCGACCGAAGAGCAGTTTTGAGGAGGGAGGTAACTGACCTGGACTCGTCGTGCGCGTCACGGTGAGTTGGGAGGCCTGGGGAAAGGTGTGCCGAGGATTGTGCAAATGACCAAGGAAAAAAAAAAATACCTGGACATCATGGTAGGCCGTGGACGCGGAGGTAGAGAAGGACCGCGATGCGGAGAAAGCCTGAGCGATTTCAGCTGATCGCACGGATACGGAATGGAGGTGGGGACGCAACATGGGGGCTGAGAGGAAGACGTATTGCATTTTACGCTACTTCGGTTTTATACGGCCTTGACGGGTCACAAGGACGTACATACGGAACTAGACGTACCGTCTCACCCGGTCTAGATATTCTGAGCGCGATGGCGGACCCCATCTACTCAATACGCTCAACGGCCTCGACGATCTCCAACAACGCACGCCAACAACACCCAAGTCTCGCGCGACGTCTCCTCTTTCCTCACCTTCAGCCAGGCGCTGATTTGCCCCCGTTGCTCCTCTCGCCTGGCTGTCCACCCGAACTCAACGAGGCGGTATATGACTTTGTAGCTCTCGCTCTTCGCGCTTTTGTCAACTGTCTGGTGGACCAAGCTCACTCGGTATGATAAGGAGTTCCTTCCCCAGATCACAAACATCGTGACACATGTCATCCATTCGCTTGAGCGGCGCATCCTCGATGCAGACCTCCCACTGCTCGTCTTTGGTGATATTCCAATCCTCATCACGCAGCATTTCAGGGACTACCGTCAGGCTGCTTCCAAGGTATCGACGTCATACGCCACCGGAGGCGCGTTGTCGCTTCCCCAGCTCTTTCATCAGATGCAACCCCACATGGCAATATTACCCGATGGGACCATAGACGAAGAATACTTTCGACAGATGTTCGACTACATCTTGAAAGAATGCCTTCCCAGTGAGGATTACGCACCGGAAGCTGAGAGGTTTATCCTCAGAGAAATCATACTCAAGGTCGTGGTCAAGGATGTTATCCCCCGCATAGCCCAGCCTTGGTTCCTCCAGAAGACGGTTCTGGACATACTTGGCCCTTCCCCGGACGCGTCACCTGAGCAGGTGTGTTCTTTGATACCTTGGTTGCATATTAACCTCACCTCGACCTAGCCGTCTGTTTCAACGACTGCGAACAAGCTCTCGCTTCTCCAAATCGAGCGTTATTGTGCTATTGCTCTCGACCATCCAGAGGTTATCTGGAATGTGCATTATGCTCATCCATGCGTACAAGCAAGTCATCTACATCATTCCCGTTGTAAACCAAACTAGTTGTTCCCAAACTCGTGGGCCGGTGCAGATAACATCTCTGGACAATTCCTCTAGGACCACATCTCCATTCGGCCCGCCAACGACCGAAAGCAAGCTTGTCGTTTCCCGCGATTTCACGCGTGGTCCACTGGAAATGATATCGGAAGTACTCCGCGTTCGGGACCGACTTGCTGCCAGTGCCATGCTTGAGTGTGTGTCGCTCTTCTGCTGCTCTTTCCAGACGTTCATGAACAAGTGCGTCGTTCGATTCAGTCTTGTGACGAGCTGACGTCGTCTGGACAGACTGCTGTGCTACATGCTGTACACGCATGTGCTGTCGGCGTCGTCGATGCTCACTGCTGTGCGGATCTCGGAGCGGACGCTGTTTCCGAATGGATACCCTGGACCGGCACCGATCGATCCTACGCCAGAGGAACAGGTGGTGATCCGGGAACGGTTGGTCAAGCGGATCATTGAGGAGATTCCGTCGATGGCCGTGCTTGGTGATCCTGTGGATGGTATTGTAGATGCGCTGGGTGATAGCGCGTGCAATCTACACCTGGCACTGTTTCTTGTGGATGCGTTGGTGTTGAGCGTGTTCCCTGAGGTTGGGTCATAGTTTGTACGTGTTTGTAGTGGTGACGTTATATAATGAGTATGTATCCCCTGAGATGTGTTTCTCAAGATGCATCGTCAACCACCGAACCCGCCCGTCTTGTTCTCGTTCCCAAACACAGCTCAACTCACAACCGCACTCGCTGCATTTGTGATCAAGGCTCAGAGGGATTCCATCGAGAAAAAGGGTAGATTCACCATCGCCCTCTCCGGCGGTTCCCTCCCAAAGATGCTCAAGGCCCTTATCAACGACCCTGCCGTCAAGTGGGACAAATGGTATGCTCATATATCTCCTTATTCCACTCCTTTCTGATCCGTACACAGGCAAGTCTTTTACGCCGACGAGCGTGTCGTCCCCCTCGATCACCCCGATTCAAACCACCACCTCTGTCACACCGAGTTGTTCACCCACGTCCCCATCCTACCCGCAAATATACATACCATCGACGCTACCCTTCTCGACGATCTCGAAGAACTTTCAGATGCTTACGAAAAGGAACTCATCCGCGAGTTTGCCCAAAAGGACTCGGCTCGCTTCCCCATCTTTGATCTCATCCTTCTTGGAGTCGGCCCCGACGGCCACACCTGCTCGCTTTTCCCAGGCCATGAGTTGCTCAAGGAAAGTGACAGGTGGGTGGCAGAACTCGACGACTCTCCAAAACCACCCCCAAAGCGCATCACCCTTACTTTCCCTGTCCTCAATCACGCTTCTCGCGTCGCTTTTGTTGCTACCGGAGAAGGAAAGGTGGATACACTCCCCCGCATTCTCGACACACCGGAGGAAGACGGCCTTCCCGCGTCACTCGTCAAACCTGCCCATCCCGGTCAGGCTTATTGGTTCGTCGATGACGCAGCTTCGGCCAAGGTGGTGTTCTCGAGGGCAACATTCAAGTTATGAGGGGCGAACTGTTGGCACACTTACTCTTGTACTCGTACCATCGTCATGTATCACCCGCTATCTGCTTATTATGTCATATTGTCGTTGTACCTCTGCACACGACTCGGCATGACCGGCAATGAGATACCTCAGCGATGACAGTAAATTAAACACTCAACAGGATCACAAAGGGGTAACAGGCGGCGGCACACGTCGCTAACATGACAGAAATAACAAAGTCCATTGTGCATATTAACAGTTGCATCCGTAATTCTGTGTACTCTCCCGGTCGATCTGGATGGGGTCCGGATAATCCACATACCTGTCGCAACGCTCAGTCAATTCATCGACAAGAGAAAAAGTAACTTACATCTGCTCCTCTGCTTCTTGTTGCAACGCATTCTTGGACACCGTTTGGAAGGCCTGTTCCACGTTGATAGCCTCCTTTGCAGATGTCTCAAAATAAGGGATGTTGCCCTTGGATTGACACCATGTCATGGCCCGCTTCTGCGTCACCTAGAATATCGTGTGGATGAGCTCACACTCAACCAAGCGCTATCGTACCTGTCGCTTGCTTTCCTCCACGTCAATCTTGTTACCCAGGACAACAAAAGGGAAGTTCTCCGGATCATGTGGACTTGCTTGGATGAGGAACTCGTCGCGCCAACTGTCCAGGGTCTCGAACGACTTTGCGCTGTTGACATCGTACACGAGCACGCAACAATCTGCGCCTCTGTAGTAGGCCACCCCAAGAGACTGGAAGCGCTCTTGCCCAGCCGTATCCCAGAGCTGCCCACGTCATCTAGCATCATGGGGCCAAATGGCAACCAAAAGGAGCGTACCTGCATCGTCACCAACCGGTCGTCCACCATGACTTCCTTGGTAAGGCTAAACAACGCTTAGCAACATGGGTTGTCACCAAGAGGAGCATACCCACAAGTCGGCTCCAATGGTCGCCTTGTACTGGTTGCTAAACCGCTTGTTCACATACTGGTTCATGAGCGAGGTCTTGCCAACGCTGTACAGACCAGTGATTGTGAGATTTAAATGCACAGTACGCCACCTACCCGCTGTCCCCGAGAATAATGACCTAACCGCACGGGTGAGTTGCTGTACAGGACACGAGAGATAATGATGACAGACCTTCAACAATACGCGGCCCATGATCGCTGGTATGAAGGGTTAGAGAGCAAGTAGAAATAGAGGCCGTCTCGGGACGGAAATATTGAAATGGAGCAGTAGCGTCGGTGGTCCAGGAGCACCGGCAAGACAGGGCAACACCAGCCACATTTGGGGATCATTCAATCTCCGCCTCAATATATGTTCCACTACGACTAGTTAATGTTTAGATCTAACTGGCGCCTTGGCCATCGATTCAGCATTTTGAGAGGCATGGCGACGCGCACCGCACCCCAGATCAAGGACAAAATAGAACTGTCCGACGCAGAGGTCAACCTCTGCAACTTACTCGACGAGTTCACACGACATCTCGAAACCCAGGACGGCATCGTCACCGCGTGCAGGATCAACGGTGGTTGGGTCCGCGACAAGGTCAATCCCTTGGCCATCTATTCCGACACACCCGTGTGATCTCATGATTCGACAGTTGCTCAACTATGAATGCAACGATGTCGACATTTGTCTCGCCGACATGATGGGCGTCCCCTTTGCTGAGCGTTTCGTCATGTTTCTGTCTGAAAAGAAGGATGTGCCCGTGCACAAGGTCACCAAGATCGAGAGCAATCCAGACCAGTCTAAACATTTGGAGACGGCGAGGACGACCCTGTTTGGCATCGACTTGGACTTTGTGAACTTGAGGAGCGAAGAGTACTCGGAGCACAGTCGCATCCCAACAGATGTCGTATGTCGCTTGGTCATCACTTTGTTATCTCGTCTGTTGATTGTTGCCTGTAGAAATTCGGGACTCCACTCGAGGATGCGTTGCGAAGAGACATCACGATCAACACCCTTTTCTACAACGTTCATACACGGACCGTCGAGGACTTCACTGAAAAGGCAAGCGTTTATCGGTAGGCTACTGTCCCCACAATCGACTGAGGATTTTAAATAACTGTAGGGCCTAGATGATCTACGGAACGGTATCATCCGGACACCTTTACCTCCATTGCAAACATTTCGCGACGACCCCTTGCGAGTCATTCGATGTGTCAGATTTGCAAGTCGCTTTGGGTTTGCGATGACGCCTGAACTTGAGGATGCCGCGCGCGATCAGGGAATCCAGGTGACCAGCGGTGCTTTCGGCCTTGCAGCCCTCGCTAACATATCGTTTCGAAGGAAGCACTCTCTTCAAAGATCAGCCGCGAACGTATTGGCGAAGAGTTCGACAAAATGATGAAAGGTTTGTGTGCAGCACATCTCACTCGATTATCCAAGCTCACGTCTACAAGCTGTCGATCCACTACAGGCCATACAGTTGATTCACGGGATGTCCCTGTACCACTCCATCTTTCACCTTCCTACAACAATCATCGACACTGCTTCCGCCGCTGTCGCCCCCGCAGAGCTATCCCTCGTCGCATGTACCATTCTCTACGACCTCCTCTTACCCTCATCATCACCAGGACCACGCAAGTTTACAACGCGCCCTCACCCAACACTCATTGCTCACGCAAACGATCGAGGGACGAGGGCGCGATTATTCCTTAGTGCCAGCCTGTACTCGTTCGCTGGTGTCACGTACGAGGATCACAAACACAAGATCCACCCGCTCGTCGAAGCCGTGATCCGAGAAGGGTTAAAACTCGGGAACAAGAACTACTACTTGGACGGCGTACCGGCGCTGTTCGACGCCTGCCGCACTACTCAAGGGTCTCTCTCTGAACGACGACCGGTTTAGGACACCCTCGGAGCGCGTCGCCATCGGTACGTGTCCTTGTTCCGTTTTCGGGTGATGGATGATCGAGTTTCCACAGGGCTCGCGCTTCGACATCCCAAGGTACATAAACCGATGTCCGGTTCACATTGGTCCTTGTCTCTCCTTTTTTCTTTGGTGTGTGAGCTGGTTCCGCTCGGATATGGTACACCTCGCTCCTCGACGCGCCGTATTTCCGCAAGACTGACCATATTCCGTTCTGCAGGTGAGGCAGCGGAGGAATGCATACGACGGTACAACGCCTTTACGAACCGTGTGCAAGAGCTCGGTCTGGACGACTTGGTCGACGCCAAGCCATTACTCAACGTAAGATCATCCTTTACCTGTCATTGTTTGTGCTGACCATTCGGTTAGGGAAACGAGGTCATCTCCGCGCTGGGCGGTAAACCGGGACCTTGGACGGCCGTCGTGCTCGGCAAGGTCGTCGAGTGGCAGCTAGAACACCCCAGCGGTGACAAAGACACTTGTGTAGCTTGGCTTATGGAGGAACAGAAATCGGGTCGGTTGAACATTGAGGACCTCGTTAAATCTAGCTCTGGAGGAAAGCGTGTTCATGCAGAGAACAAAGAAGGTGCCAGGAAGTCAAAACGGACTTCATGGCAGTGACAGAACTCTAAGAGCACGTGCTGAACTTGAGCCACAGACAAAGTAGGCCTGGGCATTGATGTTACATTTGATAGCCTCCTTTGTTCTAATTTCCAACTGCACGCACCCGAATGCCCGCGAAAGAGATCCGGGGAATGTGATACAAAGCACGAGTATCATATTTCGACGTCACCGCTTCTGTACATGAGGTAATAGATACAGTAGGTATTTGAGATAAACCTCGTCTGAGATCATATCGTTGGGTATGTGGGATGGGGGGCCATGAGACCGTCAAACTATCGTACACTGTATATATCTCGTGAGATGAAAAGGAACTTGTATCATGTATCATCGGTCATCAGTGTCCGTGATGCCCGCATTTCTGAATCAAATCTACCAACTTTCTGTCGGCAAAAGGGTGAGGGGCGACACAGGTTGAGCGAACAACTGGTCCAAGGTGCCGAGCATCATCGAGTGACCGGCCATTGAAGATGATTCGAATGGGTTGGTGAACACGGGGGAGCCCAATGGGACCAAGCCCGAGTCCGGCGTGAAGTAAGAGCTGTAATCAAGTTCGGCCTGCCAACGGGACAGGGGTAGGGTCCGTCATGTAGGCACCAAAGACGCACGAATCGACGAACGAGGTCGCTTGGGGCTTCACACCAGAAAAGACGCTGTGCGCAGCCGGCCTCAAATGTGAAGGATAGAGAGAGTTAAAGTCATCCTCTTTGATCTTGAGCATCTATGGGGATGTGATGTAAGCACAGGCAATACGGACATGTGTCTGCGATACTCACCAGATCCTCGTAACAATCGAGAGAGAGATAGGGAATATCGTTGGTGGCGACAAATTCTAATTCTTCCACGACGTCCCGCGGGTACGTCAGCTCTGGGGTGTGTTCTGACGGTCCTGGAGTCGGTGTGGCCTCGGACTTTTCTTCAGTAGCGCGAAGCATATGCTGGGAGACGGTATACGGCGCAGGTGTAGTGGGAACAAAAGGCAAGGGGTGCACTGTCTGTGCATTCTTGGGTTCCGGACGCGGAAGAGGCTCCATGCGAAGGCGCTCCGTATCTCTCATGCGCTACTCCAAGGCACAGCGCAGTACGCGTCCTTGGACGCATCCTCTGCAACCAACACAGACCTATCCTGATCCTCGAACGAAACCTGAACCTGAACCCTTTTGTGCTCGCCGTCATCGATGTACTTTTGCAAATCACGACTAGCGGGACCGCCCAGCGATAAACCGGCAACCTTTTTACACTTGGCGTTCTCGAGGTCTGCGCCGCGCTGGGAACGACGCTGAGCGGGGATCTTGGACTTCTTTTGCGAGCCGGGAGAGTACTTGTACTCGGGGTAGAGCTGGGCGTGGCGAGCTTTGGCTTCTTCAGCCATGCAGCGGAAGGGAGTACGGTCGGCTTCAGGAGAGCTCGTTCCAATAGCGGCCGGCGATGCGGGAGACGTTACGGTTGTCGCGCTCGATACTCTTGAGGTTGTCCTTGTTCCAGAGCCAAGAGCGGAAGACCATGAAGGCATTGGGCGGGCGGGGTATGTGGCCCTGCTTGCGTTTGCGGGTGTGGGAGGAACCAGGGGCGAAGGGAAGATGAGTGATGAGAGGAGAGTCGGGATCGGTGGCGGTACATGCTGATGAAGAAGGGGAGGGGAGAGAAACGGGAACATGGGCGGGACTAGGGAAGAGTGGAACGGAGGGAATGCCTTGAAGCCGCCATTCGTAATCCTCGACTGTATCCAAAAGAGGAAGGTGTTTAAGAATGGGTTGCAACGATCGGGATGAGCTACGACGAGATATACTCATACATACCTTGTACTGGTGACTTGCGTGACAGGCGACGGGACCTGCGGATGTCACGAAGAGGAGGCATTTGTAGAATTTGGTAGATGAGTAGTGAAGAAGAACGGAGAGTTGACTCGCTGATGCTGGCTTGTGCCATACATCCGTCTGGGCGTACCCCTTTTGAGTTCATGCCCCCCATTCCCCCCTCCTCTGCCAGTCGCTCCCAACTCTTCACACTGTCACCTCGAGGCATCCCATGAGGCTTGCATGAGGTAGTCGGTACAAATCGGGAAGGTGATCTGCCATGTGCTTGTCATTCCGAGCAGATCCCCCTCCCGATTTGCACTAACTACGCCTTTCAGGTATAACTAAGTACTTAGCCGATTTGCGCCTGTCGACCTTGTCACATGTGCGACTCGCATGTCGCGGGAGTTTCCGTGGGCCTTGGCCTCCCGCCTCTTCGATCCAGCGATCATCTCGCTGCAATAGAACAATATCAGACGCGATACACCAGATCATCTCTGCAAATCCTCACCGTTTCTTGATTGCATCATTGCGACCTATTTTGCGCGCCGCATTCACGACGTCCGCCCGCTTGATCTTGCCCATCAGTTTTTTCTTCAGTTTCGACGGCTTCGGAAGTTTGACCATCCACTCAGGTACGCTCGAACCTGACTGAAGCAACACATTCGCAATTCTCCGGACCAACCCTTAGCTTATATCTCCCTGGTGATCCGAAATGACGTACGGTTTTAGATACGGTGCATCTTCATCCGTAAAATATGTGGCTGCCTTGCCATCACGGCCAGCACGTCCGGTACGACCTGCGGATTATCAGTCACTTCTCGTTCGGCGGGGCCTAGCTGTTCACACACCGATTCGATGGATGTAACTTTGCACGCTCGTCGGAAAGTCGTAGTTGATCACCTCTCTTACACCTTTGAAGTCCATGCCACGCGCCATCACCTCCGTGCTCACCATCACCCAGCTCTCCCCGCGGCGCATGCGACTTACGGCGTCATCTCTTTCCTTCTTAGTCATGCCGGCATGCAGACAGTCAACGTTTCGGATCCCGTTGAGCGTCAGCTCTTCCGCCAATGACGTAGCTCGAGGCTGGGTGGATGTAAAAACAAGCAGTGGTGGGTTGTAAGGCTGAGAGAAATACGTCAGGAGACTCGGCAACTTCGATGCATCATCAGCAACATATGTCAGAGTCTGGCGAATAAGTGGCAGAGGTGTATCCCTGATATAAAATATGTCAGAAAACATCGAACCATATGCCATGTCTGCACTTACTTGAGTCCAACCACGATCCGTATCGGATTGCGTAGAATTCCCATGGCCAGTTGCTCCGCCCCTGCAGGAAGTGTCGCAGAAAATACCGCTTTTTGGATACCCGGATGAGTACAAGCGCCAATCACTTCCTGAACTTGAGCCAAAAATTCGTTGTCCAGCAGTCGGTCGGCTTCATCCAGTACGATATGACGGACACTATAGACCGCGGTGAAACACACAAACCAATAACGACTGATGACGGCACTTACTTGTTTAAGTCAATGTTGCTCTCCTGGATCGCTGCCACGAGACGTAAAGGCGTGCTCACGATGATATCTCCGACATATGTCAACATGCAATCATAGCACTGCGATCGGGACTCGCTTACCGACTTTATCCCTCACGTTCTTGTCCCGGAGTGTATTCGCCGTCGCTTTACTAAATAACACCACCCGCCACTTGCGTCCCACTGCCAATTTCAAACATTCGTTGTATATCTGATGTGCCAATTCGCGAGTCGGCGCGAGTACGATGGCACGGACGCCACTTCCTTCGGCACTTTTCAGACTCGATATCGGTGCCCCCAACAACGACATGATTGGAAGTAGATACGAAAGCGTCTTCCCGGTACCGGTAGGAGAAATGGCAGCAAGATCACGACGCTGTTGAGGTTATCAAGACGGTGAACAAAAGCAACGATCCAGTCTTGGCCACCAACTCACCTCCAACAAGATGGGGATCCCATGCGCCTGTACTCCAGTAGGACGTTTGTAATCGTTATCCCCAAGGTTCGCCAACAAGCGTCGCGCGATGTTGTACCTGTCTGTCAAATCTTCAAACGCTTTCATGGGCTCTGGAACGTCAGAGCCTTTGGCTGTCACGCGAACTTTGGTCTGCGAAGCATCGTCACCCTCGGAGTCCTCCTCCGGTACATCATCCACATCCTCCTCAGCCTCATCACCATCGACGATCTCCGTTTCGCGATCAACTTTCCGTCTCTTGCACTGCGTACTGAGAGGCGCACTCGAACTCGTGGGATCAGAATTCCCTGCCTTCCGCTTTGCCGGTCCTGCCTGAGCGTACTTGAAAAAATCCAGCTCAGGTGGTAGCTTTGAGTCCTGGCTGATTGGCGTATGCGATACTCCTCGGTCTGGTTTCGTAGTGAAGTTCTATAGTCACAACCCCAAAGCAAAAATCCAGAAGGTCGCGAGAAAAAAAAAGAGATTAGGTCTATACCACCCGTAACACGTTCACAGGTCACTGACTGTAAACCGCTGTACGTCGACCTTGAAACGCTGCTTGTCGAAACGCGCACCACCGCGAGATAACAGCTGAAATGCTTCCATGGATTGTTTTCGAGGACCAGTGAGTTATGTGATCTCGCCGACAGTTTCAGTAGTGGCTCGGCAACTTCCGGCCCGGCTCCAAACGCTTGATCACTCAGACACTCGTCCAGTTTGGGGTGAGCTACTACTTTCACAAGACGATTGGTTTGATCGATGATGCCACTGCTTCTCCGTGATTCTCATACAGACCAAGGACATGTTGACTTTTATTGCTTATTCTACAGAATGACGCAAGCGAAGGACGATAATTAATAATATCAACTTGAAGCGCCATCGTTGTTTGTTCAGGGAAGACCAGGAAGCCACGGACATCTGCTTGTCTCGCTCTGATCTTGGCCCTCGTCTCTTGGACCCTTCGTGTTGACATTGTCGGTTGCATGGCCCCGCCACCCTGCCTCAGATGGGTACGTCCACCGCCATAGGTCCTTGCGATGGCTCCCTGAAAAAGCGATGAGTCAGTGTCAGACCTCTCATTACTGCGCGGCATATCACTTACGCCCCTTCGTGCAGAGTCGCGGGACCCAGATTTCTAGGTCGATGGTCGGTCCTCATGTCACCCGCCTCCCATCATACCAATTCTCCACTCCGCACCAAAGAGCCAGCTCCTGTCCCATATGCTCCCAGATGGTAGTTCTGTATCATCATGGTAGTTAGTTCCAGGATCGTGATGTGCTGTGAACATTGGTTGCTTACCAAATGTGCTGGCTGTTGTGGGGCCGGGTGCATATCGATCAATTGCATTCTTGGTCTTCTGAGGACCGAGGAGGCAGATCGAGGATGGATTGTTCCATCCTGATTTCCTTTCTTAACGGACCTTCTTCAAGGTCCTCGTCGATGTCACTAAATTGTACATCATCAGCGCTTCGTCCGATGATGACAGTACTTTTTACTCACCTCGTATTCTTTCTTTTTTGTAGATATGACAATTCCTTACTTTGGATCTCGGCCCTAATACCATGAGCCTACGCAATGTCAGTCTCGTCGCATAGAGGATCAACCTTACGTACCTTGATGAAATTTTGAGCACGGCCCCGAAGGGTCTCTGGGTCGATCGTGAAAGCGGAGGGGGCGGCTTTGGCTTTCGATTGAGTATGAAGAGAAAAAATAATGTACTAAAATTGAGGGGTGAGTGTGAGGATTTACAGATGTAAACGGTGGTGATGACTGACGCGCTACATAGTGTGAGTTGTGTGGTTTTAGGTCGAGATTCTGTTACAAGCAACTTCTCCTTCAAAGCGCGCACAGGCCACATTCTATGGCAAGTCCTATTGATGTTCCATACAAGAACCAAGCGGGCATGTTCCACGCCCCACTTTCTATTATCGTCTACGTACGGAACTCTCATCCGCCAAAATCCACCTGCATCCCGCGGGAATTGGAAACCACCTGTGGACCGCAAAGAATTCCCGTGATAACTTTTTGTGTAAACCAGATATAAGGCCAGGATGGTGCCCAGTGACCTTATTTAAAGGTAATTAAACATAACCCATCGACATAGGCATTAGTAGCGTGTAACATAAGTATCACCCATCCAAGCTCTGGTCCACCCAATCAGCGTCGTCTGCTACCACAAAACTCCCAATCGCGTACTCATCCGGCTCAAAGTCCTCACGCGGCGGCGAACTCGACACCATCAGACGTCTGCGCGAGTGTTCTCTTGCAGCAACAAATTCACCCCTTCGCACAGGTTTGCTCGCAAAGACAGGCCCATCGACCTCACCAGGCGCTTGCGTGAGTAGACTTCGCCTGTATGCGAGCGTCTGATCGTACGACGGCGAGACCTGCGTGTCAGGGATATCCTTCAAAAACTGCCTGTCAGATTCGCTCTCCACGTCCTCTTCGGAGTGGGAGGATCCCGCGCTTTCCTCGTCGCCTGAATGTGCCGCTTCGCCATCCAGCCATGGATTGTGCCGGATGGAAAGCGGGGGTTGACGCTTCGGCTGTAGCGGAGGTGTGGACGTCCGGGAAACGATCTCCGTGTCATTTCGTCTCAGCCGGCGTAATGGAGTACGCACGGCTGGGGTCTCCGAGGTCTCCGTAGGGGCAATTCGTCGCCTACCTGCTGGGCGTACCGCAAATGACCCCTCCGGGATCTCTGGGGTATGAACATGCGACGGTCGAGTGAATCGACAGGGGGTAGAAGGTGATTTGTTTCTCAAAGGGGACTTCATCAGCCGCACGGGTTTGACTTCTTGATCGATACTCTCTGCCAACCGTCGCGAGCGTGGAGTACTGCACATCATTTTCGGGCACGCGGGGGAAGAACTGAGAATCTGCATGTCCGGATCCTCGTCTTCATCTAAGAGCCAAGCAATGTCTTCAGTCGTTGGCCTTTCCAGGCGAGGGATCAGAAGACCGTAGGTGAACGGAATCCTGGCCAAATCCTCGTTCCTTACCCTTACGCTCCGGTGAATCCACGGGATTGGGGCTGCAAGCAGAATATTGATAAGGGGTCGTTGACCTAGACTGGAGATGATGATGTGATTTCAATCACGTCATTCGCAAATCAAGTTTGGCGACCGACTGGGACCTGGGTCGCGGCAAGAACTGAGCTGGCTGAGAGTCGAGGGGACAACTGTACGATCTCATTCGAGGTGGACTGGGCAGGGTAAGACTTGTCAGGATCTATATCCATGTTCGAATTGACCTTTCGAGACGGATCGTTGAATTTCTTCGAATCCCTTTTGCCAGTCGCGGATGACTTAGGGTTTCTTGGGGACCATTGTCCGTGATTTCGGCAACGTTTTCTCGCGTGTAGAATCCGACTGAGTGATGACAGGAGTAGAGATAGGTTCGCCGAATGTTAAGTAAGTTATCTTCTAGCTCCATGTCCGTAGAGTCGTCGTCAGCGAGATTATCAGTTGAACTTCATCGACTTGTTTTTTGCTTTTTCTTCCCCTTGACTAGCAAATCTGCTACACTGACAAAGCCACGACTGGCGCCAGCAGGAATGTTCCTTCCGATGTCGTCGTCTCTTTTTCTCTTCTTGCCACTCACGGTTGACTCCCCATCTTCCTTTGTTGCCGAAGCCTTCCTTCTCCCGGATTGTTCGCGGACGTATTCTTCGATCTCCATTTTTTTCTCCAGTACTTGTGGACGCAAGTGATCAGGGAGAAGACGTGCCACGTCGCCATACAATTCAAGCTGATCACCGCGAACGATACACTTTTGTAGTTCGCCGTACGTGTCGTGTGCTTTGTCCCAGTTGAGTTCTTCTCGGAGCTCGGCAAGAAGTACGTGTACGTAGCCATCGCGCCTGCGGCCAGTTCGTCCAACACGCTGGAGCTAGAACCGCAAAAATCAAGTTAGGCTCCGTCTGGGGAGGAACAAGAGAAATGTTTGACGCACCATACGAATGGGTGTCTTCTGAGCGTCATAACACACAATCATGTCTACCTCTCCGATATCAAGACCTTCTTCTCCGATGGACGTCGAGACCAAAACGTTGAACTCGCCCGCTTTGAACCTTCTAATCACCTGTAAATGGGAATGAGTATGATGAAGACCAGTTGCTGTGACTCGTGAACCATACATCTAACTGTTCTTTCTGAGCAAAACCTTTGTGACCCTGTTTATCGGTTCCTTGACCAACAAATCGGGTCGCTTTCAACAGCGGAGACTCCTGATTCAGGACCTCGACAATCTCGTCCACGCACTCTCGATATGTCACGAATACCATAGCTCGCGTACCATCAGTTTCCCCCTCACTTTCGTACCATTCCGAGATTATTTGACCGAAGTGTTGTACCAGAAGGGTTTTAAGGATCTCCATCTTTGGGTGCATTCCGAACCCGCCCGCCCGCTTTTGGCTTGCCTCGAGGTCAGCAAGGAGTTTTTGAAAATTGGGATCCGACTTGAGCTTAGATGACGCTTTCTTTTTGCTCTGCTGAGAAGATTCCTTGTCGCGAACTAGGTCTTGCAGGCAGTGAAGGCACATAGTGACACTGGCTTCCATCTTAAAATATATGCGTCAGGTCTTCGGCGCATTCGGAAACAACATTAGGGGATAAACATACCAAATAAGACATAGCCCGTGCCAAGGATGACACCATGGAGAGCGTTCCCATGGCCCATGCATGTGGGCTATTTCGTTGAGCTCCGATACGTTGTATAATAGCCGTCGCACGGTACGGATGCATCTTGACGACATCTAGGGGTTCTATAATACCTCTTGCTACAAGCGGTTTTATCACAAACTACGAATAATTAGGATTATGAGCTCAGAAGTGTTCACGACTGACCTCCATCACCGTCTTCAGGAGTTGTTGGAAGTGTACGATATTATCTGACATCTTGACAATGTGTTGCTTGACCTCCTGTTCAATGATAGCGTTATCAGATATTCGCCGGTCAGAGATGAGCAAACCGAACCTTCTTGTGCATATATTCTCTCAGATCGAGACTCCCTTCGTCCCTGATCTCGATGCGACTGATGTGTAAAGAATCGACAATCGCTTGGACTGCCTCGGGAGTGCTCCCAGGGGTTGCAGTAAGCGCAAGCACACGAAAGTAAGGGTTTTTCGCCATGAGGAAGCGAATAACCTGTGCATATGCATAATCACCGGTTCCTTTGTGGGCCTCGTCTACGTTGTGGAGGCATCAGAACACTCGAATCGCAATTTACAGGAATGTCACGTACCAATGACCATGAGGATGATATCCCGTGGGTCACAATTCTCGGATGTAAGGTCATTGATAAGTGTCTGCGGGGTCATGTAAAAGACGCGCTTTTCTTCCCACTACGAAGTGTTAACACATCTTACGAACGGTGAAGTGGAGACGTACCATTCTTGATCGGTAGGCACGCGGGTTATTTCCTGTGAGTTCTACCGCATCCCTACCTGGGATACCGCATGTCCGATGACATGCGTCAACTTGTTGAGCAACTAAGGGCTTTGTAGGGGCGACAAAGACCACCTTGCCCTCAGGGAACCAGCGGTAGACTTGGGCAATGTTAGATTCAACATGACTGTATGCATACATGAACTCACAGTTAAGCATCACTACACCTGCGATAAAAGTCTTTCCCAGACCGGTAGGGAGTGCTACCAGCGTGTTTTCAAACAGACAATGCTTGACAACGTTGAATTGATAATCTCGTTTCGGTTGGTTGAGAGGATAAATCCAATGTTTCGCCTCAAGCATGTCCACCTTAAGCTTCATGGGAGGAGGCTAAAATACTCGTAAATGCGTAGCACACGCGATGTAGTACGCTATCATACTCACCGGGCTGTAAACGCGACAAAGAAGTGAGAAAGAAGTGTCAATTTCAACGCCTAACACCAGGGGTCGAAATGGAACAAGTTACGCACTCAGCTGCAACTCGGTCAGCTCTGACATGGTCATATTGATGACCTTTCCACGTACCTTGGACAAACGGAGCAGGAAACTGCTCAAACTCGACTACCTCGTCCTCTTGTTCGTCGCCATCTGTCTTCCCTTTCGGCTTTGGCTTCCGCCAGCCTGATTTTGCAAATACCGTGTGATCCCATTGCTTAGTTTTTGGGGCTTGTTGACCGAATGGATTACGATGGTCTGACTTGCTCCTCTGCATCGGTCCACGGGATGCGGGACTGGCTTTTCCCTTGGATGCCGGAGAACGGACAATTTCTCCATGGAGGTTTGTCTGGACGGAACTTTTAGACAAGGGGCGGCTTGCATTATTGGGGCCAGCAACCGGGCCTGCTTGACCCCTGTACGCCGCGGCAACGAATGAGTCGAGTTGCTGCAAATCCGCCTCGTCGAGGTCAAAAGAAAAGTCCATGAATGAGTCTTCTTTCTCAACTTGTCGTGAAAGGGGGAGCTTTGACGAAACTGGTTTGGGTGGCGGAAGTGTTTTAGCAGTAGACGGATCATGGACGGCTTTGGGACGATGAGCCGCTTCGATGATATCGAGCTGGTTTAGGATACCAGAGTCGAGTTCGTCGGGGAAGTAATCGTCCGAGTTCATCATTTTGGGCGATGCTGAGGTGGTCGTGGGCGACGAACACGAACGCGACCTGGATCTGTCAAACTCAAAAGCGCGTCTTATTACTTAAGCACGTGACCAACATACTGGAGTGAACACGGGGTCAGTTTGCGCCTTTGACAGTTGCTATTCGGAAGCGTTCGCAGACATGTCTACAGCAAGCATTGCTCGGTGGAATGCCATCCCAATGACGCGCCCAGAGCAGAACGAGCAAGACCAGTCGGGCGCGTCCACAAATTTGAAGGTACTCTGCCATATTCTTGGCGTCCTTGAAAACACCCCGTACTGCCCTCTTGCCTCCCTCCTCCTCCAGCGATCAAGATCAGACCAGGGTGACAATACCGAGGATAGTGAAGATGACAACGTCTCACTTGTCTCTCGCACACCTTCCCCACCCCCGGGTTCAGGGGATGGGAGCGACATCGACAAGTACAACGAACACAGTCACCGGGTTGCGAGGGAGATCATCACCGTTGAGACCAAGATCAAGAGCACAAACAAAGGGTTCGCGATGCTTGCGAAACTCGGTTGGTCGGAGGGACAGCCCCTCGGGTTATCGGGAGATGGTGCGTCCCGCTCTCTTACCTGCAGCCCAGCCTGACGCATGTACCCAATAGGACGAGTTGACCCCATTCCTTTCCAGATCAAAAATGATTTGACTGGACTTGGAAAAATCAACCAGGATGTCCGCATGATCGAGACCACCGTTTCGCAGAGGAGAGAGTTGGACTCTGAGCGTCAACGCAAAGAGACTCAGGACCAACGAAAAGCCAGAGAAGTATACTATAATCTCTGTGTCTTCGATACCTTTCCTGATAGAAACCTTTGTCACTCATAGGACATCGTAGCTAAGCGCGCGGCCGTCAAGTCAGAAATTATTGATACTCTAAGGCCGTTTTATTGCGCACTCTGCGAGAAACAGTTCCAGAATGTTGCTCAGTATGACGAGCATACCAACTCTTATGCCCACCATCACAAGGCCCGCTTGAAGGATATGCAAGCCAATGCTCGTTTGGTCAACCAAGAGGAGCTCGAGAAACGCAAAGAAAAAGAACGCAAGCGAGAGGAAAAGGAGCTCAGAAAGCTTGCAAAGGCACAAGGCATTAAGATGGCAAAACCTGTTGCCGCCTCCCCCGCCCCTGTTCTGGTCCCCGAAATTGATGCAGGTGTCACGAACGAGGCGAAGCCCAGTGTATTCAAAAAGGCTGGTTGGGCAGCGGTCACCGCGGTGTCCAATCCTCCTGACACGGATTCTAAGCACTCAGGGTGGGCGGCCATAAGGCCCGCACCTCCTTCGCCCGGCAGCCCGCCGCCGCCGCCTCCTGACAACCCTCCACCGCCTCCACCCCCGGTTGCGAGACCATCTGCTGCCCCCGTGTTTCGTACTGGAGGATGGACTTCTTTGGATTCTGGTAGTTCTCAATCTACCCCTCTACCTTCCCGACCCTCGCCACCAGCGCCGCTGCCACCACCTCCAGATGTACCCCCGTCGCCACCTTCTAGTCGCCATGATTCTCCTAGTCGCGTTCCTACCCCTCCCTCGAGTGTTTTACCTCCCGTGAGGCAGCCCCCGACCTCGTTGCGTGCTCCTCTTCCGCCGCCACCTGCTGCCCCCACAAGATCAGGTTGGCAGCAGTGGAAACAAGGAAATAACTCTAAACGCAGGTGACTTTGTACATATCACTAATTTGGTGTTTATGACTGGTTGGAATCTACACCCCATCTCATCGAACATCAATGAGCTTCAAGGGAGTTTGACTATTGCTACAAATATGGCTGCTTGATCTTGACGTGACGGCATCTACTCGCTCTAGACGGACACGACCGGTTGACTAGAATTAGCTAATTACACTGCTGTTCTTTAATTTGATGTAGGTAGGTACGGGGATGCTGATGGAGAGGGAAATGGAAGTGGAAAGCAAGTGGTTCGAAGAGAAGGTTATAAAGATCAAAAGTAAAACACTCGTCATTATGAGAAAACAGTAAGAATGAGCCCCTACTAAAAGTCCTCACCACACTGCCTCACCTGAAGACTGAAACACAACACCCCAAAACAAAAAAGCACGGAATCAGTCGGACTCACTCCCAGAACTTTCATCAGAACTCGAGTCCGATGAATGATCGCTATCGTCATGTCGCGTGATGGGAACGGGGGTGGGAACGGTACCGTTTCCTGACGGGTTGTCGAAGAGTTTCATACGCTCCTCGAGTTGCCGGATCTTCTCTGCCTCAACATTTTCGTCCATGCTCTTGCGCTTGAGACCGCCTGTACCAGTGCCCTTCCCTGTCGCGCGACTGCGCTTCTGAGGAGGTTGCCGCAAGGGCCGCAACACGAAATTGTACAGCTTCGTAAGCACGTTCACAGGCAACAGGTCGATCTCGATCTCAATTTCCTCGGTGCTCTAAAATTCAGTCAGGTGGCGCATCCTTCACGATGCGAAACTACTCACGTCGCGAATCTCGGGAACGCCCTCGTGAATGATTTGAATGACTCTCTCCAACTTCGGTCCATAAAGCTGAGTTATCGCCTCACTCAGGTCTTTCTTCTGATCAAACGACAGCGTATCGTCCTCCTGCATCTGCTTCTTTGCCTTCCGTTTCACCGCGCCATTTCCAGCATTAGCAGCCTTGGTGTTACGAGAGGTGGCAGATTTCGACGTCGAGGCAGCAGTGGGTTTCGGTTCCTTTTTTTTCTTTTTCTTCTCCTTCGCGGGCTGATTCTTCAAAGCGAGCAAATTTCCTCGCATCGACTCGATCTGTGCCTCTATCGAGGCAATTCTGCCTATATAAGTCACCACATCAGTACAAGGGCGTTGTCGTATTCAAAGGTGCACGCACGATTGCGGTCCTCCTCTGACTCGTCTTCGTCTTCTTCCTCCTCTTCCTCGCTTGGCTCCCGTAGTGGTGGCAAGTTCTTCCACTTCTCATCAAAAAGGCGTTGTAACTCAATGCCTGCCTGGTTAACAGGCGTGCCAGCAGGGTTGAAAGTGAAACAATTTCGAATCATCAACTTGAAATCATCGAAGAATTTGGACGCATTCGGGTACTCGTGATTCTCCAGTTTCTTCCGCATATTGGATAAATCCATTGGTTTTTTGATGATTTTGAAATATGTGGGAATCTCCAGCTTGACTGGATCTGGGGCGATTCGATGAGCGACGAGATAAAAAGTACGGAGTCGAGTACGCACCAACTGGTTCGTAAAACGGATGCGCGATAGTCCAGTGTTGTTTCCGATGCAGCTCCGCCAAGAGCTTGACGCAGAACTTGAGCTGCTCTCCCGAACCATCGTCTTTGACTACTTTGACTTTCCGTAGCTTCTTCGGCGCGTCGGCATATGGCAAATCTTTGGGAGGGGGCGGATGTATCTCTCTCTTTGGACGCGCGGACGCTTGCTCCATTTCATTACGTCGGATCACGGGAACGGATGTAGAAGCGCGTCGAACAGGAGCAACTTGAACAGGAGTGACTTTCTTTGCGGGCGCTGGAGGAGGGGGAGGAGGAGTGACGACTTTGACAGGAGGTTTGACCTACAGAAAATCAGAACCTCTTCCACGAAAGTTATCAACACTCACATACCACTTGTGGTGGTGGCAAATTCTTTATTTGCTTGTCGAAAACGGACTCGACATGCTTGCCTGCCCTGGATATGGCATGATCCGGCCCATTGAATGTGAGGCAGTTGGTGAACACCAGTCGGACATCAGCAACGAACTCGTCGGCGCTATTATAGCGTGGGTTATTGGATTCGGGTCGGGTTTTTGAGGGTTGGAAGACATGAGCTTGCGCTCGATCGTCTCCAAATCCATGGGACTTTTTATGATACTGGAGTAGTGAGGAATGTTGAGGGCGACAGGGTCAACGGGATGGAGGAACGGCACCGCGTCTTTCATCTTTTTCAAAGATCGGATAGTCGAAAGGCAGAAGCGATGTTGCTGCAAACTCATTGCAGCGCCCCCAAGAGGCGTTGGTGGAACAGGGGTAGGACTGGGGGCAGGTTCTTCATGCAGCTGGATGGAAGAACCAGTGACCGGGGGTGGAGATGCAGTCTTGAGAAAATGGGATCACAAAGATTATGTATCAGTATGCGAGAATGGACGAGTACAACGCATAAGGCTTACATTCGCGAGAGAGGCTTGATCGGCATCAGAGAATTTGCGCGCACGTTTTGCAGGCGGAGGCATCACGTCGTCATCCACATCCGCGTCCACCTGATGAGACGAGACATGGTTGGGAGAACGAATCGTGGTGAATGAATCGTGATGCGTGGGTAGCTTGACATCGGTCGCGTCTGCATGGCCGTTTACGAGTGTCGATTGCTCCATATGGACGTCGCCATCTGCATCGGTGTTGGCAGCATCTGCGGAAGAGAGCTTGCCGTTAGGAGCAGCATCGGGAGTGGAGACGTCTGGGGAAGCGGCGTTGGAAATGAGCATCTCCTCGACGGCGGCCTCGGGAGTATCGACCATCTTTATGTCTTGGGGGGCATCTGGCTGTACTGGGGACGGGGGTAGAGATGCAGCAGGGGGTTGAGTGGGGAGAGAAGCTACACAGATAAGAGGGGCGGTAGAGAAAGAAAGAGATACAAGGACGCACCTGGATCGGATGGGGAGACGGACATTGGACAACTGGAATCTAGTTCACTCTCGTGGACATGACCGTTTGGTAAAGAGTTGAAGACGCATGAATCTTTTTTTTGTTTAGGGTTAGCTAAGGTGTAATTTGGATATAAACTGTCTATCACGTGTACCATTGTTGTCGGGTGGTACGTCGACGGTGGGGGCGGGCGAGGCTGGTTTGTCATCAATTCCGACGGCGGGCGCGTTGTGTTGAGCATCAGTCGCGTTCATGGGTGGCGCGTGACAATTGTAGTCACACTGCGTGACGTTTGGAGAGGGGAAGGGGAGTTTTGGATTTGGGGAATCGGCAGCCACCCATTGGGTCTTTATAGGCGACCGGAATTAAGGTTCGATCTCAAACCAGCGCAGGGACCATCCAAAATACTCACTCACACCGCATCACTCTTGCTACCCTTCCTTTGCAAATAAACAGTTACTGTATACCACCATACGTTCCATCTCGTACACCCTACTTGTCTTCTTTCTCGTCCTCTGAGACGTTCGCAAACACTGGCTTTGGTTGGTTTTGTCGCCATGCTGGGAAAAAAAAAAAGAAGCCCCGGGAAGAGCCGCCACGTCAGCTTGTAAACACAGCAATACAATTTTTTCGATCTCCGCCACGGCATCCCTTCCATAATTGGCACTCCGCAGCGAGGGATTCGAAAGGAGGCGCCTCAAAGGCAAGTGAAAAACGCTCGTGCTCACCTCCAGTCCACTGTGGATCGGCCTCCGCCTTGTCCGCGTATTTGAGCAGTGCTTCTCGTGGCTGTTGTGGAATGCCAATGCAAAAGAACATGACAACCGTTCAGTCGCTAAGAATCAGCATGGAAACCGTGTCGCACAAAAATTTGATGCGTCATGTAACGTGACGCGATGCGAATTTAAGAAGCCCAGAAAACCCATCCAGCGCGGCTTGTGCGCCCAGACAATGATTGCAAAGTCAACTAGATCACTCACATCTTCGTCCCGCGTCGTGTCCCGCACCAAGTTCTGGACGATATGCTTGCGTCGCACTTGCTCCAACCCGTCCTCCCTTGCCCGGTCCAGTGACTGGTAACTCTGGTCTGCGGCTCTTCCGTGGATCCAGCCGGTCCTTTTCCCTTTTGCGCTTTGTTCCTTTCACAATTCCGTCTCCATCTTTGAACATAGGTAGTGCATGTGGTGTCATAATCGTCGGTGCTGCAAGTGCATCCGACAAATCCTCCACTGTCGGTCGCTTCGGTGCTCCCTTCGATAATAGGAGCTTCGCGCCGTGGGTCGAGGTCTCCGGCGAGTATAAGACCGATATCGTCCCATTCGAGAGTCCGGTGACAATTTGGTTGATCTTGGAGTGCCACACTACCTTCACCGGGGTCGATTCCATCTCCACTTCCTTCACGACACTCAGATCCGTTCTGTTGAGGAACATGAGCCGTCCTTGTTTCTCCTTCGTGGCACCAACACCCGTAAGGATACTTTTTTTCGTCGGGACTAAAGACCGCATTCGTGCCAGGGTAAAGTGTCGTCGACTCCGAACGAATCGCCACAGGCCGTTTGAAGGAACGAATATCCCATACTAGAAAGGTGCACTTCAGGAAAGTTGAATCAGTTAAGGAAACGTACATACGTTTAACAGTGTCATCTCCTCCTCGAGTGAGGACCGTTCTACCATCCACCGAGAATACTACGGAGGCTGTCTCCGTCGACTTCGCGTGAGCGCCCTCAACCGTCATGTTCGGGCGTACAAAATTGGACGAAGATTGCCACATATGTAGTGCCCCATCGAGGCAGGCTGCAAGATGTACATATTTAAGAGCATCGCAGGATTGATTTCCTATACGTACCTCCGCTGATGAGGTTCCCATCTGGAGAGTAGGCACACGCCGTGACCTTGGTTCGAGCCCCCCGCTCTTTCGACTTGACGACAATAACTGTTTTTTGCTTGCGCTTATTTTCCACATCCCAAATTCTGTGAAACCCAGTGAATATTACGGAGGGAAGTAAACTGTAAGTTAGGTAGTCTTACCTGATAGTCGAATCGGCAGCACTCGTAATAAATATCTGTTCGTCCCGTGGATGCCACCAACATCCCGTCAACTCGCCAACGTGTCCGCTGTGGAGATAACATCAAACTGCGTCATTCAAACCCTAGTAACTAGTCATACGCAGTGTGTTTCATGTCTCGGATGTACATGTCGCCCTTTATGAAAGTTGCCCTAGTGTAGCTTCAGCTTGTATTCTCGCAAGATATTCGGAGCGCAGTACACTTCTTCGCCATCTCGATCGTAGAGTCTCGGTTGGAGAGTAGCAGGAAGAATGAGCATTTGTTGCCCACTGTTGGAAAACTTCACGTCGTTGACCTAATAAAGTGTAAATGGATCGTCGTCGCTCCAACTGGAGGCATAAAAAAGGACCTACATAGTAGCTGCCTGCTGGTTCCCATGTCTTGAAGGACCTCGGATGGGAAGTCATCCCACCAAAATCCCAAAGCTTGCAGTCGTAATCATGCGACCCGCTCAGTACACGTGCACCACTCGGGTCGAGTGCGAGAGCTGAGATGACCTTGGTGTGCTCTTTTAGCGTTGCCTCATGCGTGATAGGAAACTCAGGCGGAGCAGCAAGTGAGGGAGAAGTGGGGTCATACTCAGGCTCGTCTTCTTCTGCCTCATCCGCACTACCGTCCGATGCATCTTCGGAGGGCCCGTCGGAAGGGACGGAGCCCTTTACAGGTGGAACCGACGCTGATGGGCCAATCTCGACCTGTGGTAGGTCCAAGGCAGGTTTGCTCGGCCCAGGTTCAGGTGCCTGCTTTGCCTGTGGACGAGAAACAGCTGGTCAACACGAGGTAGAGAGGAACGAGTCAAGCATGGCTACTGACTGGTACATCCTGCCTTTTCGCCACGTCAAAACGGGACGGATCGAGCTCCCGCTTTTTAGCAGCCTTGCCAAAACCAGATATGCCCATGGCAGCAAAGACATCCATGTTGGCCATAACGGTTGTGTGTAGTCGTGCGTGTGGTAGTTGGCAAGGTGGCAGAGGTCACCTTTACAGCGCTTTGTATGTGTGTAAGTAAGTACTCCGACCACCCCCTGTAATTACAAAGGTGGCATTCCGACCTTCATCCAACTACCATGCTAAAACGACAGCGCCCGACGACACCACCTCCCTCGTCGCTCAGGTGACTCACCCTCATTCCTTCCCGGCAGTGCCATCAGACCATCTCATTCGCACACCCCAGACCCAACTCAGCCCCATTCCAAACGGCCACGCGTACAACCTCCTCCACTAGACGGTGCGCTGAGAGGCTGGCTGCGGTCAGATTTCACTGGTCCGCACAGTGAGAGCGACGGGGAGGAGGACTGGGCAGAGGAAGACGCACATGACGCGTATGGATCACCGCTTCATCCATTGATGGCGGAGGGTCAATACAAGGACGCAAACCACCTCCTCCACGAGCTACACGTCCTCAACCAGCACAGATTGCTGTTTGCTCACTCTTCTCATGATCAGCGCCCGAATCCAACCGCTAGCATACTACCTTCCAAATCATACATCCCACTAAGGGAGCAGGCCCCTTGGACCGAGGAATTGTCTTATCGCCCTCAACCTGCATCTCCACAAGTTACTTGCGATGAACCCACGGATCAATGTCGTTTTATTGGACTAGCAGAAAAGGAGCTCGTCGAGGAAGTCCAGTGCGTGCGACAGCGTTACGAAGGGGCTAACAGGTATGACACTTATATTTGGTAACGTATGGATTCGCAAGTACTAACCACAGTTCCAGACTGTTAGGTTCGCTATTTCTCTCCCGCAGACGTGATGTCGCGGGGATAAATACCTCCGCCAACCAATCTAGCCTGCGGGCTTGAATAGTTTTCGATCCTCGTCACTCACACACACATATGGACTTATGGACACCATCTACTTGCATCCCATACTTGTGTGTATATACATACGGTAGACTGTAGGGTATTCTCAACAATTATATCATCCCATACCTTTAGATTTCTGTAGTCGACAAGAACGAGGTACATATTTTTAGCATCTACTCGACGGCCCCTGAAACTCGTTCGAGTCTCAGCATCACCGCCCGCCCGAGCGCGCGACTGAGTTCTTCTTCCAAGAGAGTGGCCATTCCTTCTCCGTCCCGAGAGTATCGCCAGTCGTCCGTGGACGGTACATAGTCATATCGCTTCGGACCGCTGACCGTTCATTCAGTTAGCAAATGTAATGAACAACCGGCCACCGATGAAACGATGCATTCACGTGTAGAAACCACAGGTGGCGTCAGACACATCATGCAATGTTGAGAATGATGCGCCAATGTGTTTTTGGAAAATGAAAACATGAGCACCAGACGCCAAACCAATGACATCCGGACGAACCTAACGGGGGACGAAAGCCAAATCTGCTTGTTCGGAGGCTGCTTGTTGATCACATATATCCCGTTCGAGCCGAGGTTGAGTGTTAACACACCACTCTAGAAACAATGTCTATTAGCGGCTTGAAGCGCAAGAGTGGTCGCCCTGCAACCTACGTGATAGTCAACTTCAAAGCCCTCGTTGGTCATCTCGTCTAGGAGGTCTTCCAGTCGCTCGAGCAGAGAAGTCATAGTTGCATCAGCGAGGGCATGGTACCTGTCCATGGGCAGATCGCTGCAAATGGTTTAATGTCCATGTCGTCCGAGCGAATGTTAAGTGAATGCAAGTGATGATTGAATCCGCTCACCTATGTGTGATATGAGGTGCAGGCGTGCTTAGTGCTCGTCTGTGGAGAGAGCCTTGTAGGGCGTGGGTGTGTCGTGAAGTAGCATGTCTGGTGGCCGGAAAGAGAGTCTTGACTGTTGACAGGAGTGCGACGCCCTCAACGCGTGGCAAGTTTTGCAACGTACGTCGCGGTAAAAGCTTAGGCAGAGTTCGGGAGAGCATGGTGACACAAGCAACGGGGATAACCGAAATAGCAAGTCAAATTTGCGCTTAGAATGGCGGTCGGCAAGAAACGGGAATATGTAGTGATCATAAATCAAGAAGAAAACGGGTCAACTTCGGACTGGTATTCGATATTCGATATCGTCTACAGAGTACATAGCTAAGTTTTTCAGCTATGGAGTCGATATGGCCCTAAACCTAGGGTGAACCTCGACCGTTTCCTTCCCGAGACACCCAGTCGAGCCAAGACCCTTCATAATTGATGATACTATGCAAGAAGTTTGATTAGTGTTCGGCGAAACGGGACGGAATACCCACTTTTCATGGCCGTTTCTCCTGGCAATATCGCACGCGGAGGCACTTCTCTTACCACTTCTGCAGTAAAAGACTATTTCCTGAGCCTTTCCTGGCTTGTCAAAGCCGTGCTGACTACGAAAGGCCTGAGCATTCAGGTTGAGGGAATTGGCGAGCACAGAAAGTGGGAGGTTCACAGATGAGGGAATAGACCCCTGCATCACCTCGTCGGGCTCCCGGACATCAATAAGGTAAGCATCCTAGACGAGGATAGGTGTTCAGGTGCTGCATTGTGAAGAATGAGAGGACATACAGTACTAGGACTGAGTGTTCTCGGTTTGAGTTGTTCATAGGTGAGAACCGGGCTCTTCCAGTTCTCCTGCAATTTGTCATTGAGCTTGCGCGCTGCTTTGAGAGCCTGTTCATCATGGGCTTTTGAGGAGAGGCTGCGAGCAAGTAGCCTAGACGGTGCAACGACACCGCGGGTGAGGAGACCAGGCCGAACGGACGAGCGAGAAGCGTTGATGAGTACAATTCGCAGCATCGGATTCGTAAAGCGTGAATCCTGATTACATACATATAAGGCTTCGGAGTGACTTATTTCGGCATTTTGCGATTGGATGAGCATAATTGCCGCACCCCCCATTTCTCCTCCTGCTCCTCTACCTCTTCCATCCTCAACTCAATTACTCACCTCCGTCTCTCGGACCAAGACTCACGGGCGCTTTCTCTCCGATGCGAAACATTCACTGCACGCTCTCCTCCAACCGGGGCAACACGAAGTCACACAAGTGGGAGCGCAGTTCTCGGAACACTTGTGTTACTTCGTGCCGCCGAGCACTATCCCTTCTCATCGCCGCGCCCAAGCAAGCGAAAAACTGTCCCTCGAATCTCCCGTTTATTCCTTCGTCGTTCCTCTTGTCGCCGTACCCCTTTTCTTGCCGCCCATCGGTTATTCGAGCTCCATGCGTCGGCAATTCCAACAATTATCGCGATTTTACCCACTTCCCAGCTCATACATATTCACCTCCCGTTCCAGCCCGGCCTTCACCATCACTTGCCTCAACTGCCGCCTGGGAGTGAAACTGATGTTGCAGCTAGCCATTTCTGTCGCCATGGCACATGACTTTCACCTGTCACTGGAGCTTGCCGCAGCGGTTTTTTCCGTTCCCCGAGTCTACATTTCACAAGGGGTTGTCACCGCTTGTCTCAGACCATCACCTGACTATGATGAGATGCCGTCCCGCGCCCCCCCCTCAAGCCTTGAGTGAGATTGACATGGGATCGGACTGGAACTATTTTACAATATGAATTCGCTCAACAAATCGAACTGACCTGGCAAATCCTTATCGATCTATCGATTAGGAGCGCTCCATCATTTATAATTTCCAATGATTTATCCTGGATCAGGATATGTAAGTCTAAATCGGGATATCCCCGGTCACCGTGGCGTGTAAATGTGTCACCTGTTCAGCCGCTGGCACCTTTCGTTGAACAACCGACATCGTTCCACTCTATCTTTCCATCCAGCCAGCTGCGAGTATGACAACGGGAATGATGACTCCGTGGTTGCATTTCGGAAACACAGACTACCTCATCTTCAAAGCCTGGCGTCCTTCATCGCATGGCGCGATCGCTGGCGCTTCCATGGGATTGTTTCTGTGTTGCATTTTGGAACGTGGGCTTGCCGCCTACCGACGTGCTCAAGAGTTGCGATGGAGTGCTAAGTTTGCAGGTCATTGATATCTTGCTTTTCATCTCTGATGTCGATGGCTAGAGCAATCCTGTTATCAAGCGGCGTACATCCCAGTTCTGGGAAGAAACACGTCGTTGAAACATCTGGGGATCGTGTCATTCTCACGCGCAGGTTCATTCCTCCATTCAGATCTTCTCGTGATATCCCTCGCGGGATTATTCAAGCCATCCAGTCGATGTTTGCATATATCCTCATGTTGTCTGTCATGTGAGTGTGAGTCGTTTCAATGTATTCCAAATTCAATTCGGTATACAGGACTTTCAATGCTGCTTATATCATCTCTATCATCCTAGGGTTGGGTGTTGGAGAGGATTTCAGTTTGGACGCATAGGGTCGTAATCAGGAATAGAATGCGCGGCGACGACTTGTCCTCTTTGACACGTAGTATGGTGATGGATACCTCGAGGATCTTACAATGATTCTTCATCTGTCATGTAATGTAGAAGTCATTCATTGGACTTCAATTCAGCTAGGACGTGCTGGACTGACACTGTCACCTTTCGTTTTTGACTCGAATGTTAAGACTTCAAGTTCATCCAACGTTTTCGTATGAATATGCATTGCACAAGCAGTTGACGCACTCGCTCGGAACGTCATGGCGAACCTCTGGTAATTTTCAAGGCGAAGTCTAAGAGAACGAGGGAGATGGAGTGGGGAGACTCGGAGCACTCGGATTTGGGTCTTGCTCACCGTAACTAGACTGTACAGAACCGTCTAGGCTACATTGTGAAAGGCTGGGACCAAACAGGGACATCCTCAGGTGAAAATTCTTTTTCATCTAATTTAATCTGGCAATTAAATAGCTTCACTGGCAGGGGTGTACCTTACTACAGAAATACCTTAAATTCGAGCTGAACGAGTGGATGTTCCTCACAGGAGAATCATCTCGTAAAATGCGTCTCACTTCTCTTGCTATCGTCGCTGCATCCCTCGGTGTTGCAACTGGACACTTCCAACTTCAGTATCCTTTACCAAGAGGTCCTTTTGTTCAGGATTCGGAACCCACGTTCTGTGGTTAGTAGTTATGCTGGTACTGAGCACCGAAAATAATCTAATCTGTGGCTATCGCAGACGGGTATAACAACGCGGTCAGCAATCGTACTACATTCCCGATTAGCAATGGGGTAATCGAACTCAACAGCGAACACCCAACCTGGACAGGTAAACTTTCGTCATTGTGCAAACGGCGAGCATTCTCGGGCGGCTAATAGCCTCTTGTACCCCACAGTTGGAATCCTCATTTCCACAGCCCAAGATCCGACCTCATGGTCTGCTTTCAACTCTTCGTCTGGCGCTAGCCAGCTCGTAGTCCCATACTTCCAGACCAATGGAGAAGGGCTGTATTGTTTCCCTATCAACATCGCAGCGTCCAACGTCTCTGGCATTCAGAACGGAGCCAATGTCACAATTCAAATCGTATTCGACGGGGGTGATGGCCAGTTGTACCAGGTTAGCTCTTGTCTTCTGATTGCCGACATGACACAAGGGCTCATGTCAATGGAACGGCTAGTGTGCGGACTTGACATTGTCAACGAATGCGACTGTTCCGGGCAACGCGACCTCTTCGTGCACCAATGTCACCGCGACCGCAAGCGCTTCGTTGCCATCGGCGACGACCAGCAGCAGTGCTGCTGGAAGGAACATGGAGATCTCTACCGTTTCCGCACTTGTCCTGGCAGGCATCGCTTTGTTCCTTTAGGAATCAATTTGAAACAAACTTTGCATGCGGAAATATGTATGTAGGCAATGAGCAGGTGTCGTGGTGGCGGAGAATTAAGAATTGAGTTGATGAAAGTAAATAGGCCTTTTGAAATACTCAATATGATTTCGTGTTGTGGTGCTGATGCGGTCGTGGGGTTCGAAACAGTTCCTCGACAAGTCCTCATGATGATCCCAGCAATCGAAGTGGGCCAAAGCTTGGTGGCATCGCAGAAGCAGTGATATGAGTTATCATCTATTGATCGAGTACAGTACGAGGCGCAAGGTAGTGCATGATGTCATTATGATTTCACTTGATAAGACAAATGACTTGTCGTCACCAGGGAAGTAGAACGTCGATCCTGAAACTCGAGCCTGAGTATAGATGATTAATACGTTGGTTTCTTGGCTTGCGGATTGCTGTTCATCGACGGTGCCGTAATCAATGAAGCATCAGGGAGGCCACAGTACATACATACTTACATCCGTGCTTCTTCCTCGTGCATTTTTGGCGTAAATGATGAAGCAAGTACGATTCAGATTCCCGACGTGAGACGCAAGTTCGGTTAATCAGTCAGCCTGAGCCACTCTCCGTCCTCAAGGACAGGGAAGAAATGCAGCGCATTCGTGTCATAGGGTTCAGCTACGCGCACGTATGAAATAAAGCGCAGGGCGTATCGGAACGGAGAGACGTGTGGCTATCAGCGCCGCGTCGAGTGCAATTGTGAGAACGCGCGCATTCACGCCGTGGGAATTACCGTTTACGGTAATCTCGGAGGACCCACCTAGAGATTGATTTTTGAATGATTTTGAAAAATCGGCAAACCACTGTGCTAGATATCCGCGCACATCCGCGCTCGCTGCGCTGTGTTGCTTTGTCAGAATCAGGGACCACTAGATGATACCATCGGAATCTTGGGCCGGATATGTCCAGCGACACTGCGTATCGCTGAGATTTGTTGATCATCAACCCAGCAGCTTATCACCCTGGACGTTGACGGGCATGAACGACATTAGGACACCGCTGTCATGGATTGGTCAGATCTTACGACGGATATCTGACTGTGGCTTGCCGCAGAAGAGATTCTCCCTCGCAGGGCTAAGGGTACTGCACAGTCTGCACTGCAGCTCTGGGGCGTGGAATTGTTGCTTATTAATTTCATATTGCGTGACTCACCCACGGAGCTAGGGGACATTCTGGACCTGCTGAAACTCAGGACACGAAAAAAAAATTGTCGCAGGTGAGTTATGGTTCTCCTCGGCATTGCCCAACGGTTGACGTTATCGCCCTCAACGGGTTTAGCACTGGTTGATATGTCTCACCACCAAGAAAAGACGGAAAAACAAGTTCCATTGAGCGTTCCGAGAGCGCCGGAATCTCTGGTCGATCGCTATGTCTCGGAGGATTCGTAACGCTTTCCCAGCATCATGTTGACTACGCTCGGGAGTGCGGTGCGGCAGGTCCTCGTCATCGAGTCATCCATCGTCGCGCAGCAACGAAGAAGTGGCGGTGCACGACAGGGTTTAATAAAGGGGTAGTACTAACCCCGCAGTCTCTGCGCGCAAGAAACGGCAGTACAGCGCAGTGCGCTTCCTCTCACGGACCCGCTTCAAGGCTTGCGTCGGTACCATGAGGTGGAAGTGGTTCCGCCGACAACATGATCAACCTTGGGAGGTTGTAGGGTGCGATACTGTACAGCCCGTGTTCATGTTTTATGAAACAGGTGGGTGTGCATCTCGCGATCGTCGAGGCGCACCCTCTCATTACTCATTCTCCCCAGAGGTCGACATCGTGCGCGTTGGAGCATATGACACGTGTAGGAAGTACATCTTTGACTTCAAGAGACACGTTCCAGACGGAAATCAATGCACGAAGGCACTTTTATTCTCGCAACAGCAGTTGTTACAGGAGGTTGCGAAGAAACATTACAATGTATTGCTTAAAGAGGGGTGAATGCACCTTTTCAAATCCTCCGGGCCTTTACAATGGACTGACGACATTTGGAATGGTAGCTGGACGTTGACGCGCTTACGACGGGGGAAGCACCATCGGTTAGAAGTAGACTACACCGCGCGCGCAGGATACGTATCAGGAAAGCCTCTTGCCTCGCGGAGACCCCCGTTCATAGCCGTCCTCCAAGCATAGTGTTTGGTTTCGTAAGTTATTGACCGTGTGTATTTTCGCAACACCTCTCCTGTATTTGTATTTCATCCTCGTGGCGCCCTTCTTCATCCCAAGCATGTATATATACATCTGGTCACGCCATCTACTCCGTTAGGAACGATCTGACTGCGACACGCATATTGAACAGGGGACGATCACGCATTTCAATGATGGGAGGTGTAATCGATAGTGATATTACCTCAAGAGCTTCGCCTTAATTTTGGAGTCACCTCGTGCACGTCTTCTTTACCAAAATGAACCGATCAAGTCACCTCGGAAACAGTTGCGGAGGCGAGGACAAGAATACGTCGGATGTTAGGAAGCCGCATCCGGCAGGCCTGTATAAAACACACCAGTCGTAAGATTCCTGGCTCCTCAGTTCGCTTCTACTATATGCTCTCGAAGCTCCTCACTCGCCCACTCAAGATGATCAACTCCTCTGTCTTCATCGTTTCTCGCCTTTTCCGCAAGCAGGTCGAGGACACTTGTCATGTCATCGAGATTGCCGCCCACAGTAGCGAGAACGACAGCGTCAAGAGCTGTTCGGGCCCGGCGCGTACACATGACGTCCTGGCCAAGATGGAACCAGTCAAGGTTGGCCCTCGTGTCGCACATACCGAGCAATTTACTTGCAAAGGGGGTGTCGACGCACGGAGACTAGTTGACTTATCTCGCAAGGGGCTTTATTCCGTTGCCAAGATGATGGGTGGCAATGTCCTATTGGAGGAGCAGTAAGTGTTTCCCCGCTTGATCGCATCGGAATGATCATTGAGCTTCATTCCGACGCAGATGGGATTGCATCATCCGTCACGCTAAGCTCCAAAAGCGAGATGAATTCAAAGTGGTGGTGAGCACTCTTTCTCCGCTGTGTGAATTGCTTGATCGTATTGAACGTGCGACCAGGTCCGTTACTCTGCGACTGTGGCGCGGTCGACTTGTCCAGATGTACAGAAACCCGTGCAAATCGAATCAGCCAAAGGCATCAAGGGGTTAATGACCGTTCTGGATCGGCATGCAGACATTTGCTAATCTGCTTCGTCACCATTTCTTCGCTGTTTTCTCTTTTCATTTGGGTTTGTCGGGTTCAATGGCCTTTCACTCGTTTGATATGGGCATCGTTATGACATCTAGGGGACTCATCTCCAACTGTACAACAAACTTCATCACTCACGACCTGTAACGCAAAAGTAATAACGCATAGCCACTAGTAATGTTGTATTACCACTTACGCTAGAGTACCAGTAACTTCTTAGATCGCACAAAATAGATCATAGCAATGTCAATGTAAATAGATGCTGATAATTCAACAATTTCATGCCGATTTATCAATGCGACTATCCGCCCTGGCGGCGTAACCTGCCCATGACTACGGGAGAATTTCATTAATTGCCGGCCGGGCCAAGCCTGATCGGTGCGTACCTCATCGTACAGCGCAACATTTGGGGCCCCCAAGAGTTTCAGACCCAGCCATAAGATTCCAGCTGTCATACCGCTGCCACAGGAGGTGGTAATCGGACGTTTCCCCGTCAATACCAGATGTGCCTGGTCAGCTCCAATGGCGCCCACGAGGCCTTGTCTTAACTCGGGTTGAGATAAGAATGTGGTAAACTGGACAGAGGAACCGGGTACGGTGTGAGTTTTCAGAAACACGTTGAATGGGAGCGAGAATGAATGGGGGATGTGGCCCGAAGATAAGCCAGGTCGAGGCTCAGGGTCAGACCCAAGAAAACTATAGTTTATCGTGAGGACGCGGCCCGATGCCCAGAGGGGCGGAAGGGTCGTACCGGCCATGGGAACGCGCGTCGACGACTAGTTCTGCAGCAGAATCTGAGGCCGGGTCTAGGAGCGAGTTGGCTACCACCTGCTGGTAAGCTGACATCGGCTGTGAGAATAAGTGCGATTGGTCGATAATGCATATGAAATCTCACAGCGGATAACAACGCTATCGAGGACAGGAGTGGGATATGTGGACTTCTCCTCTCCTGCTGGTGGGACGTTGACAGTCTCAAAGCCTTCTGCCTCCCAACGTGGTAGACCTCCATCAAGGATGCTGGACTTTTGATGGCCGAACGCCCTGAACATGAAGAGGGCACGAGGCGAGGAGAATACTCCGTGCGTGTCGTATCTATACGGACGTCCGCCTCTTTGTGGCCCAAACTTGATACAGTGAGAACACTCACATTACTACATGAGAATTGGAGCTGATGCCAAGTTTTTCTGTCTCGTAATTGTTTGAGGTTGGTAGAGGCAGGTTGTATGAAAAAACGGACCACACGCATCAGAAAACACCTTTTCGGAAGGCATCATGTGTTTCAGGCCGAGTTCATGAGGACTCGCCACTTCGTCGAGGTCCAAGAAGCGTGCGCCAGGGATGCGCTTGGCTTGAAACTCCTGGAGAGGTCTCCGCGGGGAATTGGGCATGAACCAAGTGGCGTCAAGGATCGAGACGCTGCCCGAGGACATGCTCTCACGTAAGCTAGACGGAGAGAGCAGATAAGGGGTCGTCGCCGTCGTAGACATGGATCTGTAGAGAGTCGGGACAGCGCGCCTTAATAGGGGGAACATCCGACAAGTCACGGTGGTCATGGGGCAAGCAATTATTTATTTAATTACGTTTCGACATGAAGATAGGATAAGTCCTGATCGGGTTGTAGGACGCGCTCGAGCCATATCTTGTCGGCGACGACAACGATGCCATCTGATCAGAGTACATGGCTTATCGCAATCCCGAATGACGGTGATGCAGAAGGTCTACTCCTAGAAATCACGTCAAAGCTCGTCCAGGTATCTCGGTCCTCACCAGTCGCCGAGTTTGCCATCCCTGCATTCAAGGTGGGTCTCTCTTTGTTTCGTATCCCGTTCACACCATGCTCACTCAGCGCTTAACTTGAAAGACCGGTACCTTAGATTCTCTCATCACCTTGTCCGAGGAGCTTCCGAAGCAGGATGCGTTCTTCACTTCGACCGTCGCCAAGGCCGTCGACACGTTGCGCAACCTCCTCAATAACGATCCTGCAAAGCTTGCACAGCACATCTTGGTGAATGAACGAAGCGTCGATGATTACATTTTCAAGGGGTGGCGATGGAATGAAGGCAGATATGGCGTGCAAAGAAGCCTACGAGAGACCATTGACAGCCTCAACAAGGTTCTATCACCATCCTCTTTAGCTCCCCATCCCACCCCACCTCATTCATATCCCTCGCTGCATGCTCACCACGCTTTCAGGACATGGCATCCATCGACAATATGATGAAGTCTAAACTGAATAACTACAACCTTGTTAAGGGGTCCCTCGTGCAAATGCAACGAAAGAAGACGTGTGTCCATGCCGCAACCTTGCTCTCCGACCTTGTCGTTGACGTTTCACTTTTAGGGGCAATCTCTCCGTGCGGTCTCTTGTCGACATCGTGTCGAAAGATGATATGATACAGGATTCAGACTACATGCAAACATGTTTGGTGGCGGTACCAAAGTAAGGTTTCGTGATATGTCCACGTTCGCCCCTCTCACTATCACATGTCCTATTCTCCGATCTGACAGAACTCTGACGAAAGAGTGGAATACGAAATATGAACGTCTGACGAGCATGGTTGTGCCGCGTTCGTCATCGTGAGTCACCGTGATGTCACGATGTAAACACGTTCTGATCATGGTTGCGGCCAACAAGTGTTATCGCTTCTGACGATGAATATACCCTTTTTGGCGTCGTGATTTTCAAGAGGGTGCACGACGAGTTCGTGCAGAAATGCAGAGAGAACAAGTGCGTAGATCCGCCCGAGTATATGAAAATGGACAGTCATCTCGCTGAACGCCGAAGCGTCACAGATTCATCATGCGTGACTTTGTGTATGTGGAAGAGCAGATAGACAAACAACGAGAAGAGCTCGAAGTGGCGGGTACTACCGAGAAGGAGCTATGGGTAAAGACGACGCATGGTTTTTAGACCACGCTCATTATTCGCTCTTCCAGACGGAACTCTTGAGACTGTCCAGGACCAACTTCTCGGAGTCATTCCAGCTCCTGGTACATCTCAAGGTCCTACGTTTGTTCGTAGAGAGCGTCCTTCGATACGGACTCCCTGCAAACTATGTTGGGCTTGCGATTAAGGCATGCGTCACATTTCTTCTTTGAAGGCGTGCTGATCTCCGTCACCACAGCCCGATCCAAAGTCGACCAAGAAGACGCTGTCTGTGTTGACCAACCATTTTGTATACCTCGCCCCTCGCTCCGGCCAGTCCAAGAAACAGAAAGGTAGTGGAACGGAAGATTTCGTAGGAGAATATCAGACACTCCTCGAACAGGAATTCTTCGATTTCGTGTTATACGAGGTACCATGGATCGTTTTTTGATACTCCATGTACTCTATTTCTCGTGCCGAGGTAGTCAATCAACCAGTTGGATAAATATCCTTTATTAGCGGAAGGATAAGAATATTGGCCAACCCACTATTGTAGAAACTATCTGCCTATGTAATGTACAAAAAGCGAAAAGGGAAATAGAATCGCAGGAGATGAAGCAATGTGTGGAAGAGACAGCGAGAATGGCAAGCCAGACACAAAAACAGAGCTACTGTATAAGAGCCGTCGGTTCCAACTATAGGGCTACCCAGGCTAGGTACATCAGTTTGGTAGGCGTGTGGACATCACGAAGCAAGATATTGATGGTGGGATGATGGCAGAAGCAACACAGCGGTCTGTCCATCAAGTATATGGCGTGATGAATGAGAAAATTGAGATTATTTCAAACTTGAGGGGTGAAGCCATGTATAGGGAAATGATGCCGTTGCGTGGAGATGATGCGAGTGAGATATTGAGACAGAGAAGGAAGAATGGGTGCGATAGGAAGGGGCCTGACAGAGATACATACTCCCAGATAAATAGATATCCTGCATGGATAGGAGTCCCGTGACAAGTGAGAGAGGACAGGCGTTTTCGCCTTCTGGGGTAAGATCGGTGTTCTCGACAAGGGTGTCCGCCGTATCAATGTCTTTTTTCCGGTAAACTTGGTGCGTATCTTCTTTTGTGATCTTCTTTTGTCTTTTTTTTTTTTTGCGATTCGGAAGAGCTGGAGTAAAAGGTCGTGAACAGGGGCGTACGAACAGGGGCCACCCTCAGAGCCCAAGATTCGAAATGACCCGCGACACCTCGTTAACGGCTTCTTCGTCCATCACCCTCGCATTTCTCTGGGCAGAAGATCCGATGACGGCCGATGACCTGGGCCCATATACACTAGGGAACGAGGGTGCGGTGGCGCTGGTAGGACTCGAATTTCCCCCAGTACCTCCCCCGGTAGACGTTGTAGGTGACTCTGGAGGTTGAAGCCGCGAGGAGCCCTCGGTGATCCGCGAGAGGGAATACGTGAGATCGAGGGATTGTGCACGGTTTTGAAGGGATCGAGGTTTAGAGATCTGTTCCTTGATCTTAGACTCGAGCAGGGAATCCGAGCCCCGTTTCAGGGCATCCTCGGTATTGCGAGTTCGAGACGTAATTCCTGAACCCTACAAATTGATCAGATAAGATGGTGGACTTGGAACCGCGACAGAGCAGAGACGCACGATCGGCGGTAACGGTGTCCAGTAATCAAGCCCTGTCCCAGGTGGCCCATACGCAGATTGCGAATCCTCATGTTCTTCGAGATCGTAAATATACGGAGGAGCATTGAACAGTGCCTTGACATCTGGAGACGAATTTGCCAGCCTGAGTCGTCGATCACCGAGGATCTCCGACGACCGTGTTAACTCAACTGACTCTGTTTAGCGTCAATTAATGAGTCGCCACGAATCAAAGAGATAGGGGGAGGGTGGCACTCACCGTGCCTTCTTGCAGTCGAAAGGACCTTGCTGTCGAAGTGAGGGAATGCTTCGGCAAACGAGTCACCCCTCTTGTGTGTATGCGCTGTCGGAGAAGGGTACACCCGTACGTTATGATTCAACAAGAATTGCTCCAGCATCTCCCTTGCGGGGATTAGGAAGTCGCTATTTGACCTCTGACATCTGAATTTGAAGCTATACTCGCCCTGCGATTGGATCTGTGTCGCTTGCGGCGAGGCTTGAGATGTGGGTGCATGGTCAAGTGAGGTACTTGAACCATTGGTGGCATGAATCGGAGCAGGGGGTTTAAGGTTTGCATAGATTGACACTTGGAATTCACGTTTGATACGCTCCACAAACGCAGGAGAAATCGGGCGAGGCGCAGACCACTGGTAGATCGGCACTGGGTGGAACCGCCATGTCTGCTTCGAACGGAACGTGCTCCTGTTGACTGTGAGATAAGGCTAGGGATGAGAGGTAAGAAGCACCGACCAATAACATAGCAGCCGCAATCTGCACTTGACTCTCAGGACCAAAAATCGTGACAACATCCGAAGCTGTTTCTTTATCCGGGAACCGTACACGTGAATTGGTCTTCGATTCGATGTCGTGAATAAAGATAGCCTTTTCACCAAGTAATGTGCGATGGTATCGGCGGGGGATCGATAGGGTTTCATTGACATAATCCTTATCCTGTATCCGAGTACATAAGGAGTTGCACCGAGTACCATGGCAACTCGACGCACCTTTGGGTTTACAATCTCCATAACCGATTGCTTCAGATTATCCAAATTGATTGCATTCTTGGACGGGGTTCTCGCCACGACGTTATCCTCATTATCGTTATACCCGCCCAAGGCAGCAAACTCTTCTGCATTCGAAAACTTGACGTAAACACCATACTTCTTCATGATCCTCTGAATGTTCCTTCCTCCGATGCCAATTATACGTTTATGGTATGCCTCCGGAACGTGGAAGGATATTTCGGCGGGAAGCTCCTCTTGCAGAAGGGTAAGACCAGTCAGAATTGAAGCGTCGGAGCCGGAGAGATCAATAAGGAAGTTGTGATCGTTAAACGTCTCAAACTTGATTTTGACGGATGCTGACTGCATGATCTTATTGATCTTGCCGTTTTTCTTTCCCGAGATAAACTCGCGGTGTTCATTGGCGAGCTCGACCTGAAAGCGGATTTCATGATGGAATGCCTAATTTTTTGAGCGCAGAGTAAGTAAATGAGAATGTAACGAGGAAAAAAAAAGGTACCTTCACGAGATCCAAGTCTAAGATTTTGCTGACCGCCGCTCGGACTTCATATTCGAGACCATGCATCTCGAAACACATGCTTTTGAACACAACCTCTGCGCCCGTGGTGAGCGAGATTTGCTTCAAAAGCGTTGTCACCTGCGAGCTATTGAGCGTCGCGGGTGGGAGGAGGACGTTGAATTGGATGGGGAGAAGCCAGAAAGACGCAACGTAATATTGACAGGCCTAGTAGCACAAGATGAGATGAAACGAACACGGTGGAATCGATATACCTACAAGTTGCATTATTCCTCTGATTGTCCTCTGGACGTTGACCCTGTGATCTCCATACACAGTAATCAAGCTTGTCGAACTGCCAATAGATGGGAATTGGATAAAAGTTGCGTTGTCGGCCATGACAGACTTGAGATCCTCTGCCCGATCAAGAACCATCCAGTCGAGCTTGCGAGGAACGATGACCGTGTCACGAGAGATGACACTGTTACTCTATGCATACGACAATATTAGCAAGAGCCACGTGCTTACAACAGGGAAACAAACCTTATTCGCGGAGAGCTGGAAGAGCATGTCTCTGGCCCTCTGGACGCCGAAAAACTCACCGGTGATCCATATGACGTTAGGATTATGAGCTTGCTGGTGTGGACCCCCTTGAGCCTGGCCAGACTGAGTAGTACCATTGGTGGGAATCGACGGCGAGACGAGATCGGGACCGACAAGACCCTGAAGTGGAGAGGGGTAATAGATGTTGGTGGCAGTCTCCTCTTGAATGGATTGCAGCACATGGCGTTTACGGCCAGCGATAATTGCATGCAGTTTCTGATCGATTTCGCAAGATTCTGCGTGCAAACCACTCTACACAGTGGATTAGGAGATGAGGATAGAGCAAAGGAAAGAAACATACAAGTTCGTCCAACATCACTAGGAGCCTGACCCTTGCGAGTTCTGTCGCGTCGCCCTGACCAGTGATAACGAGCTCACAAACACGTTCAGTTTCAAGGCCAGTCCAACCGGCACTAGTAGAAATGCCATCGGGGGGAGTTCGACTTGAAAGGGAAAGAGGGGAATTGACGACAGCGATGTGGGCATAGGTAAGAGAAGCGATTTCGTCTAGTTTTCGGCGCACATCGGGTTTGAGAGTGGGTTTTGACGAAGGAAAGTCGAGAATGTCGGAACGGGGTACCTTGATGGCGGTGCGATGCTGAAGGAGGTAAGTAAGAGGGGTTGGGGGTAAGGGGGAGGGAAGAAGGCGGACCTGGACAGGGCTGTCTTTTAGGAGCATGCCACGAGCCTGCATGACTTGTTGGTATGCGCCAGATATGTAGAAATTCCAACTGCGACCGCCGTCTAAGAGGAGGTAGGAGAGTTGTACGTTGTAAAGCGACCTCGCGAGGATGGCGAGTTTCTCGACCGTTTCAGAATCGGATTGGGTAGGGGGAGAGGGCTGGGGTGGGGGGAGGGGAAGGCTAGAGGGAAAGTTTTCGGGGAGGTGTTGGAGGTGAGGGGGGAGACGGGGGTCATGGGCGTCGAAGGAGGAGGAAGGGGAGTGGAGATGGCGGGACCTACGAGGATGCGTGAAGGAAATGGAGTAGATGTCCATCACTAGGAGGTGGTGGTGCGAGCAAGAAAGCAAGTGATTGAGGGAACTCGGATTAGGAGAGGGTATTCAATGGCACTCCTCAGCGTCAATGTCGCCCTTACTGTGGACAGAACAACGCGATATGGGGTCGATGTCGTTGTCAACGATGTCTCGGTGACGCGTTCTACTCGATGCTCGTCGTGCCCGTCGGTCGTCGTGGTCGTGGTCGTGGTCGACGTCTACGGTGAACAATTCTTTTTCGGGCTGACTATATTATTATTATTGATTGTTATTCTAAATTCTAAATATTATTAATTCACCCGAAAACATGTCTCTCGATGACGAGTGGTCCGTTCTCGAGGTGAGTGCCTTTTGTCGTCGTCGTCGTCTCTGACGTTCTCTACAGTCGATCCACCCGACGATCTGCATCTCATACGACGATGGGATCGCCACTCTTCTTGTCCCCGTCGAGCTCGGCAAAGACACCCCTGTATTCATCTTTTCCGTACCCCACGACACATATCTCTCTTCGAACCAATTTATCGTCCCACCCGACGTCCCCGCCCTCCATACATCCCTCTCCATCCTCCCGCCCCTCCGTCTCCGCATCGCTCTTCCCCCATTGTACCCTTCCCAGGCTCCCCCAATCATCCAATCTCTTCAGGCCAACTCCGCTTGGCTCCCTCCATGCATACTCACCCTCGTTGAAGAACGCCTGATCGCAATGTGGTCTCCCGGTGACGACTCCGGCATTCTTTACACCTGGGTCGAGTGGATCCGCACAGGGAATTTCCTAAGTGACATCGGATTTCTCGCCGACGACTTGCTCTCCATCCAGTACGTCTCCCTTCTTCTACTCTCCTTTGCTCATCTAGTCCCACATTTTCCTTTTCGCTATTCAGGATCCCACATCCATCCCCTCAAATTCTCCTCACCCCGCTCCTCGCCTATCTCTCCGCATTCAAATCAGACGAGTTCGCACATGCTTCTTATCTATGCGCGATATGTTTGTCAGAACGTAAAGGTGTTTACTGTCTTGCCCTTTCGTGCGGCC
Source organism: Chiua virens (assembly GCA_019787685.1). Taxonomy (NCBI): domain Eukaryota; kingdom Fungi; phylum Basidiomycota; class Agaricomycetes; order Boletales; family Boletaceae; genus Chiua; species Chiua virens. The sequence goes on along the minus strand of JAHNUO010000006.1, from coordinate 2,095,796 downwards.
ACGTGTTCTGCAAATCATGTCTGATCGACATGTGGGGACTACACGTCAAGGAGGGCCAGGTTTCTCATGTCGGCTGTCCCGAACCCAACTGTGGGAAAACAGACACGGAGAATACAGATGGCCTCCGCGAAGCCACAGAAGACGAAGTCAGTGCTGTTCTTTCAGAGACAGAACTCAGCAGATGGAACTGGCTCCGCAAGAAACGTGATCTTGAGCGTGATCCAACCATGATCCACTGTCCGATGGAATATTGTCAGGAACCCGTTACAAAACCTCAACCGGATACGTCGAAAACCAACGTCTCCGATGAAGACGAATCTGGCTGGGCACGTCTGCGCACCTGTACTGCATGTAGTTATTCTTTTTGCGCTTTTTGTAGGCGCACTTGGTATGCCCTCTCTGTGCGCCATGCGCCGCCTCTGCTGATTGTCGTGTTCAGGCATGGTCCTCACACCTCCTGTCCACTCCCACTCACCTCCAAATTCATTCTAGATTACCTCTCAGCACCGCCGAACTCTTCGGAGCGCCTTACGATCAACCAACGGTACGGTCGTGCTAATATTCTCAGGCTCGTTAAGCAGCACGAGGAAGAACAAGAGAATAGGAAATGGATGCAATCGAGCACCATGGCCTGCCCCGGCTGTGAGGTGAGAGTTGAGAAATCAATTGGTTGTAATCATGTGCGTGCAGTTTTATTTCATTGGCAGCGTAACACTATTTTTGCTCTTGGAAATCACTTTCAGGGAACTAATAACCGTACAGATGACTTGTGTCAAATGTGGAACTCACTTCTGCTACCGCTGTGGTACAAGGATCACCGCACGGAATCCATATCAGCATTTCTCTACGCCTCACACCCCCTGTTTTTCCAAATTGTTTGACCTCGCCCCGAATACGGAAGATGAGTGGCAGCCGGTAGAAGGGTTTGAGTTCATTTGATCCATCTCAACGAACTTGATCCAGAAGAAGAAATGCATGTGCGTTGGATTTCGTTGTCTGCAGTCCTGCTGCGACGGTGGCTCTATTATGATGTCAAAATAGACTGCTAAGTACTCCATATACGCCAACTAGCAATTCAGCTCTTGGCATTACGAGACATCGAGTTCCATCCAAAACCTTCGGTTGCCATGATATCTGGGTCGACCAAGCGAACGAGAACTCAGGATTCACTGACCCGGACGCGTGACTCTGATATTGTCTCCACGACCCTCCATGTGAGGATATGCTCGAGATAGATCTTCTGGTCATGCCAGTGCACATCGGCTGTATTGATGAACTCGCGACTGTAGACTAGGATATGGTACTTGCCAGTGTTGTTTACAGACCAACTGCCCCATTTAAGTACGCGTTAAACCTAAAAGGCTGCTTAAGTCTAGATAGCCGTCACGCGCCCATCGGACATGGAACAAGACAACATTGTGGTACACTCTGTTCATTCCCTCGTCCGTTTACTCAAATCATCCACCGACCCTCCTTCCACCCCTGGACCTTCCAAGATCGAGATAGCCTCCCTTGCTTGGTCAGACCCATCTTTTCGTGCAGCGAACAAGGGCGAAGTCATTGCGGAATGGGTACTCACCCAGCTGGGAGAGGCAAAAAAAGCACGGCGAGAAAAGGATATAAAGTTCACTTCCGACCCCATTGCAGATCTGAGGTATTGGACTTTGCTTTGCGGCGTGCTCACTACCCCTGCTCCGACAACTGCGAGACCCGTAAAGACATGGTTGCTTCCTCTGCTGAACCGACTTCAGCTTCACTCAATTGTCCTCGAGTTGCTCACTCCTCAATCCTCGCGAGTACTTGGTCCCGCTCGCACTGCGCTTGCCGTCCTTTGGCCCTTGGCGGAGAAGAAAATCAATCTTGATGCGCTAGGAGAATGTCTCAATGCTGTCTTCAAGACTTGTGAGGACTGGGAACGTGTGGATGACGATTTGGTTTGGATCTGTTCAGCTGTCGTCTGTGCGTACAGGAATGCACTGGGAAATGCAGGGAATAAGAAAAAGGTGAGTGCTTCACCTGTCGGTCGTTAATTAATTACGACCGGATTTTCGTAAATCGCGGATCGCGAGACTGAATCCCTTTTCCATGATCGTCCAGCTCTATACCTCCTTTCTTACAACTCATCTTCCTTCCTGGCTTTACGCCATCTGCAATACATCTTCCCTCGCAAGTTCATCGTCTACGAAACAGCTGCAAAATGCTATATATGCCGCAGGCACGGACACGCTCTTCTCTCTCGATGCTCTCAAACAGTCCCTCGATACACTATTCGATACCTTTTCCTCGACTTTGATTCCTTCTCTCCTTCCCGTACTCCCGAAACTCTTCTCCTCTTTTCTAAATGCGATTCACAAACATAGGTCTGCACTCATCGTTTCTACAACTAGTGTTATCGGCGGAAGAGAAGAAACGAGAAAAAAAGCGATGGAATTCGTACGAAGATGCTGGACTCGCGTTTGGGGAAGCACGAGCCTTCCAGAGGGTGTCAATGTAGAGAAGTGGAAGTCCATCATCGGTGTTTTCGAAATTGTAGAAAAAGAGCGGCTCTTCGTTGTCAACTCTATCCGCGGAACGCAAACTGACGCGACGAAATATGGAGGGGAGCTGGCTTTGACCGAGGCGAGAGACAAAGCAATTGAGATGTTGGAAACTGTAAACGCCTTTTCCGAACGTAGGTCGTTTGGATATTCTTCGTTCTAAACGTGACGCATACGTGTAGATTATCAAGCAGAGCAAGTCGTTCTCCCCGCACAACTCTTGGACACACTTGTCCAGATTGAATACGACTTCATAGGATCTGTGTTGGAGAGAGTGCTTTCTATTCTCATCCATGTGGGTAGTCCAAGTACTCGCATGTCATGTTTTAATTCTAATCTTGCTACTAGATTCCACTGCCACTTCTTCGCTTTGCGATCGCCCCATTCTCAGGTCTTCTTACTCGCATACTCGAATATCATACCAAAACGCGCACGGTACACACATACGTGTCAACTCTTCTGGGCGCTATGGCAGCGAAACCTGCCTTCCCCCTCTCCTTATCTCCGCCCGTGACAAGCACTTTCCCCCTTGCATACCACCTACCTGCTGTTGCGCATGCCCTCCGTACATCATTAACACCGACTCAGGTTACGCCACTGGTGACTGATGTAATTCAAGCAATTCGAAGCGCTTGGATGGCTGTCAAAGATGCGCATGAAGAAGGGGAGAGATCAGCTAAGAAGCGGAAACTTCGTGGCGGCGCGGATAAGAGCGAGCGCGAGGCAATATCGGACTCGATTCGAGCATTCTCTTACACATGCCGCATCGCAGGGACAGTTCTCTCCAATTTTCCCGCGAATGCCTACACCGAGGGCGGAGAATATTCTTTGGAACCATCGTGCAGTGATGTTGGGGATCTGGGGTGGTCCATCGTTTGGGAGACTTTGACGGAAAGATATGAAAAGGGTGGGGACACGAAGAAACGAAAGCATGCGGCTCAAAATAGTCCTCTTTCCGCATCTTACACTTATGTGGTGACATCTGCTTCCCTTCGGTTCCTATACGACATTCGTGCTAGGGTTTCCCGTCCACTGGGAAACTGCGATCGGCTTGGAGAAGCACAAGTGCAAACACTGTTGAAGGCCGCACTGGATGAGACATCAGAACCAGAGCTAGTCCTTGAAGTTGTGCGTGAGACTAGTCGTGAATCTTTTTCAATACCTCTCACCCCCTCTGTACCAGATTCGAACGCTTCTCTGGCGTGTCTGGTACATGCATAATTTCAAATCACAGAAACAGCTGGAAACAGAATTGATCTTCACTGCGACACTCGACATCCTCACTGCTCGTCTCTCATCTAGATCAAAGTGGTCTGGCGTGTCGGCTGCTCTTACTCGCGACAATTTGGGACTCGCACTTCTGTATGTATTAACGGACAGGTGGATCGAGATTCTCGAGTGAGCCAGTTTTCCATGAAAGTGGACGTTGGAGCATCGCCTTTCTGACTTCGGTGCTTTTCAGCGCGCTGGCCTCGCCGGAAAGTTTGGGGAGATTCATTTCACTGCTGCTAACCATATCCCTTGACCCGCCGGATGAGGAAACCCAAGAAAATTCTGATGAGGCTCATCTCACGTTACGTGGTATTCTCCTCGATCTCTTCCGAAATGCACAATTCTGGGAACTGCATAACATCCGAGGTTCGTCACCCATCGACCAGTTTGACTTTCCGTCTGACTTTGATCGATAGCTGTGTTTTTATCTTCTGTGTTGAGTCTGACGGCACTACTTTCTTCTTACAAATTTCTTGCTACTGCAGTCGAATCCCCTTTGACCGTGGATGCAGCAGATCAAGCCCAGCTTACTCTCGCATGCAATGTATACAGACTTCTTGATCATGTGCCTTCGGTATACTTCACTCGTCCTGTGCGTGTGGAGCTAGTTAAGAGGGCCATAGCTGCGGATGTCCATATTTTCACGATGTTGAAGGGTGAAAACAGGAAAAGGGGCGAAAGGAAGGGAAAAGATCTGGATAGAAGTCATACGGAACCCGTGGACGACGAAGTATCAGAAGAGGAATTGAAGAATTGGATAAGTCGACTGACGTTCATTCGGGTCTTTTTGCAGCGTATGGGACCATTTTCGAATACACCTGGTCACGTTGTGAGTTTTATCTTGGTTTTCTCTACCGCACCTACGTGAAATCCCCATGCAGACTTCCTTCGATTTTGGAAACCACTTGCTGAGTCCGCCGTCATGCATAACTTCTCCTCCTAAAGTACTCGCAAGTGTCACCCTCGATTTGATCCAGTCATACGTCTTGTGCGTTTCTATGCTTTCCCTTTGTGTATTTAACAAAGATATCTGCATCAGGAGTCAATTGCGCTCACAAGAACCGGAGGCGGTAGCATCCGTCTCCAGTATCATAACCAAGCTCATAGCCGCTCAGCCTTTCTCCCAGCCACGGTCTCAAGAGACATGGACACACATTCTCGTTCAGTCAAGCGTCCTCAGGCTTGTGGAGCGTTTGACCAGTGACTTTACTTTTGTTAGGTGAGCTCTACCAATGAATTGCTTGGGTTGGTGACATAATAATATACTACAGTCTGTCGGATGAAGTTCAACGCGCGTTGAAGAAACTTTTCGAGGCCCTGGAGTCTACGCTTTCACCAGACACAGCAAAGTTGGTGGAAAGAGTTCCCACGGGACTGAATCAGTTGCTCTCGAGTGAACGGATCAACGCATGGTCTCGTTTCTTGTTGTTGAAGCGGTGGCTAGGAATCGATTGTGCGTCCATCACGACAAGCCAGTAACTATCGCTGAGTTTTTTCTAGCTCAAGCTGCTTTTATTCCGTTCGGGTCGAAGCTAGCGACGTTAATGATTCGAAATGAGAATTCCGGTAGACTGGATGCTGAGATTTGCTCGAGTGTTCTTGGGCTGCTATTTGAGGAAATTTCATGTATGCCTGACGTCTCGCATCATGTCCAACTTGATGTCCTGGTCGCTTTGTATGCAGCCTATGGTGGCGATTGGGCCCCCAATAGTTCGTAATTCTCTCTCTATGTTTGGTCTTTCTTACATCTGCTTCAGAGGTCGAACAAGTCATGGACAATCGCATCATAGAAGCCTCGAAAAAATTGTCTATCGGTGACTTTGCTCACTTATTAAGCGTTTTAGCAGAAGGGATGGCAGGGGGCGGGCTCCAGGTGGCTCACCGTGAACGTTTAATCCACCTCGGCAAACTTATGCTGCATAATGCACCGCCAGGTAAGCTTGATGTCAAAAGTAACGTGTCAGGATGGCGACGAGCGTTCACAGGCACACTTAACGTCATTCAAAACTTTGTGACGGGGTGGTTGAACCTATTCGCTGATCGAGAACAGTTTTATGGGGGTTCATCAAATATGAGAATGGAATGTCTGGAATTCATTGCGAAACATTGCTCGGATCGAGTGCGTATTTCTCGACCTGATATCAGACCACTGTACTCAAGCCTTTTCAGCCAGCATCCATTCGTTCCGTGGATCTCGGCAGTATATGGACCCTCCTTCACAAAATACTCTCCGGCTCCTCAGAGCACGATACGACGACAGCCTTCCCTGTTTTCCATCACATCGTCACCATCATTGGTGCATTTGTTCGGTTGCGGCGCGACCTTGTCGTACACACCCTTCCCCACCTTGGTCTTGTCCTCCGTCAACTGATGATGCTTATGCGCAAGATTCGTCCTCAGCTTGGTGCGAAACAGAGCAAACTCGTCACGGACACGTTCCCGTCGTGGCTGCCCACCTCCCAACCGTTATCCACGGACGAAGCGCGCGCCCTTGCACGTCTCCTCACGTCGCTCGCCACCAAGACCGTCCCGAGGACGCACGCCGCGGTGAGCGGCGAACCACAAAAAGCAGAATCCCTTGCCAAACCGTTTGCAAAGCACGCATCGTACGTGCTTGTGGCGTATGTAGACGCGTTCAACGATCCGCTGTGCATCATCAACGCCGAGATGAGGCGGGAGCTCGAACCTGGGTTGTTCGCCTTGTGCGAGATGGTGGGAGAGCATAGTCGGGACGCGTTGATGGTATCTGCGCTGGACTCTGGTGGAAAAACTATATTGAAGTCGCTTTGGAAGGATTACGAGAAACAGCGGTATGTGGGCAAGGGTTGAAGTCGTTTGGTAGTGAGGACGTCTAGGTCCATTCGATCAATCGATTAGCACGTTGCGATGGTCGTGAGTCACACCACCCGTTCTCAACCCATCTTGTTGACAGCCGTGCATTTGCGTTGCACTCCTGGGCACTTCTTGTATATGCGCGTCTTGCGATCGTGATACATAATCATTCAAAGCACCAAAAGTTCAATTCATTCTGCCATCATGCATGTCTGCATCTACGTAGGCTTGACAGCCTTGACGTACACGTCCCGGAAAGGATTATGCTTCTTTGGCGGCATCTGATCAATTGTCCAGCCAGCCTTTACCTTTTCTTCCTTCAACGTACTCATGAGGTCAAGGAAATCTTCGACCGCTTGGCGAGAACTCTGGATGTGCAAGATGATGCGAGACCCATTGATGTTGATCGGCTTTTCGAGCGCAGCTGCACGCTCAACGACTTCCCAATACTCCACACCGATCGTGGATGGGTCATAAAACAACTGTGAGATGCCGACGGATGCGGAGCGTCAGAAGGGACGCGGTTATGGGATGTTACAGGGCAGGCCACCCACAATACACGTTTCAGCGGGACTTAGGATCCCGACGCCGATGGACTCGAGACCCTGTTGCATGTGCTTTGCAAGCGCATGAACGCGGGGAAGCTGTGGAAGGTTATGGGTGAGCGCGTAGGCGGCGCAGCCGGCGAGGTAACCCGTCTGACGCATTCCACCGCCAAACAGTTTCCTGAACCACCGCGCCTTGGTGATAAAGGCTTTGGGGCCGACCAAGCATGTTCCAATTGGCGCACCTGAATCACGGTCAGAACGGCCACGAAGCCAGCGGAAAGGAAAGGGACGACGGCGCACCAAGACCCTTGGAAAGGCACAGGCTGACAGAGTCAAATGGATCACAGATTTCGTTCATCGATAGTCCTGTCTCGACGGCCACGTGCCAGATCCGAGCACCATCAAGATGCATGATGATGTCCCGCGCATGTGCATTGTTTGAAATCTCGCGTACATCCTTTTGGGGTATGATGGTCCCGTTGAGGGTGTTCTCCAACGCGATTACCCGCGTGGGCGCGCTGCGCACAATTCAAAAGGGAACGTGAGATTTCGATTTCGGCCGACTCGCAAGGTGATGCCTTACACGTGCACGTCCGTGCCGGAGACGATGCGTGGTTCAATGTCTTGCCATGTCAGGTGATGACCTATCGGCACAGTACCGTATCATATGATTGATCACCTCCACGTCCTGATCTCATATGAACCTACCGTTCTCAGGGAAAATCGGAATGCTGTTCGCTTGCGAGTGGAATGCGGCGCCACCAGCCTCCATCCTAATCAGACTCACCATGAGTGCACGAAAAACGTGTGCACAAAAACGATCCCCGAATACTCACCGATAAATGTGAGCACGTGCATCCGTGATGACAGAGTGGGGTGGCTGCTGGAGGTGCGTCCGCAGAGCAACCTGGTTGGACATGGTTCCGGAGGGAAAGAACAAGCCGGCTTCCTTGCCGGTTATCTTGGCGATATGCACTTCGAGGGCGGCAGTGGACTCGTCAGAAAAGACATCGTCCCCGAGCGATGCACGGAGTGCGTAATCGCTCATGGCCTTTGTGGGGACTGTGCGAGGGGGGACTCTAGTTCATTGACATGTTTGACGTTCGATGGATGTGGTCATCTAACCTGTGACCGTGTCCGCTAGAGCAGGTGGACGGGTTTCGTTTCAATGGCCAGTTCAGTGGAGTCATTAAATACTGACAGACAAAAGTCCTCGATATCTCTTCGCACTTGAGTGCATTGTCGGTGTCTGGATTCTTTGTGAGGATGTCGCACTTGACCTCGTCAAAGAGCTGAGAAAGCGCAGCGTCGGTATTAGTGGACGGCATGGAATAAGTTGGAATGTGTCTGGTAGGATCATGATTAGCAGATGAATTTATACACGCTCATGGGCTGGGAAGGTCATTTGCGGAGCTCCGGGGACAATTGGGGTTCGTGTCTAGGTATGATGAGCGTCTGAGATGATTTCATTGCTCAGTCATGTGGTCATGTCGTAAAGATCATGATGTAAAAAGGATAGCTTAGCCGGTATGGATGCAGAATATACGGTAAAAGACGAGACAAAACCAAGTCCACGTTTCCGCAAATCAATGAAATATCGTCGGGGACGACACCAGTTAATATTAAAGATGTGATAAAACGGATGCGAGAACACGGACAACCTCCCTTCCTCTACTAATCGCGCGACAGACGTGAAATGGTGAAGACGGTAAGAATGACGACAGCAAGAGCGCCTATACTAGCAGGAAGCAACAGGTCTTTGGGGATACCCATCATGAGCTCCCGTTCGGGTGGTAAATGGATCTGGGGTGGAACCACAACAGCAGGTGATTCCGGAGTAACCTCTTGTTTCTCACCAGGTTTCATTTCCTCCTGCGGGGGGGTCGGGATCTCAGCAGCCTTGATGGTAGCCTTTTCGACACATGCGTCTTCCCAATGCATGCCACCTTGAATGAATAATACAACACGATCCGAGCCCGCTGAACGTGCGATCTTGACAGCGTCAGCGATATCATTGTCGCTTGTGATCAAAACGGTATCCCCGTCTGCATCCGTGTACGACAGGGTAAAGTCTGTCGGATCAGGCTTTTGTTCTGGATCACCGTCATACAAGGTGAAGAATGGGTCAGTCCCAAGCTTGCCAGATACGATCTCGCGGAGCGTCTCGACGCTGTCGTGCCTGGCCTGAAAACGGTGGGTCCGGCCACTGGGTGTGCGGAACTTGAAGACGTAGGTACCATCGTCGACGGGTACAGCCGAGGCGGCACCCATGATGCTGGGGATGTTACGTGCACCCTTCTTGGACGGAGAGAAGTCGAGGCCAGACTCGTGGTCGTCATCAACAACGGAAGCAGAATCATTCGGATGAACTTCTGAGTGGGGCGACTGATGGAGACGAGAAAGGTGATGTGCCGAGAGAGAATGACCATCCGTTTGGGCGTGTGAGCCTGATACCATTGATTCGGTATCATCGTGACCACCGATGGACTCGAAGAAACGACCCCACATTGGACCACCTTCCGTGTCGCCATGCTCACCGGCCGCTTCAGCACTCATTGCGTTCATCTACCACAAGTCAACAATGGACGATGTTTACAAGAAATCACAAACCTGTTCGAGTGTCGCATACGTGAGTTTGAGTACATCAACGATGGCGACTAGCCGTCCATCAGTTTCAACAACAGGCAAATTGAGGTAGTGGCCATCTACAGAGGTATGAGCGCAAGGTAATCCGGGAATGTTGGAACATACTATGCATCTTCTTGAGTGCGTCGTGCACAGTCATTGTTGGAGGTGCAGTATCTGGATGAGGAGTCATCACCCGAATGACACTACAGATCCCAGCATCCAGGCCAGCAGCAATGACACGGAGTACGATATCCTTGCTGGTAAAGATACCGGCGATCTTTGGGTGTACGCCTTCGGATCCAGGAGTATTTTCCATGACACAAACAGCTGTAACCCTGCGCTCTTTCATGAGCTTTGCGACCTCACGAACGGTTGTCTTCGGGGTGACTGTAGCGGGCTGAGTGCGCGAGTCCATGACTGTGGTAAGATCGGGTAATGCAGTCTTTTCGCGGAGTGCGTCCACGTATGCAAGCATAGCTGCAGCTTGTGGATTAGAAGCCATATTGGGGCCAAGCTCTGACTGTACACCGGCAAGCGCGCTGTAGAGCTTTTCGGAAGCAGTGGAACTGCGTTCGACCTTGCTGAGGGCCTCGTGGAATACTTTTGTAATGTCGAGTAAACCAACTACATTTCCTTCCTCATTGCAGACCGGCTATGAAGAAACGAAGATGAGAAGACGGAGAAGAACATGTTGGATGACTAACCAAGTGACGGAAGTGCCTCTGAACCATGAGCAGAAGAGCCTCCGTTGCACTGGTTGTTTCGCGGGTGACCATGGGATTGCGGGTCATAATATGGCTGACATGTGTCATATGAGGATCGAGACCTTCTGCAGTGACCTGTTTGGAATGATCGGTGAAGCGGACGTGTAGGGGAGGAGGAAACGTACTCTGTATGCCAAGTCCTTGGCGGTGAATATGCCACTGAGGCCTTCATCGTCGTCAACAACAAGGACACAGTCAGTGCGCTTGGCAGCACATAGCTGACTGGCTTCGGCGACTGTGATGTTCTCCGGGACGGTGAGGGCGGGACTGGGCTTGAGGGCGGCGACGGTTCCCTTGGCGATGGCGGGTTTTTGAGGACGTTTGCCGCGACCAGACTGGAAGGTGGTCGAGATTGTACGCTTTCGGGCAAGCTCGGACTCGATTTTCTTGCGGATTGCCTGAAGAGAGATGAGATGGAAGAGTGGGGAGTAAAGATACGCACCTCGTCACGTTTTGACTGCTTTTTGCGGGTGTCTGAGAGCGGAGCCGACATGGAGGAGTGTACGGGAGAGGGTGCGCGGTCGTGGGCCCTGTTGTGGGCGGGAGAATGAGTTGGTACAGGTATGCGCGACATTATGGAAAAGAAAGTGACCCTGTCGATTTCATTTCAATGACTCGGCCCGTTTCGGACAAATTTTGTTTGTTCTTGCTTGTCAAAAACAAGAAAATAAAAAAATTGAGACACAAAATGTCTAACATAACCCAACATTGTAGTCATCGATCACCGTCTACTCCCGCCTTGGCTCGATTGCATTCCCCGCCCACTTGATCGTAACATCACGAGCCTTTCCCCACACGCTCCCCACAACAGGCGGCATCGCAGGATTCCCAAGCGTTGCCGTGATGCGTCCATCAGCATACGTAACTGCTTCCCTGGTGAACGCAGACTGGTAGTATCGCTGGCGCAAAAAGTGCGCATAGATCACCGGCGCCACGAGCGAGTTCCGCAGCAAAACAGCACCAACCGCAACGCGCAAAAAGATGACCAACTCCGCAAATGCCACCACACGCATCGCAGAGTCGTAGTTTGCTGAAGTACAAAACATCAGCATCAAACACAGCTATGCTGCACCACGCACATTTTACCCAGAGCTGCAAGCGCTTCGCAAGCGGGTGCGGCTGGGGGGGTCCACCAGGGTTGGCAGGAGGTCCCGGTGGAAGATATTGAGCCATTAAAGTCGTGCGCGTGAACGTGAGAGCATGGAAGAGCGAAAACACAAAGTAGGGCATCAACGCGACTGTCCGACACGACGCGTCAGCAACGATACCCTCGACCATACATAGGAACTCACAGGCAACTGGCTTGGAGCTCCACCAGAAGAACGCGAGCACAAAGTATTGGACGTTCTGTGTGTTCATCTTAGCATATATGCCCCTTTCCGAGTTAATAGACCCACCTCATCTGTGGCAGCTTTTTTCAAAAACGCCATGTTAGGTCGCAGAGTCTAAGCACCCGAGGGGTGAAAACCAAACACGCGATAAACAGCATCCGTTCTTACCCCGAGAGATTTGCTGAGAACACGCGGACAATGTCAGTCAAGTGCCACGCAGCCACCACGCAGAAGTGGCTACTCACTAGCAAACGATCGCATAACTAAGAAGGGCGCCCAAGAAGCTCGCTAGAAATACCCGTTAGGCACCACTCTCGCAGAGAAGCAGGTCAGCCTACCTTTGTACCACCACGCAGAGACGGTGGTGAAGGTAACGCACGCAATAAAGTAACGCAGTGCTGCTACTAAAAGTAAGAAATGACCGCCTGCCCATAGATAGTGCTGTAAAAGAGCAAGCGTACATCAACAAGAGCCATAAGGAGAGGAGAGGGGCAGCGATACCTGAGTCGTGGCCATGTTCGCTGTATGGAGTGGATTAGAACAAGATAGACAAGATGTAAATTTTGAAGCCGAGGGCAGCTTAAACCCGTTGAACCGAACCTTTGCCTGCTGGACACTTTAGGGCAGGTGAACACGTAAGTAGCCCAGGGTAATCAAGCCATGTGCTAACCCCATGTACAACAATGTGTAAATAAATCATTTACTCCACTGCTGTTTCGACGCCTTGAGTTTCTTCCGTTCCTTGCCCTTTCTATAAATCTCTTTTTCGACCGCTTTCTTCCCCAGTGTCTCTATCCGGCGTTCCTTCCCTTGCCGTCTCGGGATGTCCCTCCCCGAACCCTCCACCACGTCCACTTCCTCCCCACTCTCCGCACCCTCTCCTAGGGGCACGTCCTCCCACTCTTCTTCCTCCCCGTCCCGTCGCCGTTTCTTTCCTGCACTCGATTTACCACTCCCCCCTCCGATATTGATATTGATTCGAGGGGGGACCGCAAAGCCAAATGCCTTTCCAACCTTTGCGAGGTCCAGGGCATTGATGTCGAATATCTTCTTGAGCGAATAAGACGCGTATGCTTGAAGATACGACCGGAAACCATCTTTTGCAGACTGGTGCAAAAAATAGTTTTTTTGTAACAGCTTTTCCAGCTGGTGTTGCTGTAGTATCAATATCACATCTGTTGGTGTCGTGACGACATACCTGAGTCTGCACGTTGGCTATCCGGTCCGTAGGGAAAGTATATTCGTTTAGGGGAACTTTTGCCTCCTTCAGATATCGCAGGAAGCCCAGCTCGCTTTCCAGTAAAAACAGCAGACTCTTCCCGACCTTGCCCGCTCGGGCGGTACGGCCTACACGGTGTATATAGTCCCTGGGATCATCTGGCGGATCGTACTGAATAATCCAATCTACACGTGGGATATCGAGCCCACGTGCAGCAACGTCGGTACATAGCAAAATGCCAGATTCTGCATTGATGAATTCGAAGAAGGTATTCGTCCGTTTTTGCTGTTTTTGTTTACCCTATATTGTCAATGGTCAACGAGACGCCCAAAATTTTACCAAAACAATCATACGTGTAGGTCAAGCACCGGTACATCGATATAGTTCAGTAGCTCTCCGTGATATTTGACAGAATTACAGCTTGAGAAGAAGACAATAACTTTCTTCTTCATATTCTTTTTGAGAAAGGTGAAAAGGAGGAGGAAACGTCGATCGGATGGGCACACGACGTAACCCTGCGTTAGCGTCGAGACGGTGCTTGTCGCTTCTTCCTTGTCTACGTCGACATGAAGAGGTCCTGGTCGGAGTGATATGCGAGCAAGATCCTGAACCTTGGTAGTTTGGGTCGCCGAGAAAAGCATAGATTGTCGACCCTCTATAAAATTGCCATTAGACCACAAATCGAGAGCGCCTTTGTGCAGTACCATTTGGAAGAATCCCAATGATCTTCTTAATCTCTTCCTCGAAACCAATCTCCAATATTCGATCTGCTTCATCAATAACAAGTGCTTTTAGATTGCGGAAAACAAATCCTTTGGTGTTCTGCTCTCATGAGTACTTGTCGGCGAGCCCGACCGTGACGTCGACTCACTTCAAGATGGTCAAGTAGCCGACCTGGCGTTGCTACGAGGAGATTGACACCCTTTTCGAGTTTTTCAGCCTCTGCCCTCCGGTTCGCACCACCAATGACGATGCCGAACGTCTGTGAGTGATATGCCATCAAGTCTTTTGCGACACCGAATATTTGCAGCGCAAGCTCTCGTGTAGGAGAGACGATGATAATACCCGTTCCTACGACCAGACCGAGAATGATTCGAGATGAGGCTCTCGTTGCATGCGGACAAAAAACTACCCACCATTTCTCGGCTTGAATTTCATGCGATGCAGCAGTTCGGCGGCAGGTATCAGAAAAGCGAGCGTCTTCCCCGAGCCAGTTCGTGCAGCACCGAGGACATCTTTGCCAGCCAAGAGTGGTGGAATGGCCTTGGCCTGCACAGGCGTCATGGTCTTGAATCCCATGTCTGCGAGGGCTTTGTTCGTCTGTTCTGAGAGCTCAAGAGAGGAGAATGGTTCACGTCCAGGGACATTTTCTTGTGGTGCTGCTGATGGTGCAGCGAGCGTTTCTTCTACCATTGAACTACTGGCGTCTTCGAAAGTCAGTAGTAAGTAATAGCAAGACAATGTGGTAGTTACATCCCTTATCGAACAGTCACATCGGGAACCGGGAACCTCCGTTCTGCCTTTTCCAACCAATGGCTCACTCAAGTGAGTACACGGCACTGACGTTGCCTCACAGGACTCCTATGAACATTTTTTACAGTTGACGACATAAAAGCACTCCCCTATGTGATCACAGCCTGTCTTTCACTGGGTTTCGGGCTCTGGCTTGGGGCACGTTTGAACACACCCTATAAGGCAGAGGTCGAATCAGACGACGAAGACGATGGAACAGCGGACGGGGATCTTTTTTCGATCAAACCACGTCCAACGGAGCAATGCAAGCTAGTGAGCCTTGGTCTATTCGTTGTCAAAAATTTCACTCATAACAATATTCAGGTCCTGGTTGTCCGGACAGATTTGAAGATGACTCAAGGGAAGATCGCCGCGCAGTACGTGGCTCTTTTATATATAGCGCCGCGGTACTGAGTCTTACAGGTGTGGGTGCGTCATGTGTCTCGTTTAGAGGGCGCTCTGTTGGAGTGTTACTTCCAGTCACGCGACCTTGGCATGTTACAAGGCACTCATGAAAACTAACCCAGAAGTAAGCTGACCTGCGCAAATCGATCGCGGATATCCTCTGAGACGTGTTTAGCTTGTGCAACACTGGGAACGAACCGGGTACGTTTGGTTGATGTCCGTTGACTTCCTGAAGGCAACTTCGAGCAGACAAGCAAAAATCGCTCTTAGAGGATCCTCCGAGGAAGAGCTACTAGAGCTGGAAGCAATCGCAAAGAGTCTTAATCTATGTGCTCGCTCAATTCTTGACGCGTATGTTGTATTTATGTGGGGCCTCAGATTTTGATAATGGTTCTCAGTGGACGTACCCAAATTGCGGCAGGATCACGTACAGTCCTTGGAATTGGTCCCGGTAGACTTGCATTCTTGTATACTCGCATCATGACACTAACAGGTGAATCTGCAGCACCAGTAGAACTTATCAACCAGGTTACTGGTCATCTCAAGCTGCTGTAAATGCCAGGAGATACGTATGTTTGCCGGGTATACCTTCAAATACATTCCGTTTCGATAGGCAACTGAATATATGTGTATTATGTCTCTGAAAGTAGGTCTAGGATGTGAGGATCTTGCGCCCCTTTTGTCCGACATCGCCAGCTTGATTAACCAACACTGAGCTGTTCCTACTAGGTGTGTCGCCACCCTGTTCGGCGTTGTCTGTCGGACCAACGTCAGGCTATTGTGATGAGCGTAGGAGCGAAATACAAACCCGAATCTAATTCGACGAGTGTAGGAAGGTTATCCGTTACTGATCCTTTTTTCGCCTCGCCGCTCGCTCCTGGGGACCCCTTACTTTGGGGAGCCCCGCCAGTGGAGTTTGTGGAGTTGGAGCCACCAGTGAGTGCGAGAAGGCTATTCGCTACCGACCCCCCTCTCGCCTCGCCAGTGGAGTTTGTGGGGTTGGAGCCACCGATGAGGCGAAGTAACGAATGTCCGTTAACCGTTTCAGAGGAAGCGTTACCCCCCCTCCCCGCATCCTCTACGGAAGGAGTGAACGGTGAGAACAAAAGGAAATATCAAGTTCATACCCGATGCTACCTTGAGCACCGACGCGTCAACGAGAGCACATGCTGTTGAGGGACAGCTGGCAGCGGCTTCCACAGCTACGGAATCCCCTTCTGCCCGGCTGCCTACGCCCGGGGACGCGGTCCCGACGCCATCGCGTGCAGCGACCTCGTCGAGAGGGATGGCATGCAGAGATGTAGCGAGAACGAACGCGAGAACGAGGGTGTAGTAGCGAGGCATGGATAGTGATGGACGATATTCAACGGAGGTTGACTTTGTGTTGGACACATGTTTATGAGACTCGCGTTCTGGTCACGTGCGTTGATTTGTTTGAAAAAGTTGCATCATAGAAGGTGTTTGGCATTTCCTGGTTCGATGTGCT
Source organism: Chiua virens (assembly GCA_019787685.1). Classification (NCBI taxonomy): domain Eukaryota; kingdom Fungi; phylum Basidiomycota; class Agaricomycetes; order Boletales; family Boletaceae; genus Chiua; species Chiua virens. The sequence continues at coordinate 2,079,262 of JAHNUO010000006.1, read as the reverse complement.
GCAGGAAATCGATGCACGTTTCTTGAATGCAACTGCATGGCAACTACCATCACCCTCGCCAGAACATATCAGTATTTCTTTGACACCCACCCAAATTGCACTCTCGCTCTCACAGGCGGAACACTCAATGCCTTTGGTGACATCGTTGCCCAGTGCTTTCAAAATGCAGTACGTCAAAGCCACACAGATATTTTTATCACTCACCCTTCTTTCGTCCATAGCGTGTCCCAGATCACCAACATCGTCCAGGTTGGGACTCTGCACGCACCCTTCGCTTCTTCTGCTTTGGTGTCGGCATGAGTATGTGCCTCATTTAACCTCTGGAGTAAACCTTGAACCCGCTTCTTCCGAGGCCCTCTACTGGGCAGATGGAACCTCCTTCTTGAACGCAAGTTTCCTCTTCGTAGACGCCGCACCCACAGAGTCAGCTTCAAGGCCTTATCGAAAAGAGTTGCTGCAGATCAGTTTATCATGTGAGCTTACTGCGATCCACCCGGTTTTCTCCACCATCTGATCGTTACACTCGTTCAGGGCACCACTCGGTGTAGGTCTCTTGTTTTGCTATCTACTTCTGTTTCCAACCACGTCGCAGCTTGCAATATTCATCGGCTCGATTGGTATCATGGAGGGCCGGACCAAGCATCAAATACGAGACAAATATGCTGACATGTACACCACTGCTTTACTGACCAACTGGAAAATCTGGCCGCTAGCGCAGGTACATTTTTCGGATATCTTCTCGTGTTGTGTCTGACATTACCACAGCTGATAAACTTCCGATTCATGCCCTTGCCTTACAGAATACCATTTCAGTCTACGTGCGGCGTCTTTTGGACGCTTTACCTTTCCATTCTAAATGCCAAGTACGTTTTCTTCTTGATCCCCAAATAATCCGGCTGAAGCTTTTGCTTTGCAGGGAAGACGAAAAGCAAGATAGAGAGGCCGCGATGCAATGAACACTATGAATATCAGCGTTAACTATAAATACCTCAGTTTGATAGTAGTGTAGCTTAGTTTTCCCTTCCTTTCCATGTACTCTTGGCGGTTTGCTGTTGTCTTGATTCTTCATTTGTCAGTACAGTTTCTCGAGTAGGTACTTGGGACAATTGCTAGACGTATTTTTATTGCCAACACAATCGCACCAATGAACACAACCATATGTCATGTTTGCCCATACTTGGGTTTGAAGAAGGCGGGTGGAAGTTTTGACAACACATCGACAAGAGGTCTCTCCACAAGCACCAACTCTCCCTGTCCCACAAAATCCAACGCGAGAATCGGCCGGTAGTGTGTAACCATTCGTAAATTTCGCGCATCGTAAGCGCTATTTTGAAGGTCTGGGCGTGAAGCAAGAGCGGGCACATCATGATGGTCTTGTGGGAGATGCCTTGCCTCGGATTTGCGACGTTTTCGTGGCTCGGTATATTTTCCCATCCAGTCCAGCCTGAGCTTACATAGCCAGGAAGAACCCCAAAAGATGGCTTCTTTTTGAGATAATGCGGTAGAACGTAGTCCGGGGCTCGCTTGTGTCGCGTCGGTCATATCGTGATCACCGTTCACCAGGCCCGGTGGAGGTACAGATGGGCCCGGCTCAAAAATGACGCCGAGCACGGGGTCCGGTGTATTGAAAAGTTGTTTGGGGATGCGTGAGTTGAGATCATGGGCCCATTCAGGGACTTCACTGCGCTCGACATCAAAGATATGGATAGTGTTGTTTGGTAGGACCATCATGAGAATCTGAGGCTTCTCTGGAGTAAACGTAAGAACGTTCGGTGGATGGGGTAGCGAAGGCAAAGTCGTATGGTACTGCAAATAATGGATTAGCTTACACTGCTTGGTCACCGATATCAAACATGCCTGAATTGAGTCAAGGTTAAACACCAACGTCCGACAGAGCTCGTCTGAAGTTGCAAGCCACTGCCCATCGGGACTTATGGCCATACGTATCACGGAGGGTGGGCTATCTGGCGGAGATAATTCGTTGTCATCGTCATCTGCATGTCTCACTTGATTTCTACTTGATCCACGGAGGAGCCTACCACCGTGAAGGGAGATCAGTTCTCTATGTTGATCAAACCGCCTCAGAACAGTGGGCTCCTCGGTACCCAGGTCAATTATGAGGATGAATGATGTCAATGCTGAAGCCATAATCATTTTGCTTGAATCGGGGGTGAAGACGAAGTAGCTCCCGCCCGTTGAACGGCATCCTTTTGTGCATATATGCGCCTCCAACATAGCTGTGAGTGAGCGCACCCGCCTTGGCTTGATTTCTCCCGTGGGCTGATGAACACGTTAGGACTTGTCTCGCATTACATCGAAGTTGACCCACTGTCTTGCTCAGCACAAAAAGCTTTGTTTCGTGCAAGTCCGATACAACAAGCCACTGGCCATCGTCAGAAAGCGAGCTTGCTATGAGATTCGTTTGTACATTGAGTTCCATCTCAAGCAGGCTTTCCCAGCTCACCCTCAACTCAGGGTCTGTTGAATTATTCATACCGTCGATCACCACCATTGTACTGGGGATCTCGAGGACATGCCAGATGTTTAATCCAGTCTCGTGCATGTACAAGACAAGCCTTGCACTTCTAGCTATGGAGACAGCAGAGAAATATGGGATCCGTCGATAGTACGAGTCTTCGAACGTGGTTGCGGCGTTCTTTGCTAGTGGATTGACAACTCGTGCGGCGGCAGCGGATGCTGTCACACTCGCAGGTAGACAAGGTGTTATGACCACCGACATGTCGAGGCCGCCGGATATAAGGATAGGCGCAATAACTGAAGCACCAGAACCGGGTTTTCGTCTGTAGGCAGGTGGAAGTGGACTATAAGGCGGCCATATTGCCAGCGAACGGATATCGTGCGAGTGCATTCGTCGCGAGGCGGACTGAATCCACCGGCTTGTGGCGGTAGCCAACGTTGATGACGAAGAAACTGGTGTAGATGAAACATGGGTAAATTGGACTATCTTCTGATCGACACCCGATGTGAAGACAGTCGTGCCATCTAGCCCAATCGTGAGGCAGAGCACATCTGCGCCGTGCGCAGGGAAGCTATGAGTTTGAGTGCACGTCAATGGGTCCCAAAATTTGACAGTACCCAACGAATCGCCAGATATAACCGTCCCGTCGCTGCATTCATATTAGTTGGCGCAGATGATAGTTGGACAGAACGTCGCTCACGCAAGTACTCCGACAGTCCAGACAAGCGTCCTATCCCCTTTCACTTTGTCGGTCACCATGCGGTCAGTTGGTCGACCAGTGCTGATGTCCCACTTCCGCAAACTACTATCTGAACCCCCAGTTACAAGCCACGAATCGGTCCATCCATCCTCTTCATTTTCACTGTCATCTCCACTTTCTTCTGGCTGCCGTACAGAGTTAACTTTCGGCTTTGATTGTTGAGGCACTGGAGGACCCCATGCTATGCTGAGGATACGGCATTTGACGTGATCGAAGCGACGGAAGTGCTGAAGGGTGTCTGCCAAGAGAGAAAGCAGTCGAACACAACCATCTTCACATCCCAATGCCAGAAGTGTAGAGGCGGGATTCACTGCCATGCTCCATATGGAACCGCCCTGAGAGCTGACTGTCCTCTATGCTCACTGAGCAAGCAAAAAAATCCATCCAATATGAGAGCGACACACCCTTACTGAGCTTCTTCCCATGTCCCACTCCAAGAGCTCACTTCCACCGCCTGAGCTAAACAGGCGAAGATCGGAGGAGGACGGAACAGCGTCCGATGGTAACGTATCTGGGTGTCTTACAGTCAGTGTAAGGGAGTCTACTTTTGATGGGTAGGGTCCAGGGAGAGTCTGCGGAGGATGGACCTGAGGACAGGTTGCAATGGAGCAAGCAAGACCTGACCTTGCGACGGTGCCAAGCTTGCGAGGCTTGCAGCTCTCCGAGCTCGCCGGTCCACTCGAATAAATCTATGTTCCCATTCGCGTGACCAACGACGAGAGTACCAAATATTAGAGCGCGTTCACGATTGGGTGCAGGTTGCTTGCCAGATGGCTTGCTTTTGAGCGAGGGCAAGGAGAACGGGGGAAATGCGAGAGCAGTTATCGGGGAAGGGGAGGCGTCGACGAACCTGCATCGATGGAGTGCGAGAGGAGGGAAAAGGTCTGCCATGACTTTTATGTCTGGCAATGAGCAAATCGAAATCTATCCGTGACTTTTTTCGACGCTTGCCTTTTCTGGATATGTCGTCCATGGTCACGTGGTCCCATACATTTTCTCGCAGTTGCTTCCGTGTCACTTCAAGCTTAGTCCAAAATGTCCATGTTCGGTCGTACCCCCACTGCATCATCGGGAGGCGTCAACCATGAGCGTATCGAGATGGCCGTTAACGAGTAAGCTCATCGGCTCCTCGGTTTTCTCCTTTATTTACTTTCCTTAGGATCGACATGGTTTCGGACGTCTTCAATCGTATTGTCGCGTGGGTCCAGTCAGCTAACGAGTACGCGCTCCTGCTCAGCATCATAATAGGTCATGTCATAGCAAGTGCATCAATCCACGGTATGCTGAGGGTGATCTCAACAAGGGAGAGAGTGTCTGCATAGATCGTTGCGTCGCCAAGTTTTTCGAGGTCAACAAGAAAGTTGGCGAGAAAATGCAGAGCGCAGGAGCCAATGCGCAAGCGACCGGTGCTACCTCCTTTGGGCTGTGATCATGATAAAATTCTTGCCAGTGTTCCTCCCTGGTATGTTCGGTGAAAATCGCAGTAATATCACACAATTTTCGGCAGACAGAATTTTTGCCATGGTAGGCAGTTCAGATAGACTATGCATACAAACTCGGGATATCCTACCCATCAGCACTACTTAGCGAAGCCGGGGAAGCACTCAGCTAGCGTCTTGGAGTGCTTGTTCTGCGCATGCTCCTCTAATCTGGAATGCACCCACGTAAATTACATCAACCGTAGCTCACTTATCATCCAAACTTACGCCGGAGCCCGTGTTGTTAATAACTGGAACGAGAGAACACCATCAGTGACATCAAATGGCAGGCTATGGCAAGCCATACAAATGTCTGTCTGCAGGTCAAGCAGACGATGTTCTTGGCAGCCTCGTTGACCTTGGAGCGACTGGTTGGACCCTTGTCTGCGTTTTTGCTCGCATTCCGCTCACGCTTTTGAGCAGCTTTAGCGCCCTGCCGTCGATTGATCGTAGGTAAGCCATCTGTCGAATGATGCTGCATATATCCTACGCACGTTACCCATCGGAGAAGTGAATCAAGAAGAAAGAATAGACTGGGAGAAATCTTCTCTGATGGGCCGCGAGGTTACCCCGTATTATGTAACACGGATAAGATAAGATACAAGATCAATCGCTAGCCCAGTGGTTTTTCATATCTTCGCTATGTCTGATTCAGTCACACGGGTTCTAAGTTGTCGATATCCGCACGACAGTTCACACATCTCACACAGTAATGATGCCAGTGAACCAGTCGCTCCAACTTGAAGAAATCATTGAACAGGTCAAGGTTGACGTCCTGACTCACACTCAGGAAAGAGACAACGAAGCGTTCTTTAACGAAGTGTCCAGGAGCTTTGTCTGTATGGTTACCATTCGATGTTCCATTCGTGCCCCCTCTGATTGCCAGTGTTGATAAGCCGATACAATCACAGGTACGGCGAAATGGTGAACCATACTCAGCCATGCTCAACGAGCCATACATTCAGTACCGACCAAGGCCATGTACGAGTACGCCGTACGAGCGTCGATTGGAGACGCCGTCTTTTATGAGCCTTGCACCTCTGCCCTCGAGAAACATGTGGCAAAACTCACAGGAAAGGAAGAGGCGCTCTTCGTGTCTAGCGGAACGCTCGGTAATCAATTAGCAATACGAACACACCTACACCAACCACCATTTTCGATTCTTACTGATGCAAGGAGTCATACCAACGTGTATGTCACGGTACCCACTGGCAGCCTTGAGCCATGTTGACATACAAAATATATTACAGATACGAAGCTGGAGGAGCTGCCATGTTTTCAGGGGCTTATCCAATTCCCGTCACACCCACAAACGGTCTGTTTCTGTCCAGTCCGAGGCTCATCCTGAAATGACAAGTTAAAAGGCCATCACTTGACTTTGAAAGACATCAAATCCAAAGCCATACTGAACTCCGATATCCACGTGTAGGCATTCCCTTCATCAGGCGGTCCTCTGGTTTATGATTAACTAGCGCACCGACCCGGCTCATCTGTCTCGAGAACACCCTAAATGGCATGATTTTCCCCCAACATGATATCCTCGAAATTTCAAAGTTTGCTCATGAGAACGGTATTTTGATGCACCTTGATGGCGCCCGTCTCTGGCATGTGGCTGTCGAGACAAAATTGCCATTATCAGAACTCTGTGCTCCTTTCCACTCTGTCAGCCTCTGTTTCAGCAAAGGGCTTGGTGCCCCAGTTGGGTCCTGCCTCGTCGGATCAAAGGCATTCATCAGCAAAGCTCGATGGTTTCGCAAAGCTTTCGGAGGAGGGATGCGACAAACCGGAATTCTCGCCGCTTCCGCAGCTTACGCACTTAGCCATAACTTCCGGCAATTACCTCGCGTGCATGCACTAGCAAGACGCCTGCAACAAGGACTGGAAGAGCTAGGGGTGGCTATCTTATGTCCAGCGGAAACGTGCATGGTAAATGAATATTTTCTGAGTCTTGATTGTCGTGCCCGCTTATGGCTTTTGTGCAGGTTTTCTTCGACCCTTCTCCTATCGGTGTTGCGAATGAGGAGGTCGTGAGCCGTGCGGCTGCACTTCCGGATCCTGTTGTATTAAGCAGCTCGCGACTTGTCGTGCATATTCAAACGTCAAGTGAAGCCATCGAGGACTTCTTGCAACTTGTCAGTGAGCTGAGGGAGGAGAAGAGGAAGGAAGGATTTATACCATCCACTATTCGGACACCGGCGAGTAGCACAAAAATGTACAGATGAATCGGTGTCAAGTAAGGGAATTACATGAAGGATTTGGACCTACTCTGGCACCTAAGAGTAAGGTTGTGATGAGGTTAAGTTACGAGGCTGTCTGGGCCCGTCGATCAAAAAGTGAACGAGCGACGCACCGATTCGACTAACCAAGAACCCGGGCCCAATTGCAACTTGGAAGTGAATATTCAAAGGCAACCGGATGTTTTGCAAATGTGAGGTTAAGGAGAAGCCAGGAGAGGGAGAAATTTTGTAAATCACCGCACCGAAGTACATGATAAACAAAATTTCCTGGGCTCGGAGGCCGGCCAGCGTGACAAGTGCCCAAGGTTCGAGTTATAGGCACCCAAATTTTACAGCCAATGGTGCAGGCACTGCAGAGCTGCCAAGAAGTATGAGCTCGTGAATTCGAAATACTACGATGCATCATTCGATCTCACGAATGGCTTCAATGAGTACTATCAAGGACCAACTTAAACAGGTGTTTGGACGGGCCAACAAAGGTCGCAGAGGCTAATTATCTTGGAGTCGAGTCTGGCTTGAAGTTTTGACCTCGCACGAGTACTAGTAGGTCACGTGCAGCAGCCGATCATACAACAGTATCACTGACACTTGGCACTAGCACTGGCCGGCATTGGCGCGGTTGAAGACAGCTTGTAGCATCCCAAGGACAGACGGACGCGGCTAGCAATGTCAAAGTCGGAAAGAGAAGATGTTATCAATGGTCTCGTACGTTGCCAAAGTCTAACCATGCTTTGACGCTGACAGCGTCCAGGCGGCGAGGTTGTTCTCAGCTATGCTTGACGACCTCCTGATGGATGCTGCCCTCCAAGGCCATCATGAAATCACACGGAGTCGCGCGCCATGTCCAACATGTCGTACACGGTGAGCTTGCTCTATTAACATTCCTCAGTCAATTCTTCATATGTTCCCAGCTGTTGCGCAGGTGGGATCTACAGCAAGGCACCGCTTGTCCAGTTTGGTTAATCACCGTATTCTGGGCTCTTTTCATATAGTTCACGGAAACACTGAGCACACGTTGCCCCAATCCCAGGATGCTGTGAGTATCGAGCCATCGTCATCAGCGAACAGGACCCTCCCAAATACCGGAACAAGTACACCGACAACTGTCAAAGACGGCAACATATATTTCGAATGTACGCAGTGCAAACGTCAGGTCGGTTCGACTCCTATCACGTGGGCTCCTTGTCACATTGTCGCTTCAAGATTGCTTCAAACAGATATGCACCTCATCTCAGTTCATGTATGGGCATAGGAACCGGTGTACGACGTGGGGCAGCACGTGCTACAAATCTCAAAGCAAAGTATGACGTCAATATCATATTGTGTTGCCGGACCGACCATTATTATCAGGATTCCGGTTGACTCTGGGCGGTCGGCATCGCCATATCTTGGATCTGAGAATGGTAACATCTCGGACGACAACCCCAATGGGAAAGCAAAGGCGAAATCCAAGGGTAAACTCGCTGGTACCTACTACTCTTGAACGCCAGATGTATCATCTCACTATGCTCTAGATGAAGCGGATTTCAATCTCAAACGTAAAAGGGTGAGTTACGTGAAGATTCTTCTTATAAGCATATTGACGACCAGCGAGAGTAGCCTGGTTCACCCCAGATATCTCCGGTCAAGAAACCAAAAAAACCGAAGGTCACTGGTACGTCGCGCACCGATCTGTGTTCTTCTCATGTTCTGACGTGCATAGGCTCTCCCGTTTCCCGACTAAAAGCGGGGCTAGACGGCGCTGCAAATCAGGTTTGCTTCTATTCGTTTCCGGTTCGTTTTCTCATCTCCTCGTGTTCCAGTCTCTGCAGGTCCCGTCTTCACAGTCCAAGGTCCCCTCCAAGCTGCGGTCATCATCGACTGCCTCGTTTCTAGATAGAGAACGGTCATCTACCCCTGGATCTCAATCGTCAGTCAGTACCCCGATTGGCACTTCTGCCTCATCTGCAATCTCGGCCAAGAGTCCGGCTGGGACAGGTCCGCCGAAACGCGGACGCCCAAAAGGCAGCAAGACGGGAACGGGCAGGGGTGCAGCTGCACTAGCGGTACAGGTGAAGCGTCCAAGTCCACCTCGGCCGCCGCCTCCACCCGTCCGGATCGAGCCAGATTATTTGATTGGTGCGTGAGCCGGGTGCGGAATCGCGGATGCGGCTGACATTACTACCAGACGTGGATGGGGAAGAAACGGGTTCCTCGACTGATACAGATGGATCATGATCGTTGCTGAGTAGTACGGTTATTTGAGTACATTGCTGTGTGTTATGTACCTGCTGCGTAGGTAATAGGCGAACAAGTCTCCCACGTACATTCTAAAGCGGGGCAAACGTTTTTGTCACGCCGTTTGGACGTACGGTTGAACATTCCACTCCTTGGACGCTCGCAGGACGACTCGCTTGTTCTTCCTTTCTCTTGTTTCCTTACGCTCTTTTTTTCGTTTCCGGATGGCTCACACACTCACCCATCTCGGTGACCGTTCCACAGACTACCTCACAACCAATCATCCCAACCCTTCGGACGACTACAAGTCATCGTACGACGACCTTATCGATCAATATGCGGAGCCGTACTCGAGGATATCCCGCCATCAGACCTTCACACTCAAATCAAGCCCTGTCGACGATTCTGAATCCCGAGGACCGTCGTTGTCGCTCGACCACAAGTCCCCGTATCCTAGTGGCAAGTCTCACGACGAAGAGGGTGACGACCCTCCCGAACCCACCCAAAGCTATCCACCCAAGCCCAGACTAGAAACGTTGGTCGATCCCAGGAAATGGTGGCAGCAGGTGAGCGCCTGCTCACGGTCTTCTCGTAACACCCTCTCACCTTCTTCCAAGATTCTCCCTGACTCTTGGGCATGCCGTCTTTTCGTAATAACTGTCCTGATTGAGACGACAACAGATCTCGCCATTGAGGGCGATCTTCTTGTTCGGCTACAGGAGGGAAGCAATGAAAGTGCACTTAAAATGCCAGTATACCTCAGCGTATTTGCATTGGCACAGTATGTATCTCAAATTTATCTCCATCCTGGCCAAATTCTGATGCACTGCGCAGTATATTTCAGCTCGTTCTCGCCGTGGATGCCGTGTATGCTCGGAACACTTTGCAATTCATCTGTCTTATGTCAGTTGCTCTGTGAAGGCTACCACTCTTTTCTGATACTTTCTCGTAGATTATTCAATCTTCTCTTCCTCCTCTATGCCATCATACAAATTGGAGAAATTCAACAATCAACGACAACCGAAGAAGGCATCATTCACATACCAGTTAATGTCCTTACGAACATAATTCCTGCGGTCATTTCTGTTGCGGAAATAGCTTACATTGCTCTGGGGTGGAAAATCTACACCGAGTTCGGGTGGAAGGTGTACAAATTCCTTGGTGCCGATCGTCGCATCAAGAAAATGTATGCCAGCTATCAAATTTTCCTTTGTCTCATCAAGTTCGATCTCTTCTTTTGGATCGGCTTCTCCGTGCAGTTTCTCTGGCTCGTCCTCTCGAACACTGACTGGGAATACTACGTTACCTGGGCCGCTCTGCCTCTGTCCGTTGTTCTTCTTATCGAAGGTCACTTGGCAGCACGCCACGAGAATAAATGGATGATGGGGACATTCATGGCAGGATGCATAGGAGCATTGGTGTACTTCATCTACAAGGTGAGCTAGTTCTCTTTTTTTCGTTCTTCCTTGGGGTCAACTTGTCGGTAGACCTACAAACTACTGAAGTATCGCAACACGGACTATGCACAAGTATGGCATTCACTTACCACCTTCTGTGAGCTCTTTCTTGTTTCTCATCCAGGTGGCCCATGCTGAGTATACCCAACGTAGCTGCGATTGCGATTTTCCTTCTGCTTTTAACAATTATTTTTGCGGCGATTGTGATGCAGAATTTCGGCAGAGGACTCAAGGATTCGAGTAAGAAACGGCTTAAATTTCCTTATTTCAAGCCACTAACCATACTCTGTTAGTTGCGAGAAATAAGGCACATTCCCGCGGAAATGAATCCAAACAAGTTCATGGTGGACGTATGAGCATGAACCCCAATCGGATGAGCATCGAGTAAGAGCGCACTTTGTTGAATAAATGGACTTGTATTATTTCGCGCTGTTTGCCCCACCATGTTGACTCAATAGGTGGACGTGTCCCACACATCCCATTCGACTCCTGCATCCTATATTCCACATACGTCCAGTCTCTGCAATTCCTGTCTCTACTCTTTTTGACTTATACCTATACGTATTATATACATGTGCGCTTGATACTTTGCTGGACTTGATATCTCGGTGTGCAGATTACACTGGTTTGATCGGATTCGGAAGCATTTACATACTAGAACTGCGGGTTGTACGTGGCCTAGCAAGCATATTTTTGTCGTGAGACATATATCAGGTCTTAGCATCTTGAAATGTCCCAACGGTGAGGAACTTGACGACAATATTCGAAGTGATTATCACGGACTGACATGTCTCCAAAGTTTTCGTGCACCGAACTCGCTGCGAGACCGTTCCGCTTTGCTTGGCGGTTTGACACCCCCAGCCTCGGGACGCTCATCTCCGTTCGAACTCCCACTTCACGCACCCGTGGGGCACCGTTATGCGGACGATTTGGAAGGACAAAATGACGAACAGCTTGAGGGCTTGTCTGCCAAAGTCAAACTGCTAAAAGATGTACGTCCCTCTGGCGCTCTCTGACTGCGCTCGGCTACTCATCGTGCTGGCACCACCCCAAGATCACGATTGGGATTGGGAACGAGGTCCGAGAGTCGACGGTTCAGCTCAGTCAGATGGTGTGTGGTTGCTATTCCATTCCTGCTCGGTGCTAGTGCTGAGTAGCTACGTTATCAGAATGATGCATTTGCGGAGACGTCAGGCATACTTGCGGGGACCTTCCGCCGAATGAACAACATGGCTGAGCGCCAAGGTTGCCGGTGGTTGTGGTACATCATCTTCCTAGTCCTCGTCTTTTGGTTCTTTATCATTGTATGGTGGTTTCGACGATGACAACTTTAACGTCGTGATGAACATTAACATTCAAATTCAAACTATGAGTTGGTGCATTTCAGACTAACGCTAACTTGATATTATTCTTATCATAGTTACTATTATAGCGGAAGAAATAATGCCCCGAATTCCACAAATAAATCACAGCAAACTCCCCCAGAGTCGTAAAGCGAAGGCGCTATGATGCATCTAGAAATCTGGCATGTGCGATCTCCCAAATCATTCGTCTTCTGAGGTAAGGCATGTCACGCTGGGAGAAATTAAATGTCTCTTCTCCCCGTGACAAGGCCTCCACGAATTGGCATGTAAAGACACCACAGTCGTAGCCGTTCTCTTGTTGTGGGGTATCCTGTTGAAGAGACATAAGTATACGCGGGTAGTGCGCACAAGGAACCCTACTAACGTCTGGGCAATGATTCACCCAACCCGTAAAATCGAATGGTCTCTTCTTCTTGTTTTGGCATTCGAGGTCAAGGTATTGACGAAGACTCTGTCAATTGGCTCAGGTTCAGGTAAGATATTTCAACAAAAACAAGGTCCCAACCTTGAAAACGTGGTGTCGATCAAGGTTCATGCTGTCGTATGACTCTATCCGTTTCCGACGAAAATTAATTGCAGCACCCGTCCAATGAGAGTTATTGTGATTAATAGGAATCAGAACGACGTCTTTCGAAAAGATGTCAAACTAAGAAAACGTTAGAAAGACCGCGTGGAAGACGAGAAGTCGGATTGCACCTTCTTGGTCCATTTTGCCAGCCTTGCTCGCTCGTAACCCTCGCCCTGTAGTTTGGACCAAAAGAAAGTATTGAAATAATGCACATTCAAGGGGTTCTTTCTTCCATTTGTAGCAGGATTCTCTTTACAAGCCTCTGAGCGCTCGAGGATCATTGCACCATAAAAGTTGATGAGTTCGTCATTCAGCCACTGACACGGAAGTAGGCGTGAGAGGTCTTTGTCGCAAACCTGTTCACGCGCTATCTTCGAGATGACACCTTTCTTAGCCAGGAGAAGATCAACCTGTCTGTCGATATCCGGAGGTAGCGCCTTGGGAAGAGAAGGGCGGAAACGCTGTTCTATCTCTTCATCTTTTTTCCGTGCTTCCTGACGGAGCCATTCGTAGGCAGAGAAAGGCTTCGTCGGTGGACTAATATTGGGCGAAATCAGTGTCACGGTTACTTGTCACAAAATAGCACCGCGGCGAACCTTGCCAGCGTCCGCAACAGCTTATTCTTTGCATTTTCCAAGAAGGGAACATCGGCATACTAGAAAGTTGATAAGAATAACAATTATGGTGTATACTGAAAAGCGTACGTCGGAGAACGAATGGCGGTGGGGTAAGCTTGGTGTATCTCCCTTCAAGCGCAGGTCCGTCAAAGAAGCAGAAGCTGGAAAGAAGGATGGGCACGAGAAAGGATATAAGTAAAATGGGATACGTACGTGATAAGATGTCGCGATCATCCAGGTGCTGGAGTCGAGCTTGGTAATCTATAAATGCTACAGCAAACAAGTTAACACACGGGCACGCTGAGGAGAGGAATGCTTCACATTTGAAGTCCTGGTAGTTCGACTTGAATCCTGGTAAAACAATGAGAAGACAGAAACAAGTGTTGAAAACATGTGCAGTACCGCTTGCCCGTTTAAGGTCGAACAGTTCCTTCATCACGGCCTCTCTATCTTTTATTCTATCCTCTCTTACTTTGGCTTTGTGCTATGTTGACGGAAATGAGGTGAGGTTGGAGCGACATTATCGTGCATGCATCACAAACCGTACCATTCGGGAAAAGATATGCTCTTTGCTTCTTCTCCTGTTCAAAACATGGTACATCTCTTCAATCTTCCGACGCTGCTGTACGGCATCGACCAGAAGACCATCACCCGTCTGATCGTGAGGCTCGACGTTTGATCTGGAAAAAGATGTGAGCCCAGTTGTAGATGTTAACTGCAGTGAACTGCTAGAAGCATGAGCAGGATTGGGTAGAGTTTGCGTGGAGTATTGATGGGACGAGAGAGAAGATGAAAGACTGGTTTGTTCCGCTTGAATCTGGTGTTCGTAGGTATGAAACTCGTTCGGGATGGTGGGACGAAGAGGGGGAGAGGGAGAGTGAGGACGAGTTGATGGAGGTAGGGATAAGCGTCGCAAGTGTGGAGGAAGGGCCGGCGGTGGAGATGGAGGCGATCCCAAAGCCTTTATTGTCTCTGTAGTGAGTTCGTAGAGTTCGCGTGCTATCTGACTCCAACGAGCGGTGAGCGAGGAGCGTGCTGTAGCTTGCGCATCTGGAGCGCTGCAAGACGACTCCTCGACGCGCGGATGTTTAGGCTGTCTTGTTGGGAGGAGCGGATCTTGGGCCATCCTCTTGCGAGTGTTGAACATGGAGAGCGAATCCAACGCCGTTTGTTTGCGTGGCGTCGATACCGTCGACAATGTCGAGCGTTCAAGCGAAACCTGTTCACTTTTCTCACGGCGACTTGCCACTAAGCAGACCAATGTCCACAAACAAAACATCGCCCGCTTGGCTCAGTTGGTTAGAGCGCAGGTCTCATATCAATCAAACATATGAGTAACTCATGGTTACGCAATCCTGAGGTCGCAAGTTCGAACCTTGCAGCGGGCATCCCTTTTTTTGAAGAGCATTTTTGATTTCCCCATCAGTCACGTGGGGCTACCTTTGCCTCGGACCACCACACTACAGGTCGTGAAATAACCATAGCAGCAAGGAAAATCGGAAAGGTTAGCGCTACCCTCGTACCGTGATGGCCACAAATCCATCTCTCCGTGACCTGTATAATCCTCTGTCGTCCCAATGGACTTTCATTCCACCACCTTCATCAGCTGTCCCGAAGCAATCTCCCGTCAACGCCTCCACCACATCCTATCAATGGGCCACCCGCCCTGCTCCGAATTCAGTATTCGATCTTTCTCCCTCCTTGAACGCCGGCGAGCCCTCGTCCCTCGACGTTTCCCTCATCCTCCGCTCGTTGGTAGCGTCCGCTCTACTCCAGTACAGCAGTACTGCCATGGCCATGCCTCTGGAAGTCGGAAAGTTACTTCTTCAGATCCAATGGGTCCCTAAGGATGCCCTCACCCAAGAGTCTGAGAGTGAAGTCGAAGAAGCGGAAACGGTACTAGGCCAAATGCTGCTCCAGAATTTGGTCAACTAACGCGTCTGTCCCGTAGCTCAGTGAAGCAACAAATGAAGAGGAGTCATACTTCGTCGAACCTGGTACTGTTCCGACTCACCATCCCGCTCCGAAACTTGTCGACGACAGGGGGTATATGATCAGGACATCAGTTATGGAAGACGGCACGCGCCCGGAGTATATAATCCCAATTGGCAGCGCCCGTACCTGCTGGGGCATGATACAGCGGCTCGTCGGCTTTCATGGTGAGGGATGGCTGTCACTATGGAAAGGTATTGATTGCGCAAAAAGCTAGAATGGTTACTCAGTTCATTTCTGTAGGTTTGCTCACGTCATGTATTCACGACGTTGCGTTTGGGAATCTGCAGCCACTCATTGATAGCGTGTTGCATTCGTTATTCTTCTCTCAAGCTGGATTCTACCGGCCATCACCGTTGCTACCGGTAGCGTCACACATTATAACCGGCTTTCTGTTGTCACCCCTTGATCTGGTTCGCACGCGGCTAATCGCGCAGACATCAATGCCACGGTACAGGACGTATACAGGGCCGATCCACGCGCTCTCGGACATTTTAGCCAATGAGGGTGGTTTACGGGGCGTGTACCTGCACCCTCACCTCCTACTACCAACCTTACTTGAGACCGGGCTCCGCTCATTTATGCACCTTACACTACCCGCCTTCATTGCACCACGACTGTGGTTTGGCCGCTACGTCGCGACGGACACACATCCGGTCGCGTGGGCGTTCGCGGAAGTTCTAGCGGGATGTGCAAGTCTGTTAGTGACCTTACCAATTGAAACGGTGCGTCGAAGGCTGCAAGTTCAGACGCGTGGGACGGCGAAGCCACTGCTTACCTGTGTGGAAACAAGACCTGTACCATACAATGGCATTGTGGATGCCTTATGGCACGTCTTGACGGAAGAGCGATCAGATTTGCCAATTCAGCGTCCGCGGAGGAAACGAACGACCGGGGAAGAGAAGGATCGCAACGAAGAGGTGACGCAGAGAGGACAGAGTTGGCTGAGGAGGACCGGTGTTGGACAGCTGTACAGGGGACTGGGTATACGCGTCGCGGCGAGTGTGATTGTCTTCCTACTCGCTGTTGTCAGTGGCGGGGAGGATACCGACGGCGGGTGGGCGGAACTTTGAGGGGTCCGGAGGTCGCCGAGTCTTTTCCAGATATGGAAAGTACTCTATGAGCGGGCATATTGCGTCATACCGTAAATGTTTACATAAAAGATAGGAACTTCCGAGCACGCTGGAGTCCGTCACCCACTTTAGTTCTAGACTAGTCACTCTCTCCTCAAGGTTTCTCTCCCGCCTCGTTGTCCACCATGGCGACCAGCGTCTCAAAGCCCGACTCTGTACATAGCACAAATTCGCTGCACCACGTCGCGTCCGACCAGCTACTCGACTCACTCGCTAGTGACGCCTCCAAGGGTGCTACTATCCACTCCTTCCCTCCCGACGCACATCCACAAGCCAAGGCTGGCGCGGTCGCTGCTGGGTCTGAAAAGGTCATCACTCCCACTCCCCCAGATTTTGAACCAAGAGGTGTGTCGCCCCACGTGCTCTCCTACAAACTCAGTCTCAACTCTAGGGTCTCAGAAGTCTCAGTGGCCACCGGAAACGGACATAACATACCAAGGATCGATATCCAGGATACTGAAAAGACGACAGAAGAGGAACATGAGCCTCTTACCTCGGCTTCCCTTGCGCTGGGTGGCTACCCTTCTGGCCACTCCCCTACTATTCCCGACTGGTACAAGATTGGGTGGCGTGCTTCCGTTGCCCCTCATCACGAAGAGGGTGAAGAGAAAGACAAATCTACACTTGACCTTTTCTTGAGCGAACAATTCTACGGTGCCTGGTACCACAATGCCGCTCTGATTTTCTTCGTGCGTCTCACGCTCAACTTACTCACTCTCCCTAACGCGACTTCAGGCTGTATTCGCGTCCCACTTCCTGACGCGTTTCAACCTTGGATGGGGTTGGCTGTTCATCCTTTTGGCGATCTGTAACACCTACTATGTTAACTCCATGGCGCGCGTTCGCGTTCGTGCCCGGGATGATATTCAGCGCGAGCTTGTTAAATCACGACTAGCCTCCGAGCATGAGACCGCCGATTGGTTGAACCATTTCCTGGACCGTTTCTGGCTCATCTATGAACCTGTACTTTCTGCTTCATTGGTGGCCTCCGTTGATCAAGTCCTCAGCACAAACACACCCGCGTTTTTGGATTCATTGCGTCTCACAACCTTTACCCTTGGCACGAAAGCTCCTCGGATCCAGAGGGTTAGGACCTTCCCACACACGGAAAGCGACATAGTTCTGATGGACTGGGAATTTTCGTTTATTCCCAATGACGTGTCCGACCTGACTCCTCGCCAAGCCGCACAGAAGGTCAATCCCAAAATAGTGTTGTCTGTGAGGATTGGAAAAGGTCTCGCAACTGCCGCTATGCCCATCTTGATCGAAGATATCAGTTGCAGCGGTCTCATGAGGGTCAAAATGAAGCTAGTATCCAACTTCCCCCATATACAGATTGTGGATCTCAGCTTCTTGGAGAAACCGGTTTTCGACTATGTCTTGAAGCCAGTTGGTGGTGAAACGTTTGGTCTCGACATCGCTCATGTTGGTACAACTGGCACGTCGTCATTCGTGTACTGATCTCCTTGGCAGATTCCTGGACTTGCCGAGTTTATCCGTGAAACGGTTCATGCAAGCATCGGACCTATGATGTACGACCCGAACGTTTTCACGCTTAATCTAGAGCAACTATTATCTGGTACTCCCATAGATGCGGCGATTGGAGTCGTCCAAGTCACCATACATGCTGCACGAGGGCTTAAAGGCAACAAGCTTGGTGGGGGATCGCCTGATCCGTTTGTCAGTTTGAGTATCAGTAATCGTCAGGAGGTCACAAGGACCAAATATAGACACTCAACGTTGGTGATCTTTCCTTGTCTCTTTGATTATCCGGTTGATTTTGGTGTAGATACAATCCAACTTGGGTAGAGACCAAGTTTGTTCTTGTCAGTTCACTGCAGGAGCAGTTGGTGCTCGCTGTGTTGGACTACAACGAGCATCGAAAAGACACGCCACTTGGCTCCGCAATATTTGAAATGAATAAGCTCAATGAAGATGCTGCTCTCGAAGGCGTGGAGCTGCCGATTTTGAAGGATGGAAAGGAACGTGGACGTATTCGATTCGACGTGTCGTATTATCCCGTACTCAAACCCCAGAACATCGATGGCAAGGAGCGACTACCAGAAACGAGTTTGTACAGTTTCTTCACTTCAATCGCTCACTCACCACCGATTTAGATGTTGGCATCATTCGTTTGACTCTTCACCAAGCGAAGGAGCTTGACGCCTCTCAGTCGCTCTCCGGAGAATTGAATCCTATTGTAAAAGTTTATCTCGACACGGATTCTTCGCCTGTCCACAAATCACAAACAATCAAGCACACGAACAATCCAGTCTGGGAATCTAGCACCGAATTCTTGTGTTCGAATAAGCATTCCTTGAACGTTACCATCAAGGTTATGGACGAGCGAGATTTCATGAAAAATCCAGTTGTCGGACAAATGTCTCTGCGTCTCGAGGACTTACTTGCAGAGGGACGTGATTGGTGGCCACTGAGCAAGACTGGTAAAATCCGAATAAGCGCACAGTGGAAGCCGTTGCACATGGCAGGTGCACTCAGTGGGGTTTCTCAATACGTCCCACCCATTGGTGTTGTGAGGCTCTGGCTGCAGAAGGCAATAGATGTCAAGTGAGTCGGTTGTATTGTCATAGATAAATCATATTAATTGGTGCTCCAAGGAACGTGGAGGCCGCTCTTGGCGGCAAGGTTGGTCTATATAACACTCCATAAAGCGAGAAGTTTAAACGTTCTGATTCAGAGCGATCCATATGTACGCGTTCTGGTCAGCAATGTGATTCAGGGTCGAACAGAGGTCATCAATAACAGTGTGTTCCAAGGGGTCTCTGGCATATCGAACACTTATGTTGTCACGTTACAGATCTGAACCCTGTGTGGGATCAAATCATCTACATACCCGGTATGTACTACCATGGCACGTCTTTTGATCGCATGTTAACCAATCGGGACAGTCCATTCCCTGAGAGAAGTTGGTGCATCCTTACTCTCCACAACTCAATCTAATTGTTCTTTAGTCTATGCTCATGGAAGTGATGGATTACCAGCACCTGACAAAGGTAGGGCAGGCTTTCTTCTCGTCATATGTTAGTAACTGGTCCTTAGGATCGTTCTCTCGGTTCTGTGGAACTTCATGTGAATGACCTCGCTAGAGAGTCATCAACTGATCCCCAATTCCGCTATATATCTACTGGTAGGAAGGAAGATGTTCAACCCATTCGACTTGATGGCCAAAGCACGTCCAAAGGCCACCTTCATTTTGTTGCTGAATTCATTCCTGCTTTGGCTCTCAAATGTATCAGCTTTGATGCAGGAGAGAACGAGATTGAGAAGGCCGTGAAATCTATGGATGGCGTAGCGGGCGGTGATGTTGCCACAGACGTTACTAGTGCATGCACTTCGTCCTCCATGTTGACAAAGCCAACTGCGATTGATTGCACCGGGACGGAACAGAGCATGCAAGCAGTGAAGTCGCCACAGGACAGCAACATTGCTGTGTCTCTGACGGAGCCTAAGCCCCAAGCTGCCGAAGAAGACTCCGAAAAGAAAGACGTAAAGCAACCTTCCGAGTTGGAGCTTAGCAAGGACGAGCTTCTTAAGTACCGTACGTCGTTATACTTAAGAACTTCGCAAGGCTCACTATTTGTTCAGAGTCCGGTATTATCGTCTTCAACGTTCTATCAGGAAAGCTTCAGAAGAAGGGTCGCTTGGAGGTCCTTCTGGATGACGGGTATTGGCCAGCTTTCAGTACAATCAAGGCTCGCAGCACGCACGCGCAGTGGCAACATGTAGGGGAAGGTTTCATCAAAGAGCTCGATTTTAGTCGTGTCTGGTTGAGGCTGAACGAAAACGCGGACAGCGACAAAGACGACATCATCGCCGAATGGAAAGGTAATGCGAAATCATTCCTGGAAGCCACACTCGTAAGTTTTTGTTGCAAATATCTTCTTCTTTCACCCACTTCGGATACAGGACCGGCGTGAATCATTTACCTTGACTGATGTGCACGACGAATGTAAATTTTCTACGGTCGAGATTGAAACTCGCTATCTCCCCGTCCCTGTGAATTTGGAACCCCGGGAGAGCATCAATAGTATGTTGTTTGTCATGTTGGTGGTACTCGTCTTATGATGCACGTAGATCAAGGCGTTCTCCGTGTTGACTTGATTGAGGGCAGAAACCTCATAGCCGCCGACAGAGGAGGTATGTCGTTGTGTGCATGTCAATGCTGGCCGATGACGTCTTGTGCAAGGAAAATCCGACCCCTATGTGGTATTCACCCTCAACGGACACAAAGCATTCAAGTCACAGACGAAGAAGAAGACTCTGAATCCCGACTGGTCTGAAAACTTCACTGTTTCTGTGGTTGGTCCACATCTTTCTTTGTTCCCCAACTATCTAACTCTCGAAGCCATCTCGGGTTGCCGCTGACTTTTCAGTGGAAGTATTTGACTGGAATCAAGTCGAACAATCAAAGAGCCTTGGGACTGGTAAAATCACCCTGCATGATTTGGAGCCCTTCGAACCTGCGGATCGTCTCATCAACCTATCGACGGAGAAACATGGCGAAAAGGGACAGGTCCGCGTTCGGTTGACATTTGCACCCGAGATCATCGCGAAGGCGCGCAAGACAACATCTACCTTCTCCGCGGCCGGTCGAGCAATGACCCAATTGGGTGCGTTGCCGATGGGGGCAGGCAAAGGTGTCATCCATGGCGTAGGAGGCATCTTCAAACGGGACTTTCTTCATCACGACAAATCGTCAGAACACCTCTCACTGCCTGTTGAGTCTATGGCAGAACATCCTCCTGCAGACCAGCCATCGACTTCACCGACCGGGTCGGCTGTCTTCCCATCGACTGAATCAGGCCCTCGAGGAACAGGAGGTCCTCCTTCGGAGCCAGGAACATTGCGTGTGGTGGTGTTCAACGCTAAAGGTCTTTCTGGAGGCGATATGAAGCCATATGTCACATTGCGCGTCGGCGATAGAGAATTCAAAACTAAACATGGTAGCAAGACCTCATCGCCTGAGTGGTCAGTGACAATTAATCTCAGTCGATGTAGGTACTGATTAATAGCAGGAACGAATCCTTTATCTTTGCTGCCAGTGTGCGGACGCCGAGGGTGTATGTATGGATCCACGATCACAAGACTCTTGGCAAGGACAAACTGATTGCGGAGGGAGAAGTTGAGGTTCGTGATACCTCTGCGCTTCGTTGAAGTTCTTGCGTTCTGATACCACCACCTCAGATTTGGAACCATATTCTTCCCGGACGAACCCTCATGGCTGATGTAACGCTTGAATTGCGAGAGACCGGCCAGCTCCGTCTACGGCTCGAGTTTGATGGCGACACCAACCCTACTAATCAGGATCCTTCTATTCATGAACGCCATATAGCGTCGCCATCCAGGTTCAGCATTCGAGGTCGCCGACCGGACGATAACTGAACCTGGACATGAGATTGTGACGCGTAGTCTTTATTGATGAAACTATGACTGCTTGCTGTATCTACTTTGACATCTCAGTGGGTACAACGTCATTCTGTATTCTATTTCTTTCCCGTAGTATATTCAGCTCCGAGAAAAGCATATGATGGATAGATGTTCTCCTCCGGTTCGTCTTTGTAAGGCGATCTGAGATAGCATCAGTGAGACTACGTATGTATCAGAAGAATGGCACGCACCCGACCATTCATGTTGAATTTGTTCCGTATCTTTTCACAAATTTCTGGGATATTGTTCTGCGCTAATGCTACGAGATAGAACTTGCCGTTGTTCGTCAGTAGATCCTATCCTAAAACGTGGATAATCAATTGTGTAAGAAATCGAGAGCGTAACACACCCCAATGTTTTCTAGAAAACAATTTGTCACTTCCATTCCGTCAAGCCCCCCTGCCCACGAGGCAGGAATGCCCGCACTATCTTGTGCATGAAAAGATTCTTCGTGGAGGGTGGGAACGTAAGGAGGGTTAAACAGTATAATATCGACGCAATGCCGCAGCCGCGTCATCAGTGGCTTAGAGAGATCGCACGTAATGGGGTCGAGAGGAACCTAGTGGCACTTTGAACTTGAGTAAAGTTTCCTGAAAACTGGTAAATGAAACAGCTTACCTTGTTCTGTCTTCCAGTGGCAAAAGTGCAGACCGAAGCGCGTGGGTTGATGTCCGTGCAGAGGTAAACTGACGCTGTCGTCAGTAATGGCGTCATATGTAGTAGAAGATAGCTGACTGGCGTTTGATGGCCCTAGAATTGAGCCTATGAATGCGGACACGCAACCGGATCCAGAGCTAGGCTGGTCTTCAGAGAAAGGGGAGGGTCATCCCAATATTTGTGTTCTCACCCTATTTCAAGGCATATCAATGGCTTTTGTGTCCTGAGTTGTTTTGCATCGTTTTCAAGTGCGTCTAAAAGTAGGAAGGTGTCCTCTGTTAATGAAGATATTAGCTGTTAACAATAGGTGAACTATATGTAGCAAATCAAAGCTAGCCTGCTGGGTCGTATACATGAAGTCTGTCGTTTTTTGAGAGGTGCGATAGGTCTGGGGTTGGGATCATGGTAGTCACCTTCAACTCGAATCCTGCACGTTAAGTCGAAAGATAAGATCAATCAATCACGTGATACGACGCGTCGTAAACGCGTGTCTTTAGTCTGCCTTGTTGCATTCGCATTATCACCATGGCGTCCCGCGCAAAGGCAGCTACAGCTGCTACTCGTGCTTCAACACGAACCAAGACACCTTCTGCTCCGTCGCCGAGTCCACCTCCTGCGATCAAAGCGATCAAGGCCAAGGCTTCGACGAGATCAACTTCCGGCGCAGTAACAGGTGGCCCTGCAACAAAGACAGTAGTCACCAGGAAGCCCGTCACAAACAGATCCAACTCACCCGATGGAAAGCAAACCGCACCCAAGAGAGCCGGAAAGCCAACGGTCACAAAGTCACCCGTAGCAGATCAAGAACCAATCATGGTACGTACAGAAGCTTGTAATCTCGCGCGGACAGTATCCAATTCACCTTTGAACAGGCGTATCTCCGAATAAGACCTTATCTAGGTGACGATGAGCCTGCCACCATGCCCTACCTGGATCCATTGTCAGACACCGCGGTGAGGATGACCGATCCATCCAACGACGGTCGCTCCGGGGCATATTATAGAGCATCATCCACCTCCCCTTCCTCGATTTACAAATTCTCTCACGTTTTCCTTCCGTTGACTCAGCAAGCCGACTTTTTCGCGAAAACGACACTTCCACTTGTTCAGGACCTGCTGGATGGGCAGAATAGCCTTCTTTTCGCATATGGGGTGACCAACTCGGGAAAAACCTACACCATCCAGGGTGGAAACCAGTCTGACTCCGGCGGAATTCTGCCAAGGACACTAGATGTAATATTCAACAGTATCGAAGGTTTACAATGTGACGGACGCGTGAGTGTGAGGACTTGACGGGGATGAACCAATTAACGATATGGCTACAGTATCGACCTGCCCGACTCTACGGTGTGGAAGAGGCTGACCCATCAGATTTCACACTTCCTTCTATTGACATTGGCGTTTCAAGTGAACCAGCCCTGGCCGAAGTTTTGGCTGAGCATATGGCGTCTTCAGATACATCTTCACTCCCTGCTGATTCGACGGTAATCAAACTCGATCGCAACTACGAATATTCCGTCTGGATTTCTTACGTCGAAGTATACAACGAGAAGGTTTACGATCTCCTTGCTTCGGTTAGCGATAATCATGAAAATGAAACTTCAGGTGCTCCACGTAGCGCGCCAACCCTCGCTGGGCAAGGTACAAATGGGGTTCTTGTGACCAGAAAGGCGCTCGCAGTGAAGCCTTCGCCCGCACATGACGCAATAGATGACGGTGCAGCTGGAAATTTAGGAAGGTATATCTCTGGATTGAAGCAGCTTCGCGTTACCAGCGCTATGCAAGCGAAGGCTCTCGTCAAACTTGGGCAGCTCCATAGGCGTGTGTTCGGGACGCTTGCCAACAGTCAAAGCAGTCGGAGTCACAGCCTGATCACCATAAAGGTGCTAAGAAATCACCGTGGTGACCGAGACGTAGGCCTCTGTCTGGCTTGGTGATCAGTGTTAGCTCAGTTTGCATCAGGACCCTACTTCAGTACAAATATCACGACTTACCCTCGTCGATTTGGCTGGGTCAGAACGGACGAAGCATACTCAGACTACCGGTGACCGACTCAAGGAGGCGGGTAACATCAACAAGTCACTCATGGTCCTGGGCCAGTGCATGGAGGTAAACGAAAATGCCTCTATAAGATTATACCTTGACCATGCTTATAGGTTATGAGGTCCAACCAAAGACGCTTGGCTCAAAGTCTCGCCAACCCAGGCCAAAGTGATACCAGAGATGTAAAACGAGGATTAGCTGTGGTACCTTTCCGACACAGCAAATTGACCGAGATCCTCATGGATTATTTTGCTGGTGACGGCAGAGTCGTATGTCGCTTGTTTGCAATCTACACAGTTTCTGATCTTCCGTCTCTCTTAGACCATGATTGTGAATGTTAATCCATATGACACTGGGTTTGACGAAAATTCCCATGTCATGAAATTCTCTGCGCTCGCAAGAGAGATCTCGACGGTAGTGAACAATGCTCCCGTACCCCGGGTGCACGGTAGTCCTTCCAAACCCGGCTCCACTCCCAAACCTTCAGGACTTCCACGTGCCATTACGCGGAAGGTGACAATTTCCAGCGTAGGGCCAGAAAAGAAGCTCAGTGAGGCACATCTCGAGGTGCTTGAAGGTAGGAGGAAGATGTGCGGCTTTCCGGTAGCTGATTCCAACATATCCCCCAGAGGACGAAGACGTAAACGACGATCAAGGTAGTGATGAAGACCCAATAAATCCACTGGTGGATGCATTGTTCGACGAAATCGAGGGCCTACGTTTAAAGGTATGCACGGGGTTGAATTCATCGATGTGATCTATAACGGCCTCTTCAGCTTTATGAGGCAGAAATGAGGTGCGCGATAGTGGAGGCGGAAACCAGGGAGGAGGTGATGGAAGAGATGGAAGAAAGGATGCGTGCTGTTGAAAGAACATACGCGGTAAGGCTCATGAGTGAGGTACGTGAACATAACAATTACAGAATGTGTGCTACTCACAAGCAAGAAGGTTGAACACAATGAACGGAAAACCGATGCAAAAATCGATATGCTACACCGGGCTGGGTTACTTGGGACGACAAGAAGCCACCCGTGGCATCGAATTCAGAGAGTGAGATTGAAGATATTGTTGGAGACGTAGGTTGCTCGTAATTCTTGGAGGGAGCATCAGTCTAAATCAATTCAGTCGGAATGCGAGGAAGACTCTGCCCAGGAACACGAAACATATGCCAAGTCGGAGATACCTTCCTCTCCACTCTCGGGAAAGGGTAATAATACTGCAGTTACAAAAACCATGGAATATGGCAGTGTACAGCCGAAGACATCACTACCTGGGAAGGCGAACGACAATGCAAATGCTATCGTCCCAGACTCCCACAACACGGACGTCTCGGAAGATGAAGGCGAAGACCAGGCAGAGGATTCAGAGATTTCGAGCGACGACGATGCTTCGGATGATTATGTTCCCAGGAAGACCGTCAAAAACGCCAATAACCACCGCAAGAGATCAACCGGCGACAAAGCTTCGAAAGGAAGTACAAACAAGAAGTCGATTAGGTCGGTATCCAAGCTGGGACGGGAAATACAGGGCCTTTCGATAGAAGATGATACATTGGCTGACGAATCTATCGTCATCCTTCCAAACAAAAAGGCCCACCAGGAAGCTGCAGAATCCGAAGGACCAGGAGAGGTGGACTCGATGAAGAAGAAAAAGAGGTACGCGAGGCCAAGGGCGGAGTGTACAAAGATCTCAACGGCATTTCAGGCAGCTAGGAAAGAAGAACGTAGTCACGGAGGAAGAAGTGGAAGAAGTAGTTGGTGCGATGGAACGCAGATCTCTGAGGAAGAATGTGAGACGGATGGGAAGATTAACTTAAGGGTAACACGTCATGTGATGAGACGCGTCTATGAATGTCACGTGACCTTGTTATTGTCGAACTTGCATCGACTCGAATCCAATGTCTATTGAACTTTACCGATGACAGTCAAACGCAACTCGACTGGACGACGGAATTCGTTCGCTGTCGCCAACAGTAGTGAAGCCCAGTCCTGGATACAGACGTCGCGCTCATTCCGTTGCTCCTGGCGATGGCCGCCTCAGCCCAGCAGCCAAAGCCCGTCGATCTCTTGTGCGTTCTTATCCTTTGTGTTCCTATTACCACCTAACTTCGTTCAGGCTCCAAGAAAGAGCATTCTCAAGGCGGCAGTCAATGTGATCGATGACAATGACGACGCAACGCAATCCATGGACATTACTCGCGACTATCGTGACGACAACGCGACTCGCAAATCATTAGGCAGGCGCGTCAGTTTCGCCAATCATGCCCACGTTCGCCTCTTCGAAGTATCGGAACAGAACACGAACAGCACAACTTCACCCCAGTCATCGCCTGCTGCCGAGCCAGAACCTGACACTCCCCGCGCCACAAATGACGAGAATGCATATCCGGATGCACCGAGATCTCGTCGCCGCAGTTCTGCTCGCCACTCAATAGCCTTTAGCGAGGGGGGTGGCGAAGAGTCGATGGAAATGGACACGGACGATACTGGCTTCTCCCCATCTGCGTTTCTCAGGACTGGTAATGAGGCTACCATTGACGACGAGTTCAATGACTGGGATGGTCCATCTGGCGGTGATGACATGGACGTGACGGAGGTCATCCCCCGAAACATTGTCAGGAACCGTTCACTATCCTTTGGCGTTTCTCGGCGACCGCTTGCGAATCTTGCTATATCACAGTCACCTGGCAATGTTCACGATGATGTATCTAACGAGGTATCTTACGTTGAAGAGGATTCGGCACAGTCACAGTCCTTCGCTTCAGAAGGCGATGTATCGCAGCCCATGGAGTTTACAGTTCCCCTCATTCGTCCGCCCGAGCCACCTAGCGAAGCGTGGTTGGCCCTTCGTTCTGCTACGCACTCAGGAAGTACGCCGTATATCCCATCTTCGGATGATGACGGAGTTGATGGTGGTGGTGGTGGTGGTGGTGGCATTCAGGAAATGGAATTGACTGACGCTGTCTCGAGGCTACAGGCTGCTCGGGCTTCCTTTGGCCTGGGTGATGTTGGCGGCGGAGAGGGGGTGGAGAATAGCTTCACAAGCACCGAAGACAGCTTCATAGACGAGGATGTTGGCGATGGCGAAGAACGTAACCAGACTGTTAACGTCACCCAACTCATGAGGCGTGTCAGTCTCGGACCGAGTGCAGATTCGACGATGACTTCAGTCTTCAGCAGTCAAGAGCAGTCGAGGGAGGAGGCAATCAACCAAGCAGTACCTGAATCACGTCCCTCCGCTCCATTCACCGGTTCGCAAGAACAATCATCGATTCCCGAACCCCCACCTACTGTCCCTTCTACCGATCCTGGAAGCCTGTACCCAGAAGTACCACCTGATGATTACCCTACTGGTTCCACCCCAAATCCAACGGAGCCAGTATCATCCCCAGACAGGCCTCCCGTTTTCAGTGCACCCCAACCTACCGCGTCAGAAGCCCAGTCTGTACCCGCAACCTCTTCACTAACTACATCTATCCCCGAACCACTGAACTTCACTTTCAACCCCAAACCTCGCTTCCCGGCATCCCCTGCCCGTTCCCGTTCGACTTCTCCTGCCAAAGCACCTCAGTCGCTGAAAAAATTCACTGCAGCATTCGCTCCCCCTGTTGCCCGCCCTTCTCGGAAGCAACCGAATGATGCCTTGGACACCCCGGATCCAAGTCCTGGGAAGCGGCCCGCAGAAAGACTGTCTATCACACCAGGGCGCGGTACTGGTGCCGTCCGAGTTCTGATGTCACCATCCAAGGATTCGCCTCTCCAGTTAGCATCCTTTCACGGTGAGACCGGACCAAGCAAGCGTCCCTCGGTTGGTGTTCGATGGCCACCAGGCTATTCTGCTCAGAGGAAGAGTCTAGGGAATGTGTTTCCCAACCCACCGACGACCACAACTATCTCACCCACGAGGAAATCTACCGGTCAGCCGGCCTCGCTCACAAGCTTCGACGACCCTGAAGGGCGAGAGCAGTATTCTGAGCTACCCACTCCACTTGGAGACATACCCAATCTCGCATTCCTGCGTCGCAAAAGCTCAGCGCACACATTAGATGATCAGAATACCCAACCCGATCATGACAACGACGTGCAACAGAGAAGTGAAGTAGAAGAGGAAGGCGTAGAGGATTCCCAAGGTCCCAGGATATCCATCGAGCAGTTCTTTGAGATGACAGGCATTCGGTTCATGGACGATATCGCTGCACCTCGACGGTCGGTTGTCAACCCCTCTGTTCTGCGTCCTTCACGGAGGGCGTCTATGGAGGCGCAAATACCACTTGCAGAATATGTGGTTGCGATGGCTGTCAACGTTCCTCAACTTGAGCTCTACAGTCATGTCAGTAAAGACTTGCAAACCTGGGTCGAGCGGATTCAAGGAAATCCATAAGGAAGCAGGCGAGGAAGCTCAGAAAGCGACACCTCCACTTTTTCAGGAGTTTGTCAGTACCGATGAGAGCGGGCAGGCAGAGCTGTTGCACCAGCTTAAACTGATCAAGGTACACAACCATGCGCAGGCCAAGTCAGAGTGGTATGACTGGAAGGCCCAGTGGGTCGAGCAGTTGTACCAGAAGACGAATGAAGGGTTCAAAAACCTAGAAACGGTGGGTCACGCAAGTTCTATCGCCCAAGAGCGTTACTTATGATGCTTTGTCAGGATGCCAAAACACTCGAGGGAATCATACGACAGGCTCAAGACATAGTTCCCGCGTTACAGCAGGAGTACGATGAACTCATGGCGGAACTTGAGCGAGAGAAAGCCGAAGTAGCAGAGCTCGAAAGGTGCGACCGAAATTACTTGAATGAGCTGAAAGCTACTCTTGCCGAGCAAAGGTGCGTGTCGTTCTGTCCTGGACTATGATAGCCATCTTCACAGAGCTCTAGTGCGGAATTGGATACATACCACGCCGATGTCAAAGAAGCTCAAACGAAGCTCGATCGCCTTCACGAGAAGTTCCATGAAGTCCGATCGCAGAAGAAGGGGGTCATGGCTGTAGTAGAAGACGCCGAACGACGCATTCATATACAGAAAAACAGTACACGCGCAGAAATTTTCCACCTCAAAGGTAGGTTTGACGTACAAATCATTGGCGGGATGCTCAGTCACCGAACAGATGAGTTGGAGGCCCTTCAAAGCTTGCATATGTGGAGGGCAATCAAGGTTCAACCGGATCTATCTGAATTTATTTTTGCGTCGACGTATAATGTATCCATTCCCTGCATAAACTTTCGCCCAGTCTGTGCACAGATACAAATTAGTCGGACGGAGGACATCAAGACCAAGACCAAAGAAGTCTCCCCAGTCCTTAGCGCATTGATACTGCGAACAGCAAAGCAGCTCGTCACTGGAGACGAGGGCCAAAGTATTCGTCAGGTGAGAATCTCAGCGGACGTTTGACCCCGCCCTGCTGATCGTCGTCCGACAGATCATCCAACGACTCGGCGACTACTGGTCGTCTTGCGCGCAGCTGCAGGCTCAACTGAAACTCTTATCTATCAGGTTCCCCCTCTCGATCGAAGAGACAGCTTCTGGTTTTTCCGCTAGCGCGATTGTCTTGTTTCCCAGGTTCAAAGCCAAGGTGCTGATATTATTTATATTTGATACTCCCATGTTTTCTTCGTGGCCTATGTTGATCGAATCAATGCGTTGTGATGTGAGGGTAGCATATGGACCCGTCGAGTAAGCACGTCTGCAGGCTTTTTATGCGCATATACTCAATTCCTCCTAGTCGAGATACTATCCTGAAAGCTGTGATGGGCCGCATGCAACAGGCTACACCAGTCAGTGATCATGGGTGTCTACTGGATGTCTGTATGGAAGCCATAGAATGTTTTGCATAAGATCAAACGATATTGTTTCAACTAATGATCAAGATTTGTAACCCGATTCGGTATAGTGGTATGTACAATGGCATTACAGAAGACATGAATAGAAAATGGCATGACGAAACATGAAATTGGACATTGTAAGGTTGAGTATCTCCTAGATCCAAGGACATAGGTGAGTCGTAGATGTGACCTGTGAAACGCATAAGACAAGTCTTTTTCAAGTGTTTCATATCCAGACCTACATGAATTACGCAAGTAGACCTTGTAGCCGCTCCTGGCTGTGATCCAGCACAGCCATGAAGGCGTTCAACATTTGACGAGCTGATCGCATATTACTTCTCTCCCCATCAGCCTGGTCCCTCACCGAAGACCACAAGCTGACAGCTTCCTGGGCAGTACATGCCGCTTCCCAATTATTATGCACATTGACAAGCATGGCATTCCACGACACGCGAGCTGCTTGTTGACCTCGTTCAAAGCCTGCTTGTGCGACTTGATCGCGCCGAGCTTCCGCTTGCTTCAGCTCACTCTGGAGCGATGCTGTGAACGCAGCCCGCTCCTCGTCCACCCGCTCTCTCGTCTCCACGCTAGTGCGTAGTTGTTGCTCGAGGACGGAAATCTGTCGGGCAAGCTCTTCCGTCTCCATGATCCGATATTGCTTTGCAGCATACAATTGCTCCTCGAGTTCCTGCAAACGCGAGAGCCTTTCTTTTGCGATAGTCTCGGCCTGAGCAATTTGCAGACGAAGGAGAATAATGGTACTTGAATCAGCTGGCGGTGGAAGTTCGACCGAGGTTTCAAATATGGGATTCAAGTGGTGGACTGCCGGAGAAGGGGTTACATCTGGGAGAAGAACCTGCGAGATTGAACCATAGCCGGAGGGGGAAGGCAAGGCAGATAAATTGGGGGTCTCCGGGACTTCCAGCCCTATGGTACTCGGGTTCGGAGATTGACCACCTGGAGTGAAAGGAGCTGCGATGTCCGCCAATCTACTCTCCATATCCTCTTGAGCGAGACTATCCACTGCTATTTGTTCCCAGGAAAAGATCGAACCACGATTTTGGTCATTGCCACGCCCCCTGGGCCGCAGCGCAGGCGAGCTCTCAGATGGTAGTGGTGACAAATATGACAGACTGGCACGAGTTGGAAGGAGACTAGGTGGACGGGACGGGGTCTGGAGTTCCGAGTCTGAGGACTGAGCCTTCGTTGTACGAATCCTGGGGATGGCAGGGGTCGGCGCCGCGAGAGATGCTACTGGAGCGAGAAGTAACTCGACATCCCCGACTTCCACACTCTCATCGCTGTTCCCTTCGTCACTCGGCGAAGGTCTCATTGGAGAATCTTTGACATTATCTCCGAGGCTTATGACGGGAGATTGCCGTGTGTGACGAGCAAGTGGGGAGTCTGGAGGCTGACGTGATGTACCCCTCAATGGGCTCGTGTTCTGATTGGTTGCTTTCGAACGAACAAAACCAAATGCATTCTTGAACGAGGTCGGATTCAATGGGGAGGGTTGGGTGCGAGATGAGCTGCATGATGAGGCTGAGGAAGGGGGTCGCGCGGCAGCAGCTCGCGACGGGGACGAAGTTACAGCGGTTTTAACGGTTTTCGCCGGTCTCACGGATGCAGCACGAGCAGGGGATGAACCAGATTTTGCGGATGGTTGAGCAATCCTGGACTTGGTGGGAGTGGAAGGTGCACTAGGGCTGGGGAGGTTGACTTTGACCGCCAATGCTCTATGTGGCAATGGGCTAATAGGCCGCTCGACCTTGTCTGCAGTGGAGTTCAGTGAACCTCTGCCCTTGGGGGAATCTCGCTGTTCAGAATCGTCTTCTTCTGAGGTACTGAACCGCCTCCGAGTTCCTGCTCGAATAGGGGAAAGCGGCTTCTTGATCGGTTCGACGACCACTGACCTGGGCCGGTACTTTGGCAAGGCAGACGAGATGGTAGAGGAACCGGTCTTCGAACGCAGCGTAGACCTTCTAGAAGGGCTAGACGGAGTAGGTACTGGGGATTTAACGCCATGTTCGTCCGTGGTCACAGGAGCATGCTTGAGGAGTGTGGATTGTCTCCTACGAGTTATAGTCTTGAACGAGGGGCTATCCTCCTTTCCATGTGGGGGAGTAGGGGACTTTGATTTCTGTGAAACAGTCGCGTGGGTGACCGTGGTAGTGGTGCTCATGAGACTGAGGCGACGTGAGGAAGACTCTCTGGCTTTCTTAGATGCACCGTCGCGGTCGCGGACGTCCTTGTTGATCACGTCGACAAGAGCCTTGCCAACGGAGGTGAAATTAAGGGAATGGCGAAAAGAGGAGCGTGTTGCAGGCTTGGAAGGCCGAGAAGGTCTGGAGGTGGCTTCGGAGGCCATGAGGACAAATTGCTAGTTGCACTGTGAATGTTTCCAAGTATGTAGAATTAGAGTCTGTGGACCGTTCCAGCCAGCTACAGTGTGGGATTCCGCGTTGTCTGCTACGTCGTGGTCGTGGTCGTGGTCAATGTTGAAATTTTGAAAAACCAACCTCAAGTCGAGTGGCAACCGTGTTTGTATATTTGTTGGTCACCACATAAATCTACCGACTCCCGCGCGTTCCATGTACAAAAACACGTAGGTCGTCGCGAAATTTACCACCCCATACCACAAGCCTTCAACCAAAAGCCCCACAGAACTCATGTCTGCCACCTGTGCCCGTAGTAGGATATACGGAACCAAGAAATACCGTGGTTCCAAAAGCGGCGTAGGAAACAGCGTTGGGATGATCGCAAGGGGCAAAACGAGGGTCTGCAATAGTGTCTGGTCACCAGCTGGTTGTTGACAAGTTCAGGGTCAATTCCCAATTCCATCGATAGCAGTAAATCCATCTTACCAACACGCAGCCACCACGCCCATGCGCAAGCTTGGTATCCGGGTATAAACAGGTAAGGCACAATCGGATGCATCATAAACACCCGACGCCACACATAGAAAGTATAGTGGCGGTTATCAGCGAGCAAAAATGGGTGGTGAATGCTTCGTGGGTCCGATCCAAGAATTGAGATGCGGCGATAGAAGACAGTGTACCACTCACGTGAAGTTGTGCACTGTGAACGCCATGAGTGCTGAAAGCATGGCTGTGAAGGCAACTCTCCTATTCAAAACGTCAGCAGATTTCTACCTTGTCAAGAGGTGCGGACCTGCTAGTTCCGAACATGCGGCGAGTGACTTCAGTTGCAAGCTTCAGCGGCCCACCGTGACCAAATAAGACCGCGGGCCACCCCATCATTGTCGCAAATGCAATAAAATAATACAATTGGGGTACATGCAGTACGGGCACGTGGTTAGCCTTGTCGCCTGCAATGAGGAAGCAACGGTCAGATTCATGGATGCAAGATTGGACCCGATATACCACACCTAGCACGATGCCGCCGTTCCACAGTACAAATACCCCAAACAGGACTACCACGAGTGCGTATGGCATAGCCGGCAAGAGCAGCTCTGGAAATGCGACTGGAGCACTGACGATCGCTCGCAGGAAGTCACCTGAAAGTACGCGACAGATCTAGTCAACAAGCCGAAATGGAGTCCGCATTACTTGCCTGGGCCAGCGGATGACGCAGGCGGGTCATGTAACAACATATTTCCGCGACTGAACCGTAACCGCATAAGCTGACTGGTAGCAAATGCATATATCACCCATACAACGTTTGTTTGGCGAAAAAGACAGCTAATAGCACCTAACTGCCAAGGTTGAGGGCAAAGTCAGAACACGTTAGCAGTGCAATACACACCATCGCCGCAGATAAGTGCCAGTGTTGTGTTGCAAGTATGACGGTTAGCAGGACCGAAACAAGGCTGGGGATTTCTGTGTAGTACAAAAACCCATAAAACCAGACAGTTGGAAATGTGGATAGAACAAGTGCTTCGGTACTCGGTGCGAGAATCGGAGGTGGACGACGACGTTGGTGAAATGCGAGGAGACGAGTAATCCAGATGGGAAGAGAGATCAACGTGAGCGTCACAGTGAATCGCAACAGCGCCAGGTTGCAGCGAAACATGAAAATGTGATGGAACAGAACGCTTAGCATGTACCTGCAGGTATATTCTTTAAATGCACAGTGAGTTGTATTTCCAGAACAAAACTGACAGTCCCGGTGGTGTAGTGATCTTTGGGTCCCAGGTCGACCATTCGCCCCTGCAGTATGCCTGTGCTTGCGGGACATGGAAGGGCTCGTCCTGCCGCTTGTCAATACGGTATTTAGTACACAGGCAAGAGTTGAAGCACACCATGTACGGCTTAGTAACTTGATTGTTAAATTCCCTGAGCAAAGACAGGGCAACACCACAGTAGGCAAAGAAGAGGAATCCTGTGGCTTGCGGCATCTGCAACGAATGCGGCCGCTCAGAGCCTCAAAGTGACTAGTCCAAGTGTGCTCAGGAAGAGTCAAGTGAAAGTTTGAAGGATACTAGTTTTTGGGTCTGCTCGATGTCCGTTTAGTGATCTGATAATCCAATCGATGCTGCTAACACACTGGAAAAAGTCCGGTCGTGTGAAAATGAGCGTCACAGTCACCGAAAGAGGCAAAATACGTGACAAGGTCACAGATTCAATGGACTCATCTTATCAGTGATGGTTACTGCTCACTTGTTTTCAGTGTCACAGGAAGATGGGTGTAGGTTATCAGTGACAAATACTTGTGCATGATTTAATGTGACTGGATTAGCATAAATTATCAGTGATTGGTGCTGAAAAATAGTGACCAGCATCAGCAAATGTTACAATCACTTTACGGCCACTTTACACACTTTACGGCACTTTATGGCACTTTCAATGTCAGGTGTGTAAAGTAAATTACCACTTTGAAAGTAGATCCCTCATCTTTAAAGCACCTTTGACACTTTCCACTTTATCACTTTGCAACTTTTCATGCTTTACTGGTCACCTTCTGTTAGAGACCGTGCGACTCGGAGGTAGCCAACTCCGGATCTCCGGAGTTGTAGCGTCGGACGGGACTTGGCTTCACCGTATGTGGTGCGCCCTTGTCACAGTCTGTCCCTATATTTCGGACGTGCGGAGAACGGAGGTAGATATATGACTCAACACATAAAGTGGAGTCGAGCGGATGTTAGAGACCGTGCGACTCGGAGGTAGCCAACTCCGGATCTCCGGAGTTGTAGCGTCGGACGGGACTTGGCTTCACCGTATGTGGTGCGCCCTTGTCACAGTCTGTCCCTATATTTCGGACGTGCGGAAAACGGAGGTAGATATATGACTCAACACATAAAGTGGAGTCGAGCGGAGTAAAGACCGTCAAGGTCTTTACGGAGTGTTCGGAGTGAGTCGTACAATAAACTAATATTCAGACTAAGGGTACACAGTCATGGTACTACAGTTTATATACTCGGAGTGGAATGGAGATTAGTAACGGAGTTGGTAAGAACTGAGTAAGACGGAAGATCGGGAAACTACATAGCCGGAGGTAAGTCGGGTACTGAAAAAGCCGGAGCTGTGCTCATAAGCGAGACACAGGTTATGTACTAATATAAAAGAGGAAACATATATACGTAACGGAGGTCCGGGGTCGCGGAGTTGCGTCCTGAGGGAGATCGACCCGGAGTTATCGTCTAAGAGAAACGGAGTTATATTCGGAGGAACGGAGAACGGAGCGGTATATGACAGCGGAGTAAAGACCGTCAAGGTCTTATGGAGTGTTCGGAGTGAGTCGTACAATAAACTAATATTCAGACTAAGGGTACACAGTCGGGGTACTACAGTTTATATACTCAGAGTGGAATGGAGATTAGTAACAGAGTTGGTAAGAACTGAGTAAGACGGAAGATCAGGAAACTACATAGCCGGAGGTAAGTCAGGTACTGAGAAAGCCGGAGCTGTGCTCGTAAGCGAGACACAGGTTATGTACTAAGATAAAAGAGGAAACATATATACGTAACGGAGGTCCAGGATCACGGAGTTGCGTCCTGAGGGTGATCGACCTGGAGTTATGGTCTAAGAGGTACGGAGTTGTATCCGGAGGAACGGAGAACGGAGCGGTATATGACACCTTCTTTGGCTCTTATTCACTTTACCACTTAGGTTCTTTGGTCTTTCACACACATTCAATATAATTTGCTGAAACAAATGCAATAAAAATTAAATGGCACTGCATGACAATGAAACAACCAAGTACAGTTGACTCCCACATAAGTGATAGCTCTCAGGAGTCAGGACACTGTGCCTGAAGGTACGGTATACACTATGAGGGAGTATTCAAGTTTGTTCTGTGGGAGGCCAGCCTTCTGAGGCAAATTGGTAAACACTAGTGAATAGTATTGGTTAACATCAAATCTAATGTGTTACGAGGCTAAGTATGAGCAAAATAATCTATGAACTTGAAGCGTGCTATGACGTCATGTTTCGCATCCCACTAGTTTGTCTGCTGCCCAAACGTGCACAACATGTACCTGATAGCCTCCTGCAACACAAACATGGCCTCAAGCACTTCCTTTCGGGTGCGACAAGGCACCCGGTGTTTCAGCATCAGCATCAGCATCCAAGTTGTCCTTTTCCTGCTCTGTACGTGCATCCATAACCACCTGGAAAGTGTCTTCATCGGTTGCCTCGAAGACGTTGTGCATCTCTGCACTGCCACGACAGTAATTAACCGTACAGCCACTCTCGTCACTAGACTCCGATAAGTTATGTGGGTAGTAGCAAGATAAGTAGTCATTCCTAGCCTCAACTACAACTGCCAACCTAACACACGACAAAGACGTATCGCACTAGTTTGGTAACTTTAACCCATCGCAAGCCGGGATAGGCCGTTCTCCTTGAGGTGTGATGCGAGCACCGTGACGACGCTCCTTTGAGTCCCCATAGTCAACGATAGCGGACTACAATAAGCCTTGTTAGTGAACAAGTCAACCCATACAAATGAGTTTCTCACATGTGCAGTCACCCTGTTATCCCACAGCACGACAGTACCAGGTTCCCACTTTACCCTGGCCTGCAGATCGCCACTTTTGTCAATGTGATCGTACAAGAACTTGAGGATGGTTTCTTGTCGTTGTTAGCATTGATAGTTATGAGTGCATACAATATCCTCACCCGATTCTTCACGTTTCAGACCGACAATGCGTCTAGTGAACTGTCTATTGACATAGAGTGCTTCCTCGCCGGTTACCGGGTGACGCCTGACCAAGGGGTGTACATTTTCCACTGGTTCGCGCCTTACTATCCCTCCCCGTTTTCCTGAGCGAGAAAAATTGGCTTGTTCAGCTCCAGAGTGCACTGCACTCAGAGTTCGCAGGAATGCAACGAAAGACGGGGATAGCTTCTTCAGTGTAGAAACTTGCGATGTGAACAACGTGTCACCACCCGTTGACGGCTGAGAGAGAAGAAAGAAGGTGGTGAGTCCTGGGGGCTGAAGCTCATAAGACACGTCAGAGTGCCAGACAGTAGTTGTGATGCTGTCTTGGATTTCAAAATTGAAAGTTGTGTTGGCATCTCTGTTCGGCAGGAAAAACGGTCAGATGTATTCAAATATAGGATCTTGTACGAAATCTGACTTGTATACGAGATGGATTTCCGGGTATTCCTTTGGATGACCCGAAGTGGGGTGAATGTGCAACCTAGTATGCGTCAGGTAGGTGTTGGCTCAGTTTGGGCTACAAGTGATAGGGAATGAAACCAAGGGCGACAAACCTTCCGAAGTGACGTCCCCATTCCAGATAAGCTTCTGGACTCTGGTCGATAAAATCCGGTTGGTCCCTGAAGACCATCAATCCACGTCTGGCAACCTATTGTACGAGCGTTTATGGTGCTGAGATCTGGCGATGCTTCTGTAATTACCTCTAAAGCGAGTTGATCCCTCCCATCGCCATCAAGATCCGTAAGGCGGATTCCTCGGACTTCTGTCCCCAAGTTTGGGGTCAGCTCAATCACACTTGTTGCATCTTTCAAAAAGGTACGGGGGTCCAGGTGATTGAGGGCACGAAATCCAGGATCAACGTGCTCGTAAGGGATGAGAGGGGGGTATGTATCCTGAGAGAAGTAAGGTAAAAGGTGAGCGTATTTGTATGGCTGTTCTCCCGGGCCTTTGGAGGCGTCCTGTGTGCATGTCATAGTTTCGATAGTCGACATAGTGAAATGGCTGTCCACGGAGGCGAAGAGGAAAGGTTAGAAGAGAATGGGCTCTCGCGCCTGATAAGAAGATCGAAGTCGAGTCATCACATGGGTAGAAAGCTATTCGTCATCCTTACGACTAGATATTTTTATGGACTCAGGGGACAGCTGATCTGGGAGCTTGCTTGAAAGGGTCCGGGAACAATCTATGATTGAACGATTGAACCGCGGCCGGTGAGCAAGCGCTCTGTTCAAACATGTTAGGAAGCACTGAAAGTGCGTGATAATGGCCCATCAGGTCGTACGCTAGGTACTTACGCATGCGACATTATCATGGATATCGGCAGTATTTATGGGATGTTTCATCCCTCTCCGAGATAGGTGGGTTTTGTCCGAGGTTTGACCCGTGGTACATTCTTACCTTTCCATATTAGGAAATGAAGCTTATTGTTTTCTCAAGTGTATCCGAAGACAATTGCAACGGTCTCAAGTCGGCGTTTCGCCAAGCTGACAGTAAGCATGTTCGGATTTGCATGTCTATGTGAGAGGTCTTGGGTGAGTGGCGGATATACACTGGTACTCACCATTGCATGGGCTCCAGAGCGTTCTGGCTCATACTGGATGTGCATTTGCGCGCGGAATGCAGACGGGCCGTGACTCAGTGATTCTACGTCATCGATCAAATACAGTAGGTTCGCGCCTTTTGTTCCGCTTAACCGACCGGGCGAGAAGCTTCTCCCAGCTTTTTGTCTTGCTGTGTACCTTGTCAAATCCGGCTTATTGTCTTGTCAATCTTCGACCCCCAATCATGGATCATCCTGCCATTCTGGGCTCCGTATGCTTCATCTGTGCTGTCTGCTCAACAATATCGACGACTCAAAAGGCCATGAATCCCTGGGAACAGACCATCTTTCCTCCTCCTCATAAGCCCTCCCCTCACGCCTGAGCCTCCTCTTGAGGATCGGCTTAATATTCCTTCTACCTGACGCTGAAATCGGTGAAGCCATGACTCCCACAGCATTCAACAGCGCGACGAACATCGTGACTCCTTCCTCTGCTCGTCATCGAGGTGTACCAGATGTTCCTCAGGACGTCGACTTCCTCATGGACCATCTGAATGACCCCAACTTCGATTATCATTCCGAGTTGCAATCTCTCTCAGACGCCAGCACAGAGGTCTTCGAGCTTGAGAGGAAGAAGGCCCCCGACAGCGGGTCCATCCGTATCTCAGAATTCGATGTAGAATCTCGCTCAGAGTCCGCAAGGTATTCCACCGCATCCAAGACTGACACCCAAGGCACCGCATTTGATTACGACGAGTTAGTCGGATCCCACATATTACAGCTATTTTACTCATTACCGCTCACAGCGATTCCCCTTACCCCGAGGTTCGCGCCGCTATCTCGAGTGTCGATGATGCCACAATGCCCGTCAACACGTTCCGCACCTGGGCATTGGGCTTATTCTTCACAGTCGTCATTTCTGCGATGAATCAGTTCTTCTCCATGCGGTGTAAGTTCATTTTTTATCCGTTCAGTTCGGTCGAATTCACCCTTGTCTCTAGATCCCTCTGTTCTCATTACGGGTATCATCGCTCAGCTGACGGCCTTGCCCCTTGGCAAAGGCCTGGAGCGTGTTCTGCCTACCACCCGCTTCAATACCCTCGGCTATACCTGGACGCTGAATCCCGGTCCTTTCAACATTAAGGAGCATGTTCTCATCACCGTCATGGCCAATGTAGTTGTCAGTGGTGCATACGCAACCGATGTTGTCGCCGCACAACGCATCTTCTACAATCAGACCCTCAACACTGCGTACGAGCTCTTGCTTGTTCTTTCCACGCAGTTGATTGGCTTCTCGTTGGGTGGTCTCCTCCGCCGTTTCCTCGTCTATCCTAGCAGCATGATTTGGCCTGGTGCCCTGGTCAACTGTGCGCTCTTCAATACTCTTCACAGGGCTTATAGTAAACCCGACCATCGCCACATCTCTCGGGGGAAATTCTTCACCATTGTGGTCGCTTGCAGCTTTCTATGGTATTTCGTTCCCGGTTACCTATGGACCGGCCTCAGTGTTTTCAACTGGGTGTGCTGGATCGCACCAAATAATGTTGTCGTCAACACCTTGTTCGGCACCTCCACCGGTCTTGGCATGGGCATTCTCACGTTTGACTGGGCCCAGGTATCTTACTTTTCTAACCCTCTCGTCTCGCCGGTGCGTTTATTTCTTGAGACGTTTTACTCTAGTGGCTCATTTTCGTTTCTAGTGGTGGTCAGAGGCAAACACAGGTGTTGGCTTCTTAATCTGTTTTTGGATTATCGCACCAATCCTATACTGTGAGCCATTTGTTCCACTTTCCAGGATGTCAATCTCAGCCTTTGAATTTCTACCTAGACACAAATAGTTTCTACATGAGTTACTTGCCGATTTCTTCTACGACTGCCTTTGACAACACCGGTGCCCCCTACGATCCAACGCAAGTTGTCACCGACGGCATTTTCGACGTGAGCAAGTACGAAGCGTATTCTCCAGCATTCTTGTCATCAACACTTGCAGTCGCATACGGCGTCGCATTTGCTGCATTTACCTCCATCGTCGTTCATTCCTTCCGTGAGTATTTTTCTATCTCGACAACATTTTGTCTAAGCGCCATGTTTAGTGTGGTATCGACGTGATATCATTAAACGATTCAGGAGCAATCTGAAGGACGAGCGAGATGTCCACTCGCGTCTTATGCAGGCATATCCTGAAGTTCCCCAATGGTGGTATGCGTTGCTGGGAGTCATAATGCTCATATGGCTTTTCGTCGCGGTTGAAATCTTCCCCACTGAACTTCCTATCTGGGGAGTGTGCCTCGCCTTATTCTTCGCTGCGCTGTTGTCGATCCCGGTTGGCATGATTCAGGCGCTTACAAACCAATCGATTGGATTAACTGTCATGTACGAGCTCATCGCTGGGTACATCTTCCCCGGCAAACCTGTGGCTGTCATGATCTTCAAGGCAACTGCTTACGCCGGCACGAACCAAGCAGTTGGGTTCGCTGGTGACATGAAGCTTGGTCACTACATGAAGATCCCTCCCCGTCTGATGTTCGCCGCTCAGGTCATCGCTGCGTTCATCAGCAGCATCGTGGTCACCCTGGTGCAGAACTGGATGTTTGCAAACATCGTCGACATCTGCCAACCCCACCAACCAGACTTTTTCACCTGTCCTTCCACGACAGTATTCGCTACATCTTCACTTCTATGGGGAGGCATCGGTCCGCAGAGGATCTTCGGCGCAGGAGCAATGTATAGCCCCATCTTATGGTTCTTCTTCCTTGGCGCTGTGCTCCCCATTCCCTTCTACTACCTCGCCCGCAGATTCCCTCTTTCCTACTGGCGATATGTCAACGTCCCTGTACTCTTTGCCGGCATTGGTGCCATGCCTCCTGCGACGGGTATCAACTACTCCTCCTGGTTGCTGGTCGGTTTCTTCTTCCAGTGGTTCATGCGCCGCTACCACTTCCGCTGGTGGATGCGCTACAATTATATTCTAGCCGCAGGACTTGACGCCGGTGTCGCAATCTGCGTCGTCTTCATCTTCTTCACGTTGCAGCTGCCTAAGGGCGGCATCAATCTCAACTGGTGGGGCAATGTCGCCTGGCAAAATACTGCCGACGCCTTGGGCACCCCGCTCAGAACGCTAAGTCCTGGCCAGATATTTGGTCCATCGAGCTGGTGACCCCCCGCAACTCACTGTACGCATCCAAACAAGGCAACAGACGCGCAAATCACCTTTCGGTGAGCAAGGACAACTCGGATGCTGTACCCGTATACGCTGTATATATATATTCTCCCATTCACCCTAAAATCGTTTTGACGACCGGTGGCCGCGACCTTAATTTTTTCTCTTTCAGGTTGTCGCTTTGGTCCTTACGCTCCAACTGCTGGTAACACCTTCTTTCTAACCACTTAACATTCAAGCCATTCTTCGCATTACCATTATTTTCTTTCGGGTTTAAAGTTCGGTCCTCGATTTTCATCAGATTATGCATTGTATGTACGAAGTACTTGCACCAACGCACGAATGACATTCATTTTCAACCCTAAAACGTTGACGCGCATTACAGCGCGAAGCTCGCTTTCCTGAGGACGGAGCTCCAGGCTAAACTGGACAGATATCTATATACTTCATGGCTTGTCACCAATGGTTGCGCAAAGCGGTATGACGATTGTCTCGTACACCAAAATGAAATTTCAGCATCCAAAGGATAACAAGTAGCAGACTGATTACTCGGGAACACCCCAAATCCTAACCTCTCTCCCACTCGTAGCCCACAACTCCTTCCCATGATTGCTGAACACGAGATCGGTCGCGTCACCCGCCTCCTCGAAGCGAACTAACTCTTCCCAGCTCTTGTGTGCGAACACACGGACCCCCTCATTGCCAGCGACACCAAAGAAATTGGCGCTATAGTCATACACGACTTTGTTGACCTTGAATGTGTCCCCAAGAGATATCGAATGGGCTGCCGTCATTTTCCTGAGGTCCCAAATAGCCACCGAAGAGGGACTGTCGGGTGACAACAAGTGATAACCATTTTCGGAGAACGACAAGGTATGGACTGAGAAGGGTGCACCCTCTGGCGAGATGGTAGCAGCCAGGGCGCCTGTGCGAACATCAGTTATTTGAATCTTCGACGAAGGCGTTCCGAGAGCGAGCAGAGCACCGTCCGGATGGATGGCAAGGGAAGTGATTGGCTCGTCGGCAGGCGCAGAGTGATACACCTGAGAGAAATCGGAGAGGTCATGGAGAGAGTACGTTTTGTCGAGAGAGGAGTACGCGACTAGGGTAGACGTGGGGTGGATGACGAGGCCAGTCAGGTCGCCTTTGTGCGTCTTGATCGTGGCTTTGGGAAGATACTCGCCAGAAGTACTATCATGTGACCAAATTTTAGCGATCTTGTCGGCCCCGGCAGAAAAAAGCAAAGTGGGATCGCCATCGCGCTCTCGGAAAGCCACATGGTTGACCTTCTTCGTGTGCCCTTTGAGAGAGGCGAGTACTTTGTCCGTGCTTCTGTCGTAAAGTTGGACAATTTTGTCGTTGCCACCAGTCAAGAACTGGGATGGATTTGCGCGTGAAATGGCAATTGAGTTCATGCCAGTAGGAGAGGCCGAATGGAGAGAAGGGATGGTTTGTTTCGCTACGAATGTTTTCACTTCTACAGCAGTGGCATATCCAGCAGGTGCCTTGCGCTTCTTACGAGTGGCGGACAAGCTATGTTGAGTTTCTTCAATTTGGTCGACGACATGTTTTGGCAGAGCGGCTGGAGGAGTCTCCTCGGTCATTTCGACGTCTGGGCCGTTAGTTGGTGCGGGTGATATGCCCATGCTAGCCTGAACGTTGGCAAGAGCCCTGCATATTACTTGTCAGAACAAGAAAACAGGGATGAACGAGTGAAACATACTCTCTGGCAGCGTCGCGTTCTCGGATGAGACGGGCAACGACGCGACTAGCCGCGTCCTGTGCATACAGCGCATAGCTCAGCTCCTGCCGGGTGTTGTTGTATTGCTGCTTGAGCGCGAAGGTCTCCAGGACGAGGGCGTCCCACTCGTTTTGAAGGGTATGGAGGAGGGCGGGGATAGGACGTCGCGGTTGGGGGTCTCGGAGGAGCAGCTTTGGGGTCTATGAATATGTGAGTACAAGGAAAAGGAAGGGGAAGGGGAAGGATACGGACTGGCTTTTATGGCGAGGAGGTCTGATTCTTCGAGTTTTTCGCCGGTGAGAGGGTCGGTGCCGTTGTCATTGATGTATTTGAGAATGAGACGACGGTCGTAGACATGACCCGACTTTGCAGACACGACGGGGTCTTGCGGAGGTTCACCTGAAATGCCACAGAAAAACATGTTGAGCTCGTCGTCGACGCGTCTAACCAAGGGTCTTTTGTTGTCAGCTATTTGCGTTGGCTAACTCGTCAGCAACCATGGCACACCTTAAGAAACAGCAGCTCGTTCTCGCCTTTATCGACTTCCTCAACGAATCCATACAGGACAGCACCGTCAAGGACGACGACAAAGAGGGTCTCGATGTCGCCAGTGCGTTGTCTCGTTACTTCTCGCCGTTCTCAGGGTAATCCTTTCCAGTCCAATGCATCGGCGAGGCGTTTGGTATAGATCCATCCAACGATACCCAGCGCAAGCAGCTCAGCATCAAGCCGGCCAAGCTGCAGACTATATTCGATGTCTTCCTAAAGACGAGAGACAAAGTAGCATCGCCTTCCTCTCAGTCCCCATCTACGTCCGCCCCGTCCACAGCTGCACCGCCCAAGACCCTGTCCGCAGAGGATAAGAAAACGGCAGAGAAGCTCAAACAGACTGGAAACGCTCAAATGTCCACTAAAAAACACGATTTGGCAATCAATTCGTATTCCAAAGCAATCGC
The DNA here is from genome assembly GCA_019787685.1 of Chiua virens. Lineage (NCBI taxonomy): Eukaryota > Fungi > Basidiomycota > Agaricomycetes > Boletales > Boletaceae > Chiua > Chiua virens. Next base: position 2,034,478 of record JAHNUO010000006.1, on the reverse strand, counting down.
CATTGATCCCACCAATGCCGTCTATTTCTCTAATCGCGCCGCCGCCTACTCGAGTAAAGGGGACCATACATCCGCAATCGAAGACGCGAAGAAGGCCATCGAAGTCGACCCTTCCTTTGTCAAAGCCTATTCTCGCCTTGGGTACCTCCGTTTCCCCGTTCCATCGACGTGAACTACTCACTCACTCCCTTTCAGTCACGCGCATTACAGTTTGGGCGACTACAAGGCCGCAGCAGCAGCCTTTAGCAAGGGCACCGAACTGGATCCGACAAACGAGAATCTCAAATCGGGTCTCAAGAATGCGAAAGAACACTTACCCGCCGAGGACGAAGATGATGGGCCTCCTCCGCTCATGCCCGAGGATCAACTCCTCTCCTCATCTCCGGCCTCGAATCCCGACCGTTCGGATTCAACGCCAAACTTGGGTGGTCTGGCGGATATGTTAGGCGGAGGGGGAGGCATGCCCGACTTGGCAAGCATGATGAACAATCCGATGATGATGCAAATGACTCAACAAATGATGGCCAATGGTGGTCTGGAAAGGCTTATGTCCAATCCGGCCGTGGCGAATATGGTACGGTCGTCTTCATCTTCTCCTTCTACATGACCCACGTGTATTCCCCTTCAGATGGGTCGTGTTCAGAACGGACAAATGCCTTCAATGGAGGAACTTATGTCCGATCCAACAATGAGAAATCTGTGTGTCTATTTCTACCCCTGATAGAACCTTTATTAATCGAAGCATAGCGCCAGCCAATTTATGGGTCGAGGTAATTGATGAAATGAAACTCCAATTCCCAAGGCGGATCTGGGTTGTGTTCGTTGTCGGATCAATCTACTTACTCGAATCCGTGGAGTTTCCATGCTTGACCTCGTGTTCCACTTCTAACACATAGAATGCATACAAAGACTCGGCGGACGAGATATATCCACCGTTTAAAGATATCAATAAGTACAAGTAAATTACGACACAAATGCGATGTGCGATATGACAGATAGAATAGGTGATGACTTGCCTACGTTACATATGAACCAAAACTAAATAAAAACCCTTAAACCACGAACAGAAGAAAATTTTGAGTAGCATCGCGGAGAAACAATTCTAATGGGGGAATGAGCCTTGCGTGGAGTCGTTGCATGGTCCGCTGTCGTTGCGTGGCAGCCGTTCGGAAGACGAGACAGATCCCTGAACGCGCATCTTCTCCGCTAGTTTGCGGCTTAAAGCAGGAGGGACAAGATCTAGTTGCTTAGGGAGGTCTACTGGATGACCCTGAAACGTGTCATTGTCGGCGGAGTATTGCTCGCGTCATTGAAGCCGCACTTACATGTGCCAAGTGATAACGCAGGCCACTCAGTTGCTTATACCGATTAGGGCAGTTTTCGTGAGGACACTTGTACTGCTTCTTTGTCTTGTCTTCCCCCTCACTTGACTGAGGAACTTCCGCAGTTGTGGGGGTTGTAAGATCGCTCATGTAGGCAGAAATAATGTTAGAAGTGATGGCGTGCTGAAAGTGGGCCTTGGAACTGCGACACAGGATTCGGATTGTTAGATAATGTACTCTTGTAACAACGACGAGGCTCACATCTGAAGGTGATATTGTAGTCCATTAATACTCTGACACGCGCATCAGCTTCATATGAGTATGAATGAGAAGGTTTCTGCACACCTTCCAAGATTTACCACACCCCTCTAAGCCACACCGGTATGGTCTGTCTCCCCCCGAATCCTCCGGATGTGCACTTTTATTGTGATCTGAGAGGCCACGCGAAGTACAAAAACAGGCACGACTGGACAGTACATTAGGAAGGCCAGCAACTCTCGTGCCCGCAGGCATAAGGTTTTATGGAAGAACTGCGGAGCGTGAGGAGTGCGGATAATATTCCGAATAAAAGACTTACTCCGGGGTTGCTTGCAAGTCTGACGACAATCGCAATGGCGCCTGTGCGTCGGGTCGCTTTCTGGCCCCAGCAAATTTCTGCCTTGGGATAGATAGAGAAGAAGACGGGTGTCGGTCCTCAGAACTAGCAGACGAGCTGTCGACTGACAGTCGTTTGACGTAGGGCATCCCTATGGAACGAGGGGAGGCAGTGCACCGTTGGACCAGTTGCGACGAGCGTGGCAGGTTTGGAGTATAGTATGGTTCAGGCGTTGCACAAGGCGAACTCGCTTCGGGCTGTGCAGCTGTACCTACATTGCGGTGCTCAGGCCGTTGCAGAGAATATCGAGTTTCAGACGGGGAAGTGGTTGGTGGCCTCGACGGTTGGTGACGGTGGCGATTCTGGATGGGCACGTGGCTGTGGTGATATTCGCCACTGCCGGTCTTGGCCATGCACCGTCTCCACGACTCGTGGGCGAGACGGACCACGTTGATGTGCATAATGATAGCCAGGACGTGGTTCGGAGAGTGAAAGCGGATCAGATGTAGGAAGGAGAGCATGCTGAGTATTGACGTCAAGGCCTGGTTCTGGTGACGCGTGATAATACGTGTCGGGATTGTCGAGAAGCGAGACTGAAGTCATTGATGATGACATGTGGCTGGCCTGTTGGTCAGGGAGCTGTGAAGTTGCAAAATAGGAACCGGCGGAGTTTTGGGCCTGAAAAGAGCCGCTCTGTGGTGTTGGGAGGTGTCGAGACGACAATGCTGCAGTATGTGAGAGGCCACATTCCTCGTGTGCAATGGATGCCGTGTAATGATCGACCTGCACAGGATGAGCGGAAGAGGTGTGCGGAGGAATGGCGGTGTGCGGCATGCTGCGTTGGAGCTGATGAAATTGATGCGGACAATCGTTGTATACATTGCCATGATGCATGTCCTCGGCGTAGGGAGGCTGGGGAGCTGGCGATGTGGAGCCAACGGAAAGAGCACAAGTCGATGACGAAGACTCGTAATCGAATGGAGCGAAGACAGCAACTGAGGAGCTGTCCGGCGGGACGGATGCAGTTGGAAGCACCAACGATTGGCGTCCATTAGAAGCTGTGGACTCGGCGCCTTTTTCATACTGGAGAGCATGCTGTGGAGACGACAAGGCTGAGCTCAGTGAGGAAGAGGAGTAATGAAATGGAGCAGAGTAGTCGGCCAATTGGGAGACAAGCTGTACTGATGATGGCTGTGAATTAGCTAGGACATCGACGGGATTGGGAGAGGTGGAATGGTTTGCAGATGGAGCGGAGTCGACGCGTGACAAAGAGTCGTCCCAATAGGGAGAAGGTTCGATCATCGTGAGGGAATGCCAGGGGGTGGGTGTGGAATAGTCGATGGATAGGGGGAGATGTACGGAAGGGAATTTTGAGGAGGGTAGACGGAGATCAGTGGCCCGTTTTCGCTCAAGAAGCCTCCACCTGGGAGAAAAGAGGAATGTGAGAGGGCAGGGTGAGTCGAGTAAAAAGAGAGTGTACGCGACCTGTTACGGCAACCCAAGCCGCTGCGTTGGAGCTCTTGGCCGACGCGACCCCATTTGCCACCGAGCCGCTTGTAGGCGGCGATGAGCTTCTCGTCTTCTTCTTGTGTCCAGTCGTCTTTCTTTAGGGAGGGATCGAGGGCCTCGCGATAACGCTTTGAGCACGCGTCGTCGGTACGGCCGGGGATGTTCCTGGCGATGACGGCCCATTTCGCGGAATGGATCCTATAGAGCTCCAAAAGGAGATTATCTTCTTCCTTTGTCCAGGCAGTTTTCTTGACGCTCGGCGATAGGGAATGGAGCCACCGCTAACGGTGCGATGATAGTGACGATGTGAGAGATCAGCGCGCCGTAAAAAAAGAGATGATGGACGTCTTGCCTTTCTGCATGCCTTATTGGTCCTGCCCGGAACCGATAAAGCGACGGCCTTCCAGTTGTCGACCTGGCCATGCACGGCGACGGCGTTGGCGAGGAGCTCGTCCTCGCGTGCGGTCCAAGGACGACCGACGGCGCGTTCGGTCATTAGAGAGGATATGATAGACACTTTGCCGGGGGTGGTCAGCTGCGACCAGTTCATATAAGGGGTCTGTCACTTTCCACCCTATTCGAATTACATAATCACCTGCCTCGAGTTCACCACCATCATCGATCATCATGGACACCGACTCGGACGATATCAAAGACGCCTTTAGCATCGCCAACATTCCCGCAGCTAAGAAATTCAGACTTACAGACACGACAACACGCACAACTCACCCCGCGCCGCATGTCCTCCAACAAGTATGTTCCACAGAGACAGTCCAGTACACCACTCACTCCAATCCAGGACCCTCTCAACCACTCCTCCCTCGTCACCCGTCCATCCGACACACAGATGAACGTCAACATCCCATATCACGACATGATCCTGCCCATACAGGGCCCCGAGAATCCTTTTGCTGATCGGAACCGTTTCCTCAACCAAAACGCGCTTGCCGGCCACGTTGAAGAGCAGGCCATGTCCGACCATGCCTTCAAGGCACAGCATCTCACTCATTCCATCCTCGGCTACTCCGTCAATCCCTCCGTCGACCCTAACGCACCTTCCGTCCTTGGCTCCCTCGACATCGCCCACGAGAATGGCTTCGCCACCGTAGACGCTATCCGTCTCACCAACGCCCAGAAGAAGGACCTCAAACGTAAACGGAAAAACAAGGGCAACCCCGACATCGTCGATGGCGAAGGCGCTTACGTCGGCCCGTGGGCTACTTGGGAGGGCGAAGACCAGGCTGGCTTCCTCGATGGCGTCGAAGAAGACGAGGGCGAGCACCCCGAGGAAGAGGAGGAGCCAGGGGCCCCAGTCGTCAAGAAGAAGGCAAAACCAAAACGTGGCGGTGTTGGCCAGGAGACCTCCGTGTTCCACGGAAAATCTATGACGGACTACCAGGGCAGGACCTACATACATCCTCCCGTTGCCGACGCACCACACCTCTCTGCCGAGGTTGGGTCCCAAGAGACCTTCATCCCCAAGACATGCATCCACACATGGACGGGGCACACACAGGGTGTGTCCGCCATCCGTCTATTCCCCGACACAGGTCACCTACTGCTCAGTGGCTCCATGGACACCAAGATCAAGGCACGTTGTTGATCTCCCTCTTTTCTTTGGCCCTTAATGCTGAGCTCATACACAGCTTTGGGACGTATATACCCACGGAAATTGTCTCAGAACTTTCCATGGACACGTCCAGGCTGTCAAGGATGTCACTTTCTCGAATGACGGTAGGAAGTTCTTGTCCTGTGGTTACGATCGTCAAATGAAACTATGGGACACCGAGACTGGGCAATGTCTGAAGCGTTTCAGGTAACGGCAAGACTCCCTACGTTGTCCGCTTCCACCCCGATGATGATAAACAGCATATCTTCCTTGCTGGTATGTCGGATAAAAAAATCATTCAGGTTCGTGTTGCGTGCGGCTCGATCGATATCAAGGAAGCTGATTGGTTGCCACCAGTACGACATGAATTCAGGCGAGATCACGCAGGAATACGACCAACACTTGGGCCCCGTGAACACGATCACGTTTGTGGACGAAAATCGACGGTTTGTGACTACCTCGGACGATAAGACCATCCGGGCGTGGGACTATGATATACCGGTGGTGATCAAGTACATTGCAGAACCACATATGCATTCTATGCCGGCGGTCACCCTGCATCCGTCGAGTGCGTGCCACCGTTCCTGCTTGGCTCTCGTTTCATGTGCTGATGTCTTGGCAATGTTGTGTGAATGCAGAAAAGTACTTTGCTGCGCAGTCATTGGACAACCAAATTCTTGTGTACAGCACGGACAATTTCCGCCAGAACAGGAAGAAAAGGTTCGCGGGACATTCCGTTGCAGGATATGCGTGTCAGGTAGGATTTTCCCCAGATGGCAAGTGGATTAGTAGTGGCGACAGCGAAGGAAATGTGGTATTCTGGGACTGGAAAAGCGGGAGAATCAAATCACGCCTAAAAGCGCATTCTAAGGTGGTCATTGCGCACGAGTGGTTACCACATGAAACCGTGAGTGAGATCAGGATCGGGGAATCGCACGGACACTGACCGGTCACTATGGCAGTCCAAGGTGGTCACAGCGTCGTGGGACGGGTTGATCAAGCTATGGGTGAGTCGACCGATTTCGGAGGGAGTGGTTATCAGCTGACGACCTCATGCAGGACTGAGGATGACGACGAGACCTGTATAGTCGGATTAATAACATGTGGTGCATGCATGATGATGTGTGGCAAATAAGACGCCCGGAAATGGTATGACGCTAACGATAACAAGTATAGTACATTTTGGCAAGGCTTGTTGATTGGTCGAGAGGCTGAAACCCAAAGATGAAGGGAAGGCACCAAAGATATGCTGCGGTCACTGGGTGAGTACCTTTCTGGTGCCTATTTCCACGCCTCGGGAGTGGTGGCCAGGTGTGAGAAAGGTGTGACCGAAAGACAGATTAGGCTCAGCAAGCTCGGATTTGGACCAGGAACATTGGCCAGTAAAAAGGTTGTTATTTATTTCGTCGCGGACGTCGGGAGAAGTATGTGGACGAGGCAGGCCAGGCCAGACCGAGGGGTTTGCAAGGCACGATAACAATAATACGGACTCCGGGCCACTGCATTGACATTGGTCCGATGCCAGGAACAGAGGAGTCACAGCCTGAGTTGGGTGGACACAAGGGAGGGATCTGAGGATAGAGGGGTGTAGATATGTAGATGTTGACGAACTGAATAGGGATAGTAGTCAATTTCGATAATAATAAAAAAAGGTACGCGGCGGCCGAAGAGGCGTGTTCCTGAATGTCCCAGTGACCGCGACGACGCACACATGGATCACGATCATCGGTTCTTCATATCCCGTCACGGATAAAAGGCATCTCCATCTTTCCACTTCCCCTCCTCACTCACTCCCCTCCAGTCATGCTCCCTCCAAAGGCTTGCCTTGCCCTCCTCCTCGCCTCTCTCGTCCAGCTCTCTCTCGCTCATCCAGTACGCACCCCTTCTTCCCCTTCCCCTCCTCACACTGACATCACCTCTCTAGATGCTCCCTCGTGAGCCCACGGTACACCTATCCGTACCCCTCTAGTCCACCCTTCTCATTCTTCTACAGGGCCCAGTGAGCGACCTCGGCAACAGCCCTCCCGACTGGTAAACGCGATTAACGAACCTCGTAAGTACCCCCGGCTGTGCAAGGTACAGGCATTAACTCGCGTGTGTTCGAAGCACCCCACGTCCGTATCCCAAAACCAGGGTATCCACTATCGTGTCATGCACGGCCGATCATCAAGTTGCCCTCCAGCTTTATACACACCCTATCAATTTATGTTGTATTAGTAGAGTCTCGCTCTCTTGGTTTATTCTCCCCAGAGGAGGGATCTACCCACTACCCGGATGCATTTATATACCAAACCGTACTACTAGTACACGCTCGGAGTTTGTATCCCATACTTTTACAATAAGCAACATGTTTCGTGCTAGCTTGGCTTCGATGTCATTAATTCATTACTAGGGAGATGGCATGGTGGAAATTAGGGCCGGCTTTCCCGCGTCAATTGGCGCGGACGCGTCTCATTTGGCTTCAGCAGCGACCACCATGTCCATGCTCGACGAACCCGTTCCCCAAGATGACCTGATGCGCGACAGGACGCGTATCTTTGAAGAATTTCTCATCTCAGACTCTCCCGTTTACAATTATCGTGACGAAATCGCGCGTCTCCTTCGAACCGATCAAACGCGTCTCATCGTCAACATCGATGATCTCCGCGACTACAACAGAGAGTATGCCGACGGCCTTCTAAAACAACCAGTCGACTTTCTCCCCGCCTTTGACGACGCCTTCACTAGCATTGTCACCCAAATTCACGATACCGACAAACACGACCTCGACGGAAAAAGCTACCGTGTAGGCTTCAGCGGATCCTTTGGTGATCACCATGTCAGTCCCCGCACCCTCAAAGCCGAGCACCTCGGAAAGATGATATCACTAGAGGGCATCATCACCCGCTGTTCCCTTGTTCGCCCCAAAATGCTCAAGTCGGTCCACTATTGTCCCGATACAAAACTATTCCATTCGCGCGAGTACCGCGATGCTACCACTTCCACTTCCAACCTTCCTCCAACCTCCACAGTTACTCCACAACAGGACGACGACGGCCGGCCTCTACAAATGGAGTACGGTCATTCCGTCTTTAGGGACCATCAGCGGATCAGCATTCAGGAGATGCCAGAGCGCGCACCTCCAGGACAGTTGCCGCGGAGCACCGACATAATTCTTGACGATGACATTGTCGACAAGTGCAAGCCAGGTGACCGTGTTCAGTTGGTTGGTTTTTACCGGAGCGTCGGCGGTGGCTCTAATGGCGCCTTCAAGTGAGCATCGTTTTACATCTGTACTCAATGTAGCCACTCAACACCCTTTGAAGATCTCTCATCCTCGCGAACAATATCAACCTCCTTTCATCAAAGATAGGAGGTGGAATTGCTCAGACCCCCCTGACCGATACCGACATCCGGCAAATTAATCAACTTGCCAAACGGCGCGACATGTTCCATTTACTTTCCCAGTCACTTGCCCCCTCAATCTTCGGGCATGACAAAATCAAAGAAGCCGTTCTACTTCTCCTCCTCGGTGGCGCGGAGAAGAACCTCCCAAACGGTACGCACATCCGTGGTGATATCAATTTACTCATGGTGGGCGACCCGTCCACCGCAAAATCGCAACTTTTGCGATTTGTCCTTGGCACAGCACCGCTCGCGATCGCCACAACTGGTCGAGGGAGCTCTGGTGTTGGTTTGACCGCCGCCGTGACCACCGATCGCGATACAGGCGAGCGTCGCCTTGAAGCGGGCGCAATGGTCCTCGCCGACCGTGGTGTAGTTTGCATTGATGAATTTGACAAGATGTCGGACATTGACCGTGTCGCAATACACGAAGTCATGGAACAACAGACAGTCACCATCGCCAAGGCAGGCATTCACACGAGTTTAAATGCGCGATGCAGCGTCGTCGCTGCTGCTAACCCGATATATGGACAAGTAAGTTGGTATCGGATTCTTCCCGAATATCTGTTTGAAACCCGTGTGCAGTACGATATCCATAAAGATCCTCATAAAAATATTGCCCTCCCCGACTCGCTCCTCTCACGTTTCGATCTGCTTTTCATTGTCACGGATGACATCGACGAAGAGCGGGACCGCAAAATCGCGGACCACGTTCTTCGGCTCCACCGGTACCTCCCTCCTGGGATTGAGGAAGGGACACCTGTACATGATAGTCTTACCCAGCCGTTGGCCATTGAGGGGCCCGGTGTTCCTCCAATAGAACAGGAAACCGTTGGGGAATCCAGTCCGTTCGAAAAATATGACCCGTTACTTCACGTCGGCTTCACTGCGGCAAAGTCTCGCACTCGCAGAGGCAAGCAAGTAAAAATGGAGATTCTCAGCATCGCTTTCGTGAAAAAGTACATCCAGTACGCGAAGAGCAGGCCCGCGCCGGTGCTCACGAACGGCGCGGCAAATCATATTGTGAACGTGTATGCTAATCTCCGCAACGAAGAGGAGAGTCAAGCAAACAGGAAGAAGGTAGATATATTTATATCGATTTCTCAGCCGACTGAAACCTAGCGTGTAGACTGCACCCCTCACTGCGCGTACACTAGAGACATTGATACGTCTGTCCACGGCTCATGCAAAAGCTCGGCTTTCCGCCAAAGTCGAACAAGATGATGCAAGAGTGGCCGAAGAGATAATGCGTTACGCTCTCTACAAGGAGGTTGCCAAACGACAACGGCAAAAGAGAAAAAAGCGCAAACTCAACCACGGTGGGGCACCGTCCGGCAGAGGTGGGGATAGTTCCCAGGATAGCTCCGAAGAGGACAGTGACGACAATGACGAACAACCCGAAACGGTTGAACGCGAAATTTTACCACAGCCGCAGCCTAAAGGGAAACAACTTCCGGATCAACCGGGAACCCAAGATTCCTTATGGCAAGATGACAGTCAGGACGTGAACATGGCTACGGTTCCGGTAACCGCGGGTGACAAATCTGGTGGCGTCCCACGGTATGTGGCTCGGATCAAGCATATCTCGTGATACCGCAGCTAACCTGACAAAACCCATTTAGGCACCAATTATTCCGATCCAGAGTGGCAAACCTGTTTGCCTCACAATTGCAGGATGAAGAACAGATTTTCTTGGCGGAACTTGTAGAAATGGTGAATATGGGATTGCCCACGGATGCACTATTTGGGACAGCCGAAGCTACTGCCATTTGCCAGATCATGACTGATTCGGATGAACTCATGATGAGCGATGGGATTGTTTACAAGGTGTGAGATCTCCGCGGACGCATGTTGGTGTGTAGTTTTTAGTGGAGTTGATACCAAATTGTTATCGCTTTCTTGTTTCCTCGCCATTCACGAATGCAGTTATATGTACTACTTTGTCGCGAAAAGTTACGCGTATCATGAGAGCAAATTTGGAACGCTTTCAAGTACTGAGATTCACAGTGAGTGAGACACTCAGTGATACGCGAGCCTACTATGTATAGAGCGCTCAAGATAGACGCCACCGAAAACATCCCGAAAACAGGTCCGGAGTACCAAGTTAAAAACACGACTGCATAGTGCTATTATTGCATAGTCTGACTTCCCATGCGTCGTCGGGACCCCGCAGCTCTGAGCGTCCACTCATCGTCGACAATCGTCCCTCAACATCAGTACAGCCTTGACCTCGTCCATCCCTAACCCACCAGTCCCAAGCTCCGTCACGTTGTCAAGTAACTCCTCCCACCCATCGCCAGATTTCCCGTCGAACACCACATCGAGCAACCGTTGGTGGGTCTGCAGATCGGTACCGAGGAGCCGTCCGGCCGCCAGCAACCGACTCCATGGTTTTTCAATCCGGGTCCGCGACGTGCTCATCGCCACCTGGGAAGTTTCTGCCCATAGTTCGCATTCCGCTTGGATGACGCGTGCTTGGGCGCGTGTGAGACCCGGGCCGCGCGTCAGACCGGGCCGGAAGAGGACTTGCCGCTGCAAGACGTGCTCTGATATTCGGGACGCGGTTCGTCTGTAGAGTCTCGTGACGACCGAGGCTGGAAGGGTGCTCCGTAGAAAGGCCAAATGGGAAGATAGGAGCGCAACGGCCGGCAATAGCGTACTTGGAACGGCGATTTCAGCTGCCCTGTCATCCAAGTCCTGGAGGTGTCTAACAAAACTGTCAGATACGGTCGATGCCCACTGCACCTCGCTCGATTGCATAGGGAACTCACGTGGCTAGCGCGGAGAAGTGAGACTTGAGAGCGACTTCACATTCCCCGCAGATTTGTTGCACCAACATATCCTCAGCTCGCGAAGAAAGCTTCTCAAATTGCGTGACGAGCTCCTCAAAGATGGTTCCTTCTGAAGTCATTCCATGACTAGCTTTGGCATTGTGTTCAGGGAGAGAAATGTGTGATCCCGTTGTCATCCGGAGTGAGGCACGATGATTGATCTCCGCCCAAAGCTCCAGGAAAAACTAGACGTTGCTTGTTCGGAGAGACAATAAAGAAAACAGGACATATACTCACCACCTCTTCTCCCCAGGTTCGCATAGCATTCTCTATGTATCTCGCGCTTAGCAATGCCTTACACAAGCGCTGGCTTCCTTCAACGCCTCCTGTCAGTTTCCGACTATCTGTCTTCGGGCCGTCTACACCCAACGCGCCAGGAACTGTGCGCACAAGAGTAGAAGAAAGCGTCTCAAACGCGTCCAGGGATGAAGATATCCGAGAGTGGTACAGTTCCAGGATTGGGAGTTGAACATGAATGAGGAATTGAGTGCGCTGTCGAAAAGACGGTAGAGCCGAATAGCGATCTGTAATGGGTGAGCAGACACGATTGGGATGATTGAACAAGAACGCACCAGTCACCTGCTCGACAAGAGCCTTGATTCTCCGTGCCGAGATTGTTGCCTTGAGGTCAATGTCTCTGGATGCATGGTTTTGTGCATATTCATGCTTATCATCGTCGACGACAGCCCAGGCATCGGTAGCACTGATGATTTCGTGGTATTGATCATCTGCGACTGTCATATCGTTGAGCCCACGATATCCATCACAGAGAAGATTGGACGTACACTTTTTCTCTCCTTCTAGCCAGGTGTTGAACCAGTCTTTTTCGTCTAAAATCACTTTGCTAATTCCTCCTTGCTCGGCTTCCCTCCTTTCATCGTCCTGTGCTTCTCGCTTCCCCTTGACAAACTCATATCCCATGTCACGCAGGCTTGAATCAAATGCTAGTGACTGATATACTGTGTGTGCCAACAGGGCGGGTCGAGCTAGAAGTAAGGGAACTGAACGCTTGAGTTTTCGCTCGAGTATTGGAAGGAGAAGGGTCGTGTAATTATGCTGCAAATGCATCAGTGCTCCGATGCATCCAAGTCAAAGGGCATCGCTTACCCACACATTGACGTCCCGAAACTTGGAGCTGGAAATGAGTCTTTGCATGACACCTTCCATGAATGGCCGATGGTCGTGCGCAACATTAAGCATATGTGTAAAGTACCATTCAGGCTGGAAACGGATCTGATCGGTCGTAACGTTCGTTTGCAACAGCAGTGTGTGCACGCACCTTGTCTAAACGATTCGTATTTCGCTCTAATTCGAAGTGGTATTTGAAACGCAACGCTACCGGCTGAACAAGCGCCTGTAGCGGGTAGAGGCCCTCATTTTCTTCAAGTGGTTGGAGGGATTCTCCACTGCATTTAGACCGCAAGTAAGCTACGAAGACAGGGAGCTGCATCTTGAATGCCTACATTTCTTGCAACGCAAGCAGATCGGAGACCGCCGACTCAAAAGCTGAACGGTCCTCCTGGCTCGCGGCAACGTAATCAACAGCGGTTGGCCACTTGAGGCTCTCGGAGGCGGATATAAGGGTTCTGTGGCACTGTGATTGAGCACAATCAACTGTGCCCTGAGGATATACATACGAGAACAAAGTTGCCTTCATGTCCGCCCATGTCTTATCACGAATTCTCTCCATGAACGATATTAGATTGAGGGAACCATGCGAATTGCCAATGTCTTCGACCGGGCTGCATGAATGCTTCACACCATTGACCAATGCTAACAAAGCTTGGTACTCCGAGGTTGCTGCTGCCGTTATCGGAGAATTGAAATGGCGCATCTGCGACGAGGCCCCCTCGCTGCCAACTTAGATAAGTAGGCAGGACACTAGATTGTGGAACGCATTTCTTACCTGAGTTGCAGGGTACGTTCGACGACGGCAACGTAGGACCGGACACTCTCGAGCTCCTTTAAAGCACGATGCATCGTGTCTATATCTTCAAGTAAAGTGGGAGCATTGTCATCTCCTGTGGGACTCGGTGCGGAAACCAAGTCATGAGACAGGTAAGCAAGGTCGTCCTCCAAGCTGTCTCGTAACGAGGCAAGCTCTCTCGCCCTGTCCAAATGTAAAATAGCCTCGACTCGTGTGTTAGTCGTCAACACATCAATCACTCTCTCCGATTCAACAAGCTGCAAAGAAATGAGACTCGGGTTGAAAGACAAAGGGATTTGAGACCGACACGTTGCCCGAGTTGGACCTTGGAGTTGCGTGCGTCATCCAGAAACCGGCTCAAATCATCAAGATGCGCAGATTCTGCGAAGTTTTTGTTCAGGATATCGAGAGTCGAGCTCTGCGCTCGTTCTGCGCTCGGTGGGTCTTGTAGTTGCGTTATAGTCTGAGACGACATTGGTGATGACCTATGTCAAAACTTGGACAATCAATGAGCTCGCCTATGAGGACACGTGGTTATCTTATCCGTCTCGATTCCAACAACAATGTAGTCAAATGCTAGATCTAAATGATTGTGGTAGGGATATAGTCTAGTGTAGATTGGGTTCCGCAGGTACAGGTTAAACTTTGGGTCCGGTTAGCAGCATAGCATGAGTTGGAATCATCGGAAGCGTCTAGACAAGCTATAATTTATATCTCCAGTGCCTCTAAATACCCCACTACCTCTTTCCAGGCCTTGACTCGTCGTACAGAATCCGGACGTTTCTTATTCACCCGAGTGAGTGCCTCCTCGCCCCGTCGTATGTCTTCCACGAGAAAACTAGTGTCCCCGTTTCGTAGCTCCACCCTCCTCGCGTAGGTCATGTCATCATCCTCGTCTTCAGGAAGTGATAATCTCTTGTTCCATTGGTAGTCTCCAAAGAGCCACACAGGTGGCGAAACACCGTCGCCACTTGGCGAGACATACTCTGCACAGCCCATCGCATTTTCCAACGAGTCATCGATCAGCAACTTGACTCCAATTTTGATGCAGACCTCTGCCTTTGTCAATTTCTTGTGGATCACGTTATTGCCAGGAAGACTCTGCTGAGCAGCAAACTGTCCGATGCATATGATTTCGTCGAAGAAACTAGGGAAGTGTCGCTGGACCCATTCCCAACTGGCATCACGGACGTACTCGTTGCGAGCGGTGATGATGACGAGACGATAACCTAGACGACGAAGGGCGGCAACGCCCTCTTGTGCACCGTCAACAGGCAGGATTGACGGGACCCAATTCGTCTCGTAAAACTCCCTCACTTTCTTGTGTGTTTGCCCAGGTGGGCCCCAGCCGGGATTCTGGAATGATTTTCTAGATGATCAGATCGATCGCGAGGGATTGGGACACGTACTTTCCAGTAATAGTAATAGTAAAAGTTGTCAAGGCCAATGTTGGATCCGTACGTCTCATTGTGCCCTGTTGATAGTAACGCCTGTAAAAGCGATTATGGGGCTTGCAGGAAGAAACGAACACGCTGCGATATGCTCGTTGGTATTGCTCAAGACATCGTCCAAGTCGACTGCTATGACACCCTTGTATTGAGAGATAGCGTGGTCCGAGGACTGTGTAGGCATGGATATGATCGATGGGTATCTTGCAAGCGAGCCCAGTACTAATTAAGTCACGATAATCGAGAAAACTTACAATGCTGTGCTGTAAGTCTGTACGAGGGTTTCCTTTCGGGGAAATCAACCGGAAACAAGCCTCCTTGAGACAAATCACATGCCTGCAGTGCCAGTCGGACCATGTACTCTGCTACGCTACCAGGACTACCATCGAGTCGGACCAAACCATGCCAGTCCTCTCCAGGCTCGTTCCGTCTAACAAACGCATCGCTGACTTTGCTCGGGTTTACACAAACCATCGGCCTCTCGTACAGCGTGGTCTCACGGCTGGCTTTGTTCTTTATGTCCTTCTAGCCGCATATCAAGGTGTCCTTAGCGCGTCAGCCTTCAAAGGCACGCTCACTTATGCCCCTGCGAAGCCGGAATGCCTCCACGTGTCGCCGTGAGTATCCCCCTATCTTGCACATCGGTTGTTTCATGATATACCTTCCCCTGCAGGTCGATGCTTTATTTTATCAGCGCCTCCGTGTCATACTTAGAATCGTTATCCCCTCAGTCCGCTCCAAGGAAGCTCTTCTCCTCGTCATGCACTCCAGTCTGCTGGTACTTAGGACAGCAATTTCTTTATATGTCGCAGCCCTCGATGGAAAGTGAGTGCTATCTTCTCCCAGCGTTTCTCCATATCCAACCTGTCCGAAAGAATAGTTGCGTCACTTGTCAGAGGAAGGTCATTTGAGTTTCTTCTAAATATCATTCGTTGGCTGCTCGTCGCAGTCCCAGCAACTTGGACGAACAGCTGGTTAAGTTTTGTCCAGAACAAGCTTGCGATTGCTTACCGGACTCGTTTAACGCACGAGGTGCTCGAGCAATATATTGGCGAGCTACCTGACAGCCCCGAGTCAAAGGTCTATTATAAAATTTGTGGGTGAAGGCTAAAACTTCTGATCTTGTCTTCCTCACCGTCCTGTTCCAGCAAACTTGGACGATCGGATCAAAAACGCCGACCAGTTAAGCTCCATGAGATAACGTACATTCCCAGGTACTGACCACCATGTAGATTGATTACACATGATATCCAACGCTTCTCTGCCCATCTTGCAGGCATTTACGCAAATTTAGCCAAACCCATTCTTGACGTCATACTCTACAACTACCAGCTGTCCCAAAACATTGGTGCAGAGGGGCTTGTTCTCCTTACGATCTTGATCCAGTCGTCTGCAGCCCTGCGTACTGTGTTCCCTTTGTTGCAGAGCGACACCAGCTGACATAGGTTATAGTACGAGCAGTGACACCTTCTTTCGGAACATATACATCCCAATCCGCCGCTCTCGCTGGTTCTCTGCGGCACGCGCATTCTCGTTTGGCAGAGTTCGCTGAAGAAGTAGCATTTTTCGGCGGTGAAGATGCCGAGAAAGAAATTCTCGAGAAAGAGTACATGAATCTTGTACGGCACGAAGAAAAGGTCATGGCTAGGAGATGGTGGTATGGTTGTGCCGAAGAAGGGATCGTGAAATGGTTGTGGGGAAGCTTTGGGGTCAGTACTACACTTTCATCTGCAACCCCAGTTGAATTCTGCACAGCTTGTGGTTTGTGCTATCCCGATTTTCTTCAGGCTTCCTGGTCTCTCAGTTATTGACCTTGGTGGTCGCACAGAAGGTCTGCGTAACACCACTTCAGGATATTCCGAGCTAATTTTTCAATCAGGTTTTGTCACAAATCGGAGACTTTTGCTGTCTTCCTCTGGTACGTTCTTCCTTATTCTCTCCAGTTTGGTCGAGCGATAAGGATGTACGGATACCAGATGCGATGGGTCGCGTGATGTACTCCTACAAAGATCTAGCCGAGCTTGCCGGTTATACTGCGCGCGTGTCTCTCCTACTCGACACGATGTCGGACGTACGCAAAGGTAAATTCGAGAAAAGACTTGTAGCCAGTGCGTTAGACGGGGAAAATAGCGGGAGTGCGTGTTCTGGATGCATCGATGATCCATGGGTTAACATGACTTGTCATGGACAGTTCTTAGCGGCCAGGGGAAGATTTTTGAAGCTGAGGACATCCAGTTTGAAGATGTCCCGATTGTAACCCCCAACGGAGACGTGCTGCTCAAAAGCCTGACATTTAGCGTAAAGCCTGGGGTAAGACGTTACGTTGTTTGATAAATTCAACGATCCACAGCTTACCATAGGGACATTTGCTCATTGTTGGACCAAATGGTAAATCAACTCTACCGTATCTGAGAGCAGACTGACTCCACTCCTCTTTCAGGGTCTGGGAAGTCATCGTTATTCCGTATCCTCGGCGGCCTCTGGCCTGTTTATGGTCCGTGCAACATTTTTTTTTTCGAGTTTTCATCCTCTCAGACATTCATAGGTGGTACCGTGCGGAAGCCACCAGCATCGGATTTCATTCTGATCCCTCAGCGACCCTACCTCTCATTGGGAACCCTCCGTGATCAAGTCATTTATCCACACTCGCAGGAGCAGATGAAAGCTCGTAGGTCAACATAATTTCTTTCTGTGTCACTGCTGATGGGAAACACTCAGGAGGAGTTTCGGATGCCGACCTACTCGCTATCCTTGCAGTGGTAGGTATGACGAGCGTCGTGGAACGTGAGGGAGGGTGGGAAGCCAACCGGGAATGGAGAGAAGCCCTCAGTGGTGGCGACCAACAGAAGATCGCATGGGCAAGACTATTCTATCATCAGCCCAAAGCAGGTCTTTCTCTTATGAATGTCCGGTATAAGGTAGCTGATTTTTGATATAGTACGCCATCCTTGACGAGGCAACGTCACTTGTTCCCTCAGATATGGAGGGCAAGATGATGGAACATGCGACTGCTTTGGGTATCACGCTCCTGACTGTTTCTCATCGACCGTCCTTGTGGAAGTATCACTCCACCATCCTACAGTTCGATGGACAAGGCGGATACGTGTTGTGCGTCGCATTCTTGAGTACCAAGGGTGATTAGAAATGCAACCATGCTAATCTGTTCTTGTAGCACGCAGTTGAATGCGGAAAAGCGATTATCACTTCAAGAGGAGAAAGGAAGATTGCAGGCGAAACTTTTGGAAGTGTAAGTGGCCACTGAGTTTGTCCTGCCAAGGTGGGAGACTAGGAGTTGACACGGGCGATTCAGACCGAAATTGAAGTCACGCCTTGCGGAACTCCGGTCCCTCGCCAACTTACGAAGGGACACAACACAGTAGAAGCAGTCCATGAAGTACTATGTCTGCAGTCGAGGAGATAGTTTTGTAATGTTTGCTTACTACTTGGAATAACCTCGCAGCCTGAGCCCCCCCTGCAATGCTTGAAAGCTTTACCATCGTCCATTGAGAATGCATGAAGTTTGCTAACACTCCCCTCACTTGGGAAATTGTACCGTTAGTATCCACTAAATAGAAGTGAAAGATATTCAAAGTCTAGGATCCCATTGGTTTAGGATTTACTATTTGTTTGCATGTGTTGACTCTGATCGTGCTCCTCGCCGAAACATCCCGTGGCCAATCGGATCGCATATATCGGCACAAATTTGCGTATCACGAGCGAACCCGCTCGTCGTCAAACGCCGCACAGCTGCTCCTCCACACGACCACTTCTTTCGCTCTTCCGTCCGTTCACGGTCTCGAGACGATGCATTTCTCCTCCCAGTCATTCAAGTACGAGTGCGTGAATTTTATGGCGGCTGACCGTGGCGGTCTCCTAAGCTCAACACCCTCTCTAGCCATCCCTGGTCTCACGTCGTCATCGGAATATGGCACAAATACCCAAATCCACATTGCACACACGTCGTGACGGTCGATGTCATAGATCGCTCAGTAGACCCTGACACTGGAATCATACGGACAGAGCGTGTGTTGGGCTGTAAACAAAAGGCGCCCACTTGGATTGTCAAGGTCGGTTGACTCTCTCTCACTGGGCAATCTACTGACCTGCGACGCCCGAACCCATTCTAGTTATTCGGTGGATCCGAAGATGCTTACGTCCGCGAGATATCATTCGTCGATCCCGCCACCCAAGGAGCAACGATCACATCGGTCAACCTTTCGCTCTCTCAATTCGCGACCTGTTACGAGCGAATACAGTACAGCCCGACATCTTCGCATCAAACTATGTTCACGCAGACGGCAGAGATACAAGCCCGCATGGCAATGTGGCGGACCATGACGGATAACTGGAGGGTTGGCTCGTTCAGAGGTTCGAGCAAAACGCAAAACTAGGCAAGGCTGGTTTTTCGGACGTGTTGAGGACAATGTGGGAGTCAAAAGAATCTCAGTTATCACCTGGAGCGCCTTAATCGCATACCGTGGTTTCTTGCTCTCACTATTCCACCATTGTATCAGAATAACTCAGCTGACATCCCACTTCGCCGCATTCTTAGACGCCACTATTCTTAGACTTGTCCCAAAAGTCGCAAGACATAACACTTATGGATATTCTACACGCATAATGTATCTCATGGACCGGGAATCTGACACCCCCCTAGTTTACAGTCTTGGCAGGCGGATGAACAATAGGTTTATCGCCATCACGGAAAATCCATTCATATTTCCTGCTCATACACATCGTCCCAGCCAACATAAGACTCTTCATTGTCCCCCTTCTCGCTTTCGTCGTCGTCTCCATCTTGTGCCGCATCGGGAAAGTCGCTCTTAGCCGTCCGCGAGGATATCTGGTTTGCCACACCACCACCACCACCCTCTTCCACTATCATGGCATCTTCCGTCTTGTCATCCATCGAGTACAGATCGTCCTTTTCATCAAGGTTAATGTTCGGATTAGCGCCATCGACAAACAGATCTTTAAGTGCATCGTAATTGATCCGTTTGCTGTATTTTGCGTTTTTCTTAAGAAGGTTTCGAACAGACTCAGCAGCCGTTTTCCCAGACGGCGTCGACTCATCGCGAGGTTTCGCGACAGTTTTTCGGCGCTGGAAGTGGTTGAAATAAGACGACCGAATGAAAAAATTAGACAGCGTCTAGACGAGAGTCACGGACCTTGCGACTTCTCGGCTGTGTGCCTTCTGTGAACTGATTTGCCTTTGCTGTGGAGTCCCATGAGCAATACAATCCAGTTGTGAAGGGTTGGAGCATACCCGCAACACCCTCCAGATACTCGCGATTCATTTCAACCCATACACGTTCCTTGATTTTGATCTCTTCTTCAGAAAGGAGAAAACAATCGAGTTCTTCTTCGTCGAGGCCTTTAAGTTCATCGACTTCAACAAATTGTGAATGACGCCTTTCCTCTGCTTCGGCGAGCGCCTCGGTGAGCATAATTCCTTGGGAGTTTTGCAAGAACGCCGCTACTTCCTCCGCCAGTGCCTGGTCAACGGTCTCTTCGACGCGGGCGGCAGACTGGGATGTCGCATCCTCGACATGCGCCCGGAGGGCTGGGTCAATATGATCATAACTCGTTTCTTCATCCTCAGGGAAGAACAGCGGTGGAGGTGCAGTGGTGCCCGTAAGGATTCCTTGATTGAAGAGTGCAGGATCTATCGCTGGTGGGGGAGGTACAGCTTGTTGAGATAGGGATTCAGTCTGGGCTTCTAATTCCTCCGAGTCCATTCGTTTCCGCTTCCCCTTGCGCTTCTTTACCCTTACCTCCTTGGATCCATTGACAGGTTGCTCCTTTTCTTTCTCTTCTCGCTCCTTTCCCTTCGTAAATGCAGGCGGGTCCATCTCCTCATCCAACCATACGGTCCTGAAGTCTGCCAACGTCAGCGACCCGCTCGGTGTTTTCTTGAATTCCTCGAGACGTTTCTTTAATGTGGTGTCTGCGATTTTGACAACCTGTACAATCTCCTGCACAGATCTTCGGAAGTTATTCATGCGAGCAGCCAGGAGAATGGCTGCACCGCATATACCGGCGGGACGTCGACCCTTGGTGACCCAGTCGCGGTCAAAGCGTTGGACAAGACGAACAGCATCGGTGGCGACCCTGTGTGTCTCCTCACCAAACTCAAGCAGCGCAGCGAATCTGGATATGTAATGCGAAGGATCAACGAGGGGAAGTCTCAAGTTGAGAGTTTGCACTAGCTGGAGATAGGTGTGGCCAAGTTCGAATACATTTACCTGGGGAAATGATCAATAGGCCTATGGTATTCGAGATGTATAATTCTATTCACCTGCAAAAGGTCGGAAAAGTCAACGAGCATATAGTTTCGAGTCTCCTTCTGTCTGCATGCCACGTATAAACAAACGGCAGCTACGTTGACGCTTCGCCGTCCCTTGGTGAATTTGTGTTCGACAGCAAGTGTATACAGACGTGTTGCGGCAAGTGCGACTACTTCAGAGAGGTGGAAAGCTGCGGCGAGACTTTGAATTTTTCGGCTGGCTGTCAAGGTGTCATCGCGGGAAGTGCTCGAACACTCCAAAACCACAAACCATTTGCAATTGTCTGTTCGCGAGATTCAGTACTTCCTCTCTTCCCAAAGGGGCCGCTCATACGAGCATGAGCTAACTAGTATGAGAGATGTGGAGACTACTTCTGGAGGATGGCACTTACTTGAACCTTGTCCAACATACGCTCCCTGCACCATTGCCGCACCAGTAGAAGTCTCACCAAAGGAGACTTCGGACACAATGGTGTTCTCTTCCACCACAGTCCCGCATTTTACGCAAAACCCGTTACCTGCAGCGGGGTCATACTCGATGATTGTACCACCGCAATCGGTGCAGACTGTCTGAAAAGGAGTAAGACAGCATGGCGTCAGAGCATAAGCGAGGAACAGACCATGTCAGTGGTTGATTATCGTTTCTTGAAGCGGGAGGCTGATTTGAAGCTAGAGGACACTGTGGGAGTAAAAGAAGAAGCGGACACTGACAAGGCTTTCTGTTAAACAACGAAAGCCCTTGAACATGGCAATGAGTTGGGCTGATACTATGTAGATAACTACGCTGTCACGGAGATTAGCTCACGTCATGTCACGGTCACACTGAGTCATACCGACTTCATCCGGTCTCATCAATCTTATCATTGAGCAAGTTGAAGTTGCCCAAGACGAGGCACTAGTGAACGCACCACCCGACCCACTAGCATGAGATACTGATTCCAGATATGGACGAGCTCGTGCATCATTGTCTACGTGAGCTATCGTTCGACGGCGACCTTGGTGAGTTCCGTTCGCTTGAGCTGAGAGTGTTCGAGTTCGAATCCCCCTTGTCGCACTTACATTTTCTCACACTCTATCTTCCAGGGTGCAACGTCTCTCGCCTCAGAGACTTCATTGTTGGCTTCTACGCCTCCCACGATGACCCTTCCCAGCTCATCGATGATCCATTCTGCACTTTCGTTTGGTCGATCGTTGTGCAACAGCCGTCTGTCCGAGTGGGCGCCCTGCCCCCTGGCTTGGTTTCAGAAGTATACATCGCTCCCCAAACGAGTGCTAAGCGCAAGGCTGCAGCAAAAGGGGAGGAGCTTGTCGAAGCTGCGCCTCCTTCCTTGAGGCTTGTCGAAGATGCTCGACATAGGCATTTGGATGATCTGAAGCGCGAATACGGCGACAATCTGCGCATAGCGGTAGATCCAGAGACCTCTTTTGCTGCAATCACCGGCTCTCATATCAGAGTACGCGTGCATCCCAAGCCCAGTGACACACATTTGACCTTCTTTTAGCCCCCTAAGCTGAGCCCAATGGTGTACAGTGCTCTCCAACTAATCACTCGAGGGAGAGAAGAAGGGCTCACAACTGTGGAGCTCGGCCGGAAGACAAATTATGACCAAAAGACGTGTTTCTATCTTATTAAGCAGCTGGTCGAGCTAGACCTCATGTATGCTTCTCTCTCTTCGATTGGTTGCATTTCTGAACGGCTCCGCAGCATCAAAGCACGGCGCGGCGGAGTCGGGAATCACACGTGTATCCACAAATATTTCGTTGAACGGAGTCCCTTCTGGCAGCAGATACAGGAAGAAGCTCGAAACGGCCAAGCGTCTGCCCAAAGCGAGCGTGACGGGCCAAGCGGCACTGTCGATGAAGCTGCTGATCAAGATGATGCAGCACAAGTTCTCTTTGATCCGATTGATTCCAGGCATCTCTCCAGTCTCCCACTTGTTAAAAATAGGATCATGAAGCTGCTCAAGGCATCAAGGAATCACATACATCCGTCTAAAAATTTACTCATGACGATCGTTAGTGACCCCATCTTGAATTCATATCTCTCATTCTTATCACGTGGCAGGGATTCATGCATCCCACTAAGACCGACCGGCGCTTTTTTCAGACTAGGTTGCGTGAGTTGATCCAGCAAGGCGTCATTGAACACGTCCTGGTTCCGAGCAGAAAAACACCGGATCGCACAATCAAATGCATACGTCTCGTAGCGTCAGGCAACCAGCTTTCAGAAGGCTCTGTAATTGTAGGGCAAGATACGGAAGAAGATGAAAGGGATGCAAGTCTTGCAGAGGATGCTTCAGGTTCGTTCCAACGGAAGAATCTGTCGTCACGTTGCTGTTGAACAAGAACCATAGTTAGTCTCATCGAAGTCAAGGCGAATCTTACAATCCATAAGCAAGTTTCGAATATGCTTGAAGAGACGGGACCATCTGGTCTGACGCTAAATGTAACCTGGGAAATTCTTGCTCAGCACATGAGCTAATATGTTTTCATGCAGGAAATATGTGCTTCACTCGGCAATTTCGACAAGCGTACCATCGAACTCTTACTCACTCGGGCATCGAACAGTAGACCACCTGGTCATCTCAGTGACTTAGGTACTGTAGACCTCATGGAAACCTATGGCAGGGAGAGACGCCATCGATATTTCACACTCGCGGGATACAAATGTGTGATGGCGAGCGAGCAATTGCAGGACACGACCACTTCACTCACCGATGTTGACCTATCACACGTTGGAGATTTTGCTGCGGCCGATCCCAGGCACTTTTATACTGCCACAGAAAAGCTTTACTCTTACCAAGACTCGCTCAAAGACATCACGACTGCAAAAGGCAAGAAGCGTAAGAGGGATGGGAGAGGAAACAACGAAGAAGAGGGTGAGCCAGTTCCTAAGCGGAAGCGGGGTCGCCCGCGTAAGACGCCTGCACCCACGGATACTCCCATAACTACACCAACGCCGAAGAAACGTGGAAGGCCGCGCAAGCACCCTCTTCCCAAGGATGGCGAGTCTCAAAGTGCCGCATCTGGAGTGTCTTCTCCGTCAAAGAGAATGGCAGGAGTCTCCCAAGGAGATGAACAAGCTGTTACAATCGCTCCACCAGCTACAGACCAGACTATGGTGGCCAGCCGGCTACCTCACGATACAGCTTCGGATGTTGCCCACCCCACTGTTCAACTCTCGCACAAGCCTCCTTCATTCGATGATTCTATGGCCGTGGTGGGGAGGTATGACGTCGGAACTGAGATTGCGCACCCTACACTAGATCAAGGAGCCGGTGATCTACATTCGACCAGTAATCCTTCAAGCTTTACGGGGACAACCGTGCTCGTAGATCACCATTCAACCGCAAAGCCAGGAGACAGTGTCGTAGTAGGGTCGGCTGTCATGCCAGTTGTGAGCGTTCTCTGTATGGATCGTAGCTCGATGCTGATAGTAATTTGAACTAGATTTCCCACCCCGTACAAAGAGCCGGGGGAGGATCGTCACCGACTCCGAATAGTGATGTAGGTGCTGCCGAGAAGCACAAAGACGCAGACTTGTTACCATCCTCACGACCACCGAAGCGAAGCCGAACCAGCGGAGGTGGGCAATCGCGTTCAAATGTCAATATTTCCTCCCTGCGCCGCGAAAACGAGCTTCTCAGAGTCATCGAAAACATGGGGGGGATCGCCAATATGCATTCCAAGGACATTTTTGAAGCGCATACGACACTCCTCGACACCATGTCACAGGCCAAGGAACCGACTAGTGCACCAGTTGGGACTCGTCTGGATAAACGGACAGCGGAATCCGCTCTCAAGAGTTTGGAGAATCGCGGACGAATCAAGATGCTCAAGACTGCTCTCATCGCCCCATCTGGTGTCAGCAGGCCTGCTTGCCTAGTTTCTCTTCCACACACACCCCAAGAAAAGATTAACGCCTTTCTTCGCCAACTCAGCCAAAGTGTGCCGTCCGCGACCGTAGAGCCCATCAAGACGTTAGAAGAGCCTCTCGAATATGGGCCAAGCGTCTCTTCAGCACGTCAGACGACTCTTCCTCTGAATTTGTTGCAGATGGAAGACCAGGAAGAGAAAGAGAGCAAACGTTTAGACCAGCTTTTTTCTTATGACAGTAAAACGATCCGTGATGTGCTTCTGACGGAACGAACAACGGTGGGACAATCATATGGCTTCTTGGTCGGAAAAGCATTACGAATGCGGCAACTACATCTTCACACCCTCGAGCTCTTCCAACAATCTTCACCTTCCCCACTTGTCACCTCGCGGGAACACAGAATCATCGATGCATCTTACTTCCATCAGGATGCGACGCTGGCCCTATATTGCTCGCTCGTCGCCGTGATTGCCCACGACGAAGAGCTGGGCGCGCTTTTTTCGACTCAGATCGGAAGAGAGACATTGGTGAGGGATTTGTCCCAGAAGTGGCACGTGTCTCTGGGCATCGGGAGATCAAGGGGCAGATCTCGGTTACTCGAGCTATTGGAGATGTTACGTTCAGTTGGCTTGGTGACCCCGCTAGAGCGTACTACAGTTCCAGACGCGCCATTCAAGTGCTCCAGCCCAAGCGGTGATGTCATGGCATTCCGCAACGCTTCCTTGGAAGGTTGGAGTGCAAGCACCCCCGTACTAGCACCTCAATATTGGCGCTTTCATATTTCTGGACCAATCCACCTTTGGGCACTTTCTGCGTCCTCGCCGCCATATTGGAAAGAACACTCCGTCCACACACCGACGGAAGGTTATGCATACTGGGAGGAACTCCGCAAGGTCAGCAGAGATCAAGCCTACGCCCAAGCAGCTACATGCCCCCCTACCAGCCCATCGATGCCTGCAAAGATGTGCCTTAACCTTGGTCAATGTTTGCGCAGAAGGTCGTCTTGGGACCCTGAATATGTTTTGACTTGGCACCAAAAGCAATACCTGACCAAGAAGATCGACACAAGCACCGGCAGAACACCTCTGGATGCAGAAGATGCGGATACACAGCTGGACCACATTTGTTACGTTATCAGCACTCCTTGCCACGTCGTAACAAGGTATTTCGCTACCTCTGGAGAAAAACTTTCCCGCGATCTCGAAAGAGTACGACAGAGGATCAGGCGGAATCGGAAAGTGGAAGAAACCCAAAGCATCGAGGCGAAGTCGGCTCTTCATAAAAAGGCTGAGGACGCACGCGTCCAACGGAAGCGGGATTGGGACGACCTTTTGCGCAGGATTCATCCAGATCTTTTGCAAGGCACGTTGGAAGTTCGTGTCAATGCAGTGCGGAGCCGCTTCATGCAGTCGACGATGACAAAGGACGAAAGGCACTGGGAGAATGAGATCCAAAGGGCCATCAAAGAAACGCAGCTAGTCTCGAAGAAATTGATATCACAATCGAGGGCCAGGTCGGATATCGATGGCCGCAGCGCTGCTGCCGGACCACCTCCATTAGCACCTAATGCTCCAGAGAAACCAGTCGAGCTCTTGATTGCACAGCAGGGTCCGCCAATCATGCACAGCCCGAGCGCAAAAAAGAGAGGAAAAGCGAAGGAGGAAAGCGAAGGTACATGGCCTTTTATTCCATCTTGTCGTTTATTCAGGATAAGGTTGGCTGACGCAGAACTCCAAATAGCATCGAGACGGCCAAGGTTCCACTGGACGCGTGAGTTCGATGAACTAGCGCGTGATGCCTCTGCAATTATTCGAGCGCGCTGTCGAGCTTCCAAACTCGACCTATCAGCATTGGATCAAGTATTCCCAGCAGTTCCCAGGAACTCGGTCAGGCAGCGTGTCTTGCACCTCAAAGACAATGCTGCTGAGGATCTGTACTTGAAACGCCTGGAAGATCAATGGTATACAATCTGGTTGCAATATAGAGGGTCGCCTCATCTTCCCGACGATGACCTCAGCAGTCCTTCGAACTTCAACCTGATAAACCATATAGATTTCCTTCGGAAACATGTAGATAAGAATGCTTTGTAAGTGTTGATTGTTTTCTTAGTAATAAACCTGAATGGCGACCAGGCGAGTGGGATTCACGGAACGCGATACACCGAGTAAATTGGCCATGTCTGTCGAAGAACTTCATACATTTTATGAGGTTGAAGAAGATGTAACGTCTGCGCCGGCATGGGAGTTTATGTGGGGCACGACGGTCGAGGAAGGTAGGGGGAAACAATTTCGGAGCCAGGCCGTCACGAAAGAACCTGGTGGGATATATGAGGCCACGAAGAACGAAAAGGTGCAACTTGCTGAGGCAGCGCTGAAGGTATGAGTCTTCTTGTCATGACATCATGCATATGTTTATGTATTCCAAGATGGTCTTTGGGACACCCAGCGAGTTCTACAACCCCGACAGTGCCACCCGCTTGCTTCATAGCGTTGGAGACCAGTGTATCTCAGTTGCGAGATCTAATCTCCTACACCAAGGGGTGTTATCCAAGCTTGTACGAGACCCCAAGAAAGCAAAACCAGGTAGAATGCTTAAGATCTCAGACTCGTAGGTGACAATAAATACATCGATTCGGAGATACTGATGAAATCACCATACAGCAATCTCAACGGGATTGGCGGGCCGTTTCCTCGAGACTTGCTCCAGGATGCCATTTCGCTGGAAGATATAGTTGTCGAGAGGGTGGTAGATGAGATGGAATGGCCCCTAATTGCCTCGGAAGGTGATATTGCTACGCTATTGCAGCTTGTTTCTGAAGACCAGGTAAGTATACCCCACGTCTCCGCCACCAGTTCTTTGACAAAAGGGACAGATTGACTTTACTATCGACCTATCTCAGTCGCAAGCTGCCCGACAAAAACTTGATTGGAATAGCAAAAGAGCAGGTAAAGCAATTCGACACGTATTGGAGCCTATCGACTGACCGAACAGATGATGAGGATATTGAGACTAGTCTCCGATTAAGATTTTCTCGCGCGACTGTCGTAGATCCCCCGGCCGGCGGCGTTCAAAGTCAGTCGCACGAGGGTTCTGCCGTTCAACCCCAATTCGAAGGAGAAATACATGGGACGACTTTTGATGGAGAAGAAGCTGCATGCATTCTCAAAACGGAAACTGGATTCATCAACTGTTCTTCATGTCTCAACAAAGCCTTTTCGACGTTTACATCTGGCCTCGTCCAGTCGGATCGTGACCTGGCACGTCAAATCTTCGATCGTGCACGTAGCTTGAAAGAACCCGGACTCGGCAAATCACTATGTTTGGTATGTTCATGACGTTCTGCAAATCATGTAGACTAATATTTGTAGTCCTCGGAGGCTGGGCTAGAACAACACAGCCTTTGGCTTGCTCATAGAATGACACTGACGTCACCTCCTATTCTGTACTGGGCATACTTCAACACCCCAACATTGGTGGCTGGGGATTATTGTGGTGCCTGGAGCGTGGTAGTGTCTGATGATCCCCTGACACTCATCAGCCCTCGGCGTTGGCTTGACCTCCGTGGATACAGACTCGATGGTGCATGGGAAACAGCACTGCAAGCCGTAGTCGGCGTCGTTTTTCAGCACCCGGGTATTAGCCAGGTGAGTCCAACTTGTCATGACGTTCTTTCCTCCACTTAAGTCGTAATTTCAGATTGAGCTGCGATGGCGTCTGCGAACGGTATACGACAGACAGGAGATTATCGACATTCTCTCATCGCTACAGGAGGACAGTGTTTTAGAATGCAGAACCGACCCACGTGTGGAAAGCATCCAGTGCTTGCCTGGGTGGCTCAAAACGGTCGACAACGAAGAAACAATCTTTTGGTTCATTGCAAAAAATCACCGCTGGTATCAAATCTGACGGTCCTTGCTTCGTTGGCAGACATGGTCCACTTCAAATTTATTGTTTATTACATCATTATTCGTTACGGATTCGGGGACTTTTGGTACGCGTGGGTTCTGAAGAAATTGCTGCACTTTTCTGCACTGTAGTTTGTAAGTACTTGAGGGGATCGGCACTGCGCGATAAGCTCATGATTGTAGTGAAAAAGTTTGTGCGTTGGTCCAGATCACTGCGCCATAATAGGACCTTGCAAGGCCTGGCTAGAGACATCCGAATGTTCCTGAGAAGCAACAGCATTGCGGCATGTGCAATGTGCATGTGCAAAGCCAACACTGTCACAGCCACACTCCAAGTACTTATACTAGAGCGAGCACAGATTTGTTTGATTACGCTGATCGCCGATGATCAATTATTGCTTTGATCGTCGTAATGCAAAGCCGCAGACTATTTGAATCGCAATTCACGATGTAGGGTTCGCATCGTTTTCATCTCCCTTCCTATTCATCTTCATTCCGCAGCAAGTCGGCAGGACCGACACGTCTTTGTTCGCCGTCTTCCTCGAACGAAATCCCAGCGGTTTCAAGTCGTCCTGCTGCCCTAGTGACATTATCATTCGTTTGTGTACGTGTTTCGGCTTGCCGCTTGAAGAGCGGTGCCTAACCATCGGGAAAGCTGCCTTCGGTAGCAAACCTGACCATCTATATAATACTCGACCATGTATGTTATTAGTAAGGATTTCTGGGAAATCTTCCCTCTTCCCGCAAAGATAAGGTTGTTTGTGAGTGACGATCAAGTCACTGGCCTCGACTCGGAGATGTTGTCGCGTACACTCTCCATCTGGGCCCGTCCTACTAATTCTACAGTGGGATCGGATAACGCTGACGAAAACCACAACCATCTACTTCGTCTTCTCAGTGTTGCACTGCGTTCTCCAAGTGATATTTCAAGTCCAAGCTCACTAGATAAACATCCAAGCGGGCTTCTATTATCGAGCAAGGCAATGCCGTCGCCTCCGGTGCATTTGAAGTCTTCGGAGACGACCTCCGGCTTTGCGATGAGATGCCTATGTTATTTAGCACTAGCTCGTGCCAAGTGATGTGGGACGGACTGATTAGGAACAACACTTTGGTCTCAACGTCAGCGGTGACAGCAGCGGTAACGAATGCGACAATCGATTCATCGCCCGCGACAGCGACGAGTAACATTCATATCACATCCACAGTTGGAATAGCATCCTCGTCCGCTGCAAGGACAGCAGGGCAACCCTATCCGGCTATAACAACGACAAAAACCAGCTTCAGCACCAGCCCCATGCAAGGCAATGCTTGTTCACACCTGGCTTTACTAGCAGAGCTTTCAAAGTATGACTAAAACCGTAGATATCAACGAGTTGTCATCAACAGTTTTGGATGGAAAACCAGAGTGCCATCCTTGACGAATCATGCGCATGGGCTTTGGGTTGGCCTGTCCAGATGTGCGTATGATTTGAGAGCCTGTGAAGAGTGGGACCCCATGTATTGCGACTCGTATTGCAGACTTTCTTTGCTGAAATGCCAGTGGTTGCTGTCAAAAAAAAATTAAAAGAGGGTCTGGGCACATGGTCTGCCCGTACTGCAAGGTGCAGAACTACTTGGTCCCGACGCCTGAATTTTTCCCGTGCCCGTCGGGGTGCACTTCGGGTCACCTACT
Source organism: Chiua virens (assembly GCA_019787685.1). Taxonomy (NCBI): domain Eukaryota; kingdom Fungi; phylum Basidiomycota; class Agaricomycetes; order Boletales; family Boletaceae; genus Chiua; species Chiua virens. The sequence continues at coordinate 2,004,113 of JAHNUO010000006.1, read as the reverse complement.
CGCAGATGCATACGATACCGACCAGGTGCAGATTTAGTAGGCATCATCCCGATGTTGATTTTTACAAACGCACACATCGTCATACTAGATATGTTACTGACATCATATGTACATTTTATTCGAGCAACACACCGCCATGCCCAACGAAATAACCGAGACACGAAAAAAACGCATACCCTCTAAAACTGCCTCCTCGACCCATACTCCCGATCCGACATCCCAAATCACTGCCTCCTTGGCTTGCTTTGGTCAGAATCCAGCCTCGAGGTCATGCTTCATGCTAATCAGTCCTCTGCAGGGTTGGTATCCTGTGAGGCGGGAACGAAAAATCGACGCGTTCATCTTCCTGAGCCTTGATTATGTGCCTGGGTTATCTCAGCTGGCTAGGGAGCCACTGTTTGATTCTACTACGGTTTTCCGCTGAACATACATTACCTAGTCATTCTTCGGAGCTTGACGACGATCTCAGTTGCTCTTACGTTGATCTCGTTCATTTTGGGTATTATACTATGCCGCTCGAACACGTGCCACAAGTAAATGTGCAGGAGCCCATCGGTGGTTTCGAGCCAGTCATCGCCCGGGCCGGCGACCCCGAGAAGGCACCAGCGTATCGGTTGGGTAACGGGCCAACCTTCCCCATTTCCTTCAAGTTCCCTACCGCAAATTCAAATCATGAACCCTGAACAAGGTTGGCTCATGAGGATAGTTAACCAAACTCCCTTTCAGCAACCATCCCCAGCAAAAACGCGTGCTCCACGTACAAGTGGCACCCTTAAGCGGCAACGCATCTCAAAATAGTGTTGACAGCTCGATGAGTGGCGCTAGCGTACGCAGCGATAAGAAGCACTGGATTATTGAGTAGCATGTCACCCCTAGATGTTGTACTTGTACTACTGGCATTTCCCCGTGTACACCAACTAGACTTTGTTAGAGGAAATTTATCTATTGTAGTTTTTCCGAGAAAAAAATGAGCATAAGTTACAAGATGTGCTGAGCAAGAGGGTGAGTATGAGCTACGGGATGGAATATGAGACGAAAAAAGAAGTGCCCGGATCGAAACACCACACAATACAAGCCACATCCCTCAATCACTATCGGGGGTAGGGACTCCAGTAGAGGATGACACGGGAGAAGGTATCTGAATATCTTCCACTTCCCTTTCTTGAGGGATAGCAACCAGTTTCGTAGCCAAAACCATTTCGGATCTCTCATCCTGGGACGTCTCGACCGGTGGAGTGGGAGCGAGCTCCCCTTCACCAAGGCCAAGAAGAGTCTCACCAAATTGGAGCATCCAAGGATGATCCAAAAGCTCAACGGCCGTCGGGCGGAGAACCGGATCGATGGTGAGGCATTGTTTAATGAAATTGATCCCAAGATCGCTCAATTGACCTGGTTCCGGAAGAGGTGGGTGTTGGGTAGCGACACCGATATGGAACATGATTGCCCTATATTCGATAAGTAAATGTCGATGAGATGGGACAGAACGTACCATTCATTGTCTAGATTACTCCAGGGCTTCTTACCCGTTGCAAACTCAAGCACCACGCAACCCAGGGACCACACGTCCATCGCTCCGTGACGACCCCGTCGGTCGTTTTTGATAACCTCAGGAGACATGTACATCGGTGTACCCGTCAGGCTGTTGTTCATTCCGAGTCCACCTCCGAGGTTACCAACTTTTGCCAAGTTCCCCATGTCTGAACCACGGCGAGATCGCTGCAACGTGCGATTCTTGGCGAGGATTTTCGATGCTCCAAAGTCAACATATTTGATAACCCCTCTGTGATCGAGGAGGATGTCTGGAACACAGGTAAGCCTCCGAATTCCACTATCATGGAGAAAGACTTACTATCGGGCTTGATATCACGATGGACAATGCCCTTCGAATGGAGGTATCCAAGACCTTCCAACATCTGCATGGTGTACAGCTGGATAATACTCTCATCCTCGATCCGCCCATGCTCCAGCAACGCAGCCAAGCTCCCTCCCTGACAGTACTCTTCAAAGATGTAAACCTTCTCCCGATGCACCTCAATACCGTAGTACTCGACGACGTTTGGATGGTGCAACATCTCCATGATGCTGAGCTCGTCTTTGATCTGTGAGTAAAGATTGGGCAACCCAGAGAACTCCTGAAACTTGATCTCCTTGACGGCCATGAGGGACCCGGAATCAAGGTTAACAGCAAGGTAGACAGAGCCAAATGCTCCGGCGCCGATGAACCGCCGCTGCTGCCAACGGATAGATATATTCGAGCTGGAGGACGCAAGGAAGACCAGAGACCGGTCCTCTAGCTTCTCGTCGTCAAGCACACGCCCGATCAAACGGTTTTCTGAACCCAGCTGCTCGCGCTCCTTCTCAAGGCTTTCGAGTGTCTTGGCTGCTCTTTCCCAAAAGATGCGAATATAAATCTCTGTGTATGCATACGCACCGAGAGTGATGAGAGAGTCGTCATTGATGGGTGATTGCGAGCGCTGTAAAAGTGGATCGTCCTCTACGGCAATAGATGCCTGTTCACGAAGCAACTCCTCTTGCCGCTCTTTCTCCTTGCGCGCCTCCAGAGTCGACCTAGCGCCCAGGATGTCAAAGTGGCTGATCAATAGCGTCATACAACTTGCTACTTTCTGCCGTAACATCTCAAATTGATCGTTTGACATATGTAGAATATTGCTCCGTCTCGTGCGATGTAGCGTGAATTCGAGCGCGTTGACAGCCCACTTGAAGATCTTTCTGTCTGTAGGATCGCAGTCATCGCAAATGAAGGAAACCCAGGAAATAGCCAGCCGGACAAGTGAACGGTTGAATTTGGTCATTGTAGAGCGCTCCATATGCTTCTGTGCATGTTGACCATGCTCAGATGCAAACAAGTACCAGTTCTCGAGTAAATCCTGGTATCGGACAGCGTTTCGCAGAGAACCGCGCACATGGTGGACGGAATCGACGATGGACTCGGCGAGTTTGTTTGTTGCCCGAGAAATCTTCCGTAGTTCTCGATTGACGGCAGGTATATGAGCCTGCTGCTCGACTATACAGGGAGGGGGGGTAAGAGTGGCCTCAATCGGCTCCTCGTCTTCATCAGCGGGGATAAAGATGTCAATGAATTGCTGTTTCGCTAACGCAAGTTGGCGCATCGTCCCATCTGCAACCAACCTCACCCGGTTATCCTTCATGTCGAGTTCTATTTTCGGCAGCTCTAGCATGAGAACCAGCCCATTCCAAATGAACAAGCTTCGAGGGGACAATAACAAAAGGTACTCCGCCTCCTCCTCCTCGTCGCTGTCCACGTACTCTGGGACGTTGTCCACGACGGGAAGTGGCGGACCCTCGTCGTTGGCAGTCTCGTTGACGTGAAATGATTCGATAAGAATGCGACGAATAGCCTCGGGGCGATCTCGAAGCGCACTCGAAGCCACTATGTAGGTGCCATCTTCTTCATAGGTCTGGGTGTAGACAAGGAAGTGATCCGTCGCGATGAGAGCTGCTATGAACTGTTCAAGAGGGAGGTTTTCGAGGTTATATTCCGCCGAGTTGCTTATTCTTTGTGTAAGTCCTCTTCGTTTTCAAAGTCAGAATAGTCTTGGGGATTGCAGATACACAAACCTCGCGAAGCGTTGAAGCTTACGATATCGCAAGCGGACGTTGTCGAGTATCTTGCTATACCAGCTGACCTTCTGTTCCTCGGTCATTTGACCGGTGGCACTGGCGATGACATCACCTTGGAGAATCGGATTGGGAGCTTTATGCACCTGTCCATTTGTGGAGGTAGGAAGGCGGACTTGTGTTTCGAAGTAGTTCGCAACTCGAACCATCAAACGATTTGTCAAGGAACTATGTCATGCTAATCGGTCTCCAATTCGCGGTGAAATGACAATACACACCAAACCTGCTCAGCCACTACGGCGGAAGCCCCGGCGACAGTCATGCTAACGTCGTTAAAGGTTGCCCATTGAGAATCGATGACGTCGGTTTCCTTGAAGTAAATACCCTTGATGCCGCTCTTCAGTTTCCAATGAATAAGCCTGAAGAATATTGACAGGGCTTCGAGTATCGTGGTATCGTAATCCTCGCTTATGCACCTAGGTAAGTTCCACTTTCCCTCAGGATCGGGGGCAAGGAACGCCTCGTACTGCCTCTTGAGCGTGCAAGCTAAACCCAGACTGATTTTCACATCTTCAGTGACCTGGTCGATGATAAGGACTTCGGGGTCCTTGAGTTTCTGGACACAGTCGAGGCGCACGCGTAGACATGCTTGAGCAAGTTTGGTGGGAAACGAGATGAGGGGAACGAGTTCAGTTTCAAAAGTGGGAAGGTTCATCTCCTCAAACAGAGAGGAAAGATTGACTTGAGCGTCGCGAGCAGTGCCGATGAATGCATGCACCGTAGTCAAGAATCCCTTTTCAAAAGTCTTTTGAATAGAGTCTTCTTTGAGGATGCGTTCAATAAACGTGCTACCGTCTGGTGTTTGTTTGGAGAAACCATTGGCTTGCACTCGTGGGTAGACATCGATGCCGGCGATGGGACGTGTCACATCAAGTGACTCGCTTCCAGTCCATCTCTGCAACAGGATGATATGACGACGCAAGGACATGAGGACGGTTGACCATGTGTTCAGAGTGTCGCATCGGGCCTGGAACTGTGACTCCGGTATAGTAACCTTGTCTGCGTAGAAAGCCTTGAGAGTTGGGTAAAGGGATTGGGCCGCCTCTAGCCTACAGAGAAGAGAATTAACTCTTTGCAATGCTATGCTTGGATCACGTTCGTCGTCCTTGAGCTTGAAAGAGTTGATCTCCTCTATGACGGGATCCACGGTGCGCATCCTCTTTTCCTCGATACGCCTACGCTCTTCCGTCTCCTTCCTACCAGAGAACTTTGCGCGCAATCCGAGCCAGATGTTGAGATGAACGTTATTGTGCTCTTCGCTGGAAGACTCGAGTGCGACAGCAATCCGGGTTTTCTCTGATCTGAGTACGTCGCCATCGAGGACAGAAGCAAGCATGGTTTGCCACTCTAGACGCTGGCGATCTTCCAATGTTGCAGGTTCGATTGGGTCGGACTCGAGCATGAGGGCGGAGAAGCGATCGAACGCGTCTCCACCGATGAGACCTGAACGGCTAAGGTCTTCATCGTCACTGTCACCTGCATCGATAAGTTGACCCTAGCCCCCTCTGGAAGTAGTTCGAGTCTGGATCGTTCCTTGGATCGTCCCCGAGGCCCGGTTCGGACCTGTAACGCTTAACGAACTGAGAGTAAATGTCTGAGTACTTTGGGGGATGGTGTGGAAAGTTATGGTTGGTGGATATCGTATTACTAGAAGCTGAGCCGGAGGAGAAGTTATTCCTTGATTGACGGCCTCTGCCTCTGCTACGCAAGGAAGTATTCATGGAAGAGGAGAGCATGGAAGTAGAATGCGGTCCTTGAGATCGGGGGAGGCTCCCAATCGGGTTCGCCGCCGTCATTGGAATCCTGCTCCTCAAGTGAGAACAGCGACGGTTGGTGCAACATTCCTCGTCGAGTACTGGTCATCTTCAGGTCTTTGTCACTGCGAGAACTCTCTGCTATAGTAGTTGTTCCAGATGATGTGATCTGTTTGTTTGCGCCTTAGTCTCCCCTAGACTAGTACGTAGCACACACAAAACAACGTACTACTAGTAGTAATACACGCCTAGTACCTTTCATTAACAGACAACTCAACTCGACATCGCAGTCGCAATGGGGATCGTAGAAAAGGTCAGCTTTTCACCAATCTCAGCCCAGATCGCGCATTAAGCCCCTACAGATCAAAGAGATCGAGGGTAAGTGCCGAATGGACCGACAATTTGGCAGGAATGTCTGATAACATTGTGACCGGGTCATCAAGAGGAGATGGCAAGAAGTATGTCCGCCGTTCTCGTACTAATTCGTCACTTACGGGTGGCGTTCAAAGCTCAAAAGAACAAGGTTCCCCACCAAGCTCGGATTCGCTGCTAGATGTCTGATAAAGTTTCAAGTAGGCGACGGAATACCATCTTGGTTTGCTCAAGGCAAAGCTTGCACGCTATCGCGCACAGCTTCTCGAACCAACTTCGAAATCTGGTCCAGCAGGCGTTGGCTTTGACGTACAAAAATCCGGAGACGCTCGTGTCGCACTCATTGGCTTCCCTTCCGTCGGAAAGGCTCGTTCTCCAGCTTTGATACTCAATCTGTTAACCTGATACGAGTCAAGTATAGTCGACGCTTCTTAGCAAATGCACACATACGGCTTCAGAAACTGCAGCATACGAGTTCACTACCCTCACTGCCATCCCCGGCGTGATCGAGTATCAGGGTGCCCGTATCCAACTGCTTGATCTGCCTGGAATCGTGGAAGGTGCCAGTCAAGGTGAGGAAATCATATATGATTTTCCCCCCAATTCTCTTACCTGTATCGAAGGTCGCGGTCGCGGCCGACAAGTAGTTGCAAGTGAGTAATAGCTTTCTAACTTGAAGCGCACCTTATGTCGAGCCAGCTGCGAAGACTGCCGATCTTATACTCATTATGCTCGATGCCACCAAGTCCGAGGAACAAAGACGGCTTTTGGAAATTGAGCTTGACACAGTTGGTATCCGATTGAACAAGCGGAAACCTGACGTCGTGTTCAAACGAAAAACTACTGGTGGTGTGAATAATCCATGCTCGATCTTATTTAACAACAGCTGAAACATGACTCTTGTTGGGTAGATAACGGTATGGTAATGCATTTAATCGATAACGACACACTCTTACCTCTGCAAGCTCAATACGACTGTGAAGCTGACCAAAACGAACGACAAGACCATACGGACCATTCTTGCGGGCTGTAAGTATAAATTACACACCAGATCTGGATGTTGCTTACATATGGTCTGCAGACAAACTGCACAACTGTGATGTCATGATTCGAGAGGACGTGAGTCCAACGCCGTGACATTTCCGATGTAACGCTACACTAGTCCTTATACATTTTTTTCTAGATCACTACAGACGAATTTATTGATGTGTTGATCGGTAAGCATATTCGACTAACCATATGAGGCGGTAGCTTGAATTATCGACTCAGGCACGCGCAAGTATATCCCGTGCCTCTGTGAGTGTTACACTTGAAGTTCTACTTTCATTCTGTCGATCTGACTACCGTAGATGTCTACAATAAGATAGACGCCGTCAGTTTGGAGCTTGTAAGTCACATTTTCCCAAGGCGTAATCACGCTTACATTCCAAGGCAGGTCGACAAGCTTGCTCGAACGGAGAACACGGTTGTCATCAGTTGTGAGATGGACTTGAAGTGCGTGGACCTCTCAGATCCTACACTGCTTTCCACTGATCCGACTGTTTCGACGCGCAGTCTTGACTACTTGATCGAGCGCATATGGGAAAGTCTTGGTCTTGTCAAAGTTTACACGAAGAAACGTGGGGAGCGACCTGACTTGTCGGACCCTGTGTGCCTGCGGAAAGGTGCTACGATTGAGGTGGGTGCTAATTTTGCTCTGAGGATACGTAAATTGTTGGACGTGGCGTTCCGCAGGATGTCTGCCTGGGAATCCATAAATCACTCGCCACAAATTTACGATACGGACTCGTTTGGTGAGTTTATTCTCCTGCAATAGATTGGTGAGTTTCCAACCTAGCTCGTGATCTACAGGGTATGTGCATTCCCTTTCTATCTTCTTCTCAACCGTCCGCTCATCACTGTATTCTTCGTCAGGGACGGTCATCGAAATTTTCCCCGCACGCACAAAAGGTTAGTCTGAACCATCAGGTCCAGGATGAGGATGTCGTTTCCAGTGCGTATTCGAATCCATTTCTCTTTACCTCCCGAATGTAATGCGACAAATATTGTAGTATTCACAAAATGAACCACGAGTATATCACCCCGCCGATTCACGCGTTGCTTCTGCATGTTACAGGGCAAATTTGTATCATGTGTTTACGATAATGTTTAAATAAGATCGTGATCGAAGGAAGGAAGTCTAAAGAAGGTTCATGAGGGACTAGCTGGACACGTAAGCTAACTACCGGATCTGAGGCCTGGACCTTGCGGGTCCAGAAATATCACGTCCTAATGAACCTAGAGTTTGAAATCGTAGTGAAGTCGCAAACGGGCGCGTCAACTCGAACCCTCCCCGTCCCATCAGGCGTCGACCCCATTCGATCTCGCTAGGTTCTTAAACTGAATACCATACATGCCACCTGCGTCCATAGAAGTCCCAAACGGAGACGTTTCCAGCGCAGATGGAGAGGCAATATCCCTACCGTCAACGAAGGATAGCACTGACCAACAGATCGAACTCATTTTCCTTGGGACGGGCACATCGTCCTCGATACCAAACCTGCATTGCTTGACGGCACCAGCGAGTAAAAAACCTTGTAGAACTTGCCTCTCGACGCTCACTCCGGAGGGGAAGAAGAATATCAGACGGAATACGTCAGCTGTGGTTCGGGTGACCGCGAAAGATGGGAAAAAAACGTGAGTATTTCTTTACCTTACAGAGCCTGAGCCACTGGCTACTAGTACTTGCAATAGCACGCTGGTGATAGACGTTGGCAAGAACTTCCACGCAGCTGCTATAGAATGGTTTCCAAAATATGAATTGCGAGAGATTGATGCTGTTCTTATCACTCATGCACATGCCGATGGTAAGCCTGCTCGATTTCACGGGGGAATCGCGAGCATGGCTCATATTTGTTGATTTAGCAATGAACGGGCTAGATGATCTGCGGGGTAATTACCGCTTCCCTGGCCTTCCGTGTTGTTCACCAGAATGAGGCGGGAACCCAACAGGATGGACCTTGGGAGGCGCGATACAGAAGCATATAGATGTCTATCTTTCACAAGACACACTTAGAGGAGTTCAAAGGGCATTTCCGTATCTCGTGGCAAAAGAATTCGCTTCGGGAGGAGGTGATGTTAGTTCTCTAAATCTTGTGTCTTTCGACTGGACTGATGGACTAAGGTGGGCAGGTTCCCGAGTTCAAGTGGCACATTATAGAGGATAAGATTCCGTTCGAGATCGAGGATACCGGCATACGGATTACGCCTTTTTTATGTGAGCGATGAAACGTGTGGTGCAGCTGAATGCATGTTGATTGGACTCGATCATCCATCAAGTACAACATGGACGCCTGTTTACGCCCAGTCCGCAGGCGTTCACACCGACGCCGTTCGCTACGCATCCAGTACCGGGTGGTTCATCGGTGACTCGAAGTGCAGCGGACGACATGATCGCAGGGGTTCACCCATACTTTTGTTTCGGGTTCCTTGTACAAGATGCGATCGTGTATATGTCGGATGTGTCGCTGATCCCAGACGACACGTGGCCGGTTATTCAGGGGGGACAGAAAGCGGTGCTTGTGATAGACTGTCTACGGCTCCGCGGGCACATGTCACACATGGGGATTGGAGAGGCGGCTGCAACGATACGCAGGATCAGGGCAAAGAGGAGCTACATGACTGGGTTCAACCACGATGTGTCGCATGAGGAATACACGAGGATCGGAGAGCGAGTGGGGTCATGGGCGACGGAGGGATTGGAGAACGATACAGTTCGGCGAGGAGTAGAGCTGATGAGAGGGGGACTGGAGGGGGAAGTGCACTGGGTACGACCCGGGCATGATGGGCTGCGGGTCGTTGTCTGCCGAGACGGACGGGTATGGGACGAGACGTACATTGACACGTGACTCGCTATATATTATCACGTGACCTTGATAGAGAGGAGAGAAATGACATTGGGATCGTCTTTCATTGTCGCAGGGGTCGTCGTCCGCTATGAAGTTCTTTTCGCAATCGTTTGTGTACGAGTAAGTCTCTTCTTTATTATCTTACTTGTGTATTCGTGCTCATTAGTTGTCAGCGATCCCTGGTCAATCGTCTCTCTCGCCTTCTTTCTTCGCTACCCAAATCCATATGCCTCTCACGTCATCTCTTGCGACGTCGTAGACCGCAGACAGACCGACGCCGGCTCACTCCTCACAACCAGGCTCATCCTCAAGCGAGGGTCTCTCCCAAGGTGGGCCCCTCAGGGCATCATCTCCCGGACAGATTCCTGGGTCATCGAGGAGAGCGAAGTAGACCCTTTCGGAAAGGTCGTCAGATGCCGCACCAAAAACCTGGACCATGTCAAGGTCATGCAAATCGAAGAGACCCAGCTCTTCCATCAGTCCCAAGACGGGTCCGTCCCCTTACTCTATCTCCACCCTTACACCTCTTCTATATTCCCAACAGGAGAACAGTGCAGACCACCGAGGCCTATATCACATCAAAATTCGGTTGGGGGTTGACCAAGAGAATTGAGAGCCATGGCTTGGCTCGTTTCAAAGCACATGTCCAGAGGGCAAGCTGCACTCTCTCTATCATTCCTGCATTCACTGACGCCCGTCTTAGTCTCGCCAGGGCGTCTCCCTCATGATGGATCTTATCCGCCAAGCCCGTCTCCAGCCCATGGCGTTTGGGTCATACATCTCAAACATTCGCTCCGACATGTCGTTTCTTGCTCCGGAGTCTTCCGTGCCATCTTCCACAGGCATCGACACTGGTCATAAGCCAGACAACAACCATGTCCCGACTTCACAAAACAACAGATGGCTCAGCAGGGTTTGGGGAACGGGTAACTGACCGTCGGGAATTACTTCTACTTGCTACTGTATATTTAACTCGGACTTGACCGTATTGCTGTCTTATTCTCTCGAGAACTCAACTCAACTCTGTATCATCACCAAACGTAATACCACAATCAACCATTTTCTGAGTGTTAGCGAACTTGGAGGCCTTCCGTTCCGCCTCCGTGTCATGCTGTCTCGTTCTCATAAACGGCGGCCATATTTGTTGCGGTAGTAGTAACTGATATCTTTAGCTGAGAGATCTGCAAGTAATCCATCAAAAATCCGTTCCTTTGGTACCGCCACGTTCTGTTCCGCCTTTGTCAACTTTGTGGAATGTACTTTCCGACATCTGCAGCAAGGCAGCTTTCAAGTGTCCCTGCCCTGCCAAATGTACCGCTCGACAGCGTACTCGCCTTGGAGCCAAGTCCGCGCAAGTCTCTTTTCTGTGCCCTCACTCAACGTGCAATCACAGTCTGGCGTCTCCGGGTACGTTCCATACTCGTTCCCAAGTGCATGCATCCTGAAAACCCTTCCGGCAGCCGTCTGTACCTTTGGCATATCTGGCAAGGTCTGAGACCTCTCTTGTAGAACATGGTGACAACGTCGCCGTGACATGGTCCCCAGATGGTACCAGAATCGTCATTCAAGTGGGTTCCGTTCATTACGACACTCCTGCTCCGTTCTCATTATGACACATTCCAGACCACATTCTCATATCTCGTGTTGGTGACGGTCGATCACCTACCCGAGGCTGCGGTATATCGGCCACCTGATATCCCAACGGGTGTCCAGCGTAACTTCCTTGCGGGCCCAGGCGAAGGACTCCCGCTTCAAGCACTCAGTCTCGCATTCGAAGGTGTCATACGTGCGGAAGGACAAGTCCTCAGGTAAATATTCCTTGTTCTTGCTTCTTGCGAGGTCAGACTTTATTTAACGCCTGTCCACCTCGGACAGTGTTTCCCCACGCAAAGACCACTTGGCTTTTTCTACCAGTTCTCCACCAGCCATCCAGCGTATCCCATGGCCCTCATACGACGATGCAGATGATGAGAACGACCTTTCCCGCAGATCACTTCTCGGATACGATACATGGGTTTTGAATGACCACGAGCTACCGTGGCTGGTGGACAGCGATGGTACGTGCATCCCTGTATGGTCACACGATGTCATGACTGTGTAAGGTTGATTCGTGTCGACAGTCACTATCACGAAGATCTTGCACTCAACTTCCGGAGTAGAGACATGGATAACATCAGATGGAAGAGCTTACTTTGTGCGCCTACGGGAAAGTTCAGAAACAGACGACCCGGCAAGTGACCAAGATGATGAAGAACTTGGCAATGGTGTGAGCCTGAAATCAGATTGTCGTGACAGTCATATGCTAAATATCACTGTTGTTTGAAGGGCGCAAAGAACGAGGGGAGGGAAGACAGGGGTTTCTCTTTGGATAGTTCATCACAGAATGAACATCATTGGCAAGGGACTTGCATCCATAATTTCGAGATTCCTCGGTGGGTGCAGAAGTCTCGACTTATCGAGAGTAACGGATCCAATACTGGAGGTCCTGTCTATGAGGAATCCCGCCGAGCCGTAGAGGTAGCCGTCAATGCAAGGTTCTCTTTGGTTGCTGTTGGGACATACAGGTGCGTTCTTGTGACGACATTGTATTACAAACTCATTTTTCCAACATTGTCAGTGGATCCATCGAGTTCACCGCCTTTCCGTCGCCTGAGGGCCCTACGCCCAAACCTCAAATTATAGACGTCCCAAATCCGAATAACCATCCACGTGGACAAGTATGCGCCATGGAGTGGAGTTCAGATGGGTATGTTCTCGCAGTAGGTTGGGAGTGCGGATGGGCGACTTTGAGTGTTGGAGGGCGATGCCTCGCGTCTGGATTCGGAGTTGATGATAGGGTTGATAGCGGAAGATTCCAAGACGCATTCATGCATGGAGTCAAGGATCTCGTAAGCCGCTTCTGTCCTTTCGGAAGTCTTGTTTATTCAATTCCACGCGCGATGGTGATTAGTTCTGGGCACCTGGTAATTTCGAGCTAGTGGTACTTGCTCGGTCAAGTCCAAATAGTGAGTCTCCGCGCTCATTTTTGTGGTGGTCTTTCAACTGGGATTTGGACTTGTCAGAACGAGATGATCAGATATTCATCTTGCCATTCGCGAAGAGCGCTACAACATGCCAGCATACCCCGGTTTGTGATACCCCTCTAACGTGAACTCACTTATTGAATTCGATCAGGACAACACTCGTTATGCATTTCTTCAAATGGATGACCGTGCCCTTGTTTACCGTGGAGCAGACCAGCCAGATATGAGCATTATTAACCCAGAGTCCGATGTTTGGCAGCACATAAAGGCAAGACAATTCGTTGGATTCTCTTATCCAATATTTGACTATCTTTGTGTACTATTTGCAGATTCCTCAACAATATCTGGCATCTAACTGGCCAATCAGATACTCCGCAATCAGTAGCGATGGTCGATTGGTAGCGGTCGCCGGTCGCCGTGGATTGATCCACTACAGCTCAACCTCCGGGCGATGGAAATTATTCTCTAACATGGCCCAGGAAGCAGGCGTTCGCCGTGAAAGGAGGCCTGCTGTGGTTCCATCATGTTCTCATTGCAGCGGTCGAAGTGTCAAAGTCATACCAGGTCAGTTCACGGTCTGTCTTGATTATGGTACAGAATTCAAATTATTAACGCCTCGGACAGATACGTCTATATTCCCGGGACTCGGAGTTGAATAATCAGAATGTCCTCCATCGGGAGATGATTTCGTCACCTGTTATCATTCTATCCCTTGTGGACAATTCATTGTTGGTCTACACTGCCGACAATATGTTGAGTCATTACCTGATTATTCCGACCACGGATTCGATCAAGTTACACTTATGTGGGAGTATAACTTTTAGTGGAATCATCGCTGTACCCTCTGCGGTTAGGGTGTTGAGCTGGATGATTCCTAATGTTCAAAAGCGTGAGTGGTCCTCGTTTACAAGAGAGTACCCCTGTTGACAACACGTAGACCTCGGTGATCCTGTTGATGATCTTGCGGTTGCCACTGTATTAATGATGGTTGGTGGACAATTGGTATTGCTGCGACCAAGGAAGGTGGGCTGTCGTCCCTCGGATAAATCCCTCTTGTCTACATCGCATTAATGGAATAATAGTGCGGCAGCCAAGAAGTCAAGTACGACATGCAGATCTTTGCAGATCGCATCGAGTTTTGCTGGATACACCTTCGCGGTATCGGGACGCTGGAGAACTCCCTTTGGGGATATGACGGGAAGGGTATACGGGTCTGGCTGAATGCCCTTGCTATTGAATCGTCTTCATCTCCGAATGAGACACCTCGGAGCGTGAAGGAGAGTGTCAACATCCCACTGGATTTTTATCCTTTATGTAAGTTTCTTCGTCTGGTTATTATTTGTTGATGTTCACAGCTTGTCTAGCGGTACTCATGGACAAAGGAATCATTATCGGTGCAGAGCATGAATCGGTTACTCGGACAAACCTGCCATTTGTGATGTTCCGACACGCGACTAGCGTACGTGGGCCACCCTCTCCCTGCCGTCAAAGGCTAACATAACCTCTACAGTCCCACCTGTTCCTCCATCATGTTTTGCGGCATTACCTGGAAGCTGGACAAGTACGAGATGCTGTTCAATTTGCTACCAGTTATCAACACCTCGTGTTCTTTGCTCACGGTCTCGAGATCCTTCTCCATACCGTAGCAGATTCGGAGGTCGCAACGGATGGCGAAAATGGTACACCAAACACAGCAACCAAAGCATTGCCATCAGTAGTAGAATTCCTTGATCATTTTGATGTCGCATTAGATGTTGTGGTCGGCTGCGCTCGGAAAACGGAGGTCACGAGATGGAAACGGCTCTTTGACGTTGTTGGTGATCCAAAAGGTTTGTTCGAGGTGCGTTTCCCTCACTTCTCTCACGTGTTTCCGAACCAACGACACGACACACTTGTCAGCTATGCCTCAATTCTGGTCGACTAAAAACGGCGGCATCTTATTTGCTCGTGCTGCACAATCTCGAGCAGCGGGAGGAAAACAACAAGGACGCCATTCGACTCTTGCAGAGTGCTGTCGATGCACGAGACTGGCAGCTCTCTCATGAAATCTTGCGTTTCTTACACTCAATTGATGATTCTGGAACGGCGCTCAGGCAAGCGTTGGTCCATACAAATGTCTTTGAAAGACCAGAACAGGACTCGGTGTCCGAGTCCAAGGCATGATATCAACTGGTTGAACTTTAGTTGAACTACGTATTTTTATTTGATACTTGTTCCTGGATTTCTTGTTCACTGCGGACATTAGCTAGTTTGCGTGCAACTCAAATGATGTTTCCCAGTACGCTCATGAGCGTGCTCGCCTCTAGTAGTACAGTAGTGGTTAGGTTCTCGGACTTTCTCCCAGACTCAGGTTCGGGCCTAAGGCCTGATCAAGGGGCCGTGAGTACTGCCGATCGCTGGCAATAGTACCACCTACTACTAGTGCGGTGCTAATGGCAAGAAGACTCGTTCGTTCCATCCACTCTCTTAACCGCCACCTACAGTTACCAAGCGCAATAATGGGCACTCCAAACGTGGTATCTATATCATACCCCACTCTTGTGTCATCGCCGTTATCCCTTGAAAATTCCATCGGTAAGCAACTCGCACACAGATCCACATCAATGACCCCGATGCGATACGACGATACGACCGTCGCCTTGTGCAGAACAGGCCTTCGGGTCCCACCCACAAGCTCTGGGGATCATTATCATCAAGGATCTCCCGGATGTCTACCAGCGATACCGGGAATCCCTGCTCAAGTATGCATACAAGTTTGCCCACCTACCAAGGAGACCAAGGAACGATACACCGACCCTGGGAGCTCGTATAGGTAAGTCACGATTCATAGCCTTGGAACTTACGAGCGATCACTGAAGTTGATGCATATGCGATTATGAAGCTTTGGATGGTCACATGGAAAGGTAGGAACCTTTTTGATACTCCTGGATCATACCCCGAACGGTCTCCACTACCCACATACATTACCTGGTACAGGAAATTATGAACGGGAAGCCAGGTAATCCCGAGTTCTGATATATGCCTGGTGTTTGGAATGAAGCTCTGGTCAAGATATACTCAAAGGATCGTACTACGCAAATCCGACCGTTGACGTGCCTGGTGTCTCTCCTGAACTGAGAGAACAGTACCGGGAGTATTATCGCAGCAACATATGTACGTGAACGAATACAGCTGTCGCATACTGATCATTGACATGCTACAGGGCCGAGCCCCGAGGAGAAAGGTGTCGAAGGCTTCGAGGAAGCATTCAAGAACCTTGGAAGGTAAGACATGACGTTTGAGAGTTGTGCAACTGTTGAACCTAGTTCAGGTTCGTCTTTCAAGTTGGTTGTGAACTGGCAACGGCTTGCCAGCCTTTTGGTTGAGTTTCTCTAACTGGGCATTGCGCACTACTAACGTTCTTTATACATGGAAGTCTCGAAGCATTTGAAAGACAGCTCGATACCTCTGCCAGACCTCATCGGTACTTCCCAGACCACGAAAGCTAGATTACTGCACTATTTCCCTCCGAAACAAGAGACGGTGGTACCTGCCGAGGACGAGCCTATCGACAGCTGGTGTGGGTTTCATCTTGATAACTCTCTTTTGACCGGGCTTTGTTCTGTGCGTTGCATCTGTTCCACTGATTGTAATCTGACGCGTAGAATGCTTTGACAGGCAATCTTCCTTCGCGAGGAGGGCGATAACGAACCCAGAATAGTCCCCTCCCCTTCACCCACGTCCGGCCTTTATATCCGGACAAGGGGTGGCCAACTGGTCAAGGTGTCTATACCGTCAGATTGTCTGGCATTTCAAACTGGAGAGTGTCTCGAACTTGTGACGGAAAAGAGACTGGTGGCGACTCCCCACTGCGTTCACATTGGGAAGGGACAGGAAAGAGTTTCGAGAGAAACCTTTGCATTATTCATGCAACCTGATGTTAATCAAAAAGTTTCTGCTTCCGAAACTTTTGGGCAATTCAGTAAGAGGATATTCGCATCACATTACGATCATAGCTCGATGTGAACAATACATCTATGAATGTAATAACACAGAGATTTAGGGTATGAACGCAAGGTTATCATAATGTCCCCTGGACCCCCTCTAACCAGAAAAGAAGTGTATATATGGTGATTACTGGGTAGACGATCATGGCTGCGCGGGAGAAGCAGAACTAGAGCGCCGATGGGTCGAATTCGTAGGCAAGACGGACATAACTGCAGCAGCAAGACTATTTCGTTTCAACGTCGCCGAGCGGTCCGGTTTGCTATTACTTCTCCATGACGAAAGAGAAGATCGTCTGTCCTCCCCATCAGAGATGACACTCCAATCCTCACTTCCCTGCTGTGAACCAAATGAATTGTAGCGGGATCGGGGGCTGGAATGGATTGAGGCGTCAGAAAGCTGTTCTTGCTTCGTAACACTATCTCCCTCAGCCACATCTACGGCTTTATTCGAGGGTCGTCTGATGAGGGAGCGAGCATAATCTAGGTCACGATATATGGCCTCGATTGCGGTAGCCACACCATTTTCCTACAAAGCTTAGCAAAAAAGTTCATTTCTTTGTTAGAATTACTCACGGAGCGTATTTGTTCCCCGACCTGCCTCGCGCGTTCGATCTGCTTTGGATCCGTAGTTGCCAAAACTAGTGCTTGGCTTAAGGTGTCGACAGTTAACTTTCGGACTCCGGTGCCGATTCCAAGTGCCTCGACACGGTCAGCCCAGAAGAATTGATCTCCGAAGAATGGCTTAATAACTATCGGGATTCCAGCTACACAACCGTCAATCCTGAGTCGCTGGAATGATAATGAGCATTCGACATACCTCTCAAACTGGCCCCAGTAGTACCAGCTCCGCCATGGTGGCACGCGGCATCAATGCGTTTGAATAACCAGTCATGCGGGATGGACGAAACGTTGTATATCTGCTTCGGAAATGGTTCCTCGGGCTGAGATACTTCCGTTCCTTTAGTGTACAGCCGATCTGACCAACCCTTGGAAAGGATAGCATATACACCACTTTGGATAACCGCATCGATAACACAGCGAGTCATCGCTTTGGGGTCTGGAACCACAATACTGCCAAAACCTATGTACACCACCTTCTTGCCAGCTTGATGAGCAGAATCGATGAAATCGAGGAGGTCCTGAGGAGGATTCCATTTCTTTGCTCCGGCGTCGGGATCGTCAAGGAACCAGTAGCCTAGTTTTTCGTGTAAGAGAACGATGCAGTGGGTGGAAAAGTACTTGCCAGTGATACGAATCCATTCGGGCCAGTCCAAGGGTGGAGGGACAACCGTAGGACTAAAATTGTACAAGAACGGGATCTTGTGGGGTTCCATACGATCCAGGCTTGTGTTATCCAAGCGCAGCATAGTACGACGCCAACGGTTGATCTGCCCGGCCATCGCACGCCAAAAAATTTGGTCGAACATGACATATGTCTAGTATGAGATTCTTCAGTGACGTCCGTGGGTAGGAAAACCAGATCGTACCATGTAGTTATAACTACCTCCCAACTAATAAAGTATCAGCATTGCACATATTCCGAGCAGAGATATTCGTACCTTTTGTTCCGGCACCGCAAAAGCATGTGGATAAACCCTTGATTTCGATCTAAGTTGAGTCGAATCAAACCAATATGGCTGCTTACCTCGTCCTCGTCCAGGTCATTGTCATTGTTCTAAAGTAGGGGATCCTAAGGGCTTCAGCGATGTGGTATCCTCCCATTGCACTCGGACTCTCGAGAAGAACATCTGTCCCTTGGCAGGCTTCCCAAGACGTTTTGAGCAAATCATCGAGCCATCCACGAAACTAAATCTCGAATCAAGCTGAGGCGTAACGAAAATTGCATTGTGCTTACTTTCAGTAGAGACTCTTTCCAAAACGCAACCGTCCACGTGCCGTTCTCGACACAAATGCGCATTAATTCCGCTGGGTCACCACCGACGTAACCAAACTCGACTCCATGCTTCAACGATAGTCAGGAAGCGTGAGTCAATCAAGAATTATGTATGCTTACTGATTCAATCCACGCCTGAAATTCTCCGTGGGTGGCAATTTTTACTCGGTGTCCCTCCGCAATCAGTCCTTTCGCGAGCGCGAGGTAAGGTTGAACGTCCCCCCTTGTACCGATAGTCAGAACCGTAAAATGCAGAGGTTCCTTCGGCTTGAAGGTTAGGAACGTCGAGGAAGCTGACGTAAACATCACAGCAGGTAATGATTCGGACATCGCCTCGGATGACGGGCCAGGATCGCTATCGTCGCTGAACGAGTGCCGTGGTTCAAATTCTTCCAAGACAAGTGCATCCCTCTTGCTTCGGCTCAGTGCTGAACCCTCGCTGGGATTCGGCCGCTTCCTGATGTCTTCTATTTGACGTTCCAGAATAGCCACGAAAGCACGTCGTCTATCCTCGAAGCCAAATTCAAAAAACAGTTCTTCATGACCTTTAATCACAACGGTAAGGCCATGGTGACCAAAACGAGTAGCCTTGGTCACTTCCACGGCGAGGACGTCACGAATGGGTAATATCATCTATAGATTAGATTAGCGGGTCTCAAGGTGGAGATTATTGAAAGTATACTCTAGTCTTCGTGCTCAGAGGACCCGTGGATTTGAAACAGAAATAATTTGAAGAGATGTATAAACGCCCGAAAATTGGCAAAAGTCGGTATAAATAACCCGAAAAGTCTTTGCACTGTTAGAATTATGATGCAACGTGAAATGAACCACCTACATCCAAGCAACGTTTCTTTGCCGTCAAAGGCAAATGCGGTCTTGAACTTGTCAGCCATTTCTTGATCCACTGTTGTTTCGGACGTCTCCAGTACACTATACCCGAGATCGCATGGCGCGCTGGAACCTTGTCTAGGGATCGAAGACTCAAAGACCTCGCGCACGCCTCCATCGTCTTTCGATTCAGGAACTGGGGACGACACCGTAGTGTTCGAGCTGCTGCTCGAGCCCTTGCGAGGACTTTTGAGCCACGATGGTACCGCGACATTCCAAGGTGCACTTGCGGCTAGTCCCATGCTCAGGAATGATATCGAATTCATCTGTCCTGTAGAAGATGATGGCGGATATGTATGAATCCGCAACGAAGAATCGGTTGACAATCCATTTAAAGATGAAACGGCAATATTACCAGAAGTGGAAGTAACAGGCAAGGGTGCAGAGGCCAAGGGTACGAACGACGTACCACCCCGCTTTGATATGTGGGTAAAATCCTCGGTACCTCCGGGGGGTTCCGAAGCACCGTACATTCGTGTTAAGGTAGAGGGAAGTGACTCCTGAAGCGGCCGGAATAAAAACGATAATCGGGAAGAGGAGCTGGTCTTGGCATCAGGGGAAGGGAGGCTACGAGCGCGGTCCATAGTGGGAGCTGTCAAGACATTACGCGTAGTCGTGGTGTCCAGTAGGGCGTTTGGTGAGCCTGTGGAAGACGACCTATTGGTACGCACAACTTCGCGAATATGTTCCAAAGCACCCTGTATGTTGCGGAAGTATGCAAAAAAGTAGGAGTCTATCGAATAATGCTCCTCATTGTCTAACACCTTGACTTCAATTGTTTCGCTGAAGTCAAGGGCGGACGATTTGTCCACATCAAGAATGACGGAATATGGAATGGCAATCTGGAGGGAGTAAGAAATATAAATTGCTTTCATACCACGTAACTTACTTTCACAGTATCTCCCATATTCTGTGCTTTGAATATGACCTTACGTATCGCCTTCACCCATTCGTCCCTGCTTGGGACGGAATCCACGGCCAGGAATAAACCCTTCTGATTAGTACGCAGTTCGATTTCCCTTTCACCTGTGGAATCGCAAGAAATCGCATAACGCAGGTCAACGATCCCATTGAGGAAATAAGGGTCCTGTACAATGTCAGCAAATGTCACGATCACAGCCGCACAGGACGCACCGACGAAGACTGATACCAGGAAAGTGTATCGTTCTTGAGGACGAACCAATGCCTGGTCCAACGTTTTGTTCGAGTAGCCCTCTTGCTAAGAGTACCAGACTTGAGGATTTGTTCCTGAACCAGCATGAGCATACTTCTTTATAATCGGCTAAATCTGTACCTCTCGGCTGGGCATGTGGGCAAAGAAACATAAATGGGAGTTTGTGAGATACATATATCCCTGTAACACTATACATGGCTTAAATCTCACACCAGCTGCTTGATCAGATATAAACTTACAGACCGAGCGTAACAGCCAGCATGGCATTTCTGATCTCCGTTAAGCTTTAGTTCAAGAGTGACCACAACTACACACCTGCCAACACTTCACTGATAGCCTCCAAATCAAACACTTCTTTTAGTTTCTCCGCCAGACGAGTTCGTCGAGTGACCTTGACAGTTGTCATGCTCCCTGTGCGGCTCGGTGCCCTCCGCCTCACTACTGGCCCAAGCGACGACGGTATGCGTGTAACATCTGAAGAGTCTGAAGCACCTGCTGGCCGTGGTGTCGCCGCCTCGAAGTCATCGGCATCCGCGTCATCATCCGAGGTCAAAATCGCGCCCGATTCTGCATTGGATGCCTCATCAACTCCTTCCTGGACCGGAAATACGGTTCCGGACAAAATAGAATGTGGAGTTTCCTTCCATCTGGAACGGGCAACTGGTCTGTATATGGCGTGAATAGAGGACGCCATGTGTCTGTCTGGGAGCCAAACTCAACTGTCGAAGTCTAGAGGTACGGACTCGAAGTCTACTTACTAGTCAGTTCCTCATCGCTATCCGAATCCATTCGGGAATCCACTCCAGTTATTAGCTCGTCCACGTCATCTGGGTCTTCTACCCAAGGAAGGGCCTGAAGGGCCTGAATAAGGGTTTGAGTCCCTGCGCGCATCTGCATCCAAACATTAACCCATCAAGCAACTATCGGGAGGACATGATATAGCACACGTACCGAGCCGAAATCTTGAAAAGACTGCAACGAGGGACGTGCGGGTACTAGCTTCGGCGATGGAGGGGTGATAAAGGGAGAATCATCGTTCGAGACAGTGGCATTGGGATCTCGGGGTTGTACATGATCCATGATTTGTGAGCTGTCAGCTTGCGGTGGCATGGTAGAATTATTATGACCTTGGTTGGGTTGAGCAAGTCTACGACTTTAAAGCATTTATCCTGAGAAACTACCTCGTGCCTGGTGCTCAGAAACTCGAGTGTCCCTTCCAGTGTCCTTCCGTTTTAGGCTGCGTGTGTGTTTGGACTCGGACGTCGAAGTTGGTGAACGAGGGCGAGTAGTGAAGCTCCTTCCGAGATCCATCGTTTTCGCAGCGACTCTCTTGATACGTTCTTGAGGAGAGATATTTCCGACGGCACTATCGTCATCGTCGGCGCGGGCGTGAGGGTCAGACGCAGGACCGGGTTCCGAAGTGACGAGACTCCGCACGAGGGACCTTGTTGACGCAAGCTTGGACATTGCGCAAGGTAGTGCCAGCGCTCAATCGAACTACTATGCTCAGACGAAGTGGGCGGAAGGTAAACGGCAGGAGAGCAGAAGCGATCAAGGTCAAGGTTTTTCACTCTACCACATAAGGATATTGCAGGTCCAGGTACGGCGGAAGTGGCGGAGTTTATTCAAGCATCATACCCTGATTGATTCGGAGATCGAACGCCGGACTCATCGGCATCTTTCGGCTCGGTGCCGTTCTGAAAATGGGAGTGTCTCGTTCACGCGACTTGTCCTTGAGGCTGCTGCGTTTTCAACGTCCGTCCACTCGTCGTGTCTCCTTCTCTTCATCTACTTGCTCTTCTTTCATGTTATTGCCATGAAGGGGGAATATTGCATCGCTGGCGCTTCCTTCCTATCGTACGCATTTTACCTTCTCCCCCACATGTCTACAGTGATCGTTCTTCAGTTTTGCAGCACTGCTCTTGTTAATCTTTGTCCATGTAGGTCCTAGTGGGTGTGCGTTGTATATCTTATCGATCGTGCATAGGTGGGACAAATCAATACATCCACAGTCCCTCATGGCATCTCGATGGTAACCCTTCAGCTGTATTCTCCGGTTACTTCCATTCTGACCTATCACTAGGCTACTATCAATGTTTCCGGTTATGGGTGAGCAATCCTTGGATGACACCACCTTCAGGGTCTGACACACATGAAGCAAAGCACTGGCCCAAGCATTCAATGATCCCATCCAAGGATTGTATACGGCCAATTCCTCAGTTCCCCTCGGACAAGGAGCTGGAATAAGGCAACAGTATGAGTTTGGTCTTTACTCTTACTGCGCCTATGTCAACAGTTCCGCTGGGCAATGCTCGGATCACATTGTTGCAGCCAGATTCCAGCCATATACCACAATTACATCCGACATGCTCCTCAACTACTCACAGTTCACGGCCTATATTTTTGCTGACACTACGTTCATCAATTCATCATACCTGGGTACCAATTCTCATGTTGCATACTACTTCCTTTTACTCGGCACCTTGTTCACTGCCCTCTCACTGTTCACGTGAGTATCGTCCCTTTCAATATGTGTCGTCATTTAACCCTCTTAATAGCGGCGTACTTCGGAAAACTGTTCTGTTCGTCTTTTCAGCTAGCATGTCCATTCTTTCTGCAGTGTTCATCTTGATCGGAGCGGCTATCTGGACTGCAATAGTAAAGAAAGTTGAAAGCATCAACACAATGCAGCTTTCCCAAGGCATTTTGTCAGGCATTGAGGTATCGTATGGAAATGGAATATACCTCAGTTGGGCAGCGTTTGCCTGCTTATCGGCAGCCACAGTACCTTACATGATTAGGTTTGTTCTTTACACTCTGCTTTGATATTTACTCATTCGTCCATCGGGATAGCTGTTGCACTTTCCGCGGATGAACAGAATGCTGGTCATTCAACCATGATCTGATGGACTTGACGATATTTCATGAACCTTGAGGACTAGTTCATACCACGTTAGATAGTCTTCTAGGCATATGAAACCCGTAGGACGGAATACTTTATCTATCATTATGTCCAAACATTTCTCGCATGTCGAGCCTCGGGTGTGGTTTGAGCAACACGGTACTGCAATACTAGCGATTAGACCTGAGCACTCACTGAAAAACCGCGCTAGCAAAACATTAGCCCACCGCGAGGGTCGAACTCGCAGCCTTCAGATTGCCTAGTCATAAGAGTCTGACGCTCTATCCGATTGAGCTAGGCGGGCGATATTTACCGATGGCCCCAAATCGTACACTATTTGGTTTATCCAATGCATGTGATTTCAGTGGGCGCAAAACTGTGGCATAGGTGGTTGAGTACCATACCATTCACGGCGATTCAATGCGATCATGAACGGATACTACAAATGCGGCTCGGTGGTATCCGTCACAGCCCTAAAGTTACAGCCTCCCAGGTAGGCATATGATTGATTAATGAATATGAACACGGGTTGTTGAGAGCTAACACGACGACAGAAAGGGGGCTGGAACATATGCCAGGCATAGCCTATGTTGGGGAATACACGATGCAACATGTGAAGCGTGGATGAAACACATGCTATTTTTTTCCCGCGTCGAGAAGCCTGGGAGAATATCTCAGACGGCTGTGAACGCGAAGTCGACCCGCGGTCTCAGTCTCATGCGGCTGCGCAATTTCAGACATTCTACAGCAATTTTCCTGAGACGAACTTAAGAGTGGGAGTTGGGACATACACTGAGTCCATACTGTCACCCAGGCGGTCAGGGGTAGTGTGCACTGAAACGCAACAGCCGACTCCGATCAGAAAGGAGGCCTTTAGATCGGTGGCGGCTGCGCGCCGACCGCATTGGCATTGGCTCATAAGGTGCAAGGCTGCGAGCACACTGAATGGGGTGCAAGTCAGAACACGTTGGGAAGAATGCAAATAGGAAGTCATCGGGGTCATTCCACGTTGCGCGGGTTCTCAAAATTGGCGCAATTTTCCGCAGTGTGAATGTCCCACAAAGCTCGAAAGACACTGACGTGAGCGATATTAATCAGCGTTACGACGGACGGACCGACGGAAGGGGCGACGAGGAACAAAGCGGTGTGACATTGTGGGAAATCAGGCTGATGTAAGGGGTCATATATACGATGGCTTGCGTGGTCCGCAGCAACCAGTTTGCCTTCTGCCCGACCACTCAATTCTGCTCCCACTCACCCGATTTGCTTTCCGGAAGTGCGATCCAAGTCATACAAGAACATCACCTTCCGCAGCATTCCAGCCAGCCATGTCTGACCCCCTCAGCGACACCTTTTATTCCGCCGTTGATGCATATGGCTCAGACTACGCCAAGCAGCAGCAAGGCCTCGACTTTGTTTCATTTCACTCGCCATCTGACATCCTCGCCCCCCACCCCGATCTCTTTGAACTTGAATTGGACTCCAGCCTCGCGGCTTTCAACGAAGTACAACTCCAGCTCCTTACCGTTGATTCCAACGACGCCTACTCCTTTTTGAGATCCGATACCCCAACGTGTGGTCCTCCCTCGACTATTACCGTCTCTTCCGAGAGTGCATACGAGACACTCTCGACTCGCTCCGAGTCCTTTTATAATTTCTCCGACTCTTCATATCCTGCAACCGACTGCTCCTTCCCCCTCGACCTTGAAATGGACTTCCAAAGAGCTCGCATAGGAGGCAGTGGCTGCTCTGACTACGGCGGTAGTGCTGTGCAGCCCAACAATCTTCCCATGACTGTCGATCCCAGCGCCTTCGGCTCTCTTTCACTCAGTCCGCGCAGCGCTCCCGCTGCCACTGCCACGGAACCCACTTACAAACGTACAAGCTTTTCTGACTACGGGGGCGCGACACGCATCCCGGCAGTCCCCAAGTCTACGACCGCAGATTTTTATGGTCTCGGGTTCATTGGTGCTGACACCGTGTCTCCATCTAATATGGCCTCACTATCCACCACAACTTCCGTCCCGCAAGCCAGGTCGGTTCGCGGTGTCGAGGATCAGTCCAAGGAAGACCCACGTAAGAAATACCAATGTCCAACTTGTCCGCGAGGTTAGTTTGCGTTCAACTGTTGCTATTCTTTTTCTCATTGTGGTCATACCAACCAGCCTTCGCTCGAGCCTACAACTTGAAAACTCATATGGCAACTCATGACCCCAATCGGCTCAAACCCCATGTCTGCCCGCATCGCTCGTGCGGACGCTCGTTCAGCCGTAAACACGATCTGGGTCGTCACTTGGTCAGCATTCATCGTGACGAAGTTTCCTCAACCCCGTCTATGACCACTAAGGCTATCGGCGTCGACAATGGTCCCAGAGGCTGGTGTGATAACTGTGGCAAAGGTTGGGTTGGGGCGGCCGCTCAGTGCAATTGTGCCGACGTCAAGTAAGGCATTGAGTCCAAAAATATCCTTCCCTATGCGTGAGTTTTATTCGGGGTTGTTTGGCGTCTATGTTCTCAGTATTTGAACAGATTTTGGGCGAGCTTCGCCAATCGCGTCGTCGTAGTTGATGGTTGGTTCGTCTACTGCGTCAAGATGACGCATCACATCATTCTACGCTTTCTGTTTATCGATGTATTACGCATCTACCGTTCGTGCTGCATCACGGACCTAGTGATGGGCGTAGTCTCGAGCTTCTGCCTGCGTACAGTGCCTTGACGAGGATTTTCAGGCAGTATGTCTATCCAAGTATACCTTCCAGTTCCCAGCTTTTGTCTATTATCGATTGTTTATGATTTCGTTCTGGTTGCGGACTATTCGAATATAATTTCTTATTTTGTTCGTAAAAGTTGGTGGATTTTATCGATCTAATAGATATGTTTTGTGTTTTTCGAGGTGGAGCATGGAAAGGAGTGCCGGTATAGGTAATCGTAGTCGTACTCACTGAGTCTTGACCGTGATGCGTCACCACTGACGCAATAGGGGCGAACATCGCAGACCATATAAAACGAGAATCTTCCAGGTCGGTCATTCTGTCGCCAATCTGTCATGGCCTCCCTCATGGAGTCTGCAAAGAAAGCTTTCACCGCTGTCATTCCCACCGACAAGATTGCTGACCTACAGCGTGACACTCGGGAGCCCCGGACTGGCGAGCATCTCACTACAGATCATGGCGTGAAGGCGTCTGATACAGACAACTGGTGCGTGGCATATAAGCTGGTTTCCGCATGTTGTTAACCCGCATTCAAACCAGGCTCAGGGTGATCGGATCTGACGGTGAACAAAATGGTCCGATGCTGCTCGAGGATCAAATTGGTCGCGAGAAAATCCATCGCTTTGACCATGAACGCATTCCCGAGCGTGTTGTCCATGCCCGAGGGGCTGCAGCTCACGGATATTTCAAAGTTTATGACGACCGTGCTTCAAAATATACTTACGCACCAGTGTTGACGGACGCATCGCGTACCACCCCTGTGTTTGTTCGGTTCAGCACGGTTCAGGGCCCCAGAGGAAGCGCTGTATGCACTTCTGTATTTGATTTACTCGCATTGAACGTGTGCTTTTCAGGACACTGTCCGCGATGTCCGAGGGTTTGCGGTTAAATTCTACACAAAAGAGGGTAACTGGGACATCGTCGGGAACGACATTCCTGTGTTTTTCATTCAAGATGCCATCAAATTCCCTGACTTCGTTCATGCTGTAAAGCCCGAACCACACAACGAAGTCCCGACTGGTCAGAGTGCTCACAATAATTTTTGGGATTTCGTAGGTCTCCAGCCCGAATGTAAGCCACACTATGAGAGTGTGCTCCGAGACTTCCTAATATCCTACTAGCGGCCCATATGGTAATGTGGGTCATGTCCGACCGTGGTGTTCCCCGTTCGTTCCGCATGATGCAAGGTTTCGGCGTCAATACGTTCACACTCCTGAACGATAAGGGGGATCGTTACTTTGTCAAGTTCCATTTCATTCCCGAACTTGGCGTCCATAGTCTCCTTTGGGACGAAGCACTCAAGATTTCTGGACAAGACCCTGATTTCCATCGTAAAGATTTGAACGAGGCCATCGAAAACGGGTTCTATCCAAAATGGAAGTTGGCTATTCAGACCATCCCTCAAGTGCGTGAACATGATTTCGACTTTGATATCTTGGATGCGACGAAGGTATGGCCACAAGAATTGGTGCCTCTCGAAGAGATCGGAGAGTTGGTTCTGAACCGCGTTGTCGACGAATTCTTCACCGAAACAGAACAAGTCGCCTTCTGCACTAGCCACGTTGTTCCGGGAATCGGATTCAGTGACGATCCTCTGTTGCAAGGTCGCAACTTCTCATACTTCGACACTCAAATAACTCGGCTTGGTGTCAACTTCCAAGAGGTATGCTATCCCACTGGCAAGGTACACATTCACCGCGTTACGTATTCTGATTTGATTTTAGTTACCCATCAATCGTCCCATTTGCCCAATATTGAATCACAACCGAGACGGCCAAGCCCGTCATCGAATAGTCAAGAGCAGCATCAACTATTGGCCTAATCGGCAGAATATTGGGCAACCCGTCTCTGCCAAGGACGGAGGGTATATCGAGTACGCTAGCGTTCCGAATTATCATGGGCATGCCCACTGACATCATTCCAGATATACGCAGCGTTTGGAAGGAATTAAACGACGAGCGCGCGGCGAAAAGTTCAAAGAACACTTCAACCATGCCGAACTTTTCTTCAACTCTCTCACTCCTTATGAAAAAGTTCACCTCGCTAGTGCTATTTCTTTCGAGCTGAGTCACTGCGAGGACCCAGTGGTCTACAGGTCTTATATCAATGTACTCAATAATATCGACCTCGATCTCGCAAAGTCCGTGGCTTCTAAAGTAGGAGGCGACATCCCCAGTCAGCCCGGTCGTCCCAGTCATGGCAAAAAGAGCAAGGGATTGTCCCAGACAGATTTTATGCCGAAGGAACCGACTATCGTTTCACGTCGTATCGCCATCTTGATCGCGGACGGCTTTAACTGAGGTGGAGATGCAAGCTGTTCGCGTCGCTTTGACTAGCGCAAAGGCTGTATGCTATGTCATTGGACCGCGGCGTGGGCATATTCATCCAATGGGCTAGTGAAGACGTCGGTGATGGTGTTTTTGCGGATCATCACTTTGAGGGACAACGCTCGACCTTATTCGACGCCATCTACATTCCATCTGGGAAAGAACATGTCAGGGCTCTCGCAAAGAATGGTCGTGCAATACACTGGGTTAGGGAGGCGTTTGGACACTGCAAGTCCATTGCTGCTGTTGGTGAAGGTACGAATAATTCTCAAAATGATGAACACGGTCTGATTGTCCCAGCGGTGGACTTCTTACGCGACGTCGTCCGGCTGCCCAAAATTGACCTGTTCGCTCCAGGTGGTCACTGATGATGAAGTGGTATCGTCTTACGGAGTTATTTCAACTGGACGTTACAGCGCTTCCTCGATTACGGCTGATATTCCCAAGTTTGAAGCAGGCTCGAAGGGATTCGTCTCTAGTTTCGCCTACCAAGTCAGTCAGCACCGTTGCTATGAGCGGGAGATGGTTGGTATCACGGAGATGGTTGCGTTCTGATGGGTGAGGTGCTCTCAGAATCCGTTGTCTGCATTCGTGTATTTTTAGTTGGCTTGAAGTACATGTGTGTCTAGTAGTGTATGAATATGCTTAACCAGGTAAACTCAACGCGGACAATTCCGTAGACATTGGCGACAGTGATGAGGAGCCATATCGCATATGCCACGGTTGCAACGATGCAGCTGTTGCTGAAATCAATTGTGTCGCCATGCGGTTGTACGTTGGAGGAGGCGGCGACCGTCGTAGTCTTGACATTTTCCAACATAACGTCAGAGCATTCAGATGGCGTAGTACTCGGCGGTTCTTGACAAACAACGCCGGTAAGTGGGGTCTTCAACATTTCATCCGATGGAGCATTCGTCCGGACGGCTCCTTTGGCTCCTTTAACAGACATTACCGTTTTTGAGGAAGTGAGGTATATGAGCGGGAACAACACAAATGGCAAAACGACCGAGAGCGCGACCTGCGATGCGACTAGGAGGGTATTAAGTCCTGTGCGTCCAAATATCATCGCGACGATCATGGATGGTATCAAACCGAGAAGACGCGTCGTCAGGCGGCGGAGGAATGGCTATAAAGGTGTGGGCTCAAGGCAGCACTTCCGTCTGTGGATGCTTACAGAGAACTTCCAAAGGATGAAACCTTCCGAAACGATTTGGCCAGCAAATGTAGCTGTGACGCTAGCCACCTCTCCAGAAAACACGAGTGCGATCGCGAAAAGAAATGCGGCCCCTAAATAAGACAAATAAGCAGTGAGGAGAGGACAGTGGAGATTGCATAACTTACCCTTGCCAAGATTGTTGAGAATGAGGTGGTACATTTGGGGGATGCCAACAGAAGAGGTTGTAGAATCAGGATGAGACACTGCTGCAGAAAGGATAAGAATTCTGAGTATGAGATATTAAGAACTGCTGTATGCAAGGGAATGTGAAGGCGCACGCGCAATTGATGGGCACAGCAACGACAAGTAGGCTGAGGACAATGTCCACGACGGCATGGGCGAGATGGGCTCGGATGAAGGAAAGAGAATTATTGCTCCGAAGCCCGTGTCGTGTAAATTTGTCTGTTAAATCGTCGTGGCTAGTATTTGAGATAGAAAACAGAGAGCGCCAGAGAGATGAACGTTGCGGAGCGGCAGGCAAAGGAAGTGCAGAATTACTTGAAGAGAGACGATCTTGGGTGGCAAGATGAGAACCAAGGAATAAGCCGTGGGGCATGATGGTTGCGCCGATGATGCCGATGGCTGGGTAAAAAAACTGTGAGGAGAGGCAGGGGAAGAGATGAACGTGAAGGACCTGTATAAACAGCGTTTGGCTGTGTCTCGAAGAGGTCCTGTGAAGGTACAAAGCCAAGAAAGGCTTGTGGCCACTGAGGGTCGACCTTGATGACGAGCACAATGAAAGAGATGAAGACGGCAGCCACCTGGAGGGAATGAGTGAGAGTGCATAGGTGAGAATGGGAACATGCCAGGAGGAGGATGGCCGTTTCGACGAGCCTGACGGGACGACCAACTTGAGAGTTATCGGCGATGAGGAGAAAGACAAAGACATCGAGGGCTGTAAGGAGGACGCCTGCCCACATAGGAAGCTCGGGAATGAACAAGGTAAACGCTATTGCAGAACCAAGAAGTTCCGCGAGGTCGGTCGCTATGATGGCAAGTTCTGAGAGGATGTAGAGGGGGTATAAAAGGAGGAACCGGGCGAGACGGGGGTATTTTGGATGATCATGGAGGAGAATGCGACAATGCGCGGCAAGATCTAGAAGAAAGAGTGAGAGAGGTGTAGGAAAAACTTGAGAACAGAAGGACCTAGGCCAGTGACACAACCAAGTCTTGTGGCCAGTACCTGAGGGAGAGAGATGGGAGGGGACGAGACGTGGGGGATATTGCATACCTGGAAGAGGACGGCCATGATGCCGGAGAGGAGGATCACGAAGAGCATAGGACGGTAGCCAAAAGTGGTACCGGCCTGGATGTCAACGCTCCAGTTACCGCTGATAGGAGGTGAGCGGGAGATCTATGAAGATGAGGGAACTGACGGGTCAAAGTAACCGACGGAGCAGAGAATGCCGGCGCCAACATGTCTGCGGAGATGAAGTAGGATGGAGCGGAGGGGGATATACATTGAAATTAAGTGGACTCATCTTTGAGGATGGAGTATAAATACAAGGTTAATTATGGACGACAAGGACCTACACCCAAGCGACGATTACTCGCATCGGTTCTTCATCTGGCACGAGTGGATACAGGAACGTTGCAATCTCTTCTCAGAGTCACTCTAATCATCCTCTCGCACAGGCACACGGCCCCCTCTCGACCGAGAATGTGTTCGACTACTTTGCGACATCCATGTTCTACGACAAACAGAGCAACAACCAAGTCCTCCGCATGCAGACAATCCACACCGGCGCACCCATCCTGAACGAGGAAGAGGAACTCAAGTGCGCCCATACTCTCTTTCCACCGACTCTCCTTACCCTGTCTCAGACGCTTCACCGGCATCGAGTTTGCACTCGCACATGCTTCCCCGCCCTCCCTCTTCATCATACACAAGCGTGAGCGTCTCTCCCCAGATCAAGGTTCGTCCACTTCATCCCCGTCTACTCTACTACATCTCCCTCCCAGTCAGGCCACTCGCCGCGTACTTCATCATCAGCAACCGCATCTACCAGTCACCCGATATCTACACTCTTCTTTCAAACAGACTGGTATTCCCCCTCCTTGTTTCCTTATCTCCCACTCACTCCTTTTCTTGTCCAGCTCACCTCCTTGAATGCGCTCCAGTCCTCCCTTGACCTCCTTCGCAGACATCGTCCCGATTACACCCCCCGCTCTGGTTTCGTATGGCCCATAATCGACTCTGACGTACAACCCAAAAAAACCAACATGGATGCTTTGCCCCTCGACGAGTCTATTATCGATGCCCCCGAGAAGCACAAACTCCATGGCCCTAAGAAACAGCAGAACAATTTGCTCGTGAGAGCTATGAGAACGACCGCAATGCATTCCAATATAACAGCATCTCGTTCCCTGCCCGTCGACACCATATCTAACCATTCTGCCGTCGCGACACCGTCCGGTCAGAAAGCACTGACCCCTGCCCCTTCCCAAAGGGCCCCAACTCCGAAGGCACCCTCCGTCGCTCCAAGTCCACAGGACCATGTCCCTGTCAAAGGTCCTGTTGGTGCAGGAAAGAAGAAGAAAAAACGCATGTCTCATTTGTCTCGTCCGACCAATCCATTGACGCATGCCATAGGCACATCGGTCCTGGTTACCTGACTTCCAGGTCATTCAGCATCACACCACCATCAAATCACCACTTCCCCGGTTCTGTTATCTCCTATCCACTTTCTCGGTGATCTTTTTTCAGCCCTCAGCGTAAGTTTTGCATGTGTGCGTGTCGACTTATGTACAGTACCAAATCTATGGATGCATACATATTCTTCCCCATTTAGTGAAACTATCGTCCCGCTCACACCCGTTAGCTTGTCCGTCAGCCACCCAAGGGGTGTCGGCAACGCCCCGTTCCGAGCACCTCCCACCCCGGTCCCCAAAGCGAGTGGATTCGCTGATACGAACGACTCCTTTCGTGCCTTCGATGCCATCTTTGCTAGGTGGCGTGTCAGTATCTGATAAGAATAAGATGTTATCTGATATAGAAACGACATGAATACTTGATCTTCCTTCCTGAAAATATCCCGCTGCCACGACTTTTAAAAAAAGACATTGACACGCACCCGAGCTACTAATCTCGTCCACGTTCGTTTCCAGAACAAGGCCACCTTGGATGATCTCTGCAAGGATATGATGAACCTGGATTCATACTGTTAACTTGGCGTGTCGCGCCCCTTGTACAAAAAAAGCCTACCTCGTCAAAGTGGAATACGAGGTCAAGTTCACAAACGTTCTCAAAAGCGCGGTCCAGTGCCTCCACGAAGACCTTTTGTTCCAGGGGTGTGGTACCGTCACATGGGAATGCTCCACCAACCGAAGCTAGAATCCGCTTACCTGGATCAGGTCCAGTATTCCCAATTCGCTCTCAGCACCATCCACGACGAACACGAAATACAACGTAGCGTAATTTCTGTACACGACTCGCCAGCGCTCTTCCGAGTCATCCTTGGGCCCGAGGAAGGCCTCGAGTTCGGGTGCATCCAGAAAGTTGCACAACCCGGGTGGTCGGATCGAGATGAGCGAAAATATCTTTTGGATGACCGTTTGAGAAGACTGGTGAAGGGGCGTGTAGAACTTGGTCAGCCTTGGAATACCCGACGTGTTGACTGAGATTCTCGGCGATGAGCAGGGCAGTGAAAGCGAATGCAGAAACAAAACTGACAGATCAGCACTGCGTGTATCATGACCGTTCCGTTTAGAGGGTGTCCCGATATCCGGATCCGAAAGTGCCGTGTAAGCAGTTCTCATCATCGTCCAGCAATCAGATAAGATTCAGTTTCTATTCGAATGTTCCAAGTCGGAACAACACATTCGTACAACCCTAACTATACAAACGATAGCCATATCCGCGGACGCGCATAACCCACTGGCAGATCACGATTCGTCCCTCGGCAAGGTCCAGCCGGGTTGCAATCTCCCGGCGAGATTGCCAACAGGGCCAGGTAGACCAACCTGACTTTTGAAACTCTCGAGGAAATTTTTGATCAAATTGTAATCCGGCCTTGACTTGTCGACTTCCTCATCCGAGTCCCCGCCGTCTTGCTCCAACAGGCTTTCGAGCTCAGCTTGCATCGAGGCTTCGATATCCATGTCGATGTCGTCATTTGCGGGGGCTGCGCGGGCCTTGCCTTTATCCTTTTTTGTAGGCGGTTGGGGGTTGGACTCTGACCCAGTGGCAGGTTGTCGCAAGCGCAACAACTCGGCGTCCATGGCTCGCATGACTGTCTCAAAGGAGTCCAGGTTTGGGTTCGCGTTTGGGCGGGCCCCTGGTACGGGCGGACGAGGTTGCTCGGATGCTATCTTTGGTGCCTCGGTCCCTTTCTTTGTCGACACACCAGTCGGTACATATGCTAGACACCGTTCGTCATCTCTTCACGCCCACACTGTAGATTCTATACGCACCTCCTCGCCCTCGCCGCTCTTGAATTATATCATCCCACATTTTATCGGATATTCCCAATGCTTGACGTGAAAATTCGAGAAATTCTGCCTCTTCTTCGTCCATATCTACTTCGATATCACCGACTACCTGAGGTCGGTCTTCCTCTGACTCGCCATCCTCATCGTCACCGCCAGCCAAGGGGTCTGACGACGAGGACTCATCATCTGAATCAACCCCTTCATATTTATCACGCGGAAGAAGTGGAGGGCGGATCGGGCGCGCCTGTGCTGACCGAGTCGGCTCTCCCATCACAGTGTCATTGACGCTAGCATCAATTTTAAGGACCCCAGTTTCAACCTGTTCGGTGAGAATAGTGGTTTTGGCAACACGCTGCGTGTTGAACGAAGCAGGCATTTGACCATATTCGGACGCTGGAAGGGCAGGGACGAGGCAATCCATTGCTTGCCGGCGAGCTGATTCTGCCGCCTTTCGGCTGTCTGCATCAGACTCTGCGCCATCCGAGGCAGATGATTCTTCGTCACTGAGTAGATCTTCGTCATCACTATCCGTCCCGTCTTCGTCGGAGAATGCTTCGCTACAGACACCAGAAGAATGGAAAAATGTCAGGTGGTAGAGATCACAATGTGGAAACAGGGAGGCCGTACTCTTCGAACCGCGCACCTTCGACATCTCCCTTTCCTTCTACAAAACGCTCCACCTTTGCAGCGAGATCGCGGAGTTTGTCCGTTTGTTCCTTTGCGACCCTGTCTTCCCCCCCTTCCTCACCATCCGTTTTCATAATGTCCGTCTCCACCGTTGAGCCACCAGCATGCATGGCATGTTCAAGCACCTCATCAAAGTCTGTTGCGTTAATGTTCATCCACCCATCTGAGTCCTCTGTTTGCATTAAATCGGCATCCGAGAAGGTTTCGGGGGCTCGGAAAAGTGCAACATTGAACAGAGCTGCGAAAGACGGTCTGGACATGTCACTGACAGAAGGGAGGTTGATCAATCAGAGATACACCACTCAAAACGTGGTTACGTGCACATACTCTTCTCGTCGAGCCTCGACAAATGTATCAGCCGCCTTATTCTCAAGTTCGTTCCACAGCTCTGAACCCTCTACTTCGCCGCGGAAGTAACCTACAGTAACGAGGTGGGTCAAGTACGCATTATAATCTGGTGACCGGCGAAGAGCATCTTTACGTGCTTCGGCCTAGCGACAAGAGAGATGAGGAACTTGACATAAAATATCAAATGGCACTCACGAAGGAGATCTGTGCTTCCGTACTCGACTTCACAACATCAGCACGATTTTTGGATTCTTGAAACAGCATCTCAAACCCACAAGCCTGAAAAGTCCATATGAGCGGTTGGCAGATGGGTCCAGACGGATAACCGACCAGTTTCATACCAACATCTCGCCAACGCCACGCAGAAGTACCTTCTCTCTCTTCAAAACATCCGAAAATTTTTGGGGGATAAAACTTTTGGCCTAATAACTGTGCATAAGCAGTGCGTGTCATTTTGACCCTGCAGAGAACATCCGGGCGTGGTGGAAAGCGTGCCATTTTGTGCGCGGCCTATCGCCATATGTCAAGAGATGCCAGACAAAGTGAGCTTGCACTCACGCGAAGTTGAATTGCATCGCGAGTATAGAATGTCTCGACCGGCTTCTGAATCAGCGACTGATCTACCGTGAGGGCACGCGCAATGTCAATGGGAAGATAGGCCAGGGCCGTATGTACATGGTTGCGCGCCGCGCCTGGATACCCCGAGATCCGCTGCCATACAGTATCCTCAACCGCCCTGGGGGCCAGAGTGTCAACAAATGTATCTCGCACAAGCAGTAGTGCGTCATCGGTGGCAATATAGTCGTCTTCGTCGTCAAGGTGGTCCTCATCCTCTTCAAGTTCCCTCCTGCCTAGAACACGAGGTCGCTTTCTCGGCTTGCTGGGGGAAGAAACATGAGAGAGGGGGATGAGGTGGAGACGACCACTATATATCCATACCTGCACGTAAAAGTAAAAGGGATCAATCAGCTTGGTTCTCACCATTTTATAGAAGAGGAGCGGTGCGCACCCTGTTGGTCGCGTTCGAGGGGCTCACCCAGTGGGGAAGGGATTCGGCCGCCTCGATGAGCAAGAACTCGCCATCCGAGTCAGATGCACTAGGGTAGACCAGATGAGTGAAAAAAGGGTGAGGTGTGGAGAATCCAAACCTGATGACGATGTCCCATCGTCTGGAGATTTCTCTGAGGAACCAGACGATACACCACTCGTCGTCGATGGCGTCGCCGACGCGCATGCGGCCCTCGAGAATGTTTTTGTCGTCGCTGCGGCGGGCATCAGGATCTGGCGCGATCTTGAGCTGGAAGGAATCGCGATGCCAGAGGATATCGGGGAGCAGTGTTGGCACGATGTCGTGAATGCATGCAATGAGGGACGTGCAGGAGACCCTGTCGGCGAGTGGAGGTGGGGGGTAGAGTACATACAGCAGTGTGTCTTCAGAGATCGACGGGGCACGGTTGAAAATGTCCATATTGGTAGTTGTTGGCGGCGACGACGACGGGTTTGGTGTTGCCATTCACGGTTCTGGTTGAGTATGGCACCGCACGCATCCTTCAAGGACAGAACATTGATCGCGGTCATTGGGGACGAAGTACACAGTCCAGCTCTCTCGCGAGTTTACCTGCTCAGACCATGCACAGGACTCGATCACCGGTCTTTTACTCGCCGGCGTCGGCCACATCAACGAACACCAGAAGAAGAACTTTCTCGTCGTCGATTCCAGTGCGCTCGCCGGTGCAACGCTCAAACCTTTCCCTCTAACCCTTCCTCAGAGACGCAGATATCAACTATTGAGGCGGCCTTCCAAGAATTCACAGAACGCAAGGATGTAGCAATCCTCCTCATTAACCAGCATGTGCGTGCCAAGTCATAATGGCCCTCCAAATCCACCCTCATCAGCTGTGCTCTACCAATCTAGATTGCAGAGAAGATCAGACCGACGGTCGATCGCTACCAGCAGGCTTTCCCTGCCCTCCTCGAGATCCCATCCAAGGACCATCCATACGGTATGTGACAGTTTCACTTGCTTCACACCAACTGCTCGTTCCATACGATGTTCATTCATTTCACGCTCTCACAGACCCTGAAAAAGACTCCGTCTTGAAACGCGTGCAGAAGCTTTTCGGAGAGTAGTACTTGTCTTTCCAAATCCTTCATGTACCTCATCGTCTATGCCACCACACGGTGCATTCGCGTTTTCCGGCATTCATCCATTACCCGCCACGCTGGCCGAGGCCATGCTGGGATTTATTGCAATATTATGCAGCACATCGATGCAAGCTGCCTACATCCGAGCATGATGCTACTATCATGTTCCTGTGCTCTCCTACTCAGCCCTTGATGTGGACGTGCGGCGCCCAGTGCGTGTTTTCAGGATGAATGAAACCGCATAATAGGCTCGTTCTCGCGAACACCTGGTGCCCGCTCGACAAATACCCTGATCGGGTTGCGACTCTCCGAATCTATTAGGAGTCCAATTGGAACAGGCCGGATCACATCAACAAAATCAGTGGAGTCTCCTTGACAAATAAAGACGATGCGCACTGGGTATGTCTATGAGGAGGTACCTGAACACGAAATATCCTTCATCATTCTGTTGTATCACATTGTCAGCATGAAGGTCCTGTTGCACCCTACCAGATATTGACATGAGGGCGCGTAACGGTGCACGAACAGGTAGCACGGCAAGTACTCATATGTC
This sequence comes from Chiua virens, assembly GCA_019787685.1. Lineage (NCBI taxonomy): Eukaryota > Fungi > Basidiomycota > Agaricomycetes > Boletales > Boletaceae > Chiua > Chiua virens. The sequence goes on along the minus strand of JAHNUO010000006.1, from coordinate 1,966,155 downwards.
ACCCCATGTGCTCAACACCTTGGTTGCGCCAACACTCAGAAATTGCTTCACGCACCCTTACGAGATCTGCATGTATCTCCCCCTCCGTCCAGATTGTCCCCCCAACGCGACTGCCTTCATCATGTGATGTCCGCCCGCGGAGTCCAGCAAACAGACCTGTCAGCTCCCACCAAGAGTGCTGTTCGGTTCTCTCCTGGTCCTTGTCTTTCTCTTTGTCCGTCGCTGCCGGATGTATCACAGGGGAAACGTTGTCCCCTCTGAGATACTTGAATGCGCTCCTTGCCGACTCAATAAAGGGAATCATCTTCTCTTTGATGTCTTCGAATGTCAAGGTAGTCAGAATATCGATATAGCTGGCCTCTTGGCAGTCCTTTTCATCTTTCACTGGGAGTGACGCGGAAGAGGAACCTTGGACGTAGAAGTTTAGCAACATGTGCTCCCGGCCGGAGGAGTCGACCGCTATTTGCGATGCTATGTGTCGATGACGGTGACGCGGACGCACAGAGAAGGGTGGGTTGTTGTGGAAAGTGAGAGGAGTATGAAGATACTTGGCAACCTAGCCGCCGACAAATCATTGAAATCAATAGTCAATTCGGCATTCAAGGAAGCGAACTCACTTTGGGGGAAGATTTGATTCGGTCGCACGCGCCATTATACAACACGGTGGGCGAGTTCTTCGAAAAGAGTTCCGTGGTAAGCGCGTAGACGAGCACGGCAGACAGGCCAGCACCGAGCAGTATCACAGTTAGATTGGTAGTACGTTGAGTCGTGCGTATCACTATAATATATCAACATCAGCCAAAGCACACTCTCTTATGGGCGACATTGGTGGCTCGAAGGCTGGTTGTCGAAAAGACGGGCTTACCTTTGCCCCCGACACTCAATTCAGACCATTTCCTAGCCTTTTCTCCACGTCTCAGAGCTGCCTGAGAGATACCAAGCTGAAAAGGTCCAACCGAGTCTTCCTTGCTCGAGTAAGAAGTTCTTTGCTTCTGGTCGAGCGCAGATGTGAGTAGAGAAGATGGAGTGCTTTGACTACTGGTGTATGTTCTGAGGGTGGCCCACCGAGTCAGAGAAAGCTTGTGCGCATCAAAAGAGTTTGCATGTCCGTGCAGAGGTTGCGCACAACGGAAGGGCCTCGATATACAGGCAGACGAGATCTTAGACGCTGGCATCACCGAACTGACAGACAAGGCCGCATACTATACAAAGCCTTATTTAGGAAAACTTGAGCAAAAGTAAGCCCAACTTGACTGCATTGTCACCAGTCAACTAGTCACTGACTGGGCCACTTCGAACAGACATCCTGGACCCTCAATGAAACCATGTAAATTTAATTGGACAAGCTCTTATTCCCAATCTTCGTCGATCTTTGGCGAGACCAATAAAAAAACAGATTCCCATTAGCCGACTCGAACGACTGACCTCGTCATTACTAGTGACGCGCTCTACCAACTGAGCTAAACGGGAAGACGGTAATCAACGCCGTCAAAAATATTTTGACAGTCCCATCCGGATCCCCCACAAAGACTTCGGATCTTCAGACATCAACTCTAGTTTCCAAAGCTACGCAACCGATCTATAGTCGCCTTTTTCATCTGGACTTCAGCAGTCAGCGAAGTTTTTAAGCATTAATGAGCAACATTCACCGGTGGACTAATTCCATCACCTTCGAAGTATGCCAATACAAACTCCTCAGCGACCCAGTCGCTCTCTACGGCACCCAAGTCCGAAAACACTAGTTTCCTCGGGCGCGTTGGGTCCCCAGTAGGTGCAGTGAGGTGCACATCGAGGGGATAACCCTTTGAGAGTTTAGTGGTGGGAAAGATCGATTTGAGTTTACGAAGTGGAGACTGTACGGCGGCTTCAGTTTCAGCGGAGAGAGTTCCACGAGATTTGAAGAGTTGAAGACGCGCTGTCAGAGCACGGACAAAGCCATCGCGCAAATGAGTGTACGAGGTGTTGCGAGTCGGTACTAGGAACGCAGAGATGCTAGGCAGATTTTGTAGAAAGCGGGGGAATCTCACCGATGCGGAGGACGCACGAAGCGTTTCGGACCATGTAGTCAATTTTCTCTTCGGGGGTAGCAGTGATAGGAATCTGCTGAGTGTCCTCAAGTCAGTATAGGCATGAATAGCAAGCGCAGAAGAACGAACTTTGAGCTTTGGGGCGGTGAGGTCGGCATAGAACCCGACGGAATAGACGTGGATGCCGAGGAATGAGACTGTCCGCACGCCGACGCCCAGGAGAGAATGAAGGGGCTGAGGGAACCTGGAAGGGACTCGGAGTTCTTTCGGAAACTCGACGGAGGTGGCAGGATCGACTACAGAAGTGAGGTGGATGGAGGTCTCGTAAGGGATGGGCTCACCTAAGACATCGTGGGGTGCGTCGAGGCGGATGGGGGAGGACGCGTGGCGGAAGGCCAAGGCAGCAGAGAAGAGAGAGGTGATGCCATAGAGGAATGGCTTCGAGTGGGGTGAGCAGAGTAAGCGTGACATGATCAAAGTTATGGTGGTGGCTTGGTTCACCCGTCACACTCCGCTAGGCTGATCAACTGGTCGAGTGCATACGCAACCGTCCGAGTCCGCAGAACAGGACGCGTCATCGCACTCGTTCACTTATATAAATCATCCTCTGTCCCTCGTCGTACGTCTCATCCCCTTTCTCCCGATTCCTCATCTCCTCTCATCTCCATGGCTACCCTTGATCTATCCTACCCCAGTATCGTCGCAGAGGTTGGCTCTGGTAGTTTCTCTATTCACGGCGTAGATATGGACGAGGACGATATCGACGTTCTTGACTCTCCTGCTGAAGAGACCCCTCTTGCCCCAAATCAGTCCCCATATGAGAAACAATGCGCTAATCTCGCCGTGCATCTCGATGCTCTCCCCTACAAGTGTGAGTCTCTCCAGGAGATGCAGGGGAAGCTCGAGCACATCATCTCAAAGATCATTATATGTGCCGAGTCTAAGAACTGGACCGCCCTCACAGCTTGGGATGCATTGCTGCAGTGGTATGCATCACCCCCTTTTCTCTCGTTCGAGAATCTTATTTCTTCCAGTTGGCTGCAGTTGCGCTATCCCATGACAACTCCTACCCGCGCCAAGCTGGTCACATTTTATTACGAGTTGTGTCTCATTCCTGGTTTGGACGTCCGTGTCGTCCGAAGCTGGGTTGACATGATCTCTCGCCTCCTTGGCAAGACGGGGAAACGCAGGCTGGAATCCAGGGATTTACGCCTCCCATGGTCCCCGCTTTGGCAAGTCCTCCACAAAGAATTATTTCCAAAGAAGCGTCTTAACCAGACCAAGTGTGTAATCCCCGCATTCTCCGTGCTTGTTTCGCTGATATCCTTTTCAGTCGTAACCTGAACAACATCTTGCTCTATGTCGCAGAGAGCTGCAAACCGTACTTTCCCGCAGAGGACATTCCTGAAATGCTCGACACTTTTTTGCCGATAATCACTCCAAATGTGAGTTGTGCCCCCATTTTCGATGTCCGTCTGCCTGTTATTTATATTCATTCCGTGAAGACTACTCTCACCATGATTCCGGTGCTCACCTCGTTCCTGCCCCCCTCTCACCCGCATCTCTATCTTCCTGTCATCTTCAAACTATGGGAAGCATTCAACTCTTTTTCGATGGACGATCGTTTCCTCGAATTGGCAGGAAATTTGGCGGAGGAGCATGTTGCGGGAAAGGCTGGTGATTTTGGCGAAGAAGGTGGTGCACAATGGAAAGACGTTGGCATATGGTCCGAACAGGAATGGACTCTGCTGGTCAGCAAGGGGTTCGAATCCATGTGTAGGCTTCTAACCACATCAGTCGCATCCATATTCCTCACATTTGTTTCCAGATGTTCCTATAGGAAAATCTAGAGTGAGTATATTGCCACTGAGCTTGTTCGCGCAATTCATGATGTTTCCTGCAGAACCCCAATATGACCTCTGCGCATGCAGATGCCGCGTCGGTTCGCCAGGGTTCCAAGATAAAGAAAAGTATCAGTCGCATAAGTGAGTTAGCCCAAAGTTTATTCGTCTGCATTGAAGAACCAACATGGTTCTTATGTAGATGCTCTCGCTAAATTATTCGTCTACTCCATGGCTGTCGATGGGCCCCTTCGTGGTGACTCTGCATCAGCAACGCCGTCTTCCCAAAGTGGGCAGGCAACATATCTCGCGGGTTCGAAAGCCATGGACACTTTGGACCGCCTAATTACCAGCACGGAGTCGTTTTTTCATCCGTCTAATCACGGCCATTGGACGGTGCTGGTGAGTAGGTCCAGACCTTCCGCCATCCTTCCTGACTTCAAATCCAGCTCACGAACCTTCTCCAACGTTTGACCGCCGAGTTCGCTGATCGTTGGTTTGAAGAACAATTACCTTCCTGTCGCACTCCAGTTGTGAGTATCCAACGTGGCAGTTTACAGTCCTATTGCATTGACACTTCAGCACAAGACTCGCCGTCTCACGACCTCGATCCGTCGAGCGTTCGTCACCAGCCTCTTGACACCTGCCCTTCTTGCTATGTTCTCGAAAGATTCTCTCTCTCTTGCTATGACGCAGGGAGCCCTGCGCGTAATGGCACAACTCGAGCCCACATTAGTCATGCCAGAATTGCTTGAACGAGCATACGGAGGGTTGGAGGTTGTCAACGAGACGCACCGAACTACGGCGGTTTTGAAGATACTTTCTGGAATATCTCTGCCCTTGGTCTCCGAGAAGGTGTGGCGGCCTGGTCAAAAACACCTTCTACCTCTCCTTGAGTTATGCATCCCAGGCATTGATCTGGTTTGTCACATTCTTCTTGTCTTCCAGTTTGTCTTAAAGTTCCTTGGTATAGAACGACCCGAACAAGACTATATGTGCGACCTCGTTCATAATCAGCGTGATTCAGCATGTGAAAATCGGCGACATTTCTATGCACCAATCCGGGTTCGCGCTATCTGGCGACAACCCTAGCGAAGACCTCATGCAACTCGACGATGACGAGACTCAGCTTCCTGAGGGCGTTGGGATGAGTCCGTTCATTTCTTTGGGTAGAGAGGAAGAGCGCGCTCTTGTTCGTGAAAGCACTTCAGGCTTTGCAGGTACATGATTTCTCGCTTATCAGGTCCCATATAAGGACTCATTATTCTAGATTGGGTGGCATCTCTCTTCCGACGGATTCTCGCGCTGTACGAGAATTTGCCCGAGGAAGGAGGTAGAAAAAAGACGACGGGCGGTAAGACTGAGGAGGCTGTTCTGAAGTCTATAAAGAGCATGGCCGATATCGTCTGTCTCCATCTTTCGGATCAGCTTTTCGAACTGGTTCTCAATCTTGTCTACGACTATGCCACTACGAACGCGAAGTCGAATGCAGTGAGGGCATTTGGACACCTCGTTGCATGCCTCGCGCGTGCGAAGCCACAACGAACGATTGACAGATTTTTGCCCTTCTGCACATCGCAGATCAAAGAGGAGCTAAAACACGGAGCATCAAGTATCCGCACAACCTCGACGCACGAGAGTGTCCCCTCTGACACGACCCTCCACTGGAGTAAGCACTAATCCATGTTTCACGAGATTTTATGCTAAAACTCCGTCTTCCTATGGTAGATATGGCCATTCTTAGAGGTTGCCTAGGGTACGGCGGCCCTGCTGTGAGTGATGTAGAAAAAATCTCATTATTATTCGTCTGATGATGTTCAAAGTTACTCGAACACAAAGAGACGATTATCCAGCTTCTGTTACTCTTGCTTGAGAGGACGAAGAGCGAGAGAGGATACTCAGGGACCTCCGCTCTGGTTTCACGAGTCTTGCATACCTTGACAACAGTTTATCCTATCAACAATCATTTCGTCAACAGCGATCGATGGCTAGACCCAGGTGGGGATATCGGCGTTCTCGAGTCGGCGAAACATAGTAATCTCTCGAAATAGACTTCAACAAAACCCATAGCATGCAGTGGGGCAATCTTTATGAGCCCAACGACGTTCAAATTGAATGGCACGGTCAGAATTTGTTCTACCAACTCTCTACAGAAGCTCACTCGATATACTCCAGTTCCAAGCACTCCGGAGGTTGACTTCGTGCTTCAAATATTAGACCGCATTGCATCGTTAGCGCTAGACAAAATTGAGGCCCTTGTAAACTCTCCTGGTAGATGGGATAGCATTGCGCGTAACGATTTCTGCAGGTGGGTGTTGTGCTATGAAACGACCGTGGCATTATCTAACGAGATTGTGACCAGGTATCTGGCTTTCTCGAAGGCAGTCTGGAGTGGCATGCCAACAATTTACAAGGAAGCTCTTAAGGAAGTTTCTCATCCCTGTCTCGATCCGGATGTCGATGTAGAAGGACTCATTGCCGCTCAGTTGGATATCAAAGCAGGAGTAGTTCTGACGGATCCACAAGATCCACGCTATCAACGTGTCGTGGAACTGAGAACACGGTTCGGAAACCTTATACATCTCGCTGCGACGAAGTTGCGCCGAGACCAGGACGAGGAAGACCACATTGACGCCGTCATTGCGGTGGTCAAAGCCCTCGATACATATTTTCTCGACTACGGGATGAGCAGAGGAGACTTCACAACTTTACAGAAGAATTTTTCGCAGTCCCGAGAGTATGCCCAATTTTTCTTCTTCTCAGAGGTGGTTATTTATGGCACCACGTGCAGAGTGAATCGCATGTCTTCTCGTCAAAAAGATAACGCACGAATTGTCTGGCTGAAGCGAGCGCAACTTTACCATTCCGCTCGCTTGTATATACACGCCCTGTACCGCCGACGCTCGGAGTTGGACGACCGATTATTAAAGGACGACGTGGCGGAGCTTTGTTTATCCCCTTACACCAGAGTGCGGCGGTACGCGAATGAACTTTCCTCTGGGCCATAATTTGACCTGTCTTACAGTCTCGCGCAGAACGTTCTACACAATATATGCGGTGTAAGTCCCTCCATGTGTCCGTACGCCAATCGGCCAGTTGATGGCGGGGATAGTACTACGTTCGGTCTACGAGATACCTCTTGCCAACGATGTTCGAGTCCTTAACCAAGGGGAACAATCCTGATCGCATGAAAGGTGGTCTTTACGTCCTTGGGAATAAGGGGATAAGTGAGTGTCCTATATCTATTACCCTCCCTTACACTGAATCGTCTCATCGGAAAAGCTGCATATATTATGGCTGGTATGTCTTCGAATCCCGTACTATCGCTCGACTCATGATTTCGCAGATCAGAAGTTGCAGAAGCGCTACTTGCTTTCCTTGTTGGAATGCCAACATGAGGAAAAGGTATGGATTTGATGCATTCGCCTTATTTGACTAACGTGTAGGTGTTGGTAGCCTTCGGTCCAGAAGCTCGTCTCCACGAACTCTTCCGACTGCCTTATCCACCTCAACGAAGAGACTATCCACACCGCTGCATATTCTGCGGATGTTCCGAGACTCAATCTCGCTATTCGCGACCTTGAAGCGGATCTAGAGACTCGTATCGACAGCGAGTTGCGGGAAAATGCTCTAGCAGTAGCTCCTAAGCGAGTTCGGAAACAACTTCAGGAGTACGAGGATACGGTAGGTTGCACGGGCGTGGATTAGATCAGCGTTGTGCAACGCTGATGCATCTTCTCATACCTCCCCAGATAAAATCCGTGCTTGGTCTTGCCGTCCGTCCTACAATCCATGTGCGTGCACGGCTTACTTTTGTGCTCCCCATCGATGATCATCTTGATAGTGGCGATATGTCCAAATGGCCATCACATTCATTCTCGGACTCATGAGACGAGATGCCCCGACACCGCCGGACGCGGTGAGGTTCTTGATGGAACAAACTACAAATGTTCAACCCTTGATCCGGCTGAATGCACAGCAGTAGGATTTTTTTTCTTACACATTGTCATCCGTTACGAGCATTTTCAGGGGTATCGTGCGAGAATCACTCTTCATCAAAATGAGAACTCATGCAAAGAATGACGAGGAACTTTGGCTCTGCCAATGGCAAAATCCATTATCGAGGAAAATGTCCGTCAACGATCGCGACGAGTTCTTGAGCGCCCTCCAAAAGCCTGTCGTAGGGCCCAAGTAAGCATACCTAACAGGCCATTGATAACATGTTGACAATTTTCCAGCGACTTTTTTGTTGATAAGTTCGAGACTGGATTTTTGACATGGACCTCAACCGTCCGAGGATATATCATATCCAACCAACCTATCGGGTGGGACGTGTCATCCTCCGAGTCGTTAGCCATTATAAGCGAGTATACTGGTAAAGAATATTACTCCAAGCTGGCTGCATTATGGAGCCAGGAGACAGAGAACAGTTCCGGTACTGCTGATTTACGGTCAGAAAACGTTCTGTTTGTCAAGTCAATTGGTGTGTTTTCCCGCCCAGGCGTTAAATGACTGCTAATAGACGGGTAATGCACAGCCAAGATGTTTGAGGATGCTACTTTACAAGATTTGCTCGAGGTAGTGGAGCCCCTACTCACCAACATGGATAAGTTTCAACAGGCCGCTGCCGCTGAAATCCTGGCTGGTTTACTTCGCGGTATGTTGATTGTGACTTATGTTTGCATGCACTCAAGTATCGTAGGATCCAAGCACTGGTCGCAGCGTGGCCTTAATACCCTGTGGAGCTGGTTTGTGCCTCGATTTGACCGCATTCTCTCCCAAGCTCGACCAGATACTGTGGTCTACTGGACCTCATTCCTTCAGGTAAGCATTTTATCTGCTAAACTTTCCAGCCAGCTGAATTTTCGATGCGAAGATGGTACTGGAAGACCGCGATCCTCGCCGAAATAAGCCTCTCGTAGATTGGATTTTGTCTCTCCAACTTGACTTTCAGGGAGACTCGGCATTTTCAGGTAAATTCCAGGATCATAATGTCTTTGGCTGTGCCGACTCATGCTGTCACAGTCACGAAATCATTGAATGCAGTTGTCGCGCTGGTGGATGCTATGGGCGTCCGGTTCAATCCGATTTCTGAAAAATACGTAACTTTGTTCTTCTCCAATGCAGATTCGAACTATGCAGAGGTATGCTTTCTGGTATGTCTGGTGTTTTGTGTTCAACTGACTTTGAATTTTTCAGATTCGGAACAGTATAGCAAGTGCTCTTTTTTGCATCGCAAGGAATAGATGGCGTCCATCGCACCCTTCGGTAGCTGCACTGATAGCTGCGTGCCGTGAGACAGAGGACCCTCTTGATACTCGGTGAATATGCTATATGTTTCTGTCTGACGGTACTGAGCAGTTCTTTAGAGAAAGTGTATTCGACGATCAAGTCCAGCAGACTGTTCTACAGCTTAGTGAATGGAAGAATCAACGGTTTCCCCCTCCACGAGTATCTCAGTCTCAAGTGAGTGTTTAACCACAGTCCGTGGATCTCATTTGATCTCGGTAACAAGTTTGATAAAGTCGGCCTCACCAGTAAGTCGGCCATATGCAACTAGCTGTCGTGTCGCTTACCTTTGCTGAAGTGCTATTATGGCTATGGGTTGCTTTTCATGGTTCCGAAGCGTGTCTTGCATTTCCGTCAGCCATGAAGATGCTGTAAGTTTTCCTGTGCTAGGTTGTCGCAATATTCACACATATCGGCAGGCCGGAGATACTTAACATGTCGGAACTCAATGATAATCCAGAATTACAAAAATACAGCAGTGCAGTCTTACAGGTGATGTCTAGTGTTCACTTGCCGGCTACGTTTGCAGAGGCTGTAGTCGACAAGCTGGTGCAAGCGATACAAATTTCCAAGGTATATGGACAGTCCCTCGCTGGTAATCGAGATTTAACGGAAATGACAGTCTTGGCGCATCCGACTACACACATTACCGGCATTGGTGATGTTTTTCTATCGTAATCTATTAATGATCTCTCCCGCCGACATCTCAAAGGTCATGGATGTACTCCTTGAGTGTTTAGCGGATGAAAATGTTGAGGTTCGCGAAATGTCCTCGAGGACACTATCTGGCATAGTTCGTTGCTCGCAGCGTCAGAACATCATTCCACTCAAGGTACTCGATGGATCACAAATCTACTCTTCTTTAACTGACACTTCCGCAATAGAATCGATTCATTTCCTTGGCTCGTTCAGTCAAATTGCCCTCGCGCTCGGCACCTAATTACGGTGAATCGATGAGGAAACTGCACTCCGCAATTCTTGGGCTTTGTGCCCTGATCGAAAGCTTCCCCTACTCGGTCGAATCTTGGATGCCTCCTCTGACAGAAGGTTGGCTGCACTCCATGCATCATCACGCTGCATGTAACCGACTTTAACGAATTTCATATCTTCAGTGCTTGCCCGACATGCGACCGATCCCCCTCCGATTTCGACGACAATACGTCACTGTGCCTCCGAATTTAAGAAGGTATGGAATCTATGGATTTCATTTGAGTAAGGATTGACATCTAAACGTCACACCTACATAGACGCATCAGGTATGATGTTTTCTTGCGAATAATTGAAGGCATATCTCACTGTTTGACAAGGATACATGGCATAAAGACCAATTGTCGTTCGACGAAGAACAATTACAAAGCCTTTCTACCATGCTGGTTGGTACATCATATTGTAAGGAAGCATTGCCCTAGTTATGTGAGAACATACTTATGGTTCTCCAGATGCTTGATTCGATCTCTTCGCACAACGGACACGAGGTGTGCTGGTTGACACGCATGTAGTCGATATATGACCACTGGTACACACATGAACTTGATATGATTCTGTCTGCACACCCGCCTAAACGAATATACTTGTTTTTGATTCGCATCTAAGGAGTGAAAGAAAATGTACTTGAAAAGGATTAATTAAATCAACTTCCCGAGGCACAGCCGAAGGAGAAGAGCTATCCTCGTGCCATTATTCCTCCCATGCGACTTGAAATTCGAGGCCTCGTGAATTCCGCATGTCGAGATATGATCATCAGGTGACCCCTATGTTGGTATCGGCTCTGAGATGTTGCCGCAGTGCGAGTTTGTTGTCGTGGACTCGAACTCCGGCAGAAAAAAAAGCAAGCATCTATGTGTCATTAAATATACACTTTGGTCGTTATCCGTTTGTAGATTGATTGAATGATGGTTTGGCATCAGTACGCTAGCCGACGGGCGGTGTACCAGGGTAGATACTCGAGGCGCTATCGGTTTGATCACCATCATGATAATCTCGCCTACTGTACTACTGCGATTACAGAGAACAACTTGGAGTCGAGGACGGGACGGGTGAAAAGTTGCTGATGCCGATGTGTGAATTGCAAGTCCGCGAATCGGAGGCATTTCGGAACGGGTCTCCAGCACGTAAAAGAAATGGGGGATGTATGTATACGGTGAATAAGTACGTGCCGCCTGTAGAGGCCGCCCAATGCGAGTGCATACAGGCTGGGGCCGGGCGACTTTCGTACTCAGTGAAGGCCCATAATGGGAGCTGCTGCGGTTGAATTTTTTCAAACTGGAGGCGTGTGAGGACACGTGTCGTAGGTACATGGGGAGTTAGCGCGCAGGCAGAGGCCATCGATGGCTCGTGGGCACAACACATGCAGGCCATGGGCGAGGGTATGATGACTGGTACTCAGGGTTGTCGAGGAAGGTTGAACACGCGGGGTCGGGACGGTTGATCGTCGCTGAGGTTGTCGGTGAGGGCACCGCGTTGATGAGTCGGCGAGGACTGCAACCGTTATTAGTCACGACTCCGCCCGTTACGACACGACTGGCAAAACCAGTGCGTCTGGTTCCCTCCTCTCCTTCTTCCAGCTCGTACTTGTTTTCTCTCCTGCGACGACGACGAGCACTCGGAACGCGCTCGTATCGTATTTTCTTTTCTTTTTTTTTTCTAGTTTCAACGGGTTCTTTCTGTTGTCTATTGCCTCGTCACGTTCCACATAATTATTTGACAAACGCCGCCTCGACAAGGGCACGTTGCAATCAAAACCCTGCACAGTCCTACTAGCCTACCCTTTACCTCGTTCCATTACCATCACACTCCAGAACTCGCAAAACCCTCAACCTCCATCAACTTCTCCATCCCCCGGCGGCTCTACCTGAGTCCTGATCCACAACACGCGACCAGAGTGCTCACGACCCCTTGACGCCTCGTTTCCGCTCATCTTTTTATACCTATCTTGTGCTGTCTTTCTAGATCTTTGCTGCTCGTCCTTCTACCTCCAGCTGGTCAAAAGGTCGACGAAGGCCCTATCTATCTTGTCAATTACGCAGCTCAGCATCCTATCCTATATCCATAGCATCACTTGATTATTGTCTCATACCAATCCAAGCACCTTTTTATCCGGCATTCATCATTGGACGCACATCCACGCTAATTTACTGGTGAGCCTCTCCCCTTCCTTCCCATCTTACTGACCTCAAACCCGTCGATCAATCAGATTTAAATGCAAAAGGTGGTCGCCAGTGCAGCTGCATCAACGAACAGTTTGTACACTGCACGCGAATCTGCTTCATCGATATCTTTCTCCACACGTGCGCAAGCATCCGGCACACTTGGCTGGAATACACGCGATATTCAACGACTGAATAACGAAGTCACGCAAGAGGCGAGTGCTCGTGCATACCTCGTGTCACCTTTGCTTAGCCAATCTTTCTCCAGAAAAATTGGAGCATATCTTTGACCCAAGACTCCCCTACAGAGCTGTCTTCTAGCTTCCGGCCTACATCTTTATTAGCGCTTCAGAAACCATCTTCCATGCCTCGTACCAGTATTCCTGAGAACCCCGGTTACCCCGAGTCAAATCGTTCTGACCGTCACATCGCGACCACCAACAATACCAACCGTTGGCGAATCAATGGGACTGGCCAGTTGGTCGATCCAGATTGGGATCTCGCGGGAGACATCGCCAGATTGAAACTCGGTTCAGTCACGGAGCTTGCAGACGAAGTTCATGGCCCCATGAAGACCCCCCCTCAATCCAAGCTCGCCGCCACCGCAGTCGTTCAGTTCAATGAAGCTAGCCCCCTGGAAACAGCCTCTGAAGCTAGCATTGATTCATCGCCCCATGGTTCAGATCACCAACTTTCCCCTTCTCATTCTCGAGTATCCTCCACGGATACCCTAGACTCTCAAGAGCCTACATTGTCTTCGGCTAGCCACACACTACGGGGACCTGTCCAACTGAAAGTTGCTTCTAGTGGAGAAGCCAAGGAGCGCCCTCATTCGTTCAGCGGAGGCTTATCGTCGGCTGAGCTGCGTCGTCTGAGGCACGCAGGCGAGGAGCCCTCTGGAACGATTCAACAAGGAGATAACGTTCTTCCTTCTCATCAATGGTCTTCTTCCCACTATCGTGACCTCCTGGGCACGGTCGACAAACCCTTTCAACCTGATCAACCGACATATCCGTCGTTGACTAGCACAGCCGCGTTCAGTCGTGCTCAGCAACAGTATAGTTATCGTAACGTGCCTGGGCCTCTGGGGACTGAAGTAGAGACCGAGTACGCGGCAGGGCCGCGAACCTTTTTCCCCCCGGCGCAAGGCATTCCTGGAAACCCCCAGCACTTCGTTCAAGGTCGTCCAGTCGATGGGGTTCCACCCGCTTCCTTTCGCCAGCCTCAGCGCGGATTTCCTCAGCAGTCCATACTCCCAAACCCCAATGGTCTTGGTTATGCAGCGGGTCATGTCCCCCACCTCTCTCTGGGTACTGCCCAACAACTCTATGATATGGTCCTACCCCACGTAGATGCTCACCATCCAGCTGTCACTCGGGTGCAGCAACAGCACAACGCATTCCGGGCTACTCACCAACACTCTGCGTCGGACCCATCTGCGCTCAGAGATGTTGCTGCATTGGCACTCCTAGGCAACCCAGCGTTCGCGCCAGCGGTGCATAATTTATACCCACATGCCGTACCACCGGCAGCCATGGGGTATGCTAATCAGTTCTATGGGCCACCCGATGGATATACTCCAGATGTTGCCGCAGCCGTGAACCGGTTACAAGCTCAATTTACTGGACCATATGGAGCTTTACCGAGCCAGGCGATCGGAATCACAAACACTGGGAGCTCTAATGCAGGCTCGCAAAATGGTAGTGGACCTAGCGCAAACAATCGCAAGCTAGGACTATACAAGACAGAGTTGTGCAGATCTTGGGAGGAGAAAGGAACGTGCCGTTACGGTACGAAGTGTCAGTTTGCTCACGGAGAGGAAGAACTCCGCACGGTGGCTCGACACCCCAAGGTAATTTTTGTGATTCACGAACGTCCCACTATTAATCAATTACATTCTTGCAGTACAAGACGGAGATTTGTAGGGTATGTGGAGATACTGATTGCCTTGATGCCTTGACGCTCACGCACTCTGCAGACGTTTTGGGTTTCTGGGGCTTGTCCGTACGGAAAACGATGCTGCTTCATACACACCGAGCTCCCCGTCTCGGCTGTTGGACCTGGCACCGATGGAGCACCACCACCCTCGGCGGGCCCTGGCGGCCGCGAACGATCAAACAGTGACCCTAACGAATCCTCAATTTCGTTGTTGCAACGCATACAGAGGAAGAGCGACTCCACTCCTGTGGATGTCTCTCCCCCCAATGGCACATTCTTCAATGGTCGACCGCCTACAGGAGCTCTTCGTGTGGATACTACCGCTCTGAACAATGTCACCAAGCAAAACAAATCTGCTTATCCCACATTTGCAAGCAACGCTTTAATGCTCTCACACCCGGACCAGACCTCGATGAAATCCCCTGTTCCGCTGACAGCTGGTCCTGACCTCGGGAGACACACTGCAAGCCGGCTGGACATTGTCGGTTATAATCAGGTACGGTGGAAACGAATGTTAGATAATATTCAACTCATTTTTTCTCGTCCACAGCGGTTAAATAAGGCGTCGTCGAATAATCCTAGTCGTCATTCGTTTAACGGAACTGATGTTGACCTCGATCTTACCTCTCCTTCGACGCCGTCGGCCCCGAATCAAGCGTCGTCATTCACGATGGCGAGTGAACGCGTGTCCGCCAATAATGCAACGCCACGTAGTAGCCACGTCCGCTCAGGGAGTGCTGGTAATTGGGGTAACCTTCCCCGTAGCAGTAACCTGACTGGTGCCCCTGCGTATACCCACTCCGCGGAAACGAATGGGGATGCTTCTTGGTCGACCTCTGAGTTGACTGTCGCAAACGGGAGACTCACGGAGGGTTGGATGTAATCTTCCGGAAGTATATCACGGACATTAGTGCGTGCGCGAATTTGAAGGTTGATTTGAAGGTTGGACAGTCTTTCTTTCTTTTACCTACTCCCCCTACACCCTTGCAAGTTAGTTGCTTACTGGCTGGCATGCCGGTCTCTACTTGATTGCTAGCCATGCTTTCTCGTTTCGACTCTCGATACGCCCATCTAACGACATTCTTGACTTACCCCTGTTATGATAACCATGTCCGTTCATGCAATGCATAGTTGTTCTGATATCCTGTTTTTGTAACGATTGAAATCGCGCCTTTTCCTCGTGGGTCAATGAATTGCTGTACAAAAGAAACATGCGACACTGAACATCTATGAACGATCCGTAATTACGACACACCAAGTGTCGCGATCTCATGAAAGAACATCTCCATGCGACACTTTGCATACCCTATGTAATCAAACTCTGCTGCCGTCCCTGCACAACCCCTCTCCACGTCATCCTTTGCCTGAATGATACCCCAGACTGCCCACATGCCGTGTGACGCAGGGCTCCAAAGCGATACTTGTCGCTCCAACTTTGCCAATCGCATGTCGCCAGCAACCTCATGTGGTGGCGTTTCAAATGGCGAGTCAACATGGGAGAGGTATGCTTGGTAAAAGTTACGCCGCTGTTGATCCGTCGGGTAACGCGTCGGGTCAAGTAGGTGAGGTGTTGAGGAGTGGTAGTCGGCAGTCCACTCATGAAAATGGTTGGCGATATCAAAAGCGAGGGGGTTGGGCGCGGCGTACTCAAAGTCGACAACGACCAGCTACCACGACGGCTCGTTAGGGATTGTCACGTAGGTGTCGAGGAAGAAACACTCACTTCTCGGTGCTCCGGCGTACCTTCTGGCAGCTTCCCAGTGAGTCTCAAAAGATTGCCGTATTGCGTATCATTGTGTGCAAATACTCGCCGGCTAGCACCTTCTGCCTTTTCCACTTGAGACAGCCAGCGGAGATAACGCACCCAGACCTCGACGAAAGCGTCAAGACTGAGAGCAATACGTTCGGCTTCACCCACATTCGGATGAGTGAGCACTTGGCGGGCAATTGGGACCCATGTCTTGACGTTCCTTTTGACGCCAATTTCCCAACTCTTGCCTTCCAGCTTCCTGACCGCCAGCGGACCTTCGATTGCAGTGACCTCCACTGAATGGAGTTCAGCCATTCTGGCACCAATCCAGCGGCTGATCCTCTCATCTCGAAGGTCAGCGGGCCGCAGAGTGATAGAATCGAAATACTCCTCAATACGACCATTAGTAAATGTACCATAGATGCGTGGTCCAATGTGATAGCGGGAAGAGAGAACGTGGAGAGTATGGAGTTCGCGAGATCGTGAAATCAGCGAACTCGATGAGGTCCCGTAGATTCGCAATAACAGAGTGGGAATAGATGGCAAGGGCGGGTAAGAAACAAAGTACACAGCATTTGTCAAACACCCAGATGCCTTGCGGATTGACAGCTGGGCAGGGTCTATATGCTGCGCAGTACACCAAGCAGGGACGGACAGTGCGACGAGCAGCGACACTAGTTGCTTGGAAGACGATGGTGATTGACAGGACCTAACAGGTGGTGAGTAACGTTGCACAATCAGACGAAGGACCCCCAAACCATGCGGCATGCGTGAGTCATATGTCGTCCACGAACCGAGACCTCAAGGGCAATGATGCAGGCCTCGGAAAGGAGGAAAGGGCTCACCTTGGGTCTAGACGGACGGCTGCGTTACGTAGTCCGTTGAGAATATCTACCTTGGGGATAGGGTGACCAAGGTTTGGGGACTCGTCGTGTGCAAGGGCGTAGAGAAGAGAAGAGCCTGATTGTTTTGCCTTTGAATTCCGGGTGAATGATGGTGACAAAGGTTCCGCGATGATTGCAGGTTGGTCCATGATAGATGGTGGGCGAAAGCAGAGAATTATTGTGCACACGACCCATTACATAATCAAGGACCCCGGGTGCAGGTTCGCCGCTGATCAACAACACTCCTAAATGGTAGGTACGGTCATCACTTTGTGCCGGACCTGCGCCTGCAGTGAGCACTCTCCCGCCGAATAATCCCGCGACCAGAAAGTGAGTATCTGCCAAGTCAACATCCAATAGCTAATAGGTATCTTCCTGTATTGAAACACACCCACTTCCAGTCCCCATAAAGACAGCAGCAAAATCATGTCAAAATCCGCGGCCTGGCAAGAAGCTTACCCTGTCCATTGAATGGTGTGTCTGTGCATTCTACAGCTAGCCTGAATTTCCGTCAGTCGGCACCGCAATCCCTCAGACATGCCGTGGTCGCGAGACAAATTGCACTGCCTCGATTTTATGGACAATGGCCGATCCGGAGACTCAAGAATGCACGAGTGTAAATCTCGATGAAATTTTCTCGATCGCTCGGCGAAGACAATACCTTCATCCTCTCAAATGAGGTCATTTCTTTGAATGTTATAGTGATACCAATAACCAATTGGAAGTCGCTCTTTCACGCTGTCATTTTTCTCGAACAAGCATTGAAGTCTAGAAACCTTGCCTTCTATAGCGACTTCATCCTGTGACAATGAATCCGCCACATAGCTGCCCTAGGTAAAGTTGCCTTGCTGAATGGGTCTCGTGGACACAATCCCCTCACTTTACGTTGCCCCTTGGAACATGTTAGGACCGTTGTTCCGGGTGTACTCCTTACGCAGTCGACACGCCGCGTGTTGCGGAACTTGTTCATTGCAGTCACCCCAGTACCTGCATCCGCGGAACTGTATCATCCAATGGCATCAACTCAATACTGCAGTCGCCGTTCACCCCACGTTTCATTCTTCGGACGATAAACGTTTTCAATTAAGTGGCGCACTTCTGATAGCTTTGGGGTGGCGCTCCCCTACCAGATAAGTATTAGGCATTTTGGTTGTGCCGAATTCAAGGGTTCTTGCCTTATACGTAGGTAATTCTGTGGAAGCCTCCAGAAAGCTTGACGGCTATCGCGTGTTGATTACTAACATGCGTGGCCGCGGGATTACACACGGGCAGGCGTGTTATTCCAGCATGGGGCGCTATACCATGAACTTTCTGGGTGAGATCCCACATTCAATACTTCACAGACTACCAGAGTCCGCCGTGGCTTGCTCTGGGGCAACCAAATCGACAAATTGGACAACATGCTATCACCGACCATAATGCTACCGACCATAATATGAATGCCCGTCTCTATACAATAATGTTAGAAGCTACAAAACATGCACTCTAATCGTTCTATGCTTGTGTTGCGAGTTCTGATGAACTGGAAATGCTTTCGGTAGGCTCCTTTTCCTCCCGAACCTCGACCTTCGTTTCTTCTATCGGGAATCGTCTTACAAATAACGAAATCTTGGTAGCCAATCATGATCAGTAACTGATAGAGCCAAAGTATTGATTGCCCCACTCACCAACATAGCCACAAATAAAATTGGTGTGCATGCGATCCAGATTGTCTGATACCAGTGATGTCACAACTATAATTGGTTGGCGGAGTAACGAACATACCTGGATAGCTCTTGAGACTGCATCGAGGACCTCCCATCTCAGGGAGGGGGAGTTAATCGAACGTAAGGATGTCCAGTCAATCGACGAAGACGATCCATCGATCTGGAAACCAGGAGGTAAACGATGGGACAACATCCCATCGAATATCAAACCAGCGGCAGCCTTGGCTCAAGAACGTGAATCATAAGTAAGAAGCTCCTGTGCAGTAAACTCACCAATCCGATCGTTGCCCCCGTGAACCTCACCAAGAAAAACGCGCTCGTCCCTGTTGCCAGCTCAGAGGGTCCTAGCGCTTTTGCAAATACCTGATATGGAGCGTGGAATAACATTCCGATGCCGATACCAGCTATCAACGGGAAGATAAACTGCAAAAGGCGCAGGGAGTACTCGTTCAGTAGCACGAGAAGCCCTGACGCAGATATGAGAGAAAGTCAAGAAAGACATCAGCCAAGCCTCAACTTACCAAATCCCACTGTCGCGATGAGAAGCCCAGATGTCATAACCCACTTTTGACCAGTCGTATCACCGGTCTTTTGCTGACAATACCCAATCAACCATGCAGCCGGCATAGAAGCAAGTGAGGATCCGAGGGAATAGGGCAACAGTTCAATACCAGCTTCCAGAGGAGTCGAGCCATCTACTGCCTGATGGAAAGTAAAGGTGAGATTCCGTCTGATTGATTAAACAGGGCCGAGCGCACCTGGAAATACAAAGCGAGATAATAGGTTCCGGCGTTAAATGCTAGATTATGGAAGAACGTGATGAGGAGGACGAAGACTGCGAGATCGGTGAGTTCATGAACGATTCGATCAGAGATTCCCATACTAATGGTAAGACTTCGAAATGCCGCAGGTGGAAATAAGGCATCACGGGTCGTGTGTGCCTCATAAAAACCGCCTGCTATAAGGATTAGGGGTCCGATGATGATAAGTGAAAGAGTGGAGGGCGAGGTCCCTGTAAGCTGAATGAGGCTTAGGACCTGTAAGGTCACAATTTCGTCTTACAGCCGTTGCACGTGGCAAAACTAAAGCCGACAATTAGCAGTCCTGTTCCGACCATAAAGAGCACCCTGCAAATCTACCGTAAGCTCATGGAAATGAAGGATAAATCATAAACGCACAGCCCAAGGAAATCAAACGTTTGAGAAAACGTTTGCCATGAGGCACCATTGGCTCGACTAATGTTGACGTCTCGGAGAGATAGCGCGAGAAAAATGAACGCAACCGTGCAAACGGGGAGGTTCACGTAAACTGGGTGAAAGACGGCGCTGAGTGGCGAGCTAGAACTAGTACTGTGCCAACTTACACCCCCATCTCCAACTGATCGTACTTGACGAACCAGCTGCTGGGCACGTGCGTATCAGCACATGCTCGGAAGTATAATTGTTGACCTACAGCTGAATAATCCGCCAAGTAAAGGTCCTGCGATAGCAGAACAGCTCCACGTGACGCTGAGCGCCTGAGACCATTTGGCCCTGTATTTTGGCTCGACTATTTCGGAAGTGATGACCCAGACCGAGCTAACTATTCCTCCGCCCCCTATGCCCGCCAAGGCCCGAGCTAATATGAGTGCCACAATGGACTTGAGATGACCAGATCAGCTCCAGGGTCAGATACGCCACGAAGAAGTTGTCTCGAATTACCTTGGCTGCACCACAAAGTAGAGAACCAAGTGCAAAAATTAGCATGCTCGTGTAAAGGACATTCTGAGGAACCGTTAGAGTTTCTTGTGCGCCTCGGGAGATAATCTCCGACCTTTCGTCCGACGAGATCGGATACCTTGCCGTATAATGGCTGGCATGCGGTCTGTGTGAGCAGATATGCGACCGCCACCCAGGTGTACTGGCTTTGGGAGGCCTTGAGATCACTTGTGATCGTGGGTAGACTTGTGGAGACGATGGTCTGTATAGGGATAAGGAAGAAGATCACAGTTGCAGAACAAGGCACGCACTGAATCAGTAGTGGCGAGGAATAATGACATCGCAGCTCTGTTATGCGCGTTAAGTGGGATGGGGAGGTGAGTGGGTGATGGGTTACCCTATATGCACGAAGAGCAAACGCGACGCGGAAAGCTTCGGCACGTCATGCTCGGACGCGATGGAGATAGAGTCAACGGTGCGCGTCGTGTCTATGGAACCCTCTGTGCACGATGATGTAGGAGTGCAGGAAGGGGATAGCGCGAATGGCTGTAGTTTGGAAGGGAGCGATACTAGGGAGAACATTGGTTACACGGACTGTTGTTCGGAGGAACGGTGAAGACATACTAGTGTGCCATTTATACAGAGGATACGAAAGCGGCTTCCATCTGTGGATGATGAGATGTCTTTCTCCGCTTGACCCACCGCGAGCTATGGAGGACTGCAAGGCAACTTAGCGAAGATTAAAGCCAGACATATTGTAAGGCCTTTGTCATGTGTTGTAACGCAACGCATGAAGAAGCACAATGAGATGGTCGCGAGCAATGTCCTAGGAAGAGTGCAAGATCTGGTGAGAAGGCCTCATTGCGGCGAGGGCAAGAAGTGTACCTAGACGAAGAAGATCATCAGAGAGAGATTCAGATCCCCGCTAGGTTCAATGTTTTTGAGTTTCGAGGAATGGACAGCAAGCGTAAAGGACCGCGGAAGCAATTAGCTCGTGGTGGCATGTCCACGGGCAAGCGAGTCATGCGACATTAAGGCGATGAAACGAATCTAAATATGCGATATGTAATACTACCCCCCCTTCTATCACCTTGTAATCAAACTAACACTTTTTTCCTCGTTTCTCTCTCCGCGTTCTCCGATGGATCATCATTCCTGCCCGTTTCTGTGCTTCCCTCTTTCTCTATGGTATTCGATTCAGAAGCGAGCGACGTGGTGGAATAGGTCGAGTCATGCAGAAATCAAATCCGAGTAAGCTCTCGTATTCTTTTCCACGCACGAGACAACCAGCCATCCTCGGAGGATGCTGGTGGAAAAGTAAAAGAACCCCTACCGTTGTCTACGCTTCCATCCTTGGCTTCTTTCGAACGCGAGGCTGTCGATCCCACTTCATCCTTGTCGTGTACTGCAGAATTCCGCCACGTCGTATTACGACCCTCGACATCATCTGCATATTGCTGCAGGATTTCACGTTGCCGTGCTGTCAACGACCTATCGCCAGATCTTCCTATATCCCTTCTTGAGTGAACGTAAATGGCTCACCTTGGAAGCTGGATAGTGAAGGAGACAAACAAGTCCCCCTTGCCTCCCCCAAAGACGGATGGGACACCATGATTCCTGAGAATCATTTCTTCACCATGTTGCGTCCCATTTGGGACACGTACATCAACATGGCCGTCTAGTGTCGGGACCCGTATACGACCTCCAAGAAGTGCAGTGTGGAGGGGTATCCGTGCTTCGTGGTGGAGATTTGCCCCCTGCCTTCGGAAGATCTTCGAGGGAGCTACCCCAACACGGACCAAGAGGTCCCCGTGACTCCCCTTTCCTGTCAATGGGGCATCACCAGCCCCCGGTACACGGATCGTCATGCCATCCTCGACGCCTGCATGAATTTAGTATCCAAGTGAGCACGAGGCAAGTGATGGTCTGCCGCTTACCTGGTGGGATATCGACATTGATCGATTTCTTGCTTCTGATGTGCCCCTGACCGCCACACTGGTCACACTGACTACCGCGAGGAACAGTGGAACCTGTACCCAAACATGTTCCGCAGGTACTAGCCATTTGAAACCCACTGTCTATGACAAATGTCCGTGTGCCAGTACCATGACATGAACTACATGTTGCACGCTTGGCACCTCGCTTGAGGCCAGTACCGCTACAAGTTGGGCAAGTCGAAACGGGATTGATGTTCACAGTACGAACGGTGCCTTTGCAGGCATCCATGAAAGCGACATTGACACGGGCCTCGATATCAGCACCTCGAGAACTCTGGGCGAAACCTGCTGAACGAGCGGCTCCGCCAAAGGCACCACCGAAGAGTTGGGAGAACAGGTCGCTCTGAGTGCCGCCAAAGTCGCGGAAGCCGCCAAAGCCACCAGCAGCATCAGCAAAAGGGTTGCGAGCGAAGGCGTTCGGATCAAAACCCGGCTGTTGGGAAGCGGCGCCGTATTGGTCGTAAGCAGCACGCTTTTTTTCGTCTTTCAAAATCTGGGGTCGGGTAAGATGAGTGGTGAAATGTGAGAATGGGGAACACACATCGTAAGCCTGCTGAATCTCGACAAACTTTGCCTGCGCATCTTTGTCGGGGTTCGTATCTGGGTGATACTTTCGTGCAAGCTATCTCCAGAGTGGGCTAAATAACTGCGTCGGCAGTGAGAAGGGATGACATACGGCAAAATAGGTTTTTTTGATCTCAGCAGCCGAAGCATTTTTAGTGACGCCTAGAGCGTCGTATGGGTTTTTTTGACCGGCCGAACGTGTGGCAGAAGAGTGGAACACGCGCTGCGAAGAAAGGGAGCTAAGTTGACGTATGAGGGGGTGAAGTGAAATGAAACCTTGGTTCTAGGACAGTGTCGGTTGGCATGTTGTGAAGATGAAATAAGGGAACGAGGGAGGGACCTTGTAGGGTAGTTCGAAAAAGGGTGTCTAGCACAGGCGTAGAAGCAGAAGCGAGGGATCATTTGACGAGCGTGCGGAAATACAATCCAGGACAGGCCTGTACGAGGAGAAGGATGTGTACGATTGTTTGGTACATGTGACTAAGCTAATTCTGATTAGATTGACTCCGAGACGTAAACTACCAGCCAGCCCTGCTCTGCCACCACGACTTGCCATACGACACTACAATCTCTTCTCCTTTCTTGATACCCTCGCTACTGCTCCAGATGCTCATCCGCATCTCTCCCACTGCGGTTCGGTACTCGTTAAACGCCGCATTTGGCTTCTCCTGGATCCCCCGGTAGTCGTTAACAAACCGTGCCTCGTTGCCCATCTCCGTCGCATCAACCCCAACGTTGACGCCATCCTGCGACCGGTACAGCGAGAGGTCATAGTCGGAGTTGGGCCTGTCCTGGCAGTGCACTTGGCCGATATAGTCAATGATGTGCGATCGTGGGGGTATCCTTTTGAGTGCAAACAGGCCGTGTTGACCGCATGCGGGATGGGCTAGGTCGGCTATGACTCGTATGCGTACAAGCGGATTTATGGGGCAACTCGGTAATTTCGGATGAGGAATCGAAGGACGTAGTAAAGTTAGGGTAGCTGGTTTTACGGAGATGTGGTACCGAGGAGAGGTAATAAACTCGATCTCTGCTGGCCAGTGCGGGGGCTTTCGGGAGGTCATTGAAAGAGTAAGCGTGGGTAAATTCAGTTATCAACCAACTGGCACGTTGTATCCTGCCGACATTACGCCCGCCAAGGTTACGCCTGGCAAGCCTCCAACTATCAATCGCAGCTTTCCATGGTACGGCCCCCAACGAAGTCTGTCGCACGCGTCTATCGGGATGTCAACGCTCAGTTCGGTCCAGCTTGGCATGAATACGGTCCTCTCCCGTTCTGTCGTCCGCTCTCATTACGCTAACGCTTCTCCGCAGACAATCTGCAGGTTCAGTGGGGCTCGCAGGATCACTACGAGATAGTCCGAAAAGTCGGTCGCGGGAAGTACTCAGAGGTACATTGCCCTCGGTGATCTCAACCAGATCTTAATCATGCTGTCCTCCAGGTCTTCGAGGGCGTTAATGTCATACACGACGAAAAATGCATCATAAAGGTCCTCAAACCCGTCAAAAAGAAGAAAATAAAGCGCGAAATCAAGATCCTCCAAAATCTTGCCGGTGGTCCCAACATCGTCGCTCTCTTGGACGTTGTCCGAGATCCTGCCTCAAAAATCCCAAGTCTGGTCACCGAATACGTCGACAACGTCGACTTCAAGGTGCTCTACCCACGATTCACCGACTTTGACGTCCGATTCTACATGTTCGAGCTCCTCAAGGTTTCTTTCTCTTCTCGATCCCTTCATGTTCTTGCTTCTCACATTGTTCCCCAGGCTCTCGATTTCTGCCATTCCCGCGGAATCATGCATCGAGATGTAAAACCCCATAACGTCATGATCGATCATGACCGACGCAAGGTATTTTGATCCTACTCTCCCATCCACCACTTCAAACACAGGCGCCATAGCTCAGACTCATTGATTGGGGCCTTGCCGAATTCTACCATCCCAGGGTTGAATACAATGTTCGTGTGGCATCGCGCTACTTCAAGGGTCCCGAACTCCTGGTAGATTTCCAGGAGTACGATTACAGCCTTGATATGTGGAGCTTTGGTTGCATGTTTGCCTCCATGGTAAGAATTCCCTTTCTCCGTTTCTTTGTCCGTGTTTCCCTATCACACCCATGTAGATATTCAGGAAAGAACCTTTTTTCCACGGTCACGATAACTACGACCAGCTGGTCAAAATCGCAAAGGTTCTCGGAACTGACGAACTGTATGCTTACATTGACAAGTATAATATCCGACTCGATCCGCAGTACGACGAGCTCCTGGCCAGGTGCGCCGTTGTCCGACTTCATCCCACAGCTACCAATCACATCCTTCAGGTATCCCCGAAAGCCGTGGTCGAGATTCGTTACATCGGAAAATCAACGATACTTTTCTAACGAGGCAATCGACTTCCTGGATAAATTGCTTCGCTATGATCACCAAGAACGTCTAACAGCCCGAGAAGCACAAGCACACCCATACTTTGGTAAACCTTAACTCCTCTGTGTACCTCGCCATCCTGATTTCCCGCAGAACCAGTGCGTAATGCGGCTTCTGTTGCATCAGCGGATGGAGAGAGTGAAGACTCGGGAGCATCATCAGCCTAGATGTGTGGCACTCCCTCCTTATCTCTGGCCATCGATTGCTGTATTACTCCTTCGATATAGATGTCTCTCTACTAACATGCGGGATGTCCTAGTGCTTCTTTCTGGAATCTGGCCCGATAAGTGCCGTCAAAGCTCTGTGCTCGATATCTCGTTGCCCACGGAAGTACTTGCGTGACACGTGACGCTATTCGCTTACCTCCTCCAATGAAACCTCATGCGGATAGGGAGAATCGTACGGAACATACACATGAGCACTAACCAAAGATGCAGTTCTCAAGTATTTCCTTCGTCAGGTGGATGGGATGTGCACATGTTCCCGTTCTTTATACATGCGACAACGTGTTATTTCCACCGAGAGTGTCGGAACCTTATTTCCCGTCCTGCAGCCCATGCCAGCAAAACGAAGAAGTGAGTCTCTCGAGTCGCATCGAACGTGGATTCCTTGGTGATGGTGCCACCCAATATAACCTTGTATGACGTACGCCCACATGGTTGGTCGAAGTCGAAGTAAGCTTTGTCCCCGCCTCCCCTTTCGCCGACTCCGTTTGGGAGTATAATTACTGAGAGGTCATGGCTGAGTGGGGGGAAGACCTTCTTCGCGGTTCGACGCCATGGCATTCATCCCCACATTTGTGGTCTTTTTTTCTGCGTGCTTATACTTTGGCCAGGTACTTGCATATGACAACGCTTATTATGACAACGTACGTCTGTAACGGTGATTCAGCCCTATAGCTTCTGTGTTGACACGTTTTCCAGGTCGCAGTGTGAGTTGACTTTTCATTCTCATTTGTCATTTGTTGACATACTGTAGTTACTGGGGTCAAAATTCCTACGGTGCAACTAACAGTAATACGGCTTACTATCAACAACCGATATCATTCTATTGCCAGGTGTGTTGGCCTTGTGAGGCTTGTGTGTGGGAGCTCATGCTGGGCCTTCAAGGACGACGCCATAGATGCTCTTCCTGTTGCCTTCGTCACCACATTTTTTGGCACTGGTGGAATGCCTGTGTTAAATCTTGCCAATGTACGCCCGCATTCTCCCATCGGTACTCCCAGTGCTGTACGCTGATCGTCTGACCAGACTTGCAACCCGACGGATAACGCCACCTTTTCGGGAACCGACCTCGCCAACTGTGCCGCTTTAGCAGCAGACATTGAATATTGTCAATCTCAAGGCAAGATTGTTACCATCTCCCTTGGAGGTGCTAGCGGCGGCGTCGGCTTCACCGATGACACCGAGGCACAGACTTTTGCGCAGACTAGTGGGTCGTCGCACCTTTTTTATTTAATTCCCGGCTGAGGTCACGATGGGTAGTCTGGGACTTATTTTTGGGCGGAAGCAGCACCACACGGCCTTTCGGAAGCGCGGTGCTGGATGGGTAAGCTTATCAAGGCAGACAGCGCCACATGACTCACCGATGTGCAGTGTCGACCTTGATATCGAAGGTGGTGGCTCTACGGGTTATGCGGCAGTTTGTCACAGAGATCCGCTCCTTGGCATCGGGGGCCAGCAAACCGTGATTTGGCTTGCAATTTTCATCCGTAAACTGTGTCTAATCTACTGCAATAGGTACTACATCACAGGTAACCCCCACTCTGACTGAGACCACGGTCGTTGGTGTCCTTCCACAGGTGCACCGCAGTGCCCGTTCCCGGATGCTAATCTCGGCAGCGTGATCAACGCGGTAGGGTTCGATGCAATTTACGTTCAGTTTTGTGAGTAAAGTTTGCGTATCGACGATCCGTGCTCAAGTCGCTGCTAGACAATAATCAGTGTGGCCTGCAAAACTATGCCGTCGTGTCGGTAAGTTCATCTTCGGATCGTCAGGTAACCTACTCATCGGTCCTTCTCACCAAGGACTGGAACTTTGGTGTCTGGTAAGTACTCATATGCAGAACGTCGCTTTGTACGCTAACCTCCCACAAAGGGACCAATGGGCGCGGCAGACCAGCCCAAACCCGAATGTTCGTGTGCTAATGGTTCTTTATTCCGGGTCGACTTGTGTTCACCGAAAATACCGGTATCCATCAGGTGAAAATATACATCGGTGCACCTGCTTCAAGCACCGCAGCGGGAACGGGTTACGTTCCCATCGGGAATTTCAACAGCATCGCCGTTCAAATGCGGACCAGTTTCCCTTCATTCGGCGGTGTCATGCTATGGGACGCTTCCCAGGCGTACGGTACGTGTCCGAATGAAACGTGGTGCACGCTCGGATCCTGATGTTAATTTGGGTGTTGGCAGCCAACAATAGATACGACCTTGCGATCAAGCAGGCGTTGAGTGCGACTGGTGCGACCGGATTTACCTACCCGGCTTGTTCGGCCGCTGCCTACGTTTCGGGACAAGCATACACCGCTAGCGAACAGGTGTCGTATGGGGGCTACATCTGGGAGGTATGTCGCCTTCAGCCGTAAAAATACCCTCCGCTAAAGACATCCACAGGCGGCCTACTGGACTAATGCCGTGCCGAGTAGTGGCAGCTCGAGCGGGTGGAGCCCGAGTAGGTCTTGTACCCGTTGTTTGTTCTGGGTTCACTCATGAGGGATTTTCAGTCAGCGCTTGCTCCGGATCATCGACAGCGCCAGTATCGACCACCACCTCTTCGACGACAAGCACGACGACAACGACTCGGAGCACCACCCCGACGAGTAGTGTCCCTTCTCCGACAACGACCGCCACGGGAACCTGTAGCGGAGTGGCAGCTTGGCAGACGAGCGTTGTCTACACGGCTGGTGACGAAGTAACTTACGGGTCAGTGACATCCACTCATGTTTACATGGCCGGAGGCTAAGTGGCTATTTGTAGTGGCTATCTCTGGACTGCAAAGTGGTGGACGGAGAATGATACCCCGGGAGGTGTGCAACTGCCATCAACATGCGGCCTTGTAGAGATGCTGATTACATTTTTTGATTGATTATTTTTAGGAGCTGCTGGAGATTGGACAAACGATGGTGCTTGCTAAGCGTTAACCAACAGTATTTTAGACGAACGTGCTAGCGGTGTAGGAATAGAAATGATAAATGATTGCAGGTGGGACATGCTACGGCTCCCGGCCCAGAGCGTCGAAGAATCGGAATAAGGTCACGGTCAGATTACATGTTCGCCTACGTATTACCTCATCTGGTGGGTAATTTGTATTTCTGACCTGTTTGTGAGAGAGATGGGTCTATCATTCCATTGAGACATCTTGACGAATCTTGGCATCGCTGAAACGCTTAGATTCTTGTATCTGGGGATTAGATAAACGATGGCGCTTGCTGGGGGTTAAACTAACGTCACATATGAACGGTATGGTATAGGGATGTGAGGATAGATGATTGCGAGTGGGGACATCAAGTTGCGGACCCGCCAGCATATGAGGGTCCAGAGCGCCGAAGAATTCGGACAAGGCTGAAATTCAGGAATTTACCGATTCGCCTAGATGTTATATCACCCGGTGGGGCGTAGTTTGTATTTCTGACTTTTATGAGACCGTCGCATCGCTACTTATCGTTCCATTGAGACATCCTGACGATCATGTACTTGGCATTCTAAAATGTTGAGGTGGGTAGCCGGATACAGTACATGTTCACAGAGTGCTCGAGAGAACTGTCGGCCGGTTGCGATCGGCCGAAGATATCAGCTTCAAACTCCAAGATGACTATTTTTCCACCTGCAACACGCTGTGCGGTGCGATTGTATTGTACGCTCCACTGAAGACCAAGGAGACATCCGCCAGCATCAGCGGTATGAATCCAGGTTCTGTCCGAGTTGCTGTGCCGATGAGGTGTGATTGCCCTGTGGCTTGCTTTGTAGTACCGGGCTCTGCGTGCGATGGTATCGTAGCGATTATCCGAAATGAGCGGTGGACCAAAAAAAGATGCTAAAGCTAGGGAAACATACGGCAGAGTAGTCTCAGCCGTCATGCTGAACCTCGCTTGCGATGACAGGGGTCGGATCCGGGCGGTCTTGGCTGCCTTGATCTTGGTTGTCTTGGTCAGGCTTTTTGGGCTTTGGAGGCGGTGGTGGACCCGGATCATAATAAGGATTGTGTGCCTGCCAAGTGAAAATCCCGGAACTGTCACGTAGATAGCCATCGACGAGACTGAAGGAGTAGTAGGTGGATAATGGTACAGGATCCATGGCTCGAGCCATGCTGAAGAGACGAAAATAGACGACATAGCCGGCATGAGCGTCGTTCGCTGCGTCTGGGAGTAGCAATATTAAAATGCTGTTCCGAAGTCCGCATCAAGTCGACATATTGACCAACTTACATTCTCGCTGAGGTATATTCAGAAACTGTTCCCAGTTGCTACGTTGTACTTTTCCTTTGGTCAAGATAGCTTGTTCATATGTCTCGACTAAGCGAGCCAAGCCAAGTAGTGTTGTGTATTTCCCCTTCCATCGAGCATTGTCGACCGTGCGGGCGAGCAGAGAAAGTTCGACACAGTTGCGAACAGAGATGCCGTAATCGCGATACAGTTTTGCACAATCATCTGATGAAAGTTGAAGCTGTGGGACCACGCAAGTATCTGAGAGCTAAATACATACACTGAATATTGACGCCCGCCTTGATCCAAGAAGGTGAGCCAAGTAGCTCGGCGAGTTGGCTTGGAAAGTCTGAGGGGATATCAGCAAAGCACAAGGGGCGAGACGAAGACAAGTACGAGACATAAAATGGATGTGAAGGAGAATGACGGTATTGGCGGTTGAAAGCTGGACGAGGGCGACGCGATTCTCTGGTTGGCCCTTGCGGAAACTTGGGCGCCATTCAAGATCGAAGCCTACGGGGCCATGGGGAAGGTGGGCGAGGACAGTGTTTGCTTGGAGGTAGTCTGTGAGGTAGATTAGTGTAGGATTGATCGAGCGGGCACGCCATGAGTACAGTGGGAGTGAGGAGGCGATGGACATGGGACGGCCCCGGAGCGGGAGAATGATGTTGGACAAGTGCAGCATGTCAATGATACCTGGCAACGACTACGGATACCAAAAATGGAAAGAGAGTATCTGATATATTGTGGGTCAAAAATAGAGTGGCGAGTGATGTGATTGGCCAGATGAGCCGTGAGAGCCAAATCAGGACCAAAATGAAGCAATTACCTCGATTAGCCACGGATATAAATAGTCTTTTCTTGCCAAGACCTTTGTGTAACAGGCACTAATTTAGCTGCCACGACACCGATACAGCCTCTCCGCACTTCCGCACACCGCGTCACTCGCTCCATGCAGTGGACGACGTCTGTTGAGCTCAAAGCGACCGCTGATTTGGTGTCTCTGAGGGAGGGAGAAAGCTGTATCGGCCACAGAGGCAAATATAGAACTGAGCAACTTTTTCGGATGTTCAGCCTCACTTTGGCTTGGCATTCTAAATTTACCGGCCTTGGGCTACTCAAAGATAGAATGTTGGACTTGGCTGTCCTACAAAAACTCTGCGCACGTACTGGCAGCGTCTCATCCCCAATCACATACCAATGGCCTCCTCCTACTCCCCCGCCGACTACCCTCACATCAACTCCCTTCCTCCTATCGACCACAGAAGACTCGTCATGTCCACCTGGCACGTCCTCGAGCAGGTCAGTCTCCCCTTTCCTTCCCTCCTTCCCTCCTCATCTCCTTCACAGCCCCCCCCACCAAGCCTCAGAGAGATCCTTGGTGCATACAGAGCCAGAGGCGACGGCGACCGTGAAATGCTTATTTCCATGTTGAACGCAAAGAGCACGGAAGACCAGGTTAGTGCCACCTCCCGTCGATGTCGTCCAATACGCTGATGCATTCATCAGCGCATGGCTGCCGTGGCATCATTACACAAAACACTCTTGGACTTGTATACTACCGATGCCAAGATCCCCCCCGTTACTCCTCAGCAATATCCCCTATCATCCCCTCACGTCAGCAGCCCAAAAGACAGGCGCTATGCCCCCGAGTTGTCCAATGGACATGAGTCCACTTACAAGTCTGCACCTTCCCCGAGAGAGCCCCCACATCAATCACTACCTCCTCGAAA
This sequence comes from Chiua virens, assembly GCA_019787685.1. NCBI lineage: Eukaryota > Fungi > Basidiomycota > Agaricomycetes > Boletales > Boletaceae > Chiua > Chiua virens. Next base: position 1,934,738 of record JAHNUO010000006.1, on the reverse strand, counting down.
ACGTCAGCGTTACTCTCGCTCGCCTCCACCACCATCACATCATGAACCACGCACTTTACTTCCATCAGCACGTGACCTTCCTCCGAGTCCTTACTCATCGCGCAGCGATTCGGAAGAGTATTCACCAAGATCCAGAGCACCAATGGCCATCGGCTCTCTGCTTTCTTCTCGCTCTGGCAGAGATTCACCCCAGGAGGATTCTCGGAATTCTCCCGACGCACAATCACGTTTTTCCTCGTCCGCGATCGGTGTCTAGTCTTTTTCTGTCTCTCTCATTTATTAGCATGTTTTCTTTCCTGTACTTCTATGCACTGTGCTTGATCACACACATATACCGCCCTGTACTTGCATCTACTTCTAATGATCAATCCATCCTTTCTACTCGCCAATGTATCATGAATCAGGGTCAGGTCCCTGCAGTGAAACAGGGCAAAGTGATCTCAGAGGCAGAGCATACTTCCACGTACACGCTTTCACATGTTCTTTCTCTCGTAAATCGGACCCTCTCAGCCCAAAGGGTAGCGTCGACGTGGTAGCAGGATATCTATCGTTCTGTACCTTATTTAGACTTTTAGCCAGGATCGATGGTCGAGTGTTGCTATCCTACATTGGATGCTTGTCTACCAGCTCCAACTTATCCCCCCCGATGTGAGAAAATGTGCTAACCTGAGCGACAAAAGGCGACGAGGCAGTGTGCGACTATAAATGCGATTGTCTTGGATTTCCTCATTCAGTGTTCGGTATCAGATCAGATTATATACCGTGGTCCTGGTAGTCAAGTGAGCACCGCGAGGAGGAAGGGGGGACTTTCCCCAAGTATGCACGCACACACATTCGTTCCGACGGACCATCTGATTCGTTATGCATGTTATAGACCGGCGTTGGCGCGTCAACTGACACGACAAACATAATGCACCGTCACCGACAATCGGACCCAAAACCCATGTTCTCTAGATTGGTCAATCCTTGAAGCACGACAAGTTTGATTTGTGCCTTGGCGAGCCAATCGCACCCAGACCCTCGACAAAACGTGAGGGATTGTTCCGCGTACGGCTGACAGTGTGTGCGCAGTTTCCGTAGATAGAGTGACAAATTTGGCTTGTTACAAGGGACTAGTCTTGGCGTGTCAAGCTGTAAGAATAGTGCTGAGAAGGTACTGCTGAGCGCTTCTAACAGTTAATCCCCGGCAGCCCCACCAGTCTGGTCGCGTGAGGAATAAACACGTCCCACCGTGTAGTCCAGTGCTCTGCTGTCAAGCTAAACAAGCGGCGTCACTAAACGCCGACGAGAGCTGCCAGTGGTCAGTAATCTCGGGACCTTTGATGAGATAATCACAGGCGATCGTGCTTGAGCCTATGGCAACAAAACGTTAGAACAAACTCGTACCTTTTCTATTGAGCGTTCGAAGTCGACACACCCAGCTGATGAAGGACGACGATGAAAATACGTCTACATTCGCCGATTCACCAGAATCTGGCAGTCACGACTCACGAATACCTATTGTCACGTGACACTCTGTTGTAGACGCGTCAAGATTCCTTCCATCTCGACCCGTTCAGTCACACTTTTGCAACACGATGGCTGAACCTGAGGATGAAGATGACTTTCCTAATGACTTTGATGGTCTTGACTTTGATCATATCCCCGAGCTCCAAGCGTCGACGATCAACAGAGATACCCCTGAAGTCCCCGTTTCCTCCGTGGCCCGAAACGCCACGCCACCCCCGGCGGCGAGCCCGGCGCCATCAGTCAGATCAAGTAGCGTCGAGCCCATGGATCCGGATTTTCTTGCCGCAATAGATGTGCTGGAAGCTCGTGTACTCGGCGAAACCAACCAAGGTAAGAGACACCAATGATTCCAAGCCTCTCGGAAGTTGTTGTCGCCCGCAATAGTACTAACCCATACACAAGGTGGTCAGCCAATGAATGCTAGCAGTGCGTTTTCCACTGACGGGCGACTGAGTTTAGATGACACGTTGAAGACAGCTTCCGATTCTCTCCAAGGCGGTACGTTTGTTCAGTCAACGTAAAGCATCGCTCCTGTAGTTGCTTATATGCTACTCGCATTTGTGTAGAAGGCACAAGCAGCCTGAATCAAGCTGGCGAAGACTCTATCCGACCCTCAAATTCATCCTGCACGAGGAAAGGTAAGAGGAAAGCCGAGTCACAGGATAGCATAGGACGTACGGATATCCTGGCGGGATATGAAACTGAGCTCACTTGCCCCGTGTACGTCTGCCACCCATGGTTTTGTATTTACACTTCTGAAGTCCATCTTCGAAAAGCTGCTGTGACTTGTTGTATGTTGATGAAAGATCCGAGAGTGACTGGCGAGCTTACCCCTCCGCGCTTTAGTGTTGGTGCGCAAGTAGCAAATCCCTGCGGACACACTATCTGCGGCGAGTGCGGCCATCAGTGGCTAGGACAGAACGTACGTGTTGTGTCCCCGGCACGACGAGTTTTTATAATCGCCTTTTTTCAGATATACGAACCTACTTGTGCCGTGTGTCGGTCGAATTTATCCGTCCGGAAACCTTTGATCCCATGCTACACTACGGACAATCTTGTTCAACAACATCTCCGGGCACTCAAGATAAGTGGTCGTCCAGAGTGGCAAGAAGGGGGATACAAAACTATCGAGTGGTGTAAACGACAAGAGTTCGTGTCCATTTTCACTCCATGTCCCGCGGAACAATACTTAGCGCCTTCAGGTCCTGGAAAAAAGAAGTTGTTGCCAGAGCGGAAAAGGAGAAGTTGAATGACTCTTCCCGCCTACGACGCTTTCGACGACACTTGTACGACCATGACTTCGAAGAATATCAGCACATAGTCCAACTGGGACCCGCCGATGACAGTGGAGAAGATGAATTGGTCCCTCGTCCAATTCCGCGACGAAGAACTCGCTCTAGACGTTGAGCAATTTTCATTGGACCTTACTATGTAAAAATATTATCTCGGACCTCCCTGCATAACGTACGCTTCAATGGGTTTCGTAGCACTGAATGGATGTGGACATTGGGATCCAGGATACTAAAAGACTGAAGTAGGCAACAGTCTCCTCAATAGTCACCTTCGTGTTCATCGTCGCTACCAGCATCCCGATTAATCCGCCTGTCCTTGTGCGCGTAGTGGGACATTGACTGGATGATGATATCATCGAGCATCTCTGGCGGTAAATCATACTCTGAAGTTCGAACGGCGATTGCATACACAGCTGTACATCGGTTTTAATGTCACTTTGGAACGAAAGAAAAATAAAACATGACCAGATATCATCTTCAATTTTCTCTAGAGACTGGTTCGTGACAACTTGTTTCTTACGAAGCCCCTTTATGAAAGGCGCGAATCTGTCAAAGTCTTGGACGATCAATGAAGGGGAGCATCAGGTGTTCGAGAGAGGAAGGCACACATACCAGCCTTGCAGTTTCTCACAAAGTTGCGCACCTGCACCGCTCGCGCACGTCCTCCCTTGCGCGAACACCCCGAGATGGCGAACCGCATGAGTTCTCCCGTAAGATCGGACAAGCCGAGCAAGTAGTCATCCTTGGGCAACAGAAAGTACTAAACGAAACCATGCACGGATCGGATCATCGGTCAGACAGGATCATCAGACGGGGCAAAATGAAAAAATGGCGACGCACGGGGACGCCATGGTCGTCCGACAAGGCGGCCTGTACTTGGCCAAAGGTGACCAAGGTTCCATGGCCGAGGTAGTGGGCAAAGCCGAGTGCCTCGATATATCTGAATGCAAGCGTATCATTCCAGGTAGAGATGGCGTGAGGAGGTATCTAACTCTTGGAGACCTGGAGAGACGGAATGGTGATGCCGCCAGAAGGACTCGTCCTGTATGTCCGGCTTGATCGCAGCATAAATGTCTCGGACTTCGCAGAGCTTCTCGATACCGCGGTCGCACGCGTGCTTTGAATGTGCTTGAGTGTCTTGGACGTCCTCGTTCATGATACGGTGCAGGAGGAAGATGACCTTTTTCGAGAGGTTGGTGACATCACGACTTGCCTATGCACGACCAAGGTTGAGCAACGGACGAAGTGGAGATGGCCGGCATCATGATCTGGATATATGTACCTTGATGAGACGTTCTCGTCTGTCGTTGTGATCATCAAGCTCTTGCTGAAACTGATTGAAAACGAGATGAAAGGACATGAAGTGACAGTGCCACCCAATGCACAACACGGCCTCGTCATTTCTGCCAAACTAAATGTCATTGAATTCCAAGCAAGTCAATCCAACGCTGCATTAAAAGAGGCATCTTGCATCTCTTTTACAGCCTTGTCTCGTATCATGTCCCAAACTATGTTACGCTGGAAGCGAACATCACCCAAACCTTCTCGTATCTCCTCCAATTTTTCGACGTACTCCCGATCATCGTCTTGAAGCTCCCGTAGCGTCGCCAACGACTTTTCCAGCGTGTCTTGCTGCATCTGAGGCGAGGCAAAATGCGATGGATCGACAACAGGCGGACCGTCCTGTGCATACGACAAGAACAGCTTATGCGCGTTTGGAACGAGATCCGGAGAACGAGTGAGTCTCCCATCCAAGTCGTCCTCTCCCACATTCCCATCTGCTTCCTCCCGTTTGGGTACCACCTCCTCCGCCCGATGTCGTTTACCCGCATCTTCGTTGATCACCTGCCACAACCGCCCGAGTGCGCGTTTCATGATGGCTTCGCCCTCGATGAGGCTGTTGGTCGCGTGCTCGAGCTCGTCGAGAAGGTTCGAACGGAAAGAATGCGTGACGGAATTGTCCATCACGAAGGAAGTGAAACTGTAATGTTGCGTCACGGGCGGCGGGTGAGGGGCAACGAGTGGGGGAGATGGTGAGCGTAGGTGTGCCAGTCTTGGTGGCGAAGGAGAGCGTCGTTCTATAGGCAGCAGGTTTCGCATACGTTGTCGCGCCCGATCCTCGGCCTGTATGTGTGCGTAAGAGCGATCGAGTTCCGAGGAGAGAATGTCTTACCTCCCATTCGTCCATGTTGGGTCCCCAGGCTGCTATCTTTCCCCTTCGGACCCATCTGCAGCCTTTCATCGTCTTTTTGCCCCAGTTTCCACCCGACACACTGATGTTTAGAGATTCCGTCTCGGGATCGAATCCTTGTGAAGGATAGTACCACGCATTATGGTCGTTCAAGACGAATGGACTGTGACGATTATCCGATGGTTTGTCTGCAACATGGTTCGAGACTTACTTTGCTTCTTCTTGCATTGGTTTCTGCATACTGTGTGTTGTTGGAGTGCAACTTCAAGTTGGAGTGACAAGACCGGCAAATACCGAAACAACTGTACGGGGTTATGTACAGAACTTGCTTATTGTCAAATATTCTCCTGGGGTATCTTCCTGAGCGACAGGCTCATGGTCTACTATACACTTGAGCTACAAGTTTCAGAAGCCTGTCTTGATTCTTCTGACCCACGCGGCACCTCCTTTTGCGCGACTCTCGCGTTCTCGAAGCTTCCCATGCCCTCAAGTCCCCAGCGGCCCATCATAGCTTTGTCCTAGGGACAACACAATATATCAGAGCGTGCATAGTGAAAGAGAACGTGTCTTACCTCATCCCAGGGCGAGCCTGAACCGTTCAAAATGAATCAAAGCTTCATGAGGCATCTAGAGGACGACAACTCACAAGGTGTTGTCAACATTTTCTCTCCAGTAAAGACAGCATTGGCACCCGCCATGAAACACATCGCTTGCTCAGACTCGTTGAGCGTGTTTCGTCCAGCAGCAAGTCTAATGATGGTCCCTGGAAGGGCGATACGTGCAGTAGCTATCGTCCGGACTAGGGTATGGTATGGGACCGGCTAAAATGGCCAGCGTGAACGGCAACGATATTGCTCGGTACCATAACTTACCTCGTTACCCTCTAACGGTGTACCAGGGATGGGGACCAGGGCATTGACTGGGAAGGACTCTGGATGCTCGGGCATGCTGAAATGTCCACGGGTAAGCAGCGTGCATTGACCTTGCAGTACGAACTCTCACTTTGAAACCTCGTAGATGAGTCCCACTCGGTCCTGATCAGACTCCCCAAGGCCTAGGATACCACCGGAACAGACGCTAATCCCAGCTTCTCGCACAGCATCAATGGTACCCAGTCGTTCGTCGTATGATCGCGTAGTGATAACCTGGGATTAATTGTTACGTCCCGTCACATCCCTGAACTTGATAAAGGGTTCGCACCTTGGGGTAAAATTCGCGAGAGGTATCAAGATTGTGATTATAGGCTGTGAGTCCACTGAAAAGCTTCGATCAGAACAATTATCAACACAGGGTCTCAAGCATGTTCGGTGGCGTACGCTTCTTTGAGTTGTTTGGCCTGTTCAGAGGACAGCATGCCGAGCGTGGTGCAAACTTCCATTCCCATTCCACGAACTTCGCGAACCATTGTCAGGATTTTCTCGAATCCTCGCTTCCGACCAGCAAGGTCTCGCCATGCAGCGCCCATGCAAAATCTGGTGCTGCCATTCTCTTTGGCTTTCCGTGCAGCTTCTAGGACGGGTTCGATATCAAGCAGTTTTGACGCCTTGGTAGCTGTGGTGTATCGCGAGGACTGGGAGCAATAGGAACCTTAGGTCATCTCGTTTAGAGCGGGAATATCGTCAAAGTCTAGACGATCGCTTACAGTCTTCAGAACACCCTCCGGCTATATGCCACACCGTTCAGCGCTGGTCAGGGAGATAGAGCGGAATTGTCATACTCTTAATGTTCATCAGGGTGCAAAGCTGTATCTTGCCCGAGTCGTGGTGTTGGCGGTGTATCGCAGCTGCTCGGAAAACGAGGTCTAGTAAAGGGCCATCATATATTTTTTGGATTTCTTGGCGGGTCCAATCGCGACGGATACTTGAGACGGCGGTGGCAGCTGAATCGGTTGCAACAGTCGCAAGGAGCCGACGGTTTGTGACGCTCAGAGAAGGAGCGAGTGTTCCACGGAACAAGGACGAAAACATGAGTTAAGAATGGCAGTGCGTTCAAGATCTAGGGGATGGGGATGATTAAAGTGGGTGACCTGCCCAATGCGATCTATGAGCCGCATCTACATCGTCTGAATCTTATATATCTCTCGCTCTGGTGGACTTTCGGTATATGACGGTCCTAAGCCCGAGTCGGCGATAACAAGTACGCGGTTAATGTCTCACTGGAAGCGGCATGGTGGGATAGTAGTTGCTTATCGAATGAAAACACCACAGGATATTGATTACAGCAAATATACCGTACCGAGTACTACCAACCAATAGGAGCAAGAAAGCAAAGGTGGGAAATGCTACGCGCGATCAGAACCTGCAAGCGACCGAAAACATAAATGCTGGCGAATGCTATGATATAACGTTAAAATGGAAATGCTAAGATATGAGAGATGTCCGTGGTGCGTGAATCATCACCGAGGGTTCATGCATGAACGTTTGAAGAGCGTAGGAGATGTGACAGGTCGTGAGTAAAAGGAGTGTGGGGTATGAGACAGATGGCTTAGACCCGACGCCAGGACGAGACTGGGGATTTTGCCTTGGAGGGAGCAGCGCCAAGCATGACACCGCCTGTGAGCACAGTGGTCTTCCCACCGTCATAAGGAGTGACTTCGGTTTTGGATGTGTCGACAAAGACCCGAGCTTGCCTTGCCTTGTCGCGGCGAGAAAGTTTGCCGGACGAGGACCGGCCAGAGGATGAGGGGGAGGAGTCTGTGCGGGCAGTGGAGGCATACGAAAAGCAGGAGCTCGAGTTGGAAGAGCGAGAGCTGGAGCGAGAGTCCGAGGAAACCGCCGAGAGGGGAGATTCAGAGCGGGTAGGAGGTGGGAAGTGGTCAATGACGGGGGTGGTCCAGGTAGGCGCGCTGACCTCGTCGGCAATCATAGCGAATATTTCATCATCGTCTGCGCTCTCGCTCTCGAGGAGCCGTTGAGCGATGGTCTTGGACTGAGAGTTTAGATTGGGAGGGAGGATAGGGGAAACAGCGTCGGAGGGAAGCTCCTCGGACCAGACGGTGACAAGCTGCGAACCATTGCCGAAACGAACGGATATGCAGCCAGGATCGACGAAGAAGTCAAACTCAGAGCCGCCAAGAAGGGCAATCCAGTCGAACCACTGGACGCCAGTGGCAAGGCAAGCAGAGTAAATGGCACGCGGGGGGAGGCAGGTCGGGGAGAGGGAAAGACAGCCGACGGCCAGAGCCGCGGAGGGGTTCTTCAGGAGACCAGGTGGGGGCAAAGAGGGCGGTGAGGTTGGCCTCGAGGACGAGCTGGAGCTTAATGACGGTGGTAGCGGGGTAAGAGACGATGAGGGGACGAGTCAAATAGGCGATGGCGTGGGTAAGGGTGACGGGGAGGGAGAAGACAGGGGAAGCCATTCTGAAGAGAAGAGTCGAATACGAAGAGGAGAATCGCGCAGCGATGAGGGGAAGAGAGTGAAAGGAAGGATACGTTAGGACGTTAAATTTCTAGTGAGTCGGATTGAGAATCGGACGGTGCGATCGAAAACGAGGCGGAGGAACGAGAAAGACCTACAGACTGGAGAGACAAGTCAGCGACTGGTCAAGGGTAAAATAAGGTCCCGAACCTGGCTGTGAGGAGGAGGGATTGTCAAAATCCTGATGGGAGACCGGGCGAGGAGATGAACTGTAGGACTTTATACACCCCCGTCAACGTGGAAGTATAATAAAACAAAGGCAGGACCCGTCGCCAAGCAAGAACAAAAAGACGAGCGAAATCTCCTTTTCAGTACACAATAAAACTCATTTCATCTCTACTTATTGTTACCATCTATAGTCTATCTTCTACAGCTTCGCCACCTCAGGTCCCCGCCTGTTGGCACGCACTACCCCCTCCTGGCACGTCACTGCGACCAGTCTTCCATCACGACCGTACAACTGCAATAACACTCAGCCACATGTCTGCCTCCCGCAATACACAACTTACCCGTCCATGCACCGCCCCGCGTCCGTCCCCGGCACGCGGACACACCACCTGTCGCTTCGAGTCAGTACCAACCCGAACGAGTCGAGTCACTCAACTTACCACATAGAGCAGTCCGTCTTCGCAGCGAAATTCATCACTGCGGAACAGGCATTCACCAATGCAGTACACGACGGATTCGGTGACAACTTACTCGTAGTACCAGATCGAGTGGTCCAGTGTAGACTGGATCGACGGCATCAGCTCCGAAAGGCTTACACGCTCGAGATAGACTCACACTCATCGCCAACGCATCCGGCCCTTTGGAGTATCTCACAAGCTTGAGCGTTTCCGCCGCCACCGTGATACTGCACCAAAGTCAGTTCTACCCCATGCAGCGCTTCCGAACTCCTTACAAATTGAGATCTGACATGTACGCCAGAATGCACTGACACTCCTTGTCAGACGGGGCTACTGGCAGGTCGAAATGCTCTCACTTTTTGGTACGGCGCCTCGTAAGCCTCCGATTTACCAGTTCTTGCCTGCATCCACCACATGGACGTCAGAGAACCGTGCTCATCGCTTTCCGTGCGAGCAGCCCTTCTGACAGCAGTCGGCCCAGTAGCACGCTCCTGCAGTACATGGGTCAGGTAAAAAAAACTCATGAGCGAGGGATGCACACCGTCGCATAGTTCAGGTAGATCTCCTTCATCTTCTCGTTGAGGCCGTCCCGAGCCGCAACACGTCGGAACAAATCTTCCTCTAGTTCGCAGTCTTCCAGGTTTGGGACTCCGGACGGCATAGGCCACTGGTGCAAGGGCTGCCATGGCTCGGGCACATGGAAAGAACAAAGCAGATGGAAGATGATTTTGCCATTCTGGACTGCTTTTACGCTGCGGGTACTGTATGAGCGTCCGTCACGCAGGCGTTCTACGTAGTATATGATGGGCACGGCTGGAGATGCACTGAGTAGAAAGTAACACTGCTCTTTGTAAACACTTGGATTTCGTGGTGTGAAGTAACGTCATTCCTCACATGCAAGCGACTAAGTACGGCATTCGATCAGAGTGCACAGGGGGCTCAATATCAATGCTCACATGGAGACCAAAGGCGGGGTCGACACAATTCGTAGCGGAAACGATGGCTTGTGAGATTACCTGTCCTCCGAACACACCACGGGCTCGGACCGGTACGAACAACTTGACGGAACGGAACAGGTTCAAGTCGATTTGTTCTACTTCTAGGGATGTCGATATCATGGAGTGTTCGGCTTGGTCAGTTTCCTGCATGTTCGAGGGGGATGAGGGTCGAAATAAGAGCGGTGTACAAGGTAAATATTAATATCATGCCGGATCGTGGTGTCCACCGGGAGTTGTCCGGAAGTTGACATGATGATCAAGAATCAAATGTTTCGTTAGATTATCTCCATTTCTACTGTAAATCCACATTCATGACAGATTTGCTGTCCGAGTCCATCTTCTGTCATCACTACACCCCCAAACGCGTGTTTGTGCTCCTCAGTCCATCCTCCGCTGCCATACTCCTTCTCGTGTTCTCTTCCGTAATTCCTTCAGTCCGTCCTCAAACTTCTTGTTCTTTTTCTTTTTCTTCTCTTCTGTCCTACGTTGCCATTCCACATCCAGTGCTTCTGGCGAACCCCATTTCTTCCACGCAAACTCTTCGACTTGACACCGTAAGAATAACATCATGTTAGCAAACGTAGATTTGTGTGGATTCGCTTTCAAAAGATGCGGAAGAAGCTCCCGGTCCCGTAGCTCGGCTAGCACGACTGAGCGCATTGTGATACCACACACGAGGTTCGCTTACCGTCAGTGAGAAGGTAGTCCTACGTCAACCGTGTGTAATCATCCCATGCCAGCGCTGACAATGACGAGACATACCTCTTTACACTCTGTCTTTGTCAACAAACTATACTTTTCTGGGCACTGATCTTTGCATTTGTTGCACACCAGATAGCCGAATATTTTCTTGAATGTATAGTCAATGTTGAGCGTGTTGCATTCCTTGCATCTCGGATTGAGCGACGGGTCGAGATACATTGCTATGGATAGTTGTAAAGGTGTATATCGACCAAGGTCGGTCACACTCACCGGGCTCGACGTTCTGCATTGCTCGTTCCCTCTCTCTTTCGCGCTCTCTTGCGCGAAGGTCTGCGTCGACCTCTTTTCCATCCTCGACCAAGAAGCCACCCTTGGAGTTGACCATCTTGGACAGATCATAGTCAAAGTATGACCCGAGACGCGAATCGCGCTTGAGCGGCTTGGAAGCAGACGACGATGAACCTGCAGACATCCCTCCAAGAGGTCGCTTCTGGTTTGCATTCGTGACCGACGAAGATGATGAAGCGGCTTCTTCCTCCTGACGCCTTTGTCTCGCTTTAGCTAGTAGAGAGCATGTTCAGGAAAACATTATGCGCAAACCAAGTCGAACAGACCTCTCAGTCGATTGATTTCGAAGCGCTTCGCATTTTCAGGAGTCAAAGTCGAAGACGTTGGCATGCCGCTGTGGTGACTCGAGTTGGTAAGCCATTGAGATATCGTTGATGACAAATGTTTGTTGTACTACCACCCTCCTACTATCGAGTTCTCATCTACTGCCATGTCATCCTTGGACACTTCCAAGGCTTCGTCGCCATTACTGGTCCCAGATTCTACTGTCGCCGCGCCGCTGTCATTTGCAGACAGTAGCTCATCAGTGTCCATCGAGAGCGGTGTTTTGAGTGTCTGCGAAATTAGAGTTGTGTGACCGCTCGGTCCAGCGCCGTGCGTCAAGCCGGCAGCACCAGCACTGAGAATCCCGCCACCGATTCCGAATCTCCTCATTTCTCCGCTCTCGGTCTCGCTGGAGCGACTCCTACTCGCGTGGCCCCGATCCTTGTGGTTTGCGTAATCCCTTCTACCACCTTCTCCTTCATCGTCAGAGTCGGAGAGCTCTCCGTCTGCTTGAACACGCGAATCGAGCAAGCGCCTATGTCTTCGGCTATCGGATGGTATAAGGTCCTCGTCTTGGTTCATGTCGTCCATCACATCGTCCATGGGCGTTTTTGGAATGTCTAAGCAGAAATTGGTTGCAGACATGTCATAATAAATTCCTTCATACCTGTCATCTGTACACTGGGGGGACCTTTCAACTTTCGCAAGTTCTCCATGACGATATTCTTCACTCGTTCCAAGTACTCTGGAGAGTTCATGTCCTCGGTGTTTGACGCTTTCACATCCAATTCATAGTCCGGCCCAAAATATTCATAGTACTCGTTGACCGGGATTACTATCGAAAACATGTCAGTCTATGCTTTGTCTAGTTTGGGGTGTATTCCGTACCAGGTCCGAGTTCAACCCCGGCTGCCAGTCCTGTCTCGTATGCCCAGGCACGACTGACGTTTCGCATAGTATATCCACCTCCTCCGAGAAGTAGTAACGGCTTGTTGAACGATTTGACAAACTTGACACAGTTCGCGTGCCCTAGCGGATGCTCAGCTCGCGATGCGTGAACGGATCTTCGAGGCTCTACCTTTCATGGAAAGATTGAGACACCCGAGTTTGTCCCCCGATAATGAATCCGTGCCACATTGTAGAACGATGGCCGAAGGATCGTACGATTCCATCACTTGACGTATTATCTACACCCAATGAATGATTTGTAAACTGATATTGCTGAAGTGTTGCTCACCGGCTCAAAGACAGACTTGTAGTTCTCATCCGAAATACCGTCTCGCAATGGAAAGTTCAGAGCATAGTATTTCCCTTTCCCGATGCCCACAGTCCTATTTGCTTCATAAGAACCTCCGAACTGTATTCTTGACAAGGGAACGCTTACCCGAAGTTCGCCAGTCCCGGGGAAATATTCACCGTACTTATGGAAGCTAACTGTCATGACACGGTCTGTCGTATAGAACGCTTCTTCTACACCATCACCGTGGTGGACATCGATATCGATGTAGAGCACTCGGGTGTGATATCTGTACCCCCAGCTTTGTTGAGCTCTCATCGGAAAATATGGCTATACTAACCGAAGTAATTCCAATATACCAAGAACGATATCTGTGCAGCTGCGTTAATCGAGATACCGCTGAAAGGGAAAGTTTTGAATCACCATTGACGTAACAAAAGCCACTAGCTTCGCTCTTCTTTGCATGATGCAGTCCACCGGCCCAGTTTATTGCGATGTCACATTTGTCCCGGCTTAGGCGAGCAGCGCCCTCTAGTTCAGCCCATCCATCAACGAAGCCTCTTATAAGTGGTGACATGACTGACCCATAGAACCTCCGGCGGATATAGAACAATAGTCGAAAAGCCCGTCAAAGACGGGGCAATCGTCACCAACATTGTCTGTTGAGCGTTAGAATGGCCAAGACTTGATTGGTCAAAATCTTTCAAGCTTACACTTATGTTGTTCTTTGATATAGGAATTCATGTTGCTAGGGGTTATTCTACTAAGAAAATCAACATACTCGTCAGAGTGGAACTGTGTCATCTCGCGTTTGGTTGCTGGTTTCGCGCGCTTAGGATGAGGATTAGAAAGATATCGACTTAGAACGGGGACACTTCTGAAGACCCACGAATATCTCCATCTTCTTGTACAGTCCGTAATTCATGACAAGGGAGTGACACATCCGTATGCGAGTGGGTTTCATCCTAGAGATAGAAAATAATTAGAACCCTGCTCATGGACAGCACGGAGCCTGGGATAGTACATACGGATGTCCAGGACCATAGTGGAAGCCTCCGATGTCCGAGTCGAAGAAATAGCACTAGAGGCCAACGTCCATTCGAAAAGGAAGTGGAGTTGAGCTCCGATCAGTACTTTCGACAAAGGAGAAGGACGTACGACGCGCTTTTTCTGGGTCTCATCGCCCAGGGGTACCATACTCTCCGACATCTCGTCGATAAGGTTGAAGTGCAACTTATGGAATAGATCGGAGTGTTCCAATCATGGAATCGAACTTTGTCGTAGTCTCACTCACGTGCACGGCAATTTACTTAAACTTACACTCGCGTTCACACCTTGTTCATGCATCATGCATCAAACGCCAAGCGTATGTAAGTGAATTGGGGTAGTACATAACGGAAAACAAAGGACATGGCTCGATAGGCTGTAATTCTGATAGTCTACTCGACTAAATTTTGGCCTTTCCTAGTGAAGCCGTCACTTCCTTTGTACATCAAGGTGGAAGGTGCGAACCCGAAATCGTCTGGTAAAGACATGTCCTGAGTGCAATAGTCAGTACAAGGAAACAACTTCAGCGGAGCGGAGGCGAACCATCTCTCCTGCTATCACGCGGACCTATGGGAAATTTTCAGAGGTTGGTTAATGGTGAAATGGAAGCTTGTGCCCCTACCATGGACCAATGATGGACTGCATGCAGTGCAGCAAACCATAGCTTCATGGGAAATGAGTCAGTTGGATGCTTCGCAGGCTGATAACCTCCTTACCTCTCTGCCAAAGGTAGTCTCGAAGGTATGAGAAAAGGGCGTCACAGCATTCAGAGTCATGATTTGATCCAGTGAGATTGAGGGGGACGATTCGAGCTCTTTGAGATGTGATATTGCGAAGACCAACGCATTATGAGCTTCGGAGAGACTGCTCTCCATAGGGGTGTTGCGGTTGCGTACATCATAGGATAAGACGTAAGGCTGAGTTCCAAGTATACAATCGATCAGCAGCATGAAGTGGTCGCGCGCATGGCGTAGGTGTTTTCCTATTGGAAGGTCATGAACGTTAGGCGAGAAAGGGATATACGGGCAAGCGAGCTACCGATGGTTGAACCTGGGAGATATTTGGACTGGACTGTGAGCTGATCGTCCTTTGTTAGGACATTATCGACGAGGTCGAGCGCTTGCCGCAGAGTAGTGGAAGAGACGCAAAGAAGCTCCGATAATTGTGACGATTGTGGGTCTCCATTGGCCTGACTGGCGTAATTTGTCGAGTCGGACATAGTTGACAAGGACGGCACGATACTGTTGGAGAGTTGGAATGCCTTTCAGCTACAAAATGGAATAAATAGCTGGACACTAGACTGGCAACATGTTGGCCTCGAGGACAGATTCATCTGATAGCATGGGAGTTTGTCTAGCGACCAGCAGCCACGGGGACAAAAGTGCGACAAGGGGGTGTATATTAGCATGTTCCTTGAACCAAATTTCGGACAGCCCAAGAGACAGTGGTAAGTTGTCCGAACTCAAGGCAAGGAGACTCATTCTGCCAGAGATGCTCCCAAACCAAACAAGTGGTGGATCAGAGACAGGAAGTTCATCAGGAAAACCCGGATCCAACCGTCGTCGTCGCTCTGGTTCTGAAACGACCATACTCGGGCGCCTTCCGTTCGGTGCAACATTGCTGATGTAAGCTACCCTCCGAAAGCATACTACTACCCGCTACTTCCGAGATTGTGTTGGCACTTTCTCCTCATCCACTACCATATGCTTGCTTCACTCAGAAAGACGGGCTCCCTTGCTCGTGTACGTCCATCTTTGCAATCCATTCAGCGCGTATTTTGACCACTTTTCCGATTCGTTCACTTTAAGGTTGCCCATGCTGGCCAGCGCCGTTTCCTCTCCATACACGAGTACCAGTCCGTCAACCTCCTCAACGCAGTACGTCAATGCTACAGTCTGCTCGCTCCTGTTGCTGACCTCACTTCTAGTATGGTATTCCGACTCCGAAGAGCATTGGTGCAAAGAGTCCTGATGAGGCCTTCAAGGTCGCAGAGAATTTTGGTATGTCCTCCTCGCATTCAGGCCTTCGCGACAGAAAAACTGCAGGACTGAATGCTGTGAATTGTTCGTCGACAGGCACCAACAGACTAGTCATCAAGGCTCAGGTCCTTGCCGGCGGCCGCGGTAAGGGAACCTTTGACAACGGATTCAAGGGAGGTGTGCACACAGTCGACACGTATGTCCTTTTTTATGCATACTCTGCCCATCTGACTGGGTAATAGTCCTGAACAGGCACGGGAAATCGCCAGAAAAATGATCGGTGCTAACTTGATCACGAAACAAACTGGTGCTGCTGGCAGGATCTGCAACGCTGTTGGTTTCATCTTCCGTTGTCAAGTTCATATTATTCATCCTTGATATTAATAGGTTATGCTTGCTGAGCGCCGGGATCCCGCTCACGAGTACTACGTTGCAATTCTCAACGACCGTGTTACCCAGGGCCCTGTTTTGGTTGTGTCCAGTCAAGGTGGAATGAACATCGAGGAGGTTGCCGCAAAGGATCCTCATTCCATAATTACCACTCCAATTGACGCCAAGAAGGGTCTCGACCCCTCGGTTGCTCTAGAGCTTGCCAGGACACTTGGTTTCAAAGACGCAGTAGCCCAGAAGGAAGCTGCGGATATTTTTGTGACCTTGTACAAACTCTTCAAAGACAAGGATGCCACCCAGATCGAGATCAACCCCATGGCTGAGACCATCGATGGCCGTGTTCTTTGGTATGTCAGCGCTACTATCCTTGTATAATTCTGCTAGAAGGTCGTTCGTTCAGCATGGATGCCAAACTCGGTTTCGATGAAAACGCCCAGTTCCGGCAGAAGGATATCTTCGACCTTCGTGATATTTCTCAAGAAGAGCCTTCCGAAGTTGAGGCACAAAAGGCCAACTTGAACTTCATCAAGCTTGATGGTAACATCGGCTGTCTGGTCAACGGTGCAGGTTTGGCCATGGCTACCATGGACGTGCTATCATTGCACGGCGGCAATCCGGCCAACTTCCTTGATGTAGGAGGGTGAGAGAATCATTTTCTGCATCGAAACATGTCGTTCATATTTTATCTAGCGGCGCTACCCCCGAGACTGTCAAGAAGGCGTTTGAAATTCTCCTGACTGATCACAAGGTCAAGAGTATCTTCATCAACATCTTCGGAGGCATCATGAGATGCGATTACATTGCTGAGGGTGTTATCCGCGCCACCAAGGAGCTCGGTCTGAGCATCCCATTGGTCGTTCGCCTTAAGGGCACGAAAGAGGTGGAAGCTAAGCAGTATGTACCCTATTTTCTATCATTACAAAAGGATGTCGCTTATCTTCGCCTAGGATGATAAGGGATTCGGGTCTTAA
This sequence comes from Chiua virens, assembly GCA_019787685.1. NCBI lineage: Eukaryota > Fungi > Basidiomycota > Agaricomycetes > Boletales > Boletaceae > Chiua > Chiua virens. The sequence continues at coordinate 1,917,767 of JAHNUO010000006.1, read as the reverse complement.
GATCATACCCTTCGACGACCTCGACACAGCTGCCGAGAAAGCTGTCGAGTTGGCGCACGCATAGAGCGTAGTACATAATGTTACATAGAGTATCTTGTTTACCCTCTAATGATTATTCTCATCGGATCGTATTTCCGGTCGCGTGAAATTTCCCATTGATAAAGAACAAGATAATATTGCATTCAGAAAAACAAATATCAATATATCATCCGACAGAACATGTGTAATGTGAGCACAAGTTCTCACCATGATGGCCGAGAAAAGGGAACATGCGTATACATGGGTTGTGGAGGAATATGGTTTTGTGAGTGGGATGGTTGTTGCATGTGAGGGGCAGTGGACATGCTCTCTGAGCGACCCTGTCCGCGTTCCGAAGGACCCGAGTTCATGTACGGGGGACGATGCCTAGGAGCAATCATCGCAGGGGGATGCATCAGCACCGGACTTCCATTGTACATTGGAACATTCGCTGGTGCAGCAGGATGCATGACTGGACTCAACATAGGCATCCCACGTGTGGGTGGCGGCGCGGAACCACTAACAGGTGGTGGCACATTTTGGGGAGGAAGACCGGGGGCGTAGACAGAATGGACCGGTGTGGGTGTGTGATATGCTACCACTTGTGGAGGGTAAGGCGAAGGGACGGGCGCCCGTGCTGCGCTGTTGTTCTGGGGGGTCTGCATTGGTAACCACACAGGCTGGTTATAAAGTTGCGGATGTCCGTTCATGGGAACTCGAGGTATGGGGCTGGGCGCAGTAGGAGGATAAAGTACAGTAGGGCTCGGGGAGTGGGCAAGCATTGGAGATGAGAATGCAGGAAAGTGTATGGCAGCGCCAGGAGGCTGAGGAGGGGTTGGATAGCTGAAGTTCGGAGGACGCGTGATTGGGCCATTCGCGGCGGGTGGCGACAAGGGTGGCGGTCGGTGGGAAGATATATTAGAGGGTGTCGGAACCTGTTGGAATGCACGGGTCACGTCGTGAAGTGATATTTTTGAAGCCACTGTGGCACTTGTTGGTGGTGGCGTTTCACCATCCTCGGACTTGACTTCTTGGATGGTGAAGGGCAATGCAGTGAGATCGTCGGCGATACCCTCTAAAGAATTTACAGCGGATATTTGTTCCTTATCCGCAGTTTGAGACCAGACAGCCCTAAGATGTTCAGGATCGGGTGCCCTAGCTGGTGATTCTTTGCTAGAGAAGCTCAATGGAGACTTTGTCCAGGGTGTACTGAAGGATGCGGATGCCGGGGTTCGCAACGATCGTTCGGTCTAGAACATGACTGAGATACCATCGCCAATGACTCAAACATAATTGAACTCACAGATTCCTCCGACGCCTTGCCCTCAGCTTGTGTAATCAGGCTGAGATTAGGATGTTGCATGTTGCGGTTTGCTTCGTCGACACTTGCAATTGTAGCAGATCCCTTGGACGCAGAAGGAATCCGTCGCCTGTGGAGCTTCGGCAATCGAAGAAGACAAAAGTACACTCGCTCCCGACTGGGAAATTTGTATAGCTTCCTCCAACTCACTGGTGACTGTAAAATTGACGGTAACTTTTGAGTCCTGGCAAGATGATCCGGGGTTACGATAGAACCCAACTGCTGAGCCTGCTGGTAACTTCGGCTGCGTCCTCTGGCGCAGCACGTAAGGTTCTGATTTTGTGGATATGTCTTGTGCAATAGTAACCTCAGTGGTAAGTGGCGTCACATCGGGAGCCGGAGAACAGCTCGTAACATCTAAAGCGGGCGGCATCTCCTCTGATGGTGCGCCTTGTGGTGTCGTGGAGACGGGACCTCTGCGCCATGTGGGAAGGTCGTCGACTGCCCTCGAGCGTCCAGCTGCGGAATTGGTTTTAGGGAACCCGGAAGGTAGGTTAACCTTGGGTAGGGTAGCGAAATGCGTGCGATTAACCCTCGGTAAGTGAACCCTATATTTCGGTCTGCTGCCTCTGCTTGGAGGTTGGCGCCTGAACAGGACCTCGTTCACGGACAGATCACGCTTGCTCATCCCGTCAACCGGTGGGTCCCAAGATAAAGTGTCAAAGCGAACGTGACAGGACGAGTTGTTCTTGAGTAAGTGCAGTTGCCGCTTGGGGAGTGCATCAACTGGCCGGATCAACGTAGGCAATTTGACAACAAGAACGACTGGTCGAGGGGAAAGGGGGGGATCGCAGCAAGTAGTACCATAAACCTCTTGGTCGAAATCTTGCCGAGGTTGCCTTAGGGCCGGAGGCAACCACTTGGCGTTCTTTGACAAAGATCTTGTAGAGATCGGAGGTTCTAGTGCCCGGATTTTTGATTTACTAACATCACTGCGCCACTCCACGACTTCACTTGACGGGACCCCTCTTCCTGCATTAACCTGCATATCATCCAAGGCACCTTTAATACGGGACATGACGTCGTCCAAAGCAGACATTGTGACTTGTCGAAATGGTGTTAGGCCTTTACTCAAACGATGATGCGGAGTCGTTGGAGATGGCTGGTTCCGCGCAAAAGAGCGTACACCATTAGGTGTAGAAAACCTATGAGAATCATGTTCCCTTGTCCCTTGGGTAGATGTGGTTGGCATCGAGGAAGAGGCTTCCGGAACAATAGGAAGAAAAGGACGTTCGGAAACATGCGAAGGAACATCCTCGAAAAAGTCGCTGGTGATTGGCCGTGAGGGTAATGAGTGGCGGTCAGGGGATGCGGGAGAGTGAGACGAGGTTGTTGGTGTTGCTGATGCCAAAGCCTGCTCGATTCCCACAAATTTTGCAAGATCAGAAAAGTCAATGACCTCGAGGTTATCGGCAACGACGCCGGATGATTCTGGGAATATCGCAGGCGAAAGAGCGGGGAGCTGTTGTGGTTGAAGCCGCGGCTTGCGACGCCACGAATCGACCTGTTCCGAAGGCGGGAGGGATTCATTTACAGTGATCGGATGGGAAGATTTGATGTCTCGTTGGGGGCGCGCGACAGGTTTCAATGATGGCGGGCGTTCGTTGTACATTGCCCTGATTGACTTCGGAGGGTTTGGATTCTTCCCGATCGGGGTCTGGCTGGTTCGAATCCTGGGCAAAAGCAACGTCCTGCTGAGCGGCAGCCTTCTAAAATGTCGGATAAGCGGGTTGCATCTTTCTTTGCAATAACACTCACCTGTGCTTGTATCATTCGTACCTCAAGTTCGACTGCCTTCTTTCTCGCTCGCTCCTTCTCTTTTTCACGTTCCTCCTCTTCCAACTGTCGTCTCTGTTTCGCGCGCTCTGCAGATATATGCATTGCAGTCTTGTGCACGCCCTCGATATCCAGCATTAGCGAGGCGCCTGGTAGCTGTACATCAGAAGCAGCCAATTGAGATGTGTTTGATGATTGGTAAATCCTAGAAGCTTGGTCCGATAGGTTTTGTGAAGGAGATTCTCGTGCTTGAGATCTTCGGCTGAACGGGACATCAGAGGAATGTGACGAGCCCTGTTGCTGACCATCGGGAAGTGAACTAGCGAACGAGGCACCCGAGAGTCGACGGTGTCGTTTCTCACTAACACCCCGGGCATCATGGAACGTTCCGGATAGCCCACCGGAGTCTCTCCCTCTGGCCCTGTTCTGGCCATAGTCGCCTGCAAGTAGCTAGACCACCGTCACGTTCCCGTCTACCTATGGAATCCGCGGTATAACTCCTGGGTGAGTGAACCGAAGTATCATGAGTCCCATCGAGTTGTTTCTGCAACAAATACACAGTGTGTGCCGGACTGTGAGGCGCGAGGTCTCTGCCATTACGAGACTCGGCAGGTGAAAGAGGAGCTTCTCCATGAGCACTCCGCCTTGAAAATCCGAGGTTGGAGCCAAGCCGGTTCGGAAAATGGGAATTCGTGTAAGGCTCCAACCTGTTGGATCGCTCATTGAAAAGCACCCTTGACCCTTCCGCCGAAGGATGACCAGGTTGGAAGGAGGTAGGGGAAGCCGACGTATGCTGGGAAGAACGACTGGGTAAGTCTCTCTGGAGTACCATCGGTGATTGCCTAGTACGAGGCCAGCTACGATCAAAGTCGTCTGCAAACCTCTCTTCTTTGCTGACAGGCTCAGTCGGCGCATGTTCAACGGCTGATACGGAATTGTCTTCCTCCGCAGGAGTGGTACTCGCAACTGGTGGCGGACCGGCAACAGCCGGAACGACGTTGTACTGTCGCCCATCGCCGAACTCGATGACGTTGTCCAGGAAGTTGTCATCGTCTTCCTCCATCTAGCAATAGTCCAAACAAATGTAACGTCGGCGGTTATGAATACAATATTAGCGGGTTAGGACGACGAACCTCGTCCCAGTGGTGGGCGTTCGGATCAAGGTGTACTCCTCTGAATGCATCCGCTTCCTGAGGAGGTACTAGAGGCAGCGCGAGAGAATCCTCCGCCTTTGGCTCGTCGGCTTTAACAACGCGTCCTATTGTAAAACAATTACTTTATTTTCTTTTAGAACTGGTGAGCCACTAGCCTTGAGCGACTTCGGCTGCTGTAGGGAAATCACTGTATACAGTGCTATCCGAGGTCACGGGAAGGGACCTTGTGTTACCCCAAGCAGGCTTTGCAGAAGTATCTTTCTTGGCCAGTGAGGTAGAAGATGCTATGGCATTCCTCGCTTGAGGCTGTATGACCTTACCGACATGGGGAAACTGAGGTGGTGCGAGCATAGGAGCAGGTAGTTGGGGTGGGGGTACAATTGACGAACTCGATGGAGTGGTAGAGACGGGCGGGGTGGCCGAGGAAGGGCGAGACCACCCTGGGCCGGTAGTAGTGGATAATGGGGCGGTTGAGGTGAGCTTCGCAGTTACCAGCTTGGAATGAGAATTAGGGGGCTGTGGGGCGGGTCGGGCTGCTGGGAGATATGAGATCATTGTTATGTGAAATGAACAAGACATACGAGCAGGGCTGCCTGCCTTGGCGGAGGTAGCGAGACCGGCGGCGACAGAGGCAGCAGTCGAAGAAGGAGAGTTCTTCTGGAGAAATTTCTTGTTTATGTTGACTGCGCTAAACCTCTTTGGATGAGGGATTGCAAAGGGGGAAAACGCCGCGGACGATGCAGGAGGGGGTGCAGGAGGGGCGTGATCTGGGGTAGTAGAGTGTGATGAACTGGAGTATGGCTGTTCTGGGTTTGATACCGGGGAACGTGCACGAGCCTGCAAAGAGCCCAGACTGGCTACTGCTTCACGACCATCCTGCGACGACTCTGATGATACTAGTTCTGGTTTGTCGGTATTGGCCATAAACGCGCCGCGGGACGCTGATCGTCGAGTTTGCGCAAGAGCACGGCGTGTCAGCTACGAGGACGACGGTGGGTACGGCTGTTGGAAGAGACCTGCTCACCTTTACACGAGGAGTAATGGGATGGTGAACGGCGCACTGAACGTGGTTTGTGCTCGCTGCAGCACTGGATGAAATTGCACGCGGCGGGACCGACGTCTCCTTTTTGGGCACTGCAACTCTTATTACAAAATGCTACTAGTACTACGACATCCCATTCATGTCCTCCTCCTTCCTCCGCAATCGCTCCACCTCCCCCTCCAGCGCAATGTTTGCCATCTCAATCTGCAAAATACTCGACAGCAGTTCCGTCCACCGTGTCTCCAGTGTCGTCAATTGTGCACCGTAATGAGTCTGACGCTCAATGCATTAGCAACCCCATCTCTCCACAAACATGTATGAACTCACCTGTGAGTTCTTGCGTTCCCTGTTCAACTCTGTAGTGAGTTCTTTTAGTTCTTCGAGCGCCTTTTCGGACTGCTTCGCCGTCTCCTCCAGGAAGTAATTATTTATCCGCCAAGCATTCTGGCCATACGTTTGAAGAAGCGCAAGGTTGGTGTGCCTAACAATGCCTGGTGAATCAAATCGTGGCATCCAGCAGACTCCGAGACAGACCGTAAGCGCTGGTGCTCAAGCTGGGCATGTGCGTTTTGGATGGCTTTCCGCCATTCTTCATCAGTTCCTGGCGATGATGTAGGCGCGGGTAGTTGATACCTCACAGTATCTAACGGAGGTAAAGGCTGGTGAGCCTCTACGCGCGCGAGCTCCGCAGGCTAGCAAGGGATTATTCTATATTGAGTGCAGTGAGCTTTACGAAGCTGAAATAAGAGTTCTATGCCAACCTTGAATAACTCGAATGTAGGTGGGACGAGAGGATGCATTGTCTGAGGCACCTTGGGCTCGCGCATAAGCTCCTTGTCGACCTTTTCTTTGAGAATGGGATACTGTTCGAGGTCATTGTCGTAGTACGGAAGCGAATCGAAAGCCTGGTTATTGAGCGAGACCATGGTAGGGTTGCGTCGGAAATTCTCACTCCGACCAACTCGTTGATCTACTACAATGTCCTTGCGAGCGAGTATCCTTAAGAAACGCTTGCACTCGACGTTGGTCGTCCAGTCTAGTTTTGCGACGCGGTATTCAGTCCTCGTCCTCGTCAAGAGGTACTGTCACTTTCTGATCCTCGAACTCGACTCATCTTTTCTCAGCTTCCGTGTCTCCGTTCACCGAACCTACTTCTCCCAACCCAACCGCCACAAAATACGCGCAGACCACAGAGTCACTGCACACGTACGGCTCGTATTTGACTCAATGCCTCCCAAAGTTCATCCAGCAATTTTCGGTCCTCAAGGATGAGCTCGTCCTTCATGTCGCACCCTCAGCAGTAGTTCCCGTTCTGACTTTCCTCCGAGACCATTCCCAGTGCCAATTCAAGAGTGTCGTAGACATCACCGCAGTAGACTTCCCAGAGAGAGAGAAGCGTTTTGAGGTTGTATATAACCTGCTCAGTATCAAGCACTGCCGGAAGGATCCGGGTAAAGACGTACGCTGGGGAAGCAGACCCTGTACCAAGCGCTGTTTCTATCTTCCGCGGTGCTGACTGGTATGAGAGGGAGGTATGGGACATGTTTGGCGTATTCTTTTCCGGTCACCCAGATCTGTAAGTCCGCCACGCGCTTCATCTCCGTTCGTTGTTCACTCAACTTCCAGGCGTCGTATATTGACCGATTATGGTCTGTGAATCACTCCACATCGATTTAAATGCTTGATCAGGTCTATGCAGGCTTTGAGGGACATCCATTACGCAAAGATTTCCCTTTGACAGTAAGTCGTCTCCCGAACTCGGCAAGTTTAGTCCTATGATCTTCCTTAGGGTTATACAGAAGTCCGTTATGACGAAGAGCGGAAACGCGTTGTTTACGAGCCACTCCAGCTCACCCAGGCATTCCGGTGATTCCTTCTTATGCTTGTGCTATCGGTCTCGCTGATTTCGTTCGACAGAATTTCGAATCGCTCTCTCCATGGGAGCAAGTTGGAGCTGGCACTGAACCAATTAGACCTGCTGACTTGAAGCCCGTGCCTCCCCCAAAGCCAGAGGAGGTACCCAAGAAGTGAGAAGTTCTCATCGATAACTGCATTACCCTTCGTTGGGTATCGATACACTAGTTATAAACCCGTAGACGAGAATGTGCTACCTGTAACGAAGAATGTCCCGATGAGCCACGTCTGAGCATCCCTAAGTCGTTTCCTCGCTAGTATTAGGGACGTTGTCGTCATTCCGTTTATCCTTCTTATCCCAGCCCATCCTACATGCTAGATAGTCCTGTCCAAGAACCTCGACAGCAAGCCTCAATGATTCTGCAACGAGATCTTCGACCCAATCATACTGATCCCAAATTTCTAGCCAGCGAGCGGGAATTGCTTGAGTTACTGCGGTGCGCACTAGCTGATGCCCTGGGTCAGCAAGATGTAAGATGAATTGTAATGTATCCGTCGCCTCCGAAGGAGCTGTCCGCCAACTGAGGCAGTGAATACGATCGCGTAAAAGGTTGCACCCGAAGGTAAACTGAAGAGTATATGACTGGGTTATCGGTCGATGACTCCCTCTTTGGAACCTTGGTTTGATTCTTGATCAGTTCGTCCAAATTCGCCTGTAGTATGTGTTGAAATGAAATGTTACCCACGGTGATAGTCAGTTACCTGAGCAAGCTTCAGCGCAGCATCGTAGCCGTCGACAACGCTGAGTTCGCGGACGGAATTCGAGGAGTCCTTGGGTTTGGATTCTTCTCCGCGGTTGACAATGAGGTCACCACCTTCGACTTGCTCCATGACCTACAGGACAAGCTAAGCAACCAAGAACGAACTAGTGGTTCAATACGATCTACCCGCGCCATAGAGCGATACACAAGCGTCTCGATTCCATCGTATCCTTGCATGTCATGGCTTAGCCAGACTTGAATGACTTCATGCTCCGAAATTGGAGGGGCAACGACGTTCAAAATATCGGTAAGGGTGGATAATCCAACCCTCTTGAAGTCTTGGCCTGGCAACCGTTAGGAGAAATCTGCATATAGTCATCATTTTGCACACCAAGCTTGTCCAATTGGGCGGTTTTGGCATACTCGAGAACACCCTCTCCCCATTTCGTCACTTGTTCGTTCTTAGGCAAGTTCTTCACTTGCTCGTCTACAACGGATCTGGCTTGTTGGTACGCAGCGGAGGCACCGCTCCATACGTTCGACCATCCCCACCCCCCTGATGAATTGGCAGATGTAGCCGCTGCCGCATCTAGTTTGGCAGTGGAGACTATTGCGGTGGCCGAGTCTGGCTTTCCGGACAACGAGGATGTGGAGGACGAGGGATGCACACCCACTCTGACGCGTTCCGTGCCCTTGCGAAGGGAAGGTGTTCCAGTACGTGAGATTGGACGATCTATCGGCAACGCGGTTGGACGGGAAGGCTCCGAACTTTTCTGGGTGATTTCGTCAATGAAAGCGAGGACTTCAGTAGGATCCCCCTCGCCGCTTGCATGGGCTTTGGAAGAAGGTGCAGTCTGGTCGTAGTTTGGAGTGCGTGCGGAAGGCTGGAGGTTGTCAAGGTCGTCGAGGAATTGGAGGGCCTCTTCCTGCTTGGACTTTGCTTTAGATGTCATGTTTGAATGTGAGGATGAGCGTCAATGAGGACACTACTTTATCGCGAGTCACGTGTTCTCCAATTGGATAATCGTCTTTACTCCCTGAACTCGGGTTTACTCCCTGACACGCTTCGAAAAGATGGCAAGGAAGAAAAAAGAGGAAGAGGAGGAAGTATACCACGTCGGTAAGGAATTCACCTGCATATATGATGCCTCGTTACTAGAAGCAACCTCCAGAGGTCATCACGAAGGCACGGGTCACCGAGGACGGTGGATGGGTGAGTGGCTCCTTCTACCCTTGTTCCCCGGCGCTGCTGACGATAGGCCATGCCATTTAGGAATACTTTGTGAAGGTGATCAATTCCATTTGTTGATAATTCAACTTCACTCATCCCCATCGCACAGTGGGCAGGTTACGATTCGGACGCGGATAGGTGAGTATATTACACCATCATGGACGTGTGAGGTATTTAGTGTTTGCAGCTGGGAGCCTTCGGAAAACGTGCAGCAATGTGACCGATTACTTACAAGCTTCTGGAAACATGTCGGCATGGACAATGGAGACTATCCTGTCGCTTACGAGATCGCGGCCGAGGGAGAATGGATCAGTTTGTGCTTCATCACTATCCATCCCATCAAATTCTCAATCCTTCACAGAGAAGGAGAAGCGATATTTCGAGGAGACGTACGTCAAACGCTCGAAACGAAAAAAGGAACGACAGGTGAGGAAGACCTCGACACGAGATCCATCGACTAAATGGGTTCGGGGTTCTTAGGAAAGACTAAAGTCGAAGTCGAGCACACCGCGCATATCAGAGAATATCCTAGGTGATTCTACAAGCTCGGATGAAAGACCCTCAGTGAAAACGCCTACTGCAAAGATGGCCAACGGAAAGGCACGTGCCGTCGACTCAGAAGTGTGTATTCGTCATGCTTCACTCGCTCGCCTGACTAGTTCCTGTCTACATGTAGTCCGAATCCGAATCCGGCTCCCGGTCCGAGACTGAATCCGATGGTTATTTGCGCAAGCAGGCGAAGGTTGTATCTCTTCCCAAAGCCGCCACACCACCTTCAAAAGAGCCACCGAAAGTGAATACATACACCTTGCTCTCCCACGTAGTACTCACGCTAAACAGGTTCCGGTCTGGGCCAAACGACAAGAACCTCGGTCGGAAACTGATGCTTCGTCTTCTATCCCACCGCCCAAGCCTACTGTTGTACGCACTCATCAGGACCAAAGGATCAATCCTCTGGTAAAGCCTATGGATTTACCTTCTAAGAGTTTCGAGGCTGGCAGCTCCCTCTCCACCAAGCAGCGAATAGCTGCTGGCATACCTCCTCCTCCCGGCCCGAAGCCGCTCCCAACCCAACCCAAGAAGTCATCGCTTTCATTACTCTCGTTTAGGAAGAATAAGCCACCTCCTCTCCCCAGCAATCCAGCGAAAGACGCCACAGCGACAACTGCAACCGTTGCAACGCCTACGTCGCCCGTCGCTCGAGTTGCAGATACCTCGAACGAGGTGGAAATGGTTGCGTCCCCCCAGCCGATGGACATTGACCAGCCTATTGATTTCTTTGGTTCCATCTCGGATGACGGACCAATAGGCGGATGGTATGTGGTTTCGAAGAAGAAAAGCCTATCTCACGCGTAGCTGCACGACAGCCCTGAAAATTTTGTTGTCCCCACACCTCCGAAGTCCCAGGAAGAAATCAACGCAGAAAGGTTTTTGCAGACTGTTGATATTCCCGCGTATGTTCTTGTCTGGTTGCGTGTGGTCTGTTATTCACTCGATTTCCGTAAAGGCTCAGTGGCCCTATGTATGTAACACTATGAAGCCCGCTTCACTGGTGCTGACTGTCACGAAGGGAATTGGATATTATACCTGATCAGCCTGAAGCGCCAACGCTTGAGTTGACGTTAACGAAGACATCAGTCATCCCGAAGTATGTTGGGTTGTCGAATGGTATTTCAGGACTGACATTGTTTCAGAATACCCAAGAAATGGAAGTGGTCTGGCTATCTATTCATCAGTACCACCGAGAACAAAACAGAGCTTCTCTGCGCCGTCAATATTGCAGATCCTAATGGTACAAGCAATAGTTCCCACATCAATCTCCTGCTATCACCACTGGACTCGCTCCGAATCTCGAGACTATATCCGATCTTGCTTTTATCGCCCTTAATTCGAGCCTGCGGAAAACCCCAGTATTTTGGTAGGCTTGAGTCGAATGAACCTGGTGACGAAGCTGTCATTCATGGCATGGAACATCATTTGACAAGTGAAGGACTGGTTGGTTCTTTTGAATTCTTTGCTTGCCATGCTGTTGATTTCTGTTTCACAGGCTGCAGCAGTTCCACTCCTTCTTGATGATGCTGAAGTGGCAATCCTTGTTGTCTTTCCAAAAGCACAGAAGGGGTTGACCACAGCACTGCAAGTGCCAGAATGCCTATTGTCTGATATCCCTACAGACCCTGCCCGGCTTCTTGTTGTGCTTTTGCCACTTTTAGTCTCAGCAAAGACATCAACCAGTGTTGCTGGGCTGAGGTCTATTGAGACTGTTATGCAGTCCTCATTCAACCCATTGGATGCACCAGTCCTCCCCCAGGAGGCTCTGTTGTATCAGGGGATGTCCTTGCTGTGTTTTCCAAAGACATTACTGGACTTTCTCAACAATCCCTCCACAACCAGAACATATTGTATCTGGCCCATGCCTGACCAATTGTCACTGGGGCTGGATACTGCTATGCTTCAGTATGTTCTCAGATCATCCAAAGCTGCATCAGCCAGGCTTGAGGAGGATATAAGGGCTATCTTTATACCCAATAGCCATTTGGGGATGTTGCACACCATGCCATCCCTGGTTGCCAAGAGGGTCAATTGTCCTGAAGTCCAATTTTGGACATATGGCTTCTCTGCCAATGTGGCCTGTGAAAGTTGGAGACTTCAAGAGATCTATCCTCTAGGTATGAAAAGTCAATTCAGTATTGTTGTGCCACTGCATCTGAGATGTTATCTAGGGGGTGTTGTAACCTTCACCTCTTCTGCACTTGCAGAAGATTTGATGGGCTGTTATCACTTGATTTCCCAGATCATAGATCATCCACTCTGGGACTGTTATGTTATCCCTGAAGTTTTGGCTGTGACTCAACATTTATTGTGTGGTAATGGGGACCTAACCCTCAGGTAAGCCTAGGTATTTAATTAAACACATTTGTTTAACATTTTTATAGTGAATCATGTTTGGGTCCTATTTTGGACTTCATTACAGATGGTCTGATCTCTGTGATCAGAATGCCTGATGAGGGACATTCTAGTCCAATAGATTGGGCTTCTCAGACCTTTGCTCACCAGGATGCTAGTGGACAGGAGCTGTTGGAACTCTGTTTTGAAATCCTCAGAGGCCACCTTAACATCCTAGACATGACAACTGAACAGCTCATCACTTTTACAAATGATAAGGTCACCAGAGATCTCTCAAATGCCCAAATTCAACCAACATTCATGAAGAACTATAGGAGATTTGTGGTAATTAGAGCTGCTTCTGAGGACAACATACCATTTGACAAAGATGGGGTGAGTCATTTTCTCATCTTGCAACATTTTAACTGATGTATGCCATTCAGCTTGAATGGATTTCACTCCCCTCGTTCAGCTTCAAAGATGACTATTTTCAGCAGTAATTGACCTATTGTCGAAGCAGACCAGTAGTTGAACACCTACGACACTCATTTTCAGATATATTAGTGCCGTTTGTGAAATGAGACAGTGTGCAGTACTTGATTCAGAAAAGTATTATGATAAACAACATACACTCGGGTGTGTATCCTACGGCCAAATCTATAGATAGCTCTTATATCGAATGTGATTATCTTTTCATGTGATTCGTGTTCCGCTGACAGATGGTCAGCAACCGGAGCCGGTGTCAATATTCAACGCCCACTTTTGAGCTTGTCTTGTTCGCCCATCATGTCAGGTCTCAACGATTTGGTGCTCAATCCCGCTCTTCATGACTACCTCGCGATCATCAAAGGAGCAAGGAATGGGTTCATCTACGGCGTCAAGGTCAGGTTCCCTCATGCCCTTATAATGGCTATCCTCTTCGGACGTGGAGAGTAGGTCTGTCCATTCAGTCACACGAACAGCATACTCAAGCTAGGGGGGTAGCTGGAAAACACGATGTCGCGTCATCTACCAAGCAACAAAGCAACATGCGCTCAATCTAGCCAAGTTCGTCTCACTATTCAAGATTTTGATGTTGCTGCAGCGGAAGGCGAACGGAGGAAAGGAACGTAGTACGGATACATTCGTCGCTGGGTTGATTGGGGGATACGTCGTCTTTGGGGACAGGTCCGCTGTGAACGAACAGGTACATTCCGTGTTCATCTCTCCAGGTTATTGTCTAAGTTACTTTTGTTTTGTTTTCCTCTTTTTGTTTGAAGATCGTGCTCTACGTGGTTTCAAGGGTGATCGCATCATTTTTACCTCGTGCAACGGCACCCTATTCAAAGACTCCTCCGCCGAATGGGTCCACCATCGCTCGTCCTATCCCACCGGATTCTCGGTACTTTTCAGTGTTTGCGGCGTTGGCATGGGGCGCCGTCATGTGGGTGTACCGGTACCGCCCTCAGAATGTTCAACCTGGCATGTATAACTCCATGACATACTTATACCACGACTCGGAAGTTTGGGGCAGTCTTAGAACGCTTCTTTGGCGCAACAAGTGACTTTATGCGGTATATACACCTATCTCGTTGTGAATGGCAGCACGCTGAATGCTCCCATATCCCAGATAGAAGACCATAATCCCCTAGTTACCCTCTTATTGTTGCGGCAAATAGTCTATGGTTCTTGGTATTCTAGAGCACTTATACTAGAGTGGTTCTCGTGAGCATGCACTTCATGTCTATGGTGATGAAACACTTTACTTGGAGCATCTCGATGGCTGCCGAACAAGCCTTGTGACACGTTTTGCACAACTCGAACTGTTTCAAAAGTGCGCTCATTTCAGCCGCGAGATCGGTGGCTAGTGGGCGATGAGTGACCTCGTCTCACTTTTGAGCCGTCACTGGAGATCCTACCTGCTTCGAGCCGGGTTGCCAGCAGCGTCCGAGAATCATGCCATGCTCGCGTCGTGCTTTCCTGGTGAGCCACACACATCCCATATCCAAAAGGAAAGATGTCTTCCTGCAAGAGAATCCCTTTCAGTTGCTGTATCCTATAACCATGCAGTCGAACGAGGTCATGATATGCGGCGACGGATGGGATAAGTGCGATTTTCTCCTTGGAGTAGGTGCAGATTGACGGGTGTAAGAGGTATGCGCTTGCTTCAGCTGCGACGTCATTGAGACGATTTGTCGTGGCATATGCATAAACTTGGAGGGGATGAATGGCCGCATTTGCAAATAGATGTGAGTGCAAGGCGCGTCGAAGGGGCTCCGAGAGATCATATTTATCAGCCAATCGGAGCATTTCCGGGAGTAGGGGAAGTGGAATGAGATCAGTGCCTTGATACAATGACACTGCTTTGCCCATACGACGCATCTGGCGAGCTGTGGGTGAAAAGGCGGGCGGCGGCGGCGGAAAGTGTAACAGTTTGAGCAGCACACGTAGCATTGCCGCGGATTCGTCCAGCTCTAGAACTTCAGTGATATCGGTATCGACAAAGCTGTATTCCTGGTCACAGCACATGAACATGTCCCCTGTGGTATCGGTTTTAGTCGATCTCACCCTTAGGAAAGCAATAAACGCAAGCCGAACAGAAGACTTCGGATGTTCGGAGCGCGCTCTTGTGCACGCTGAATTCCTCCTGGTCAGGAATGGACCTAACCCGAAAATCCGGTGATTGGAGTGCGAGGTCATCAAACATGATGAGCGTTGGTGATGGTACAATTTGGATTGTCTGCACATCTTCTGAGAGAGTTAAAAGTGTACATGTACGTTGCACAACGTGGCCGCAGCTCGCACGAGTCACCTCCTAAAGCAGACAAGATACATGAGTCAATGGTAGATGGGTGTTTCCATGCATTGCAAAATACATCGCAGACCTAAATCACGTATGACACAGCGTGAGACGACGAATTGATGTGACGAGGTTAGAGGGGACATCAGCCTGGAAAATCGAATAGGAAAACCAGAGAGAAAGAAAAGAGAAGAAAAGAGAATGGGGTGCATGCCCAAAAGTGAGTGGAGTCATGAAAAGCAAGGTGATGGAGGTATCATCGGAGAAAGGTAAAAAGGAAGTGAAATCTAAATACCGCTAAAAAATATCCATCACATCACTACACACTTCGTCTTCCTGTCCTTAGTTGGCTTCTCCGCCTTGCCATTCTGATTGGCACCCTCCAGTCGTTGTTTCGTCTGTCGTAGCGCACGAACGAGGTTTGTAAAAAGTAGCTCCACGTTATATGCGGTCCTGGCCGATGTCTCCATGAACTCGCATCCAAACGTTCGCGCAAGTGCAATGCCTTCCTCACGTGATACCTCACGCTCGTAGGTCTTGTCGCACTTGTTGCCCACCAGCATGAATATTGGCTTTTGGCGCTTTACTTTGATCATCGATTGTCGGAAGACTTCGAGTCGTTCGAAAGTCGAACGTGAAGCGATCGAGTAGACAAGTATGAACCCTTGACCCTCGCTACAGGAGATGAGCCGTGGGCAACGAAGAGAGGGGTAATGTGGAATACTGACCGTACCCATTGGTCTCTAAGGGTGGCATACTCCTCTAGCCAGATTATGAAGCTGGGACTTTAAGATTTAAAGAGGGGGCGTACCTTGTCCAGCAGTGTCGATGACCTCTACGAAGCACATCTTGTTGTCTACGATGAGCTGTTTCCTATAAGCATCCTCTATCGTTGGGTCATAGGTCTGAATAGAGAAAAATGAAACCAAGTGCCGAATGGGTAAATGGAAGTCATACCTCTGTGATTAAAGGGTGAGCTGATGGATAAGTATGAGATCGGAGGTGTCGACTTACCGACGAAGCAATTTAGGGTGAACTATAATCTGATCAGTAAGAGTGTTATGGCACAAGGAAAGGACATACTTGGACGGCCAATGCGGTTTTGCCGACACCACCGTCGCCTAAGACAGCTA
The DNA here is from genome assembly GCA_019787685.1 of Chiua virens. Classification (NCBI taxonomy): domain Eukaryota; kingdom Fungi; phylum Basidiomycota; class Agaricomycetes; order Boletales; family Boletaceae; genus Chiua; species Chiua virens. The sequence continues at coordinate 1,901,773 of JAHNUO010000006.1, read as the reverse complement.
CGCGCCAGCTATCCATAGTTCGTTGATAGGAAAGGATCTCGGGTAGAGAGAAGAAGATTTGAAAGATTTGGAAAATGGTGTGGAATGGAAAGAGTCTGTTGGCAGGGATGAGCATGGAATCGAGAATGAGGGAAAGATGCAGACCTCGGAGAAATAGAAAGGACGGGGGGATGGAGAGGAGAAAAGAAAGGGGAAGGTGTCAGAATATGTCGTGCAAAATCGTGCAAGGTCGTAAAAAAAATGAAGGCACGAAGAACGGCCCAGTGGAGAGCAGGAAAGTGATGAGGGGGAAGAAGAAGACGGTGTTGATGAAAGTGTTACAGCTCCTTGGAAGTGTCGTATTTCTATTCTGCAGCGGCACTGCAAGTTTGCTGATGCGGGTCACTTAAACTCTCACAATCACCCCTCCTTTTTGTCCCAATTCTCACCAAACTGGGTAAACGACTCCACAAGATAATCTCTCTTTCTCCTCCCTCCTTCCCGGCAATCGCCGCTCATCGTACTCCTCTTCCTCAAAGCACTACCTTCCTATTCCAGAGACCGCTTGTCTCTGACGGGCATGCGGTCGTACGTAAAACATTGATACACTTGCTATGTGGCGTACCCACTTCGAGTCGAGGGTCGGATCGTGTCAACCCCCATACTTGTCGCAAATATTCACCTCATGCCCAGTGCTCGGGCATCTAGTTGCCAGCGCACACCCTGACATGAAACAACTTGCCCAGCATGAACAATACAAACCAGGCTAGAAACATTGCTTCTCCAAAGCTTATTGCCACCGGAACAAAGAAGGGTGATCAGGGTAATGTCAGATCCAGAACCAACATTCGTCTGGAAAGATACCCGATGCCTATTCGTCTGCGTAGGCTTCTTCATGCCGGAAGCTTGGTGGGAAGGCGAATGAGTGCAAACCAAGTGATTAGTGCGAGTTTTCCCTAGCATCGTCAGTAAAGTTAAGTTCATAACATGCCTTTGCCTCGTTTTCGGCTGCTTGAAGGAACCGAGGTCGCGAAGAAAAATGCACGCTGCAATTGGTGCAATCGAGTAGGTTCTGCCACAAACTCGTCATCCACTCTCGTTGCGCAATCCCGCCGACAATAATTTACAAGGATAAGAACACGCATAACGAGCATGTCCCGTCACTTGTCACCGAAACGACCTATGCGTCAAACGTCGAAGCGAGGAACAGGTGATTTGAGACGACAGATATGACTTGACTTGGTCGAATCACTCACCGAGGAAGTCGGTAACATGAGCTAACACAGCACGGAATGCATGTGTGTTCATCTAGCCACCAACCGGACATTTACGCTGATCCGCGCCATATGACTGGGGACAATGAACCGAAAAGGGCAGGATCCGTTTGAGATAACAAACCATTTTGTCCTATAGTCAGATTGCCAAATCGAAGTGAAATGTCACTGACGTGGGACAACACGTGAATGTTTTCGGGACCTTAAGTATGACCCACAAGTACTGTGGGACGATGAGGAAACAAGGTCGACTGGCGAAGCGGCAATGTTTGAGTAATTTCGGGTTCACAAAGCAGAAATAACCGTGGCGACAGAGGGGCAAGTTGAATGCCACAAATCCAGCCAGCCAGCTTGCAGTCGGAACCCGTTTTGTCCGTGGGCTGCGTGATTTCCGCCTCTTGACGGAAGATTGCTACAGTGGCAACCCTCGATCCATGTTGCGCGAAAATGTCCCAGAACGGCAGGGGTAACTTACCAACCCGGAGACTACATAGAACGCTAACCAGCAATTCAGACCTGGACGTTTCGAACCTCGCCCTAATACGTACGCCAGTGATACAGCACATTTGATACATCGATACTTGAGCTGTCGGCAGTTCCCAAATCTACTTGGTAACAATTTTCTTGGACTCAATAGAACGATTTTTATGGCTAGACATCCGATCAGTAGTATTAGTACAAACACCTAGCTCAGAAGAGTCAGAACAAGGATGCAGGTGTGCACAGCCTCTCGGATTTATCGAATGCAATCGAGATCTACCCAATGCATAATGTACATTGTATAGCTAGTCCTCGCGCGTGAATGGACATACCAGTCATCTGCCTATGTTAAATGCATATTGGGGGAAAAAGACACGGAACACGTATGGAGTCTGGTGGCTGAGTGGTAATATCGGAACATATGTGTGCCTATATTCTAATGCAACAGTACTAGTGGGGATGGTGTAATAAACAACGAATAAGAATCTCCAAAATGCAAACTAGTACCGGGATGGCACAGTGGGGTGTCGAAGACCGCCAAACGCAAGAGACGAGGGGGTGATGGATCCTCTGGCTGTGCTCTTGGCAACGAGAAGGGTAGGACTTAGTCTTGTCGACCGAGCTCTTCTTGTGTCAGGTCAAGGATGAAGGTCGTCTTGGAATTCTGCGGAGGCTCGATGATTTTGACCGGCTTCGCCGACGAGAGGGTGTTTGGTGATATGGAGGCGAACGGTCGTATAGGGACGTGAGGGTGCAAAATGGGGGTTACGACGTGGCATTGGTCTCGAGGTAGCGGCGACGGCGTTGTGAGAGGGCCCAGTCAGTGGGGAGGGTATGTATTGGGAGGCGGCACCGAGCTGGGGGCGCAAAGAGGACATGGCGAGGGCTGCTGCAGTCAAAGGGTTAAGAGAGGTAAGTAGGCGAGGATACACGAGACTGACCCATTTTGCACAAGAGTGAGTGAGGAGGGACAAAGATCGTAATTGACAACCAAGTCGCAGACTGGATGATGTCGTTTGGAAGATTTATATATACCCGACTTGCAAATTCGCTGGGGGAACTGAACTGACGTTCAACCACCGTCGTTGGGGTTCGGCAGGTGAAACCAAACACTCGCAAACACTGCCACTCATTAGCTGCGCTGGTAAATCGGATTTGTATTCTGAACGATGAGGTAAAGCATAGTACAGGTTCCGTAAGGAATATACAGTCACGTCCTCATAAAAATAACTATGCGCCAATAAGTGATACACAACCGAGGAGTCTCTGTCCTCGAAAGAAAAAAGAGTTAACTGTTACCTGAAATCCAAAGTGAATAATTAATAAAAGGTGCAGAAATTTAAAGGTAGAAAAGATTGAATGTCAAGTTCCGACTAAATTAACCCCCCCTTCGTTGAGGCTTTGAAGATATCATGATGGAATGATGCATCTCGGGCAATGGTCGGCGTCAGTTGGCGAAACTGTTGTTTCGTTGCAAGTGAAGTACGTCCGAGACTCGACCTTGCACGAAGCCGCGATTGCGTCTCATGAGGCAAGGCAGCTGACTTCGACATGTATACCCAATTAGGATGGCAGATTAACTGTCACAGAGTACGTTGTGAAGGAAGATGAGATGGTGAGAACTTGAAAATGAACGGTTATTGGGTGGGTTGTCGAGGTCCACTCTAGCAGTGAGACCGTCGTCGCGATATCCTCCAAGGGATGTTGATATCCTGGGGTTTGGAGTGTCCGCTCCGGTGTTGCTGCGCTCTCATAGCAGCATTCATTGAACGTCGACAAGCAGGTTGCGCTCGAGAATGTACTTTCCCTCTTTGTATTTCTGGGAAGATTCATATGCTCTATCCTGTAATCGCCGTCACGAAATTGTGTAGAATATCAAACAAATACACACGTATTTCCATCCTAGGGTGGTAGCGCATTTGACACAGTAAATGTCCCGAACAGTATGGTTGCCTGTTGTCATTTGGCGGTCATTGGGCTCGCCTTCGACGACATTGACACTGCCCAATGGTCTGAGCTTCAGGAGGCGAACACGGAAATAGAGCACTTACACCCCATCAAAGAGATAGGCACGGCCATGCTGGCCATTAAATGCCTCGAGGAACAATTAGTGGCAAGTCCATGGAGGAGGCTAACGCTGGAACACTCACCCGAGATATCATCGAGTGAATAGTCGCAAGATGAGTCTTGCACTTTAAACAGCCATAGATGCGTTCCCCAGCAAGATAGCGGCGGTATTTCATTCCCATGTCGGGCGGAAATGCAGGTGGAGGAGACTTATGTAGGAAATGGTGAGCGGGATATCGCTGGATTCAGAGTGGGCGAGTGGGCGTCGAACACGGAAAGGCAGTGAACCTTTATACAGGAAACGTGTGAAGGAAAGTGGTGGAGACACAATGGTCGGAATGAGAGTCAGTCGAGGTCAGGAATGTCCCCTTTACGGTCGGGGAGACTACGCCTCATTTAGGCGGCTGCCATTCCCACCTTTGGGCAGTTCGCGTCATCTAACTACTCTATCGATGGCTGATATCTCCATACGTGTTGCTATAGAGCGAGCTCGCCAGTAGATCCACAACAGCTTGGCCGACAAATCTGATGTTGCTTGATTGCCATCATGGCCTACAAGTGGAATGAGTCAGCAACCGCGCACCATTAACAGCGCTCTAACCCCAATCACTCTCGGAATAAGCATGTGTACAATGCTCGATTATCCCGCAGCCAATATTTCGGGTGTATTGCTCAGTCATGATACTCCCAGATTGCCCGCAGAGTCACAGGGCTGCTGAACAGCAGCGGATCCGGCGAGCCCGGATTCAGGTGGTGGCAGGAGTCCTCGCGGTGATTAAGGTCCACTCATGCCGGTGTGCAGGTCAACGTTCCACGGCTAGTCATTAAAAACTGAGACCAAGTTGTCGAGCCAGTGTAGAGTAGTATTGTATTCAAATGTCGCAAGGTTAGTCTAATTGTCTTGTTCAAACGTTCATGTCTTCTCACCTGTTCTTCCCCAGGAAAGCAAGACAAGATCGTCCCGCTCTTGTCGCGTGCACTTCATCGCATCCGCACAACCCCCCCTCGCATCATTGCATCCCCAGCAACTCGTAAGTCACTCCCGCTCCATTCACATCGTTGTCTTGATACCTCCAAGAGCCTCGCCGTGCTGCCGTAGCCATCATCATTCGCGTCGTTCCGCCTCCGGCTACCTCATTGCCCGCCGATGTGCCCACTGGCATTCCGACTCTTAGTCAATTTTTTGAACTCGACTGGGTCAAGGACCCCGCTGCTCGCCCAGAAATCCTTTTCCTACAAAGAGATGGCGGCTCTTCTGATGATCTGAAGACCAGCCTGTCAGGCGAGGGAAGCGCTCATCGGAGTAGTAAAGCCGAAGCACAGCTCGCCTTTCCCGGAGGACGAATGGAGGAAGGCGACGAAGGCGGTCTTTACACAGGTATATGTCTACCCTTGTCCGATCAACTCGGTGTCTCAACCCTTCATGCGCAGCTCTGCGGCAGACGTGGGAGGAAATCGGTTTGGATCTCGCTGAGCGCGACTTTACTTGCGTTGGACAGCTCGACGACCGCGAAATTACCACTTCTCTAGGTAAACGGTTACTTATGATACTTTCCCCCTTTGTCTTCCTGCAGCTCACCTCTCGCCCACTCTCCACGGAACCTGCTGAGGGCACTTGTGTCCACTGGACACCTCTCGAAGCCTTGGTCGGTGCCGTGCTACCGGAAATGGTTGGTCTTGGGGATTCGAGAGGAAAGTGGACAAGTGTTACAGTGGATGCCGCCTCTAGGCTGACCCCGCGTCACGCTGCTATCCTAAAACTGTTGATTCGCGTCCTTCTCGGGAATATGCAGTTTCCTGCTATCCTTATCAACATGCCAGACCAATCCCTTACCATCCGGCCTCCACTACACCCAGCTAGTGCTTCATACTCCGTGTTGACCCAGGATGTACTCGAAAAGGGTATTGCATCTCATAGTGTAGCTCCGGAGAAGCAAAAGAAAATGCTTAACCAATGTCAGCTCAAGCTGTGGGGTCTCTCGCTTGGCATGACGTTGGACCTCATGGCAAATATGGTACCCGAGCCATTGCACTCACAGCAGACCGTTGGACAGGAGTACCCTAGCCTGAAGCTACCCTTCCGACCTGTCGGCACCGAAGGCATGCGGGTTGACGCTGTTGCCCCCAGCCTCGCCAGCGTGTTTCCACGCTTCTCATACCCGGACGTCAACTTTTGGATCTGGTAAACTGTTAATCTTGATCTTACTCGTCACGTTGTTCATCGTGGCATACTAGGGTCTTTGGTAAGCGTTATCGCGAGGTCGTACGCGGCTGGGAGGCAAGCATTCGTGAAGGTGGTTCGAACGATCGTCGGTGAGCATTCTCTTGTCCATTTTTCTACAAGTATTGACGGCTTCACACAGCCTAAACTGGGCCGGGACTGTTTTGAATAACTTTTATGCGGCAGTGCGCAAGGCGCTGGTCGTTGTCATCGTCTTCCGTGCTATTGGCGCACTCTTTGGCCTTGTATTTGCTGGATGGTGGATTTTGGCTTGAGTACTTTATTGGTTAGTTCAGACATTGGATTTTAATGTTGGGCACCACTTTCTCCTTGATTTCTCTCGATCATGCCAGACGTAAGTAAATACATTAGCCATACGTGTACGTGCTCGCACTCCGTCATAAGTACATCCGAGCCACGTCCTTAGTAGTCATGTGTAACGATGATATGGTCCGTTCAGCCCGCCGTTGCGGATGTTGATGAGAAGCGTTACAAAGTTCTACTACCTCGAGAAGATGTACGTATGCAACTCTAACCTAGGGGCAAACCACAAACTTCACAATCATTTCCTCCGTGCGTATTTTCAAATGTGCAATGGGGACAGATCCTGACTCGAGAGTTACCGCTTCCTCGACTCTGAGTAGCTTCTTCGGCGGCGATCTGATCGAAAATATCCTGAGGGATTTCGTCATGTGTGCGTCCCAAATCTGTTGGAGCCGATGACGTCAGACGAGCAGCTGTTGGGAGCATCAATTAGCTAGAAACAGTAGTACATTCTACATGAAGAACTCACGAGCGCTCTCGCGGGCAAAAGTCATGAGCGTCTGCCATCCGTCCGTGTTCATGAGGGCATCTAGTACGGAGGGGTCTTCAAACATTCGTGGCGAGGTGGCCGTCCGGATAAGTAGCTTTGTGTCGTTCTGGTGATGTTTGCTAAGCAGGGATCAACAGGCAGAACGATCAGAAACTCATACCGGTGACAGTAGTTGAGTAGTTTCAAGGAACGCAATCAAGTGCCAATCGCTCAACCATTTCGCGACTTCGAGACGTTTAGACACGTTCCGCATGTCCTCAAGGGAGGGTGCTCCTAATCGGTTGAGCGAACTGAGAATGCTATCGACTTGCTGATCTTCAAGTCCAGGACGATTCTCGATGGCGAAATTTGTTGATCGAAACATTGGATTAGGCGTTTGGGGAAAGCCATGTGTGACCTGTCGAAGAGTTCAATCTTCCTGAAGTAGCACGAGAAGTAGCCTAACATACATTGACGAGGAGATACTCCACTGGGAAGCAAGGTTTTGCACTCTTCTTTACCTCAAGGCTATATTCGTTCTTAAACCGATAAAACACATCAGGAACATAACGTGCGGAGTCTTGGCTGCGATCTTCTTCCTTCACTCGAACGATTCCTGGTTCCACGCTGGCTTCGATCATATCGGCCGCTACCATGGCACAGGCTGCTCTGAAACTTGGTAGGCAGAGATGTCCACTTGGCCATCTTCTGTCGCTGTAAGAATGGCGGTAACCATACGTGAGCCAAAAGCGCCGCTTGTGGACGACCGGGATGGGGTAGGATTTGCATTTTGGATCGCTGGCAGCAAAGATAGCCTCCAGTGAAGAAACAAAATACGATTGCGCATGTCGCTTGTAGACATTCTTGGTTCGATCCTCTGGAGTTGGGTCAAGATCCGTGAAAATATATCCCACGATAGATAGAGGCGTCGACGCTGATTTGGCTAGTTCCCTGATGCGTTGCTCGTCTTCCCATGGGATGCCTAGAGTCAAGCCGTCGAGCTCGCCCTCTTGGGGGGGCTCATGAATTGCTTCTACCACGGCTTTGATCCCCATCGGCACTTCATTGTACGGTTCATAACGGCCAATGAGCCAACCAAACCGCTGAAGGCCGGTGGCTCTCCAGGCTCGCAAGAATCGGTCCACGATGGATTGTGTTGCGAATTCTAGATGGTCTACCATTCGAAATTGTTGAGACTGTAGGGTGATTGCAGACGGCTGACAGGCGGTACATATTCCTGACGGCCATGATGGGTGATTACCTGTTGGACATGGAACCTTGACTTTATACGAAGTAGGGGAGAGCGGCGGGAGGGCCTGTGCAGCAGCGGATGAAGTCTTTGGGGAGAGCTTGCGAAGATACGCGTGGTATGACAAATGCTTTATGTTATGCTCAGCTTGGTAGGCCGCGTCATACGGTTCCAAGGGCATGCAGTAGTCGCACATGCCATTCAACGCGTGTTTGCAGAAGCGAGGGTCACGGCCATCGTGGAATTTTTCCATCTCTTGATCGCCAATAGGAGTCTACAGGATCCTCTTGCATGGTCTCCCATATATTGGATTGCTTAGTTGGATTCAGACTAGAACCGTTTGCAGCGGGGTCAGGAAGGGACGAGGTAGCCAGGTCCTGATAGCTGACGAAGATGAGATCACCGTGTCTGAAGCATCATGAGCAGGGAGAGGAGAAGAGATAACAGTGAGACGTACTTGAGTCCAAGCGACTGTAAACTTCGATCTGTAAAACGTGTGACAGGAGTCTCATTGCCTCGCGGCTGATTCGAGATGGCGATCGAGGCCGGGATCGATGTTCTTGCTGGCTGTTTGGATGATCTGGAAAGGGATTTAGGTGATGCATCCACGCAGGAGGAATGAGTATACCTTGTCGACGAGAAGACGAATGTCGTCAGATGATGAAACTTCAAAACGAAAGTTTCCATCCTTTGATCTGATTCTGATTAACTGACGCGAAGTTCAGTACGATTCTATGTAGACGAAGTGAGTATACTTGCCATGACGATCGATTTTGTGGTATGAGTGAGCGAAGATGCCAGGTAAGCACATCAATAGGGACAATATTGATTACGTAATGAGACCCGCCATCATGAGAATGGATTGCGAATGATCCCGGTGTAATATCGACATACTTGCACTCTCAGAGATGGTCGTCTTCCCCCTTCCAGTCCACATCAACACCCTCCAAACAGCCCGTATTCATGCCGGAGAACCACCATGACGATCAGGATGACTCCAGAGTAGGTCACCATCGTCTCCATGCCCACCAACTCATATACCCCTGTAGCCCAAGCCTGCCCCGTACTTCCAAGTGCCTCCACTTCCTCCGGAGACATACAATTACCTCATCCATGCCCTGCTCTCTCTCCAGGGCTCAGCCCACCCGCAGAACCATCCACCACCATACCCAAATCAGCACCATTTAAACTCACTCCCAAATTACAACTATTCATGGCCGCCCGTAATCGCTCCTTTGATACCAACTGCCCCTATAGCAGGTCTCCCGTCGTTTTACCCGCAGGTATCACCTCTTGGTGCACCAGGAACCTCCAAAGCATCAGAGCTCACACCTTCTCCGGCGACTTCGTCCACGGCAGTGGCCACTCCACAAGAGCCAGAAGAAACGGAGGACGCGATATCGATCACTGAAGATAAGCGGCGCAGGAACACCGTTGCCTCGGGTGAGAGGGTATGCACATGCCATGACGAGGCGTCACTCTAACTGGAAGGGTCCCCGAAGCGCGATTTAGAGTCAAGAAGAAGCTGAAATCGCTCAACCTAGAGCGTACAGTTACAGATTTGACTGGGAGGACAGATGAACTCGAACGGGAAGCGGGTGAACTGCGACGAGAAAACGCATGGCTGAAAGAGATCGTCCTTCTCAAAGGGAGGAATCTTGCAGCTTTAAACGTACCAGGAACGGGGGATCGACATGACGGAGACGGAAAGGACGATCGCAACGCTGATGGAGAACCTGGATCGAGAGGAAAGGGGAAGGAGAAGGAGAGCAATTGAATGAGAGTCGACCCGGCCGATTTTATTGATGCCTGGGAGTCACCGAATTCGTACACTAATATGAGAAACGTTTACGAATTGACATCTTGCGGCAAGACTTGCTCAACGAACTTAACCTTGATTTCGCCAGTGATGCAACGTTGTGAGAAAGGATTGACATTCCCACGTTTCCCATGTCGTTTGGACGTCCACCATCCATCAACGTCGGGTTACAGGCCACTCCTCCTGATCGCGGTTCATTTCCTCTCGACCACGATGGTATATATCCAGTCTCATGACTCGGAATTTCCACTGACTCTGTCCTAAGGTGAATGCAGAGAGACAATGATGCAATACATGGCCTGCCTCAAGAAGAATTCCGGTATGTCCACGCCCTGCAGGGTATTCAGCAAGCAATATCTCGAATGTCGGATGTCCAAGTAAGCATTTTACATCTTCCACCTCGTTCCCTTGCGACCAAATGTGTAATATCGTAGTGGACTCATGGAACGCGATGATTTCAAGAACCTTGGGCTAGGAAATATCGACGCAGACGCATCAAGAAGTCAGAATCAGTCGCTGACATTATTTTGTCTATTCCGCCCTCGAATCTCGATGGATGTTTCGCAGATTATGAAATTCAGCCGTCCTCAGGCCTCAGGGACCATGTAGTATCACCGGTCAGTGTGATTAGTCTTTCCAAAACGCTGCCTAGACATCGTTGTAGGTGTAGACAATGAATTCCAGAGTTAGTGATTTGGTGCCCAATATCATCCTGATTGGCTCTAAATCGCGGAAGGATTGCATATGCAAATTCCATGTTCTCCAGGATTGTATTCCTCAAGTTGCACGTTCGTGTGGCTATGAATATATGACGATTACGGCCAAATCAAGTAACGTAATTTCACCATCATTCGAAAAATTCCAACCAGGCGAAGAACGTTCGTTTCGATACTGGTCAGATCCTGCGTCCAATGAGATCATTCCCTGGACGCTTGTATTTCAATGGTCCTGTCTTGCCGGCCACCACCATCTGGAGTTCCCATGCCAACTTTCGTACATCTAACATCTATTTTCCTCCAAGCATCTCTTGTGCTAGCCTCGCCCACGCAAGAGTCGTTCGTGTCAAAGAGCAAACCTTACGACGTACAGGTATGGATTTCTTTCTGAGCCAACCATCATTGTACCCAGAGTTCAACAGGCTCATCGAGGCGGGAGAGGTAATACCGTCGAAAGCACCTTGCCCAGCTTTGCATGGTATGCAGGCATTTGCGATATCGATATCGATATCTACGCAAATCTCACGGATTCTCTGGAAACAGGGGGCTTGTAGATGGCGCTACGACTCTGGAGTTGGATAATGGTATCACATCGGTCAGTACCATTTCACGTTGGCCATCAGGGAACTCAACTATGCAGGATGATGAGGTGGTCGTGTGGCATGACAATCAGATACTGGCAGAAAAGTGTATAGATACTCATCCTGCCGTGAGTTCCAAGGCACTCGTATACTTTATCATCTTATCAATATCCACAAGTTCCCTGACGACCCTATGTACCCATATGTTGGCAAATTTATTGCCAACCTGACGTTAGCGCAAGTAAAGACCCTTGATTGCGGATCCAAAAGGCAACCCGAGTTCCGTACGAGTCCTCCGTTTTTCGCCGAGTCTCCTCATGATGACATTGGCTGAAAGCTCAACAACTTCTCTACCCCGGAGCTCGCATACAAACGCTCCAGGAAGTGTTTGATTTTGTGGAGTGCGCAGACCCCTCGCACCAGATATTGTGGAACATAGAATCTAAGATCAACCCTGAACATCCCGATCGTACCGCGAGCGTCAAAGACTTCGTGCAGAAGCAACATATGGTCTTCTCGGGGAGCCCTTATTATAGATCGATCACAGTAAGTCATGCCATGAAAACGTGAAATGTCTCGTAACTCTGGGTCTTAGTATCAAAGTTTTGATTGGAGAACTCTAATCGCAATGAAGGTAGTGTCATTTGTCGACTTGATACTATGCATTGTACGACGATGTCCCACAGGAACTCGATCCTTTGATCCGAATCTCAGCCCTCATTGACGAGTAAGTGCATCCGATGTCTCTCCTACTGTTGTGCTGACCTCGAACAGGGAGACTGCTTTTACCCTGGACAATAGCACCAGTCCATGGCTTAGTGGTTTACACCTTGATAGCTTCCCAGGCCCATCTCTTGGTCAGAAGATGGTTCAAGCTGCACGTTTTATCGATGCAGATATCCTTTCACCATGCGGAACGTGTTTTATCCCACCATCTGTTACTTTTGAAGACAATCTGGATTTCATAACCCTAGCAATGGTACGGGAAGCTCACGCTCTCGGCCTGAGTGTCACGCCATGGACAGTCAGTTTTCGAATATTGGATTTGCACTGGAGTCTGCCACGCCTTGCTGACTCGATGCTCTCCCTAGATGAATGGTCTCGATCGAGTGGATGAATTGCACCGATTCGGCGTCGATGGGATAATCACGGATTGTGAGTGCACGTTACATGCTCAGCCGACTGACAATGGTGATATGTCGCGGAACAGATCCCGGCATTGTGAGAAGATGGGCAAAACAACAAGGCTTTGTCGTGGCACCGAAATATCCGAAGCAGCGCGTCTTTTCGTGCTTGGAAAAAGCATTTAGAAACTGGGCGTGGATAGACTACATAAGATAGAGAGAATGTATAGACTAGCTGACCACGTGACTGCGGCACAGCAAATAGATTCGGACGCGTCACCGCCCGGCGCAGCGGCGCTCACACACATTCCCGCTGTGCCGCAATATTGACACTCATGAGCTTTGCTCGGCACACTTTGAACGCGCAGTTCGTCAGTCGACGCGTCCAAGCGGCAGTAGTAAGTCAGTTGACAAAGTCAAGTCCAACAGCTGGTTATAAATCACCGTTCCAGTGACTAAAGACCCATCACAACATTCTACCGTTCGTCATCCGCTTGTCTCTAAATGTGTGCTATGAAACCAGAGATAATCGTGGCTGGGGGAGGGATATCCGGGGTAAGACTTTCTAGCTTTTGTCTGACCGAGCTTGACGCAAATGATTGGTTTGACGAAACTAGGCCGCCACTGCTTTGTTTCTGTCACGTCTCGATGTAAATGTCACTATCCTGGAGAACCGCCCAAGCCACTCTACAGTCCGCCTTGGGCGGGATTTTGATGCTAGCTCCAAACGGAATGCATGCCCTGAACGGACTTGGATTAGCTCGTACGCTTCTCCAGCGGGAATAGCGGTATCCAAGTACCCTCAATCACAATAACTGATTCCACCGGTAGTTTGATTGGCAAAGTGTCACAAGGTTCGGTGGAACGCTATGGGTTTGCCTCTCTCATGGTCATGCGCTCGGACTTGCATGACGTCTTACTCGACGAAGTGAAGAAAAGGCAACTCAACGTCGTGTTAGGCGCGCAGGTACAGTCAATTGAAGAATCTGACGACGGAGTACTCGTGCGTTGGGTCCAGGACGAACAACCGCGAGAAAAGAAGGTAGACCTCTTAGTTGGTGCGGATGGTATTTGGAGCACTGTCCGACCGAGGTAATGTCAAACCATTGCTCTTCCCATGTTAGCGTCCTGACCGTGATATTGAAGTATGTACGATTGCCTCAAGCTCTCCGCACCCAAGCCAGAATACAGCGGTCTAGTGGGCATAGGCATGCTCGTTGATGTCGATAGCGTGCCTGGTATATCGGACTTTCTTACTCCGGATCGGTCTTGCGTCATGATTCATGGGCGACTGGGGTTCGTTGGGATGGCACTTTTCGACAAGGAAAGGAAGAAGCTAGGATGGTAAATGCCACCATTTGCCACGGTACAATGCACATACTCACCTGTCTAGGTGGACGACTCACGAGGCACCAGATCGAAGCCGAGAGGAATGGAAAGTTCCCAAGCAGCAGGCCTTGCGGGAGGTGAATAAACTTCGCTCAAACACCTCACAGTTCTTACAAACTAATTCCACAGATACGCGAGCGATACTCGGCCTGGGCGTTCCCGATTCCCCAGCTGATTGCTGCAGCCGAGGCATCCAATGAGGAGCTGTTCGTTTGGCCTGTGTTCCAAGTTCGAAAGCTAGAACACTGGCATAGTCGACGCACAATTCTCATTGGCGATGCTGCTCATGGTACGTGGGCCCCCTCTCGGAAATTGCGGAGTTAACATTTGATTCAATAGCCATGCCGCCGCATTCTGGACAAGGGGCTTCTCAAGCACTTGAAGATGCCGGTTACCTTGCGTACCTTCTGCGCAAGCAGCTTGAAAGTGCTGCACCCTCTGTTCCTGGGGCGAATACATTGGACTGGACGTCCACACTGGCGACTTTTCTGAAGAATCGACAACCTCGAGTGCAAAGGATAGTGGACGAGGCAAATCGCCGCGGTGGACAGAAGAAGGAACACAGCGTTGTGGGACATTTCATAAAGACGTGGATTATGAGGATTTTATTCTTTTTTATGAGTGAAAGTTCTGGTGATGACTGGTTTGGATACAAGGTACCAGGCATTGACGAGTGGTAGTGTAGTGGCTGTGTTGTTTTTAGGCATCGGGAATATGCGGGTTGTTGAAGGTCGTTCTGCACAAGCACTTGTTTTATTTCGTACACTCCACCGCCAGAGATGGCCTCCTTCCAAGCCGTCAGAAAATCCGTCAACATTCCACCCACTGTCCGTGCCCTTCCTAGCGGTCTTCCCAGCGCACCCCGGCTCAACCTTGCCGCTCGTGCACCCGCTGACGGGCACGAACACGGACATGGCGTTGCACCTCGCTCGGACGCGCCAAGGAGCTTCGCTGGCGGCGTAAGGACGACTTCCGCAGGCCTCATCTCCAAGACCTACATCTGTAAGCCTACCCGAAACCAATCGTCCACTCGCGCTAATTCCGAGCCTGAAAAAAAGCACCCTCTGCAACGTCCGTTTACCAGCCCCGTCTCCTCCTCCACACTTCTGCTGTTGCGAAAGACGCGCCCGAGGTCCCCGACTTTTCTGCATACCGTCCCAAGTCGGACGATGCCAACCGTGCCATGTCGTACTTTATGGTCGGCTCTCTTGGCGTCCTCTCGGCTTCCGTCGCCAAGTCTGCCATCACTGGCTTCCTCGAGACGATGGCCGCCTCTGCTGACGTCCTCGCCCTCGCCAAGACGGAGATCGAACTTGCCAGTATCCCAGAGGGTAAAAACGTCATCATCAAATGGCGCGGAAAGCCCGTCTTTATTCGTCACCGCACGACAGCCGAGATTCAGGAGGCGAGGACTGTCAACTGGAAGACGTTTAGGGACCCACAGAGCGACGAGGTCCGCACGAAGAAACCTGAGTGGTTGGTGATGCTCGGTGTTTGCACCCACCTGGGTTGTGTCCCGATTGGCGAGGCGGGCGATTTTGGTGGCTGGTTCTGTCCTTGCCATGGTTCGCATTATGACATCTGTGAGCCTCATCCCGTTCTCAAAATATCTTTTGCTAACGCATTTCCAATAGCTGGTCGTGCACGCAAGGGACCTGCACCGGTAAGACAAACTATTTCTAAATTAGCATCAATAACTTAATAGGTGTTTTCTCTGTGAAGCTCAATCTGGAGATTCCTCCCTATGAATTCAACGATGCTGATGGCAAACTCGTCGTCGGGTAGAGAGGGTGCACGCCATTATATCATTACAAGTTATGTAATTCACGGATACATGCAATTAGAGGCTTTGCGTGAGACTGTGATATCTCTATCCATGTCCGCAAGTGGGGGATTGAAACAAGGTGTAAGTAGTAGTACAAAGTTCAAGCTCATTATGAGCATGCACGAAAGTAAAACGTCGACAGTCGACGCCCTCAGGACTTTACAGTCGAGGCTGGGCCAACGAAGAAAAGCGACGTCTACCCAAAAAACGCGAAATAGTGTTACTCTTTTGAGGCCCCCGGTTGTTGCAGCGCGTGGTTTCCGGGTAAGTTTGTCCCAAAAGCTCGGGGACAGTGGTGTCGGGTTTAAATCGGGCAGTACCAAATGCGAGGATGCAGCACGTGGAGATTCTAAGGTGCGATCACGAGAGGCGGGGATTGCGGTTGTGGGACGACATGGCATGGATTTCAACCTGATGGATGGGATTGTCGCGCTAGGTTCCACAGGGACCTGTTGTGAAGTCTCCGGGGTGTCATCCTTGCATAGCTCTGATTTCTCGTTGGGGCTGTGGTCGGTGGGGATGCTCAAGGATTTAGCGTTTCCTGGGCTGGATACGATTGGAGAGGATGCATTGGAACTTATGACAGTGGAGCTGAAGTCCCAGGAATCAGCGGTACGCTGAACTGTCGGATGGTCCTCGCGACGATGTCGTCCTTGACGCATGGTGAGGGGGGGAAGCCCATCCAATATCGTCCTGACGAGATATGGTTTCTTTTTCGCATTCTTGAAAAATGAAGTCTGTAAAAGTTCAGCTGCCGTTGGGCTGTCCATGCGGGAATGAATGACACGCAAGGAGTAAGTAATACAAGAGCTAATCACCGTTCCGAGGGATTTTTGGCGAGACAGGCATCAACAATCTCCTTGAAACCGTGCGAGTAATGGTGGAAACCTCCTTTTCGATCAAGGGTCGGAGATTTCCCTTGGACACTGGATAGAAAATATGTGATGGTTTCATAACGAACGACTCGCAGGCTGAAAGGGGACATGAAACACACATTTGGAGAAGGACAGCGTGTGCACTTTCGCGCGAACGAGGTGGGCGGCCTTGCGTAAGTTCGATGGCAGTGATCCCGAATGACCAGATATCGGCCTTAGCGTCGTAACGCTTTCCTTGTATGAGCTCAGGGGCCATCCAACACGGCTATCAACGTCAGATGCGTGTCAGCGGATGTGGCAAATGCGTGCAAATAAGTGAGGGACGCACGGTACCAACGAAAGATCTACGCTTCCCAAATGGTGGACGTGAATGGACGAGTTCGTCGTCTGAATGAATCGGGCGAGATGGAACGCCGAATTTCAAGTTTGAAGTGGTGGGGACGGCCGATCGTTCACCATCGTCCTGTGAGGGGAGCAGCGGCGCCAAGATCACCTACTAGGACAGTGCCATCATCATCGACGAGCAGGTTGGCTGCTTTGACGTCACGGTGAATGAAGCCGTTTACGTGGAGATAACTGGATGAGAACGCCGTTGGCGAAATGAAGAGAAGTGGGAACGGAGGACTGACTTGAGGCCTTCTAGAGCCTGTTTGAGGATGCACTTTACGACTTCTTCTTCCATGCCACCAGGCCAAGCATAATTCATAATGTCTGCGGCACTGCCCTTGTTCATGAGCCGAAGGGCGATGTAAAGTTTGTGACCGTCGACCCAGCTACCACGTACACGGAGGACGTTCGGGTGCTTTGAAAGGGACATGAGTTGTGTCTCACGCTGAAGGAGTGCAAGAGACCGTGGGGGTAGGGAATCAAGATCAAGGACCTTGAGTGCACACGGATATGGACGAGGCAGTTCTGGAAGACTCAGAGGGGGATTGTATACGGCGGCGTATACAACTGAGGACGCCCCGAATCCGATGGGAGAACCGATGGTGTAGTCCTCTGGATGATCGCTTGCGCGACAGAGACGTAAGGGAACGGATCAAACGGCAACATGACGAATACCTAAAGAGCCGCCATTCATCTTTAACGGCACCGATGAAGTTGTTAGGCAAGGAGTCCGACATGGCACAGGATGTCGACGATGACTCGTCTCGTCGTCGTCGTCGTCGTCGTCGTCGTCGTGGAGGACACGGATAAATGTGGACTACGGATAAGAATATAAATAAGATGTAGTACCGCGATCATAGTTGTTTCACTTTGATAGCCGAACTGGTCATGCCGAATGCCGATGCCGCGGTTCCGTGTTCGGGTACCAGCGGGTTCTTCAAGTTGTCCTCCTTGTCCTCATCGACATCACACACACACACCTCTCCAATTCACCTTAATACATGGCACCAAAAGAGCCATGTGCTAAATATCAGTACGTCCTTACTTCATCCGGCCCAAAGATCGTCCCCGTCCAAGACAATGTTTCGAAGGAGGAGGAGTCTCCAGCAGATTACAATGCTGGCGGCTATCTACCAGTCAAGATCAACGATGTCTTCAAGGACGGTCGCTATCTTGTCGTCAGGAAGCTCGGGTACTTATTTCTCTTCCCCTCTTATCTCTTTCTCATCCATCTTCCAGTTGGGGCCACTTCTCTACTGTCTGGCTCGTGCATGACTTACAGTGCGTCCTCCCCCCCATTTTTTTTTCTCTTTTTCATCAGTCCCAGAAAATTCCGTTATTCTGCCCTAAAGGTTGTAAAGTCTGCTTCCCGATATTCTGACACTGCCCGTGATGAGATAAAGCTCCTCGCGAAAGTCTCAGAAGCGAATTCTGCTCATCCGGGTCGTGCCCACATCGTCTCCTTCCTCGATTCTTTCACACATCCAGGGCCAGAAAGTCACATATGCATCGTCTTCGAACCCCTTGGTGAGAACCTTCTGGCCATCATTGAGCGTAACAAGAAAAAGGGTGTCCCACAGCCTCTTGTCAAAGTAATCACCAAGCAGATCCTCCTCGGTCTCCAGTACCTCCACGATGAGTGTGATTTGGTACACACAGACATTAAGCCGGAGAACATTCGTAAGTTGTCCCTTTCTCCCCTTTCATCCTTTCATATTCTTTTTTTCAGTGATCTCCATCCCGGATGTCGAGACTCATATCCTTGCGGAACTGTCCTCTTCTTCTTCCCCCCGTTCACGTCAAGTGGGTGTCCCTTATCCGACAAAGTCCCGCTTGGGCATGTCCATCCCCAACCGCCGACCTCCCGCACGCGAACGTCACGTCGAAATTTTCGACTCACAACCATTGTCAAGCCCCTCGTCCAGATGTGGTAGTTTCAGCGCCAGTGCAAGTAATGTCGGTATTCATGGTCACTTCACGACTACCGTTCCCTTGCACCGGAACTCTTTTACTAGTGCACCGTCGAAACAACCTGGACCACTAGATCCAAAAGTTGCTTCCATTGATCAGCCTGCCTTACAATCCGGCAGCCCATCCACATCATCAACCGCTTCCTCGGTTTCGGTACATGTCTGTACCAACAGTCTCCTCAGTACTCCCCCAACTTCTGTGGAAAGTGCAGACATTCCCGCGTTGTCCAAGATGGCTTCCCTGGTCATTTCTGGCCTTTCTCCGCACCCGGAAGAAAAAACATTACCAAACGAGCCGCCAGTTTCCCCTCTCATCCAATCACACTCTCCGAATAGCATCCCTCATGCCCCCATTGGTCCATCGTTGCTTTCCCGGACTGCCCCTCGACGAACAAGCCCTTCCACACCAAGTCACTCATCTACCTCTCCCTCAACCGCTTGTCCTACCCCCCAACCTCACCAAAGTCCCCTTGGGTATACCCCTCTCACAATAAAGATTGCCGACCTAGGCAATGCAACACCTTCAAAGCATCATTACACAGAAGATATACAGACGCGTCAATATCGTTCCCCTGAAGCTATCCTAGGTCGTCGTGATTGGGGAACTCGAGCTGACGTATGGAGCGTGGCATGTGTCGTTTTCGAACTGTTGACTGCTGAGTATCTTTTCGACCCGCACGGGCAGGGTGAATTGTTTACCAAAGACGACGATCACATGGCTCAGATTATCGAGCTAATTGGTGATTTCCCTCTTGAGGCGAAAATGGGGGGTAGGTATAGTAGAGAACTGTTTGACCATACAGGTCAGTCTTCCGACCCTGCTGCAAAATTGTTTCCTGACGTATCTCAGGTGCACTGCGGTACATCAAGACACTGAAACCATGGCCATTGTATCGAGTGATGGTGGAAAAATATTTATTCCCGAATGCTACTGCCGTGGATCTCTGCGCTTTCCTCGAGCCTATGCTTGTGGTTGATCAGCGAGAGCGTAAAGAAGCGCGAGATATGATTGACCATGAATGGTTGCACATCAAGGACGAAGAATGGGCTGGTGTGGGACAGTGGTAAAAAGAACCAAATCATCATCCAGCATCAATTCTTTGGTGGGGACAGACTTAGACACAGATTCTAGAACGACTCTCATGGGCTTTGACACGGAGTCATGTTTCGTCTCGTATGTTGCATTACTTCGTATTGCTGATCAACCTTACCATGTTATCATTCCTTACTGCTTACCGGCCACAAGCTTCGGTGTTAGTAGTGAACACTACCATGTTACTCGATGGTTACCAATGCGAGTCATGGTCCTGCGAATGATAGTTGCAAACACCGGCATGGTCAACTGGATGCTTTTTCAAAGTGCTAACTGTTTCTCAGAGATGCACAATTACAGGGAGTACAATATTCATAATCGATTTAAATTTGGTCGGTGTTGTCCGACTTGAAGTACTAGTGAGTATCAAGCTAGGCTAGTGATCACAACTTGCAGAAGGATATTCGGTGAGAGGCTATGACACTCGAGAGCCAGTGATCAGTCTATCAATCCCTTGCGTTATTGTTATTGATAGATATGTCTCCGAGGATATTCGCGAGCTCCAGGACATCGGTGTCAAGCAGTTCACGCGAATTTGTTGAAGGTGTGAATCTCCCCTGCGTCGCCGGGCCATCCTTTGTTGGACTCTCAAGAATCGAGTACGGAGAGTCTGATGAATTAACGACGCTGAGTACCGAAATGGAAAGGAATAAATTGTCTGTACCTCGAGGGATGGCTATAGCCATACAGCTGACCTTGGGGGTCCTCCCCTTTCTTTCGACAAATAGTGGTATAAGCTTTCCTGTTCTACAGGCGCCACACACTGTCCGGGTGATAATTCATACTACACAATAAACATATTCAAGGGGTTTGACCCACCACATTCATTCGGCCGAATAGATTTGGAATATCTGCCATAACTAGGAGCAACCGATCAGAGATGTGGAGTAGGGTTTCGTGGTCCTCACATCTTTGAGCATATCTCGCATTCTAGAAAGTGGATGTGAGATCAAGATGCCAAATAGACGATCGTAACAAGCTCACTCCATTCATACGGGTATGATATTTCATAGTTATGTCGGGTCTGGTCAAATTAATAGACATTTCTGAGTCCAGCACGAACTCCTTACAGAAATATGGATATCCGGACGTTTGGTTATTACTTTCCTCGCCCTGGTAAGCAATATCAGTTAGCAAATCAAATAGCAAGTGTGGCATGGCAGAGACCATGACTTGAATAGTTGACCATGTCCCTCTCGCGGTTGGTTGTCAATCACCCAGCACGCTAGATGACACATCTCGTGAGACAGGGTATTTCGAATACGTTCTAAGTGAACCATTCCGAATTATCACTACGGTGTGTGTACCTAGAAAGTGCAAGCGGCTGACCATCGCAGTCCAAGATTTTGGACGCCAATTCAATCTTCGTGGTATCTACGCCGTCGCGCGAGCTTAAAGAAATGATCGGATATGAATGGAGGTAAGAGTGGTGAACGCAACTAGGTTTCTAGGAATGTGATTCTCTCACCGGTGCCAGCGTGCTCGTCCCGCAGTTGTCAACAGGCGCTTGCTCCATTCTAGTGTGGTATTCTTCGGCAATCGATCACCAAAAACATCTTTGTTAAGCTCAGCGAAGAGTTCATTGGCATAATTCTGGCGCAGTATCTGCGCCTCGTGCATTGGGCATCTCGACCTTTTCCTAGGCGACTTTTGCGCGGCTCGAGATGACCCAGGGTCACCGTTTTTCTTGGGAGAGTCGAGCAACGGATTCCCCCTTCGAGTATCCTGGCCTACATCAATTGACAGGGGTATCAGAAAACTTCCTCTGTATATTGTAAGAGAATCTAAAGAATCACCTTTAGCAGAAGGGAAGCTCCGAGTTGGCTTTCGGGAACCTGGGGGATCATTCCTGAATAGCGATAGGTAAATCGAACCAATATTCCATCTAGTACGCACAACACTAGAATACAATCCCTGTCAGACTCGTCGTCGCTTGTATCGGCGTACAAAGGAATGGATTTGTCATGCGACGATCGCTGTTTCCTTGAGCCCTGTGAATTCTTTCCTGCGCGGCCCTTTGACAAAGGGCGACAGCATGTCAGGAAGGTCCGAATTACTCGACTCGTTGTCAGTCAATTCAATAACATCATTCCCCCATTGAGATATTGGCTGGGGGACTCCCCTTTTTTGATTGTGACGTAGAGCCACGCACTCTGCGAACAGCTTGTCGGAATTCATGGAGAACATCGGACATCGATAAGACTTTACTTGGGATTTGGCTCAACAAACCTATAGATAATCAGAGTATAGTCACCAAGAACTTGCATCGCGAAGCCAAATCACTTACACGTCATCTGCAGAGTCGGTTGAAATCTCTATGACCTGGAGGGATGGGCTATTTTCAGCGAAACACAACAAATTCGGACCAATCTGAATGCTAGGAGTTATGATAAAGATTGTCACACAGCTTACCATAACTTTTCTTTTTCGTTATCGGATCCCATGACCACAGTTCAAACCTCAAACGTTCAAGCGCTAGTCACCAAGCTGTGATCGGCGATCACGCAGTGCCACGGTCGCGTCACGCGTGCATGTTGAACTTTATCACGTGATGACTGCTAATCATGTGCGCAATGCGCATTCAAAGTGCCGGATATTACCGCCCGCCTAGCTCAATCGGATAGAGCGTCAGACTTTTACGATTGTACGAGTCGTGCAAGGCGGTGATCTGAAGGCTGCGAGTTCGACCCTCGCGGTGGGCTATAAGTTTTTGCAGCTTTTGATGAATATTGGCTTCTATAGTATTAGTAATCCAGTCCGACTCAGAGTTACTGACAATGGGACGTGGCAAAATTCAGCGAATGGAGCGTCTAGATTGGTTGACTACCACCACCGGGTTCCGAATATCTATGCAGAATATCAGTCTTGTCTAAAGCGATGTATGATATACTGAGAGATATACAACGAAATACTAAATCAGGACAAAAAACCATAGCCCACCGCGAGGGTCGAACTCGCAGCCTTCAGATCGCCTAGTCTAAGAGTCTGACGCTCTATCCGATTGAGCTAGGCGGGCGTATATTGGAGCGGCTATCATGGTATCATGGATACACTTTAAACGCCGTGACACGAACAAAACATAGACAGAATTTACACAAGTATGTATTATGTGCTACAAGAACTGGGAACGTTGTATACAGGAACACTACACACCGACTCTGCGCAGCGAAAGTAAGAAGCTAGCCCACACAAGGATCCACTAACTCACCTGTGAACAACTTTCTTTTGACCACTGAACCGAATGACCTCCCTCTTTTCCAGGATGTATAATGTTCGTTCAAGGGCGTGGCTTGAATAGCCTTGTTGCGTGACAAACTCCCTCACGAGACTCTGGTAGCTCGTACTCCACCCTACTGGCAAGCGCCTTCGAAGCTCCTTCTCCATGCGGCTCATCTCTTCGTTGAGTTCAGCCTCGAGACATTCCATCAACAGAACCTGCCGACACTGCGTCCATAGTCGAGAATTTGAACAAACGTATTGCTTCTTCAACGTGATGGTTTTGCACGATAGGAGACAAAGTTATCTTGGCCAACGACTCGGATATTCTGATAATGGCTTCCAGTTGACTAGGGATGCGATAGTTAATGACAAGCACGAGAGTCGCAGAATAGTGAACAAACCGGATGGTTATGGGTATCGAACTTCGCTCATCGTTGTCTCGCTCGACCTGCTGAACTTGCTTTCGCAAGCTGACAAAGTGACTGCTCAGCATTTCCTGAGCATCTTGGGATAAGCGAGGAGCACATTTACTACATTGACCGCTAAGAAAAGTCAACCACCGCCGGGGAAAACATACCTCTTGCAGTATGCAATGTACCGCTTCATTTTGTCGATGTCAATCTCGCCTACGACTTCGCCATTCTCAACATTTTGATTTGGTCTGTTCATATGGATGTTCATAACATGTTTCGCAATCATCTATTCGGGAAGATAATATAGATGACCAGCGGAAAAGAGATCGATTAACGAACCCGATCACGCTGTTCATTGTGTTCGTCTTTGACAATGAATATCATGTCAAACCGAGATAAGATAGTGGTCTGGAAATCTATGTTCTAGAGAAGGGAGAGAATTTATTCGAACCTCCAAGATCGGTACCAACGACTGACTCACCTCGCCTGGGCTTCGTCCTTCATCGTACCTACCCCATACTGGGTTTGCCGCTGCAAGCACGCTAGTCCGAGAGTTCAGGACGGTGGTGATACCAGCCTTCGCTATGGATATGGTCTGTTGCTCCATAGCTTCATGAATAGCAACACGATCCTCGTCGCGCATCTTATCGAACTCATCGATGCACACTACACCAGTGTCAGCAAGGACCATAGCACCCCCTTCAAGGTAAAACTCGCGCTGATCAAACTGAATCAGTAATATTCTGAGCAATTTTTCACAAATGCTCACAGATACTGCATCACGTTGTACTGAAGCCGTCAGACCCGCTGCGCTCGAGCCCTTGCCCGATGTGTACACAGCGATCGGAGCGACCTAAGAACAAAGTCAACTAATAAATGGGAGGCGTGATAATGAAACCTACCTTCTCCACAAACTTCAGTAGCTGACTTTTAGCTGTGCCAGGATCTCCGAGTAACAATACATTGATATCTCCCCTTAATCGCATCCCATCGGGTAATACTTTCTTCGAGCCTCCAAATAAG
Organism: Chiua virens; assembly: GCA_019787685.1. NCBI lineage: Eukaryota > Fungi > Basidiomycota > Agaricomycetes > Boletales > Boletaceae > Chiua > Chiua virens. Next base: position 1,877,276 of record JAHNUO010000006.1, on the reverse strand, counting down.
AGGCATGTAATTGCCTTTTTAATGTCTGAGCACTGTAAGTGGTGTAACGCTGTCTCGCCAAATAGGAACAGACCTAAGGAACCATAGATACTCGGGCCCACACTTTTGGCGAAGCATTCGTAGAAACCTTCGCTTCGTGCCATCTCAGCGAAATCTTCTTCTTCCTCAGGGGTGAACTGTACTCCGAAAGGGTTCGAGCCTCCGCTACCTGCAGATGGGGACGACAGTTCAACATGGACCAGCCGAAGATATGGCTGTCGGAGAGCAGCAGGGCCCGCGGATTTCTGGAACAAACAACCTTAGTGGCGTGGAGATAGAAGAGAAGCAGTCGATGAAAATTTCACGTTTTTTGCTGAGTTGAACGTAGAGTATATCCCGGTTGCAATAATACGAGAGCCAGGAACGACTTTCCCCGTGAGATATCTATCAGCAGACAGCAAGATGTGTCGAGGAAGCTCCCCAACTGGCACCATATCTGGCGCCTCCTGGAGTTTAAGCGTCTGTTGGTCCACGAAGCTCGATTTCGAATGGACTATGAGGTAGGGATCCAAGGGACAATCTTTCTTTTGATTCGGCAACTCGGGAGCGTCGCAGACCCTTGGAAGACCTCTGTCAGAACCACTTCCAAGACCACCAAGACCCCCCGGAGGGTAAATGATCTTTGTCGATTTGCATGCACGGCACTGGAGGTGGAGCCTTGTGGATCTGGAGGACAGGACAGAAGCTGATATGACGATGCCCGGGATACGAACTAGCTTATTCATCGTGTCGGCAGTAAGGTCGCGAAATCGCTGCATGCTCAACCCAGACTGAATGGTTATTTGTATTTGGGGTATTGACTGGAGTGCAGCTTCTGCACGTTCATCAGAGCTGCTTGCTAAGGGGAAAAGGATGGACCTGGCTGCTTTGGTGGCCGCATTCTCGAACTTTGAATACATGAGGAAAAGAGGAGGTCATGCAGTAAAGAAAAGTGACTCACCAGGGGAAGAATATCTGCCGGTCGATCCTGAATCGCGTGTGCGAGCTCGTCGTTGTATAAGCTAAGGTGGCGAAGGTCCATCTCTAACTGGTACTGCTTCAAGAGAAGATTTCCACGTAAATTGTCTCTGTGAAACAATCGAATGCACAATTAGATGTGACTCGAAGAGTAACAAGAAACAAACCTGTATATGAAATCACCCCCAACTCTATACTGCAACAAGAAGTCGAGAAGAAGTTTCTCCGTCTGTGAGGGGGTATCCGTCGAGGTCGAAGAGGTGGACGGATCATGGACATTAACAGTGAAAATGCGATTAGCATCAAAACCAGACATGGCGTAGACTACCCAAGGGTAGTTGGAAGCAGGGCAAGATCGCGACGAGATTGGTTCAGGGCAAGTCCTTTCGCGTTTCGTCACACCCAACTATCAATAACACTTAACACCTCAGATCTGAGGTGTAAGCCAGTGAGGCAACGCAATTCCCGTTTAGCTCAGTTGGTAGAGCGCGTCACTAGTAATGACGAGGTCAGTCGTTCGAGTCGGCTAATGGGAATGCTTTTGCACTCCCTTTTTGGTGCCCAGACCTTGTTTGGTGCAGACCCCTTTTGGACTTTGCCTTTGTCCAGGATGACTCCGATGGATATTGACGAGCTTTCAGTCGTTCTTCCAACGACCACAACCTCTAGCCTTTCTCTCTTACTGTATGTCAATTGACCTCCATCAGTGTGTCAACCTTACGGCATTCATACAGTCATCCGCTCCCGATCCTGAACATCTCTGAACACCTCACGAGGTTGAAACTCCAAACGAAATCCCATTTTCCATTTGGGAAGCGTTATCCTTCCGTTGACAACCAGGTAGACTAAATATTTTCTATAGTCCTTGGTGCGCTACTTGGCACGCAGAATGGCCGAGAGGTCGAGATCGTCAACACGTTTGAGTTGGCAGTTGAGGATGGACGTGAAGACATGGTCGATCACGGCTTTCTAGTGCAAAGACGGGATCAATGTACATCACTTGCTCGAGTGAGCGTCCTTTGACTCACATGTCAATGTAGACAAACAGGTTTTCCCTTCGCTGGAATTCATCGGGTGGTACACCGTGGCTCCGACGCCCACTTCCCGTCACATAGCACTCCAGGATCAGGTCAGTTCGTGTTGTTACGTTATGTTCCTGGATAACTGATAGTTCCCTGGGCAGTTTACAGGATACTGCTCCACGCCGTTGCTCCTCCTGCTTCAACCCTCCTTGTCTCTATCGACGAACCCTGACATCACTGGCCAGACCCTTCCTTTCAAAGCTTATGAACCCTCCGTGGAGATTAGAGACAAGAAGACGCGATCTGTTTTCATCGAGGCACCATACAAAGTTGAAACAGGAGAAGCGGAGCGCATCGCCGTAGATTGGACAGCGAAGGGGGGAGGTGGGAACACCAGTTGTGAGCACCTGGCAATCTTCACAGCTGCTGATACTAGACTAATGCTACTCAGTGGAATCTCACTTGCAGGCACAAAGGGCTGCAGTAAAGATGCTTCACGAACGAATTCTGGTACTTGTACAATACCTCACGAATGCTATCGCTGGTGGGCGAAGTTTGTTGTGGTCGCCACAACTCTGAATAACGGCTCATACGACAGGCCAAGCCCCAAAAGACCATACAATTCTTCGATCAATTTCAGCCTTAGTCGCTTCTCTCCCTGCAAGTGAGCATAAGGGTTTTCGCGAGGAATTCAACACCGTAAGTTTAACCCTCCGTTACGCATTATTGTATCTCGACTATTCTGATACCGCCTACTCATATATCTCTAGGAGTATGAAGACGTACAGCTCACAACCTTCTTGTCTGCATTGACAAAATCAACAAACACATTGAATGATGTACGTGATGCTAATTAGCGTGGATGAGCCCCATTCCGACACCCTCCTAGCTGGTCGATAAGCACCTCATTTTGAGCGGTGCTCCGCGTGATGAACGGGCCATGGGACCTGGCCCGAGGAGGCGGATGGGCAGACAAGGAGGTATGCTTGGAGATTGGGCGATGCACTCCTAAAAGATCAGAGCATGCAAACATACCAATCTGTTGCACCTTTTCGACCGTTTCGCAGCAAAACTAGGGGTTCCGATACCTAGTATGTGCCTATTACTCGGGCCGTCTAATAGGACTAGAGCTTGCCATTGGCTTGTGATTAACGTGTACGCACAGCGACTGTCAGCGAAGGCTTGGGTATCCTTCGCTCTTGTGTTTGTTGCTTTCTCCTGGTTCGACGAGACATGTTGTTTCACGATACACTAACCCTCTCATTCCTCGGAGGTTCGTTCAACACGGAGGGTGCCTGCATCATTTTGGGCTATAATTGGCTATGTGGAATGTGTTGGTCCCAGTCCCCTCCACAGAATACGCACTTCTAGTACTCGCCGGAAGCTAGCATCGATCTGGTAAATGCAACCCTGTGGGTAACTTTTTTGGAGGTGAGTCCAGCTCGAACCAGGGTCAGACCACACAACTTTCGAACTGACTATGAGATCATTCCTTTTACTTTAGGTATCATTGCCCACAGTTCTTCGTGCGTCATGCGCGTGGTGCAATTCCAGTTGGATTCTTATTATATCTCAATGAAATTTTCGCGTCCTGTTAGCGAGGTATGTACTCTGCAACGCAAGATCTTCCCCATCTACTTCACGTTATCGCTTTGCATTGCTTCCGGCTTGTTGGTGCTATGGATATTCGATATTCCATCACCCTAATGTTTTGACCCAGCTCGACAACCCCCGAGTCGATCGTCGATGTTCCTTACATTAATTGCATAGCCTGAGGTTTCAGATGCAATCAACTTGGGTCCTGAACGCGAAGTTTGGGACTTTACATGGAATTAGCTCATTGACAACCCTTGCGGTGGTCATTGCCCTCATTTTCCACGGACTGTGCTTGGGAGCATACATATGAATGGTCTCCAACCATTTTGTATTTATGAGAATGATCTGTATCATGCCATTCGCGTGATCGAGTGAACATCGTCCACATCTCATGAAAATATTGTTGACAAGACATCAAGCACCAACTGCCTCCATAGCCGGCAGGTATCCCTCTTTGAGACTTCTCTCCAGTCTTCTGATCTCCTCGATCGATGTTGCTTTTGCGATGGCCTGCTTGACACTCTCTGCTTCCTTCTTTGACATCAGTCGGCCTGCCTTGCCGGCCGTTGGCAGTGGCTTAGGCTCGTCAATTGTCACAACAGTCTTTGTACTATGCTTTGAAACGGTGGTGGATATCGTCGTCGCGAGTGCCGTGGGTAGGCTTTCTGCGGTGAGAAACACCGATTTGCCTGTCTGCCGTTCCTACATAGTATGGAAGCATTCAAGCTACATCGAGGAAGTATACGAAACGATATCTGGCGCACCTTGTCCCGAATCCTCTGAAAATCCAGAACTCTCAGCGATGGTATTCTCCACGCAAGCCACTCGCGATACCATTTCTTTTCCCGTACAGGGTTCCCAATCAAGGACAGGTACTTGAGATTTTTTAGTTCTTTCAGAGGCTCTAAATCGCCGAGCTCGGAGAAGCTATTTGCGGTAAGAATGAGGGTTGTAAGATTGGGGACTGACAAGTAGATGGAAGGGGATATGGACGAGACACGATTGTTGGCGAGGAGGAGTGTGTGTAGGCGTTTGAGTAGGGGTAAGTTCCCAAGCGCGCTGATGGAATTATCAGTCATATCAATGGCATCGTGCTGGTCCTGGATCGCGTGAAGTCTGGTGAGACTACTGTGCGTGTATGTGATCAGACGATACATGCCTTGGTGACACCAAGGTTTTCGATGGCGGGGATTTTGTATCCTTGCGGTGTCCGTTAGCATGACCTGCGGAATATAGTTATTCGGCAGACTTACCACGAAGATCGAGCTGACGCTCTTTGACGGGGTTTATTGCAGAGGAAGCTTGGGCGAGCAGCTCCGGCGTGAGCTTCACCATGGCTAAAGTCACGGAGGCTGTTTCAGACTCAGACGGAACGAGGCATCAGAAACGCCAGGACGAACGCGTTCAACAACTACACCAACTTCCTTCAATGAAGCCCATATACCAGAGACTCAATTTGTGAGTACATGCTTTGTCTTTGTATCCTTGAGTTAACGCCCTTGTCCAGATTTATTGCTGGCCATGATGTTTATACTTTCGCTCCCGTGGAACCGCTTGGCGCACAGTCGCTCACGATACACAGGTCAACTGGCGATATAGTTCTCAACCGTGAGTTGCCCTTGACCTCGTGAGTCATACCGCTCTGTTTGATACTCGACATAATCAGCGCCGAACACGCCCATACCGCCTGGTGCCACGAGGTATGAAAAGACGGTGTATGGAATAGTCGGAATGATTTCTTTGGCATTGTGTGCGTTCTAAAAGCCCTGCTCTACCGAGAGAAAGACTTATCATACCATGTGCAGCGGAATATGTCATTGTTTTGACTGGTCGGGAGCACCGAGCGCGCTTCATGGGCCACGATGTATACCGCGCTGCGGAATTCGATGTTCTTCCCCTCAATCCCAACGTTTTCGCCCAAAGTGCACCACACCCCGTGGAGGGACATCTACTGGCACTTGTGCGGTCACATTTGTCTGCCGGTCACTTCCTGTTTAGCTATGAATGGGATCTGTCTACACGTTTACAAGCACAGTGGAGTGATAGGAACAGTAACCGTGAAATGCCTCTCTGGGAACAGGTAAATGGGATGATTTGTACCAAAAAGTTTTCGTGTCTGATAGTTTGCAAGGCGGATGACAGATTTTTCTGGAACAAGTGAGTATATTGGTTTGTATCTCCAGCACCACTCGACGGCCCTTGCAGGTTCCTACAGTCAAGACTGATCGACACTGATATTGCACAAGATGTGAGCATACAATTGTCTTTTTTTCACAGAGCCTCTGACACCGCGTATGAGTAGCTCAGTCCCTACATCCTTCCTTTGGTTTATGGCAGTGAGTGCCGAGTAACAAACAAGTCTTACATCCATCCTAACTCTTACAACTAGCATTCGATATTCGCACTAGTTATGTTCACGGGCACCGTGTCCAACTATGTCTCATTAGCCGGAGGTCACGGTACCGTGCAGGTACACGGTACTTCCGCCGAGGCATAGACCACGATGGACACGTTGCGAACTTCAATGAGACAGAGCAAATACTTCTCGTAGAGGAACAAGCAGCCGGCCGCATTTCCAAGGTCGAAAATTTTTCACACCAACTCAGCTTTGTCCAGATTCGAGGGAGCGTTCCAGTGTTCTGGGCTGAAATCAATACTCTGAGATACAAACCCGATTTACAAATCATGGACTTAGAGGATACCGTAAGCGACATCAGCTCAGGATATTGATGAAGCACTCATCATTCCAAAGGTTGATGCTTTGCGTCGTCACTTGGAAGAGCAAGTTTCAATCTACGGCGAAGAGAGCTTGATCAACTTAGTCAACCAAAAAGGCTACGAACGACCCGTCAAAGAAGCGTATGAACGTACCGTCAATCAGGCGAGTTAATACCTAATGGTGTCCACCGTCTCGCACTTATATATGTTCTAGGCTGAAATAGCTGACGTCAAATATCAGTACTTTGACTTCCACAACGAGTGCAAGAACATGCGTTGGGATCGTATCAATGTCCTCATTGAGACAATGCAGGATGACCTTTTGAAACAAGGGTATGGATATATGCGTTGATACAAATACTCTGACTTAGTCATTCTTAGCTACTTCTACCTTGACATGTCCCATCCAGATCCCGTCAAGACACAGCAAGGAATTGTCCGCACCAACTGCATGGACAACTTGGACCGCACGAACGTCGTGCAGGCAGCCTTGGGAAAGTGGACATTAAATCACCAACTGAAAGCGCTTGGAGTGCTCGCCGAGGGCGAGGAACTGGATGATTTCCACTCCCTAAGCAGAGATTTTCGAGAGTGTGAGCTTCTAAGCTTAAGCTAACGTATAACGCCTCATAAATTAATGTGCGCAGTGTGGGCTGATCATGCCGACTTGATCTCGAAAGCCTATGCTGGTTCCGGTGCATTGAAGACAGACTTTACGAGAACAAACAAGCGGACGAAGATGGGTCTTCTTGAAGACGGCTATAAGAGTGTAATGCGATACGTCAGGAACAACCATTTCGACGGCTCACGGCAGGATGGCTTTGACCTTGTGACTGGAGCATGGACTCCGCAAAAGAATCCGATTACCGCAGTTTCCTTGTTGGCTGACACCAGGCCGCTGGTTATACGCTCAGTGAGTGGTTCGCATGTAGAAAGAACACCTGTCTCAGCGACGCTCAGGTTCCTTATGTCGTATCATTTTCGCTGTTCATGATTTGTGCGGGCCTCACATTACCTAGGGCGTCGAGTAAGTTGTTGATGTTTCCGATCCCGCCGAAATTAATCCTTTTGGCCCAGACTATTCTCTCCTTTACTATTTTATGCTCTGGTCGGTTGTCGCGGTCCTTGCGATCACATTTATGATGATCTACGGTATCGAATACGTGTCATGGCCGAGACTGATACCACTGACGGATGCTGTGTACTACGAGGGCCCAGGGTTCCGTTCTGCGAACCATGGCAAAGGCTTGAAATTCGCCCATCAGTTTGGTTGGTCGGGGCAGGTTTTCCTCGAAAATGGGGCGATGATGGGCAGGAAAAGGACACTGACTGTTACTAAGATGGAGGAGATAGAGATGGGAAACAAACAAAGGGTAGATTAGGCTATTCACTCCTAGTCTTCTATGCTTTTCTTGCATTAAACGTGCCCAGTGCCAATCATGCATGATTGGGCGAAACATACACATATTACGTAATTTCCCGGCAGACAAGTTGTCAAGTACCGAATTTGGACTAAGTGCAGCGGAGTTTAGACATCCAAAAATTCCGCAACGATATTGCGACGTCCTCCCTCTCTTCGTTGCATCGAAATGTCCGGAACGAAACGCACCTCCCCTGGTGTTGACACGGCGAAAAATCCGCTCGAGGGTGCTGAGCTCAGCGACGAGCATGCCCAGAAATTGCAAGACGTCCAAAAGCAAGTCGAACGTGCTGAACTACTCCTGGGTGGGTCATATTTCGCTAATGTATCTAACTCCATGTAATTTGAGTCTACTCCAGAACGTCGTGGGCTTGAAACGCTTCTCCCTATTTATGAGAAGCGACGCGAAGTTGCTAAAGGGATACCAAAGTTTTGGCCGATTGCGTTGATGAACCACCCCTTGATTGGCTTCCAAGCTCAGCACAATATCGATCGCATTGCTTTGAGTCATTTGGAAGATTTGTGGGTGGAACGCGATCCTAAAGAGCCCAGGTGCTTCACCCTCGAGTTTGTGAGTCTTTTGTTGTGTTTCGTGCCATCTTACTCACTGACAGTGTAGCACTTCAAATCAAACCCGTACTTCACTGACTCTGTCCTGAAAAAAGAGTACAAGTATGTGCCCCCACCTGATGCTGCTGGTGAGCAACCCGACGAGGATGGCCTGACCCCCTCGATGCTTGGCTTCACTTGGAATCGCGATGCAAAACCTTCAGTATGTATTTTTGGCCTCGCATACTCGAATTTTTCTTTTTTACCATCGCTTCCTAGGCCAACAAAATCGACTGGAAAAAACCCGAGAACGCATTGACAAAACTGCACCCACGCGTCGAGGAAGATGACGCGGAAGGAGACGAGATGCCCGCCGAAGCTGGCAGCTTCTTCAACTTCTTCGAAATTGCTTCGGATCCATTCGATGTAAGATGAATTCCGTGCAATACCGTGTGCCAGGGCTCAGTCGTGCCTAGATTGGAACTACCATTGCCAATGAAGTCTTTACCGACGCTATTGATTACTTCCTTGGAAACGTTCCGTCAGACGAAGTTGACTCCGAAGAGGAGGAGAGCGATGAAGAGGATGACGACGACGATGCGGAAGAGATTGATTTGGAAAAACACAAACCTAAAAGGCAGCGAAAGGATTGAATGCACGCTCAGCAGCACTTGCATCCGCCTACATCTCGACGCATATTTATCTTGTCTTGACATTGTTTACTTGATCGTAGTGGCTTGTAGTTCAATATATTATCAATATGCATGGGCAAATACTTGGTCAGAGAGAGAGCGAATTTCACTTGAAACGTTGAGCTTGAACTGGAAGTCGGAGTCAACAAATATTGGGACGAAATTTAAAGAATAGGCCGACTTAATGAGGTTACAGAACGAAGCACACGAAGCAGCACACAAAGTATAAGGTGACTCGACGAGGAAAACGCGAACAACGGTGCACGTCTCCTGTGAAATTTATCCCAAACCAGACTTCGTGTGGTCAAAACGCAATCTCGAAGTACAGGTCTGGTGCTAGTTTGGGGAGACTAGGGCGAGGTGAGATTCAGACAGCCAATAGCACGTACGTTCCTTTCACTGGGTAGTAAAATCCCTTTTGCACTGGAGTCGATTTCTAGGTCTCGGAGCAAAAACGGCCGATCAATAGCAGGCTCTGACACTAACTTAAATAGAATATAAGTATATTATTATCATTGCATTTGGCTATACTAAAAGTTGTTTCTGGCAAGCAATTCGGCCACTGATTAATTTACAGTTCCCTCAGCGAGTGTCTCCAATGTTCAATGCCTCGGCTGAACGGATTCAACTGGGCTATTAATTGGTCTAGCGTAGGACGTAGAGTATCATGTACCAAGAATTACAAGAGGTTGTTCAAGTGTCCAAAATGTTAAACTCTGTCGAATGGCGACTCAACCTACAATCTTTCGAACAAGAAGAGGAAGAGAACTTGGGCCCTCTCCAACGATCCTAGGCCGGATGACAAAAGTTTGAAAACTCTCTATGTCGTGCTGACATGCAAATGAAAAGTGACGCAACAGAGTAATCGTCAGGGCCTATATGTAGGATGATCTCGACTCATAGTTACAAACATTCTGCCATCTTACTCACTTTGATCTCGGCGGCAGCAAAATTTTTGCCTAAACAACCTCGCGGGCTGGACCCTCGTTAGCGAGACGAGAGACACGAAATGATCTCCTCACCCAAGGCCGAATGCGAATAGTTCGCGGTTGTTTCGTGCATTGCGTTGCAGCCATCGCTCGGGACGAAAAACATCGGCGTCGTATCCCCATGTGACTTCATCCATCTGAATCACGTTAACTGGCATGGACAAGACAGTCCCTTTCGGTATAACGAGGCGGAGGTCGGTGGTCCCGGGCAGGGGCTCAGACAAGGGAACAATGGTGGTTTCGGATGCCTGAAATATCACTTTCGGCGTCACAAAGGACTGAGTTTAGATTCGAGGTACCTGATGATGGTTCTCTAACACGGGGGGATGCATGCGCAGAGTTTCCATAAAGAATGCGTGCAACAGCGGGAATTCATTGTTCAATGCGTCATATGTTGGATCACATGGGGTTGACACCTCGTTTCGGATGGCTTCCTGTCGTTCGGGATCCATAGCTAACTCATAAAAGAGCCACTGCCAAAGGTCAGGTCAAAGAGACAATCCCGATGATGGATCCCTACAGCGATCGTAGCGGACACGGGCTCGAAGCCCGCGGAGATGATTGTCCGCATCTGCGCTGCCACTTGCTCATCATCCAAACATAGAGTCCCGGACGACCTATCTTCTCTTACTGATCGTTGGTCAGCGCAAGCTGAAAAATAACACCTGTGAGCGTACGCATAAAGGACATGAACGATTTGGTATCTGGGTCGTTGTTGACTCTCGCGTCTCTCAGGATGAACATGGCCAAATCACCAAGCTCCTTGCGAGTCTTGCGGATGAGACGACCTTTCTTACCGAAATGCAGGATTCCCGGCACCAACCAAAAGAGGGCACGGGTATAGAACGTCCATCGCGTCTTCTCGTGGTTTGTCAGGCTATCTAGAGCATTCACCAGGGCATGTGGACGTCCGTTCAAACAGCCAAAGTCGTGCGAGAACGCAGCTCGGCCAATGGTATCAAGCCTGTAAGATTGTATGAGCACCTTGTCTCTCATGTAGTGGGTACATACGCGAATCGATTGGCCCAATTAGTCATCTCAATTGTCACTTGAGCAGTTTGAACGTCATCAAAAATCTTTTGCCACTGAAGCGCCATCTCCAGCAAGAGTCGGGCTGTGTCTATGTATCGAATTGATTGAACCGACCTTCGTAGCATTCTCATAAAACAGCGTCGTCAAATGTCTCACAGATTGGGGGCTGAGATAACGAGATCCAGATGGGATGCATTACTCTGAAATGGAGTTACCTCAATGCAGGTGCGACGGTCTTGCGCTGTCTTTCATGTGGTTCCTTTCCTATGGAAATGAGGTTGGTATGAACCAAGGAATGGAGCGGGATGAAATCACCCTCTACCCAAAGAATGCCTTTACCAAGTAGTAATCGGAACCATGTCCTTACGCCATTAGGCTTGGGGAACCGATAGGTTCCTTCCCCTACGATATAATTGATGGCGCGAGGGTCGGTGATCGATAGCATCGGGTGCTTTGGATGATTATCTCATTGAAGGGACTCGGATTGACAGGAAGTCAGACGAACCCCGAATGCACCAGAAAACCGCACGACCTTGCCGAACTTACGATGCCAGTCCATATAGTGGGTGCCAGGCGGGTCATGGTAGAGGACTTGCTCTTCCCCCCAGAGCCACGAGTGGGGGGTGGGTCCGGAGACATGTCTTAGGAGGAGCAAGGTGGAGATTCTGAGATGAATGTAGCGCAAAAGGCACACAAGGCCCAAGAAGAGGGCGAGATGCAAAGGCGAAAGCATCTGAGGGCTGTACGGGGATGAGATGCGTTGGTTGGCGACTTATATGTAGCATTGCTAGTACCTAGTGGTGACGTGTCATGATCATCAGATCTGGCAAATCCGACACACGACCAACTTTGTCAACGACGACGTTCATTACGCCCGGGGATGTCAACACTCCGCTCCCAAGACTCACCCGCGAAGCCTCATCTACCTAGCCTCCGCCACCGTCCCAACATCAACGTGGAAGACTCGGACATGCACTCGCACCGCAAGAACCCGATCGCGTCTTCTTTAGATAGCATTCATATTTCCCCGCGTACCTCCATGGCACGACATTCTAGAAGAGCATCAGATGCCGCCGAACTCGACGACGACATCCAGCTCGCTCTTTTGTCGCAACAACAGGACGAAGTACACGACAATGGAGTGCCAGTGCACGAGGCTGTATACAAGAAAACCAAGTCTCTCTCCGTCAGGGATAGAAAAGCAATGACATTGCTCATCATTCTTTGTCCGTCCGCTCCTTTGAATCCTCTCTCTCGCGTAACTCACCCCTCCAAGACCTCATTCAAGGAGTTCCGGTGAGTACCCTCCATTTTTGCCAAAAGCCAGGTTAATCCCGTGACATACAGTTGGGCCTTGCTCTTGGTATGCACACCCTACTTTCTTGGCCTGTCATCTAACTTGTCCATATTCAAGGCTCCGTACCCTTCATTCTACGAGAACATCTATCTTATTCACAACTTGGAGTGTTTGCCCTCTCCAATTACCCATATTCCCTCAAATTGCTATGGTCCCCTATCGTGGACTCCACTTTCTTTGCCTCTGTCGGTAGACGCAAATCATGGATCATTCCAATGCAGCTCATAATCGGTTCCATGATGCTCTATATCTCGAGAAACGCAGAGAGATTATTCGAGCATGTTCGTTTGTTCCTTGTTTCCGTTCTTTTGAACTCAACTTCCCACAGCCGGCAGACAACGTACACGAACTCACATTTGTGTTTACCTCTCTTGTCTTCTTCTCCGCAACACAAGGTATATATCTTACCTTCCTGTGACTAGTCGCTAATGTGTCCCCTGTGAAAGACATCGCTGTAGATGGATGGGCTTTAACTCTTTTATCCCAAGAAAACTTGTCTTATGCGTCCACTTGCCAAACAATTGGTTTAAATACGGGATTTTTTGCATCATTTACGGTATTCCTGGCCCTCAACAGCGATGCATTCGCGTACGTGATGTTTCCCTCTCATGCGATCTTCGCTCACCTTTCTGTCAGTCGAAAATGGGGAATACCACCTTTGACTATGAGCACCTACCTTCAATTTTGCAGCTTCCTTTGCTTCGGCGTTACTGTTTGGCTCATCGTTTTCGAGAAGGAGGTGTGTGTATTTGCAAATGGCTATGGATTGGCTTTCATTCTTGCAGGGGTCCGAGTCGTTGGACGAATCGGAAATGACCGTCTCGACTGTGTATAAGACGATCTGGGACATTTGCAGACTAAAACGTGAGTTCCGGTTATTTTGGCAAGTAATTGATGTCCTTGATATGCGATTTCTACAGACGTACAAGCGCTCATCATCATGCATTGCTTTGCTAAAATCGGTTTCCAAGCCAATGAATCGGTCACGAGCCTCAAGATGATCGAAAAGGGATTGGGTCGTGAAGACCTGGCTATCGTCGTTCTCATAGACTTCCCGTTCCAAATCCTTGGAGGATGGTTGGCGGCCAAATGGTCAAGTGGTAACAAACCACTACGCCCCTGGATATGGGCATTCTGGCCACGGCTCGTGTTTGCCTTAATATCTACGTTGATCGTTTATTGGTTTCCAACACCACCGCTATCTTACGGGTTTTTCACCTTTCTGGTAATCCACACCGTCCTGCAGGGATTTGCATCGTGCGCACCTCTTCATTGTCGGTGCTTCATCGTTTTCTTATCGAGGCCCATTAGTACCATTCAATTCGTAGGTATCTCAGCTTTCCACACGAGGATCTCCGACCCTCTGATCGGAGGGACCTACATGACGGTGAGCATCACGTTCTCCCGTAGTTCCCGCAAGAAGATTGATCTGTATAGCTGCTCAACACCTTCACGAATCTGGGAGGTACATGGCCAAAATATTTTGTTCTCAAAGGTTGGTCTGCTGTCATGAGCGATTCCCGACTGACTATTTCCAAGGTGTGGACTACTTCAGCGAGGCATACTGTAGAGTTAAGGACGCAGATACAGAACTGCTCGTGAAAGGTATGACGAATGCATTGCAACGCGGTGTAAGCGGCTGACATGCGATCCAGCGGCTGAATGTGTGTCGGACCGAGGCAAAGAGCTCTGTGCTGACATCAATGGGGAATGTGTGACCGAGCGAGACGGTTATTATTATACTTCGGCTATTTGCGTTGCTTTTGGGGTAGTCTTCTTCGTTGGATATATTCTCCCGACAGCACGTCGGCTTCAAGGTAAGACATTGTCGCGCGTGGACGATGTTATGTTAACGGACGGGATTTCAGCGCTGCCTGTGCATCGATGGAGAATCAATGTAGAGTAGTGGTAGTTATATATGTAGTCGCCTGCCCTAAATTGAGGTTGGGTGGTATGGGAGTGTAATTAAACGCGAGTTTTCCCCCAGTGGTTTTTTGAAATCGCACTTCGAGTACACTCCAACATCACCTTGTTCTCCTTCTCTCACTACCACGTAAAATGGCAACTACAACTATGCACTTTGGTCCAGAGTGGATGCGTGCAAAACCACAACCACCAGCACGTCAGCAGCAGCCACCCTCTCCGCCACCACAGGCGCAGCAGCTCGGTACATCGACTTACTCTGCTCTCGTTACTCCGGTGACCCAGGAACTCGACAAGCGTGACGAGTCCCACCCGTTCAGGTATACCAAGGAGGAAATGTTTAGGATCTACAAAGAGGGTGGCGGAAGAGGTGGTCTTAATCTCGAAGTGGAGCGCTGGGAGGGTATCGTCCGGGATGTGGCCAGTGAGCCAGCCAGCCTTCGTGAAATGAGCGAGGCGGAGAAGAAGGTTGCAGTGTTCCTGATTATGTGTCGTGTCTCGTTCGCTCACACGAGTTATCTAGCTTTTCGCCGGGCCACTCAATTCAGAGCTTCGTCGGCGCCAGTCAACTGATCTGATGAACTCGCTGTCCTCGCCGTCTGATAGACAACGGTTAAGTCATTCAAACTCTGCGGCGAATAATACGATGCGTTATGGCTCTTTTCTAGGAAGGAGGAGAGACAGCACAGGTGAACTTGAACGAGTTATTGGTCTTCAACCACTAACATCGATTCCACAAGATCAACCTCCTCTTTCCCTACCTCGTAAACTATCCATTTCGAACACCCAAGGTGCCACATTGACATCACCTCGAGATGCACTTCCTTCACCTCGCAATAGGATGGGTGCTTTCGGTTCTGGCTTTGACGGTGTTCTTAACAATGGCGATGCTTGGTCAAAGAGACGACCTCCTGCGGGTGCGACGGGAGCTGGTGGTGGTGTGCTGGCACGGGGTGATGGGAGGGAAGAAGATGCTCGGCGTTCAGAAATCAAGGAAGAGGAAGAAAGTGGCGGGCATCACTCTTCCTATACTCGTGATAGCGATGCGGCCGTCGTCACGGATCGATCCTCTTCGCCTGGTCCCGGTACTTTTCAATCAGACGTCATACAGAACAATCAAGTCTCTTCGTCGGAGTTCAATCCACTTGACCAGAGCATGGCAAGCATGAGCTTGGAAGGTCGCAATGAAACCAATTCGAATGCGCGAATATCACCCACGACAAATCCTCTCCCGTTGAGACCTCCTCCTGGTTTGACTGATCCTGCGAGCATCGAATGGTCATACTTGGACCCCCAAGGTCAGGTTCAAGGTGAGTATATCCTGAAGTCAGATACTCGCACCGTGGTAAATCTGAATAATACAGGTCCCTTCCGGGCTGACTTGATGCAGAAATGGTTTGATGAAGGGTACTTCACCGCCGACTTGCGCATGAAGCGTACCCACATCGATACGGATTGGATTGCAGTCGGAATGCTAGAAAGTCGTGCGGCTGGAGCTGGTGGGCAGATCTTCCTTTCTCACATCTCTCCTGGTCCTCCTGGTCTCGCAGCACCTCGCACCTCGTCCCCCAAGGGCTACTCTCCGATCCACGAGCAAAGCACGTTCAATGGATACCACCCTATTCCAACCCAAACGTTGCGGCCTACTTTAGATCCTTACTTGAATGGCTCATCTCCTGCCGATTCACCTTCATCGTCCCTTGGTGGCGGAAGGTTTGGAAATGGTTCTCCAGACCCATCTACATTTGACGGCAGAACGGGGAGCAGCGTTTACTCTAACGATCCCAACTTTGGAGGCCGTACCGTTGGAGGGCGAGCAGCGCTTCAAGATCCAATGTCAGACGCACGAACGCTCGATAACAATATAAGAAGGGCACCCTCTATCGATACGTTTAATGTTTACAATGCAAGTGGTGATAATTCTCCTTGGTCAGCTGGGGTAGGGGAGATTAGCCAGGGGCTTAATGACAGTGATCAACGTCCTTATTCCAATGGGTTCAACAGCACTGGAGCTTGCGCGATCGGAAACCCGTTGTCTGTCGACCAAAACTATGGCGACACGACTTACGACAGTCTCAGTAGCCATCATGACCCCACGGTTCCACCACACCCGTCTGATACAAATGGAATGCTGTTCAACGGTAACATAATCAACGGTCTCGGCTCCCAGTTTGGTGTTCCAACACAATTTCCCCAGTCTTCCTCTGCTCCTTATGTTGTTCAACACCGCCAGTCTGTATCACCGTTACAGGATTTACAGACTTCAGAAACTCCCAACGTCACTCGAACGCCGACTTCTGCTGTACAACCAAACGGTCCATCGCCGTGGACCGCACGTACTAGGCCTTTCGAATACCCCATCATACCTTCACCAGTCGTACCACCTGCCCGACCACAGGTATCAGAATGGATAACACCTCAGCCTGTCGGCCCTTCTCCTTGGTTGATGGCCTCACTGCCTGTCGTGGAAGACGTTTGGAGGGAAATGCCCGGCCCGAACAGCCTTACATTTAGTAATCTTGGGCAGCATAACAAACTGCAACAACAGGAAGAGGAGGAAGGAACAGATGACATTGTCGTTTCTCCCGTGGAGGACGACGTCCCCGTTCAGCTTGACACACAACCGGCCCAGGCCGAGTCAACAGATGATGTGTCAGCCAGTGCAACAACTGTAGCTTCACACTCTGCCACGCCAGCAAGCACTTTTACTCCTACTCCGGTTACACAAACACTAGCATCAAAAGCAAGGCGCAAGTCGACGGCGCGCGACCTCCAGGCTCCAGCATCCAAGGTAGCAGCACCTCCACCCGCGACAACTATAATCAAAGAGCAAACCTCAGCATCGGCCGCCCCCGCTGTTCAGTCAAAACCTGCCTGGATTATCGATGATGATTCTAAGAAACAAAAGGGGACCGGGATGACGAGTTTGAGAGAGATTCAAGAAGCGGAAGTGAGGAAAGCTGAGGCGCGCAAGGCTGCCGAGAAGGAACGAGAACGCCTTTCCTGTGCGAACGCTACTAGTCCCAATTCTGCTGCCGAGGAAAGCCAAACGTTTACGTCCTCCTGGGGTTTACCCACATCGCAAGCCGGTGCACGAAATGTAATACCACCCAAGGAGACAGCGCCAACAGGCGGCCCTATATCCGCTACGCCCGCAGCCCCCGTATGGTCTAACACGAGCCCTGCACCTACAGCCAAGAAAACCATGAAGGAGATTCAAGAAGAGGAAGAGAGGAGAAAGAAGCTAGCCGTTAGGGACAACATGGCGACTGCAGCTGCACGCCGGGCGTACGCAGAGACCACGGTTAAGGTATACCAATATTCTGGTTATTCGAGTGGCTGCTAATGTATTATAGGTTGTTCCCAGCGCGCAAGCCTCGAGTAGCCCTTGGACCACCGTTGGACCCAATGGCAAGCCAAGCCCTCCTACAAATACGCCTCGGCCGACGGTGAACACGAACCCCGCTTCGAGTAATCCTGCACCTGCCATCGTACTGCGTCCCAATGGTACGCCAGCTCGTCAGGCAGCGACTACAACCGTGAAAGTGGCAACCCCGCGCGTCGAAGACTTCCCTGTGACACCGTCCCACGACTTCTTGAAGTGGCTGGGCGAGTCGCTCAAAGGATTGAATAGCTCAGTCAATTGTAAGTGGACCAAGACCCGTTATAACTGACAATTGGCGTCTTATGTTCGATCGAATTAGTGGAAGATATAACGTCAATGTTGCTCTCGTTTCCTCTTGATCCTGATCAGTCGACGACTGAGATCATTTCCGACCTCATCTATGCAAGTAGTACGACCCTCGACGGTCGTCGTTTTGCATCGGAGTTTGTCAACAAGCGAAAGGTTGATGCCGCGACTCGACGTGGGACTGCTAGCGCGTCGGGATCGAGCAATAAACCGGTGTCCATCGCTGATGTGGTCAAGACACAACCGAAGCCCGTGCAGCAGGAGTGGGGATTCAAGGTCGTGAACAAGAAGAAGAAGGGTGGAAGGTCGTGAGTCGGAATGTAACTAATGAAGCCTGCATGTATCCTGAGAGGTGGCTGCTTGGTTAGCACCTTGTCGAGCTATTAGTTGTGAAGCATAATGATCATTTCCAGAATGTCAAATTTAAAGTCCCGGGTGACATCTAACTCTACAGTATCCACAATCCTAGTCCTCACCTGCTGGAGATGGCGGAATATGTTAGCTAAAATACATCATACAATATTTCTAGGAGATACATCATGTTCAGCATGATCTTCTATCCGTATGTGACAACATCAAAACAATCCATCCGTAAAACATGTCAAAATCATGAGGAAGAGGTATCCTGGTATATCGCAACGCTCTTAATCTCCCAGTCTACCCGTGGTCCGCTGAGTGCCAAATGCGAGGAAAAGGAGGATGACTCACAAGCGTCATTGAATGATGCGCCGCTCTGTTGTATGAACTCCGTACATGTAGCAAATCCAGTTTGCGCCTGGCAACTGACGGATTGCCCGGGTACACCAGTGCCACCCCAGGCACTTCCAGCCCAATCACCGCTACACCGGCGTTCATAAAGGTATTACTTCCTCCGATGAAGACGGTAGACTCACCAGAGGGTGGTATCGAATATTGCGCTGTGAGCCTTGAACATGTTACCAATGTTGCAATCGGTCGAGTTGGGCCAAAAACCCATGGGAGTGGGCCAGTTTTGCGGTTGGGGTGCGCCAGCTGTGATATCATTGGGTATCGAACCCCTTTGGAAATACCATACTTTAATCCCCACAGAGTTAACCCAGTACACTGTGCGAGATTAGCGTCACTTATCATGTGCGTGCAAGTCACTTACTAGCATAAACACCTCCATTAACAGAGTTGAAGCCGCTACCAAAACTAGTGTTGCTAGGGGAACGCATGCCACATCCAGCGTCGTTTGACTGCGCAGCAGAACAATCGGTCCCTCCAACAACGGTGCCTGTAACACCTAGCAAGGTGGAATTGGATGTAGGAATGCTACATCCGACGTTAGTGTGAATCGTGGCTTGATTATCGGTGTAATTGTTGACGCCTTCAACGATGTCGATCTCGCCGTCATCGGGCCAGTTGGGGCCATTCGTCCAGAATGCTGTAATTCAGTGGAGCGTCAGTTCTAGGAGCATTCATCCAAGCGAAAGTAATACCTGGCCAGGTGCCACACCCGGTGGGCATATGCACGGCATCGAGAACCACCAGGCCCTCGGTGAAGGTCAGGTTTGTGGTAATTCTCACGCTCTTTCTATTAGTCTGTACGGTGGGTGTTGTGTCCACCCTCATGACCACGTTCCCAGCGCTATTAATGTCGATGAGTCCGCCGTTTTGAGCGGTAGCTTGGTCTACATATTGGACGTTTCCCTGAGTCGGATCGGCAGCAGTCCAAAAGGTCCAACCATCAAAGAATGTGGAGCCTGAATAGGTAGCGATTGGTTTCCAAGATGAAGACGGCACAGAGGAAGGACCGGGAGATTTAGAAGTGGTTGGTATGGAGGTGACGGTAGGAGGTGAAGTGCCGTTTCCGCTGGATACGATTACACCCCCGCCATTGTTTGAGACACAGAATGTGTTCTGAGTTGGCACATCACCAGGCTGCGCGACAAGGACACTACCGAAAGCTATGCGAAGGTCGCGTGCTAGCGAAGAACTATGCTTTATGGCAACCTTGTGTGCATGAGATAGAAACGAGCTGCGAGCAGCCGCGAGTGGCAGAACGAGGGCGAAAGCGGAGGAGAGCGTTAGCAACACGGGTGCACGCATCGTTTCAGCGAGGACGTTTGGGAAAGCAGCGTGGTGAAAGGAATCTGATCGAGAGGAGATTATGCGGAACACTGGGGCAGTTGGCAGAGGGACAAGAGGGTGAGAGGGTGCAGAGGCAACGAGGTTTGGCTCGGTCAACGAAACCGGTGAATGGAAGACCTCCTCGGCGCAGTCCTGGAGTCCACGATATCTAATAGCAGGCGAAGCAATTAAAATTAGCAGCAGAAGAAAAGATGCACGGAAATAAGAAGAGGAGAGCAAAGATCAGAGGGAGCGACGAGAAAGGACTCGGAGCCTCAAGCTTATCTAGTCTGGCAAGGCGATGCGTTGGAAAAGGCAGACGGTGAACAAACCATCCCGACGGACGAACGCAGTCCACCTGGCAAAACTCGTGGCAAGCACTTCGTGGTCAAACACGAGGCATTCATCGATTACCGTCCGGATTAGGTAATACCAAAACAAAAAGGTAAAAAAGAAAAAAACAACAAACGTAGATGCCCAAAACATACATGAAAAACATCCTCCTCTAATAACCTTACCGTCTCAGTGGTGCGACCCAGAAAATGCCTCTCGCACACTTCTCCTCAGCTCCTCGTGCTCCCTCCCATTCGAGCTCCCCAGCGAAGACCCTCCAATGTGCGACCCAGCCACACTTCTTGGCAGGCCCCCATCCACGTCACCACCCTCTACAAAATCGAGAATCCGCTTCGCAAGCACCTGAATTTCTCCCTGTCCCTCTCCCGTGTCTGTATCTGCGTATGACTGCGAAGCAGAATGATGCGACCGTGGTGTGCCGACAGAGGACGGAGGCGTGGGCGTTCGTAACGATGCAAGCTGCCGGATGGGGGGATTCAGTAGAGCAGAGTTTCGTATATTGCTAATCAATTGCGGATCTAGAAAACATTCGGTCAACATGATCCGAAATGAATTCAGTGTCGTACCTCCGGACTCTAACAATTGTACAATCGTCCATACGGCGATGTGTTGAAACGTGGCATCCGGGCTTGTTAGGAAGCTGTACAGGTATCGATGCATCCCACCCTCCGGTTTATCCCAGACGTCGTTAAATGCCGAATAGTCGTCTGTCGCCGTCCGTCCGTCTGGAAATTAAAGTTATATAACATAGTTTCATCGCGCACTGGTGGTCATACCTTTAGAGGATAGATTTCCAAGAGCCGCGGCACTGTTTCCTTGCACCTCGGAGCTAGGCGAATTCGTAAGAGGAATGAGGACTTCACAAATGCCCATCTCCAAAAGTTGACCTTGAGCTCGTCTACAAAGTGTCAGCCTGTCATTCCGTCAACGAGACTTCACTCACCACTCAAGGCCAAAACAGCAACGCATGCCGTCATCTCGCTCTGTACATTCATCGGTACTTCGAGAACCAGTTCCTTGATGGATTGTACGGCCCCGGCTTTGACAATCGCCAGCTTATTCTTTTCTGAACTGGCGGCGAGGTTACGAAGCGTAGAAATGGCGTGACATTGAACTTCTTCGTTGTCTTTGAATGAAAGGAGATTGATCAAAGGTTGAAGGAAACCAGATTCAATAATCGGCGATTCATTCTGTGGATGGATCGAGACATTCCGAACACAGGCAGCAGACGACAGGATGAGGGGGAGGTAGGTTGATTGAAGAAGTCGTAAAAGGGAATTGAGACCATCAGCTTTCACGATCTCCAGCTGGTATTTCTCTGTAGTGACGATGCCCGGGCATTAGTGGCCGCATCTCCGTATGAAAGAAATGCTTCTACCATCACTAGCGAGATTCCGAAGTGCCAACGCCGCTTGGCACTGCACCTTGAGAGAGGGACTGTCCATGAGCGCAACAAGACTTGTGACCAGTTTGGGTTCGGTTTGAGCAAGCTTCTTGCGGTTCACGCCATCGACGGCGATATTACTGAGTGCCGTAGTGCAGTAATATTGCACATCCGTGTCCATCGAGTTCAGAAGACTGACCAAGACAGGGATAGCGCCTGCATTGACGAGCTGTTGCCGATTCTCGTCTACAGCAGGCAATTGGGTACTGAAACGACCATTTGATGGGATCACATACCTGAGTGCGTCATGTTGAGAAGAGCACCGGTGGCATTACGCTGAACTCGCATGTCTTTGGAACGGGCAAGGCGGGTAAGCGGAACGAGAGCACCGGACTTTGCGATCTTTGTCTTGTTATCGTCTACACATCAGAAGGAAAGAGAGTACGGAATAAGGAGCGTTCATCAAGAAAAGTGGTGTCGATGCGTGTACATACCATGCGTTGCAAGATTGGTTACACAACCAACCGCGTTGCATTGAACTTCGACATTAGGGCTGAGCATCTGTCTGATGAGAGGTTCGAGGCCACCAAGTTTGACAATGAGGAGTTTGTTGTCGGCTGCGGAAAAGTTCCACATGGGTTGAGTGCACGAAACACGAGTGAAACATACTGTTGACTGCCAAATTACCGAGAGCGGCGCTGGCCGCACGTTGAACCTCGGTGTCTTGGCTGGAGAGGAGGAAGAGAATGGGATCGAGCGTGTCTCGACCGACGGGACGAACTTCCTTCTCTGTTATTTCGGCAAACGCAAGAGCGGCACTGCGTTGCAGGTCGACATTGTCAGAGAAAGAGAGTGTTGTTAGGGCGGTGAGGGGAGAGCCCTGAAAGAAATTGGTGGTTGTGCGATCTACAAAAACAGATGATTTGGAGGGGGAGAAAGTGGAAAGATCGAGGGCGTACTCTCGAGATACTGGAGGAGGTCGGCGACTGCTTCACGTTCGTTCTCCAATAAAAGTGGTTCGTATTGTTGAGATCTACGTGAGCGAACTAGGATGGATGAGATAGTGAATGAATGAGGAATTGGTTTCAGACGCACAGCAGGACTCGCAGCAGCTGCTCACGACGCCCATTGTCGAGGGAAGAGAAAGAGAGAGATGGGACGACTTGCAAATGCACTTGCGCCGCAACTTGCAGCTCGAAAACACTACATACCGTGGGAAAGATGACTCGCAAATTGCCGCGTAAGGATATCCTAACCCTAACCCTAATTAACTTCACTTTCTGACGATGGCAGAGCCCTCCTGGCAAGAACAGATACGCCTTCGTCTCGCAGAGCGCAATGTCAAGCAGAACGCGTTCGCGTCTATCATCGAACAGTGTCAGTACAACATTATCATCACCCTAGTCTTCGTCTCTCATCCAAGCAGACCGTAGGCTAGCACAGCAGACCAAGCTTCTCAAAGAGCGCAATGCGTCTTTGCTCAAGGCCGTCGGCTCAGTTCGCCCTAATCCATCCAGCTCGACCGTCTATATACCCGGCACTGCATCCGGAGAAGAGTACGTTACTCCCCAGCCTGACTTGCTCCACTCATCCTCAACTATAATATTCGGCAGGAACCCTGTGCGCGCAGCTTACATGGCATCCCTCGAGTCTCAGATATCTTCCCTCCGAGACGAACTCGCCTCGGTGTACAAGACACAGGGACAGAACGCCCAGCGCCTTCTCGCGATGAACGAAACTCTCCGCGAGAAGGAGGAATATTCTCGCATTGAATCCGAGAACCTTCGTAAAGCACGAGAAGAAGTCGATCGTCTGCGAAGAAAGGTCGACCAGCACAACGAATTGATGATAGAAAAGGACCGTACAGCACAAGTAAGTACACCAGTTCCCGTCTCAAACGTGATCTGTCATGATCCGTCGTCTCATTTTCACAGGTTCTTCATGATGAGATCAACACGCTCCAGCTTGAGCTCGGTCAGATCGAGGAGCGTAATCAGATCCTCACAAAGGACAACGCTAAACTTTTGCAGCGCTGGCTTGATGACAAGCAGGCGCAGGCTAACAAGATGAACGATGCGATGGACTTTTATGAAGACATGCGCTCACGACACCAAGCTGTTACCCACTGGCGGGGCACAGATGGGTCCCAACCACCTCCCTCTGGCATGGTGTCGGGAAACGGGGTGCGTCCGGGGGAGTCGACCGAGCCGACGACGACGGCGGATGGGCAAAGATCTCGGCCACAGACGAATCAGGATCAGAGTCCGAATGGTTGATCGTCGAGTAGATGCTAGATGCTGTTCCACTATTCTGCAGTACCCTTACCATACCCGATCGCACACAATCAAACGACTAATATTCTGGATGGTGAATTCGAACCATCCTCTACGGAGGATATATAAAGAGAGAAACTGAGTTGTGCAGAGACCGGAAGGGAACTGAAACGTGTGTCGACCATAACAGAACAAGATAAGAGATCAAGTGGTAATGCGACAGATGGAGACAATGAACAAGGCTGGAACAAGTATGGATGACAGTTCTGTGAATACCATACATAACTTTCATCTGTCTGGATGAGATTTCTGCAGTTAAGGAAAGAAACAAACTAGAGAGGTGGAGGCAATGAACTTGGAGCAATTTGATGGCTACAGTCACGAGAGCATGACGATGAATGGATCGAAAGAATATAACGATGCAAAGTAGCAAAAATCTCAAGCACCCTGGCCTTCAGCGCCAGGCTGCGCTTGTTGGCTGTAATATCCTACAATAACTGTCAGCCGAATCCAACAAAACGTACAACCCCTTACCACCCCAGTAGTTGGAATAATACGAGTTCGGGTCTCCAGTTGGCCATTGGGCCTGGGCACCCTGAGCCGCAGCACCTGCTGCGACAGATCCGTCTGTCGCACCTGGCTGATTAGTGCCAATTCCGGTGCCAACCGCGCCGATAGCAGCCTGGGGCATGCCTGGACTGGCGGGATTCGCGGCACCCGCTGGTTGGTTCGGGAACCCGGCGTATGCACCAAATCCATACTGTCCATAGGTATTAGGCTGGGGCATGCCATACATGGGCTAAAAAAGACGGAAATGAGACGTATGAGGAAGGCAAGAGAGTAAACCTCCTTGACTCACCATGTTACCATATGGGGAAGCCGTAGGAGAAGGACTCATGGGGCTGGGCTGTACCGTCGCACCATCGACTCTGTCTTTGCCCCAACTACACTTGATCGGCCTGCCATGGACCATCTGACCTTGAAGCTGAACGATCGCCATAGCAGCATGTTCGTGTGTGTCAAGCTTGACGAAGGCGAAGCCACGATCAGCTTGCATGCGGATCTCAGGAAAGGTAGCCGATGGATTGGAAGAGAGGGATGAGGTCCGCTTGGGTGCAGTAAGGTACCAAATTGCCAACGTAGACGGTGGTGTTGTAAGAAGGGGTTTGCTGGACAACTGCTTCGTAGGAAAGGGGGCCACCTTGGAAATTGATTGGGGCAGGAGCCGTACCGAGGGTACCGACGGGACGGGGAGGAGGAAGGCCTCCTACAGCTCCTTGAGTTTTTTGATTCGCCCAGTTGACACGGATGGCGCGGGAGCCGAGCCATTCACCATTCATAGTAGCAATTGCCTGCTCCGCGTCAGTCTTGTCCCTGAACGCGAGAAAGCCATAACCACGCGATTTGCCGGAATTCATATCCCACATCACGCGAGCATCGGATAAGGTGCCAAAAGCACTGAAAGCTTTGGCGAGGACCTCGTCATTGACCTCGGGGGAAAGATCGCCAACGAAGACGTGGTAATGGCCTGTGGTATCCTCCTTGTTTTGTTGACCCTGATAAGCCCAATTGACACGGATTTCTGTGTCGAAGATTTTGCGGCCGTTGAGGGTTTGGAGGGCGGTCTCGGCGGCACGCATATCAAGGTACTCGACGAAACCGTAGTTAAGGCCGCCATGCTGATAGTTGCGGTCTGGGATGATTTTGACATGCTGGACAGGGCCAGCGACGGCGAATATTTCAGTGAGCATGTACTCGGTGACACGAGGGCTCAGGTTGCCGACATAGAGATGGGCCCGCCTCTGTCGGGAGGTTACAAGGGAGAAGATGAGGGAGAGAAGGGGACATACCGGAGCCTCGGCAGGGCCGCCCATTGACATAGGATTCATGAGATAATAGAGACTGTGTGGAATAAGGGAGAGAGGGCAGGAAGAGGAAGAGGCAACGTACAGGAGGAAAGAGATAATCTGATGAGAGGAGAGATGGAAAAAGAGAGACGAAAAAGAGAAAAGAGAAGAAACGAGAAGAGAATAGAGAACACACACAGAGAGTAGAGAGAAGAGTTGTGCTTGCGTTCACTTCCACGTCGCGACAGAGATTCAAGTAACACCGCCACTTCATGGGAATCAACTTCGGTCTTACCCGCTACTTGCTAGGTACATTCAACAACACATTCCCCCCGCTGCTCGGAATATACGACACATTCCCATTCCCTGACAACGACTGCACAATCGCCTTGCTCGCTTCGATCTTCCTCAGCGCAAGGAATGCATCACCCGCCTTCTCCAGCGCCTTCGATACCGTCGCCGCCGCCTCCGCCTCTCCCTCCGCACGGATCACAGCCGCTTGCCGCTCTTGTTCAGCCTGCGACCCTGTCAGCGACACGTTCCCACGAATCAAGTATGCCTACCTTTTCCACGATGAACTTGGCTCGCTCAGCGTCTGTTACCGCGTCAGCTTGTCACACATACCAACACCGCGAGCCATACCTTGCTGCGCTATTTGCTTTGCTTCAACAGCCTGTACCACATCAAACGGTCAGATCTCGTCTCTTGCACTGTTATTGACCACCAACCTGTGTGAATTCCTAGTAAACGAAATATTAGTTTCCCTATCCTTATCCCGTTCTGACCACACTCACTTTTCCAAACGTTAAATGTGTGATCGACACGTCTTCCAATTTGATGTTGAATTCCCCTGCGCGCTGCAATAGGTCCGCTTGTATTCTTGACGACACCACCTCTCGTTGCGTAATCAACTCTGCCGCGTCGAATTGCGCGACAATCGCCTTGAGTACTTCATTACCGATAGAGGGAAGAACACGTTCATCGTAGTCCAAACCCAGACTCTGGTAAATCCTTGGCAAGTGATCCGTGTCGGGCCGTGACAGCACGCGCAGCGTTATCGACACCATTTGCAAGTCTTTCGAACCCGTCGTGGTCGAGATATTCTAGTTCATAATTCTCGCCTCCTTTCAACCACGAGGACCAACAGGGGACTCACTCTAGGTTTGATGCGACAGTCATATAAAATTGCCCTCTGCAGCCAAGGTACCAAGAAGTGGGTTCCTTCGCCCGTTGCCTAACCATTCTAATGTGTGCAAATAATCACAAGAGGGAGAAAAACGGCCCACCTTGTCTTTTACACCCGAGAAACGATCGAACATGACTGCTCGAAAGCCCCCAGGTACATCGTAAATGCTGGCTTGCACAGTCGCGAATGCAATGCCCAGTGGCACTGCGAGACAGGGAACGTGAGCGCGTGTATTTATGCAATTGAATAGTCAAGTTACCAAGTAAACGAGTTGCAGCTTGTGGAAATGCCATGAGAGAACGTAGTACTTGGGTGTAGCAAAAGGCTTAGTCGTAAATTTGCCGAGTCAACAAACATGGGGTAAACAACGCGGCTGTTTACACTTCAACTGACACGGATCTAATCATAGTGTCTCCTCTTTTGTCCAACTCCCCTCCTTCCATTCGCGCAGAATGGCTCCCAAACTGCATCGCTCGTTTCTTCCTTAGACTCGCCTCCACGAGCCCCACCTTCCTTGCCGCAAGCCTCAGTAATGTCTTATCACCGATCCCAATATCCAGTCTCGGATCTAGCTTTAGATGTACAGGAGTCCTGCAAGGAATGACACGACAGAAAGAGAAAGGAATGGGTGTCTTGTTTCTTTTCCGTGCGAAGATATAATCCGGTCATCACGTCCCAGATTCCGCATAGGGATGCGATCGAGTTCAAGTTGGAGCTCAAGAATGAAGATCGTTATGGTGGCAGAAGAAAAGGTGAGATACCGCGACGCACCTCGTCGATAACGCCCTGCCAACCCCGTATCGTGAAAACGCTCCTGTGTCTGCCATACCCACCAAGCAACTCATCCGATCCCAGTCCACTGAGGAGCACTTTCGCGTGACTCGTATGCGCTTTATATTCCGAGGTCGGAGCATCGCGTACACGACCTATACCCCGAGAAGCGAAGTACAGTGCTAAAGCAAGACTCTAATCACAAAGCATGAGACAATCCTCACACCGAAGGATGAATTATACACACGAAGTCCATGACTGTCCTGCTGGGGTACATCATCGCCTCGACCGTCGATCTTGCAGCTTGACTGTCCTGTTTCATATGACTGTAAGACACGCGGTCCTCCAATTCATCTCTGCATTACCTCGTACGGAACATCAACTTCGACCTCCAAGTGCTCTCAGCATATAGTATCACGTACTGGGAGATCCAATAGCGAGACTCACAAAATTCCACACTCTCCCAGGACACAGTCTCCTGAGCTCCTCCAACTCTTGGAGGCCTGTTACCCTATCCGGGACCATATAGGACGACAGTTCCCTATCAGCATCACCACCCACATCAGTTTCTACTATTTTCAATTGTTTTCTCTTCCTCTTAGGAAGAGCCCCAACGTTGCCATCTAATTGCAGCTGTACTTTACGTGGATTCTCAAAAGCCACATTTAACAGGTCGATCGGTTCGTTCAGCGGAATATGTCTGGTCGCAGTTAGTAGCCGAGCTATCTCTATGCATTTCGTTGCGTACTGGTGTGCAAAGAAGGCAAGTACCGTAGAGTCAATTCCCCCGCTGAAAAGGATGGCGACTCTCGCATTGCCTTCATATCCTGGTGCTTGCGGGATATCTCTTACATGCAGCATGACACTTCTGTCCAGCTGATTAATAAGTTGTTCCGTCGCCTCAACAAGGGGCATCGGGAGGGAAGCGGAATCAATGCCTTGAATCCTTGGGAGGTCATCAGGTGGCAGTGACCGATTAACCTTCCTGACCAGACCCTACCGTTGGCGAATGTATGAACAGAAAACCCCTCCGACAGACGTTTACATACGAATTTGACATGTTCGCCACTTCCCCGGGGTATGACATCCAAATGGCTGTGGAAAGTAGCCACGAACTAGAGCGATGTTTGTGCATCAAGTCCTGGCAACACGAGTCGGGAACGCATACGTTTTGGGCGTCGTCGCAGATTGCATCGAGATCCAGGACAAATATTCCATCGGTGGAGAGCTCCTCGAATTCGTATGTGTCGTTGCCAGCAGATACAGATGAAAGGAGGAAGATCGGATTGATCAACGTAGGCTTGTGTATCAACAGCGACCGCCGACCAAGGGGATCGCGCGCAAAATACAACTTCTTTGACCGTTCCTGTAGCAGGTGAGTGTCGAACTGACGGTCAGCTATGGCACCGACATGGTAAAACACAAATGCGTATCTAGATGCGGAGAGTGGGCCAATAAGTTCAAAGATTAGCCGGAGCACCTACGGTCCCTCGATATTTCCAATGGTCTCTGAAATCGCAAGGGGTTTTGCTGCAGCCCGAAGGCGCTTGAAGATTTTCTGACCGTCATTTTCGGTGGGATCTATCTTTGGATGATCAGCTTGGACGATGGCGCGTGTGGTTGGTTAATACCTTCAGACCTTCGAAGACCTAAGCGGATCGTGGCAACGACATCGTGCGATCAGCACCCACTCCAGACGTGATTCAGAATTGAAAGCTGACGCACCTCTCCATTCCAGCATAATACATCGCCACCCTCTATATGAGGTTGCACGATCGGTGTATCACCTCTCAGCCGAAGCTCGGAGGCGTACAGATACAAGTGTATATCTGACTTGGAGTCCCCACTGACAGACGGGTCACTAGTGCATGCTGCGTTGCGAGCTGGAAGACTGATGGACGTCGCGTGTTGTGCATCAGGACCTGATGGAGCGTTTAAATTCAAAGATGGATCATCCGAGTCGATCATAGTTTGAATACTAGGCTCACCTCGAGCTGCATTTGCACGCTTCAATTTATCGGATATGACATGGACAACAGCTTCACTTGCAGAATTCTCTTCCTGGTCACGGAACGCGCGTAAGGAGCAGAAGATCCCGCACATGGAGGCGGCAGCGTGAACTCGATGAACTGTACAGCTATGATCGCGCCTACTCCGACCGTCGACGGATGCCAGTGTCCTGGTGTCTCAGATCAAATTTGGCTTTGCCCGCCGATCAAACACAATTGAACGGAGATTGCTTCGAAAGAGACAAGCTTAGCAGCTTCACTTCTTTTCATCTCTGTCATGATAACAAAGCGACACTATCGTACGCCCGCCCTGTTTCAGTTACAGTGTGCCACGAATCTAGGGACAACAAGAAATCTACAAATACATACAGGGCCAACACGGACGGCATGCTCAGGCAGAGTATGTAGTAGCGGACACGTTCCCACCACGGCCGGTCCAGTTAACATCTGTGTAGCGTCGTGGGCCATGAACGGAAAAACAGAAATTCATGTAAAACTTACGGATGTCTTCGCCTTTCTTAAGCTTCTCATTTTCTTTTCCAGAGAGGACACGGAAGGTGTGTGCACCGAAGTAGTCACGCTTCGGATAGCACCCAATCAGTGAAATGCTGTATCACACAGAAGTAATACACACCTGCGCCTGAATAAGGTTTGCGGGCACGATCTCACTCCTGTAGCCATCGAAGAAGGCTAGAGCAGTGCTGAAAGCAGGTGTGGGAGTTCCCCAGAGAACAGCCTGAGCAACGATGCGCCTCCAACCGGGTTGTGCATTTTCGATAGCTGAGAAAGGAATGGGTATCAGTTGAAATAACGTGCAATTCCCGACTAACCTTTTTTGAAGAAGTCGTCGAAAAGGAGCGATTCGAGCTTCGAGTTCTTTTCATATGCAGAGGTGATGTCACTAAGGAAAACGCTCTGGAAAATGTATACACGTCAGATGATCGAGTTACCGTGCCATCGTGTGGAGTGCCTTGACACACCTGGATGATACATCCACCACGCCACATGCGAGCGATGCCAGCATAGTTCAAGTTCCAACCAATCTATGCTGTATGTTAGTAGATAAACTACTCGGGAAGGGCATACAGACCTCTTTAGCAGTCTCCCTCATAAGCATGAAGCCTTGCGTGTATGAGATGATCTTGGAGGCATACAGGGCTTGTTCGAGGTCAAGGATGAATTGTTCCTTGTTGCCCTGGAAGGGTTCCTTCTTGGGACCAGGGATGACCTTGCTTGCGCGCGTACGCTCATCCTTGATGGCGGATAGGCAACGTGCGAACACAGCCTCACCGATCAAAGTAACTGCGCGAATGCGTCTCATTCAGTAACAGACGAATTAAATATTACTACGACATACCAGGGGTACCCGCGTCAAGAGCAGCGATGGCTGTCCACTTGCCCGTGCCTTTTTGACCGGCTTTGTCCAAGATCTTGGTAACCAATGGAACGCCGTCGTCATCGTTGAACCTCAAAATATTGGCAGTGATCTCAATGAGGAATGAATCAAGGACGCCCGTATTCCACTTGGCAAATATTTCTGCAATTTCTCGCTCAGGAAGGTCGAGGCCACGCTTGAGGATGTCATAAGCTTCGGCGATGAGCTGCATGTCACCGTATTCGATGCCTGATGTCAAATTCAATCTCTTGTCAAGGGGGAACATGGCAAAGGTAGAACGATATACCATTGTGCACCATCTTGACATAGTGTCCTGAACCTGTCTCACCGACCCAGTCACAGCAGGGCTCGCCTTTGACCTGAGCCGCAGTAGCCTGGAATATTTCTTTGATGGCGGGCCATGCGTCTGGGGATCCACCAGGCATGAGGGAGGGACCATTTCGAGCACCCTCCTCGCCACCAGAAACACCGGAGCCGACGAAGAGGAGGCCTTTGGCCTCAAGTTCTTTGGCTCGGCGGATAGAATCAGGGTAGTGTGAATTGCCACCATCAATAATGATGTCACCCTTCTCGAGGTAGGGTTCGAGCTGGGAAATAAAGCTGTCCACTGCAGGACCAGCCTTAACGAGGAGGATGATCTTACGGGGGCGCTTGAGTTTGGCGACGAGCTCCTGAATGGAGTGTGCGCCCTGGACATTGGTACCTTTGAAAGACAATGATTAAAGGGGAGTGGCGAGAACATGAAAATGATCGCATACCCTTAGCCTCGTTGGCAAGGAAATCATCAACCTTGGTGGTGGTACGGTTATACGCGACTACAGTGTAGCCTTTGTCGTTCATGTTCAAAATCAGATTTTGACCCTGTGTTAGACATTCAGGACGCCGAACGGAAGGCGGCACGGGACCCGCGTACCATGACGGCAAGGCCGATAAGTCCAATATCACCGCTAGTATAGAGATCAGACGACGACAGAGAAGGGAAGTAGGGTAGATGATACGTACACTGGAGCAGACATTGCGAGGTATGGAGAGAGTGTGAGTGGAAGATGGGAGAAGATGGGAGATGGACGATGGGACGGATTAGATTAAGGAGGGTTCCAAGCGTGAGATAAGACAGTCTTGCTGACAAAATGCTGACAGTAATTGTCCCCGACTGTCCCCGCGTTACGCCAATGCCAGACACACGCTCCCGCAACCGTGTGCTGACGTGGTGCACGGTCTCGTGTCCTTGCTAATGGCTCTCCCAGATGCCCAGGACGTGGGCCACGACATCGTGTGCCAGGGATGGTTGCTCAAAAAGAGGAGGATGATGATGCAGGGTACGCCCAGCTCGAATCTGAACACTCTCGAGAACCCATCCCATCTACAGGCTTCGCCCGACGGTATTTCGTGCTGCGTCAGTCAGGCACGCTTTCTTATTCATTTGATCCCAAGCAGCCTGTGCGCGATCAAATATTCTTGCCTCATGCTGCCCTTTCCACCGTCGCAGGCCGAAGGGATATTCATCTTGACTCTAGTACTGCCACGTTTCACATCAAATGTCTGAGTAAGGAAGATTTTGATACGTGGACATCCGCATTCAGGCAAGTGGTATACACCGACTGTCCCGCCGCCTGTGTAAGCAATTACAAGCAGGACGTTCATCATAGTGGATGGCCGCCGCTCGAGTGCGAGTAAGCCAACTCCCAGGCCGACCCATTCTCAACGGACTAAATCTAGTGCGATTGCCGAAGATATGGGATCAGTATGTGTCCACAAGATTTTCACTTGCAGCGATCTTCACCGTCCCCTAGGCCATTGCCGAGTTAGAAATTGCAATCACTGGCACTTCTTACCGCCGAGGATGCGTATAAGAACACTTCTCTCAAGTCCAAATCGGACAAGGAAAAATCCAATAACCATAGAGATGTTGGGTCGGTTTTCAGTAAATTTAAGAAGTGTACGTCTCAGCGTGTATTAACGCCACTGGAACGCTGAACCATACGCCTCGCTCACAGCTGGCCATCACGTCACTCATGAGGATGGGTATTTGGTTCGCCCCAGTCCGGACGCCGACGCCAATTTCCACCTTCAACATGCTCATGTCGCCCTTGAGTCCCTCAAATCCCACCACACTGCCCTGTTGAAGTCACTGTATGCGGTATACGATGATACACCACCATCAGCATCCCACGGGTCTCCGTCGTCAAAAGCTATCGAGGGGAAAACCGAAAACTTTTTATCTGCATCCGGCTCCTCTGTTTCGTTCAGCCCGCACGCGAAGAGGATATCATCCACGACGGATTTGAGTGATGGTGCTCCTGTTGAATGGTTCGATGCGGAAGACAATTTCGGAGAGGAATTTCTGCTAGAGGATCCGACACCTGGATCCGGCAAAACACGGGATTTGTTGCCGTCTAGGAATTCAAGTCTACACGAATACGGGAGCGTGTCCAGCGAAGAAGAGGTCCACACAGCATTGAAAACCGATCAACTCGACGATTCCTCTTTACATGTATGCCAAGTTGTGAGGCGAACTCGTCTTCCTTCAGGGCCCGTAGGTGATGAAGGTAGCTTATTCGCTATCCTGAAGAAGAATGTTGGCAAGGTAAGACCAACTTGTCTCGTGTTGCGGTGGTATTGAGTCATCTACTCGAGGATCTATCAACCATCGCATTTCCTGTGTCTTTTAACGAGCCTCTAACTCTTCTACAACGAACAGCGGAGGAAGTGGAGTACCATGGACTACTGCAACAAGCAGCTGAAGCCACCGAGCTAGTCGAGCGCATGTGTTTTGTTGCGGCGTTCGCCATATCAGGTTACGCACATACGAGGTATCGCTCCGGAAGAAAAGGATTGTAAGTAGCATAGCTCCCAATGTGTAAGAATGGTCACGTTAAATTCTTAACAGCAACCCGATGCTCGCAGAAACATTTGAAGACGTTCGGATGAAGTTTATTGCAGAAAAGGTTTCTCACAATCCGGTTGTCATCGCGTATCATGCCGAAGGAGATAAATGGGAACTTCATGGCACGTCCGCTGGGAAGACCAAGTTTTGGGGTCCGTCGTTGCGTTCTCTCGCTTCCGCGCCAAATTTATGTGTGTAACCTCATATTTTTATAGGTAAAAGTTTAGAGATTATTCCTTTGGGCACGACACGACTCAAGATCGGAGATGATCAATATGAATGGTAGAATATTGAAACTAGCATTGCGCAAGGATACTGACTTATCCGTACAGGAACAAACCATCCTCCTTCATGCGAAATCTGATGATGGGGACCAAATACCTTGAACACTGCGGAAGGATGACTATTAAGAATACGATTAGCGGCGACAGTTGTGTTATCGACTTCAAGCAAACAGGCTATTGGGGTGCTTCCAACGAAGTTGCCGGTGCTGTTCTCTCACGGTCTGGGGACGTACGCGCACGACTCGAGGGCAAATGGGACGACCAAATTGCACTGGCTCTTGATCCATCGCATTTTCGCGTGCTTTGGCGTATCACTCCGTTCCCAAAACAAGCTATGGAATATTACGGGTTCACAGCGTTCGGGATCACAATGAATGAGATTACCGGCGACCTCGATGGCAAGCTCCCTCCAACCGATTCCAGATTTCGGCCAGACGTGCGTGCACTTGAAGTAGGAAACGTCGACGAAGCCGAGGCGCAGAAGACGCATTTGGAGGAATTACAAAGAGACAGACGAAGGCGCGGTGCGGACCGAACTCCCCGGTGGTTCAAGCTGGACGGTGAAGAATGGAAGTATCAGGGGGGCTATTGGGAGGCGAGAGCGATGGGATGGAGAGAGGTGCCGGTCGAACCTCTTTGGTGATACGCTTTGCTACCTAGCTATGGTATTTGGCAGTCTAGGTAGCATACCGACAACCCAAATGAGGAAGTACTACCATACCACATTAGTTTGCGGGATCCGAACTAGTAGTACATAGTAAAGGTCGTTTCACAGCCGAGCCAACAGCGGGGATAATGACTCTGCCAGTCCTTCAACGGGTTTCAGGTCGTTCGAGACGCGTCCTACGACGTTGTCTTGCGACTTATGCCCCAACGGTCGAGAAGGACTGCTCTTCCATCACACCACCCTATGCTGTACTACTTCAAAAGCTAGAGCGTGTCCGAAAGCTGCTCAACAACAGGCCGCTTACACTCGCCGAAAAGATTCTGTATAGTCATCTAACTGACCCAGAGAAGAGTCTGTCTCGCGGTGGAGAAATCAGAGGCCAAGCTTACCTGCAGCTCAGTCCGCAACGGGTAGCAATGCAGGATGCCTCAGCGCAGTTGAGTCCTTGCATTTTTCTTTTTTGATCGACCTACTCAAGGCTTACCAGAATGGCTCTGTGAGTTTCCTCCATATGAGATCGCCCTCTTTGAGTTTACATGGTTCTAGACTGCAATTCATGAGCGCTGGTCTCTCTCAATGCGCTGTGCCCACAAGCATACACTGTGATCATCTCATCCAAGCAGTCGATGGTGCATCGTCCGATCTTCAGGTATCCATATAGTTCGTCCGAGACACAGCATTGGCTTATACATCATTTATTATAGCGGTCTATTGCTTCCAACAAAGAAGTGTTCGACTTCCTTGAAAGTGCTGCTCGAAAGTATGGAATCGAATTTTGGAAGCCGGGGTCAGGCATTATTCACCAGATTGTACTTGAAAATTATGCAGCTCCTGGGATGCTCATGTACGTCCTTTACTTGGCAGTGAATGCATGGATTGAATATTTGCTGTATACAGGCTGGGCACCGGTAACTTACCGAAACATCGACTCTATACAGAGGTGCTGATATCGTTTCTGCAGACTCTCACACTCCAAATGCTGGAGGGCTCGGTTTGCTTGCCATTGGTGTTGGTGGTGCAGATGCAGTCGATGCCATGACCGGTACCCCTTGGGAACTGAGAGCTCCCCACGTGGTTGGTAAGCCGCTCATCACATGCGAAGAATACTCCGTCATTTCATGGTTCACCAGGCATTCGTCTTACGGGTCAGCTGAGTGGTTGGACGACAACCAAGGATTTGATCTTGGATCTAGCAGGAAAACTCACTGTAAGGGTGCGTATGTGCTTTCCTTGGGTAAGTGGACATGCGTATGAATCACCTCTCAGGGTGGCACGGGTCGCATTCTGGAATACTTTGGACCGGGGGTTGAAGCTCAATCATGTACAGGTATGTTAAATTTCGCAGTTGCTTGGATTGGCGCTTAGCAATATTAGGGCTGGCAACTGTTGCAAACATGGGAGCCGAGGTGGGCGCAACGACTTCGACTTTCCCTTACACAAATAATATGCGCTCGTACCTTCATGCAACCGGACGTGCTCCAGTAGCACGCGCTGCTGACGAAGCAGCCAAACTGGGCTTCCTGACCGCCGACGAAGGGGCTGTATATGACGAGGTGATCGAGATTGTACGTGTTGTCATGAAAAATACCCATTTCTTCTCTCAAATTTGCTCGGTTCAGAACTTGTCTGAATTGGAGCCCACGATCAATGGCCCATTCACCCCTGACCTAGCTACACCTTTGTCAAAATTTGGATCATTTGTGCAAGAAAATGGTTGGAAAGACGAGCTGACCGCTAGTCTGATTGGATCTTGCACGAATAGCTCCTACGAGGACATGGTAAACTTTCGTCGCTCCGTTTGGAACGTTCTGTTGACCTCCTCAAGACCAGGGTTGCGGAGATCGCAAAACAGGCACAAAGCGCCGGGTTAACTGCCAAGGTTCCCTTCTTATGTACACCCGGTTCTGAGCAAATTCGCGCGACTATGGAACGTGATGGAATCACAAACAATTTACAGGATGTCGGTGTTGTCGTTCTTGCAAACGCGTGCGGACCCTGTATCGGTCAAGTAATTCCTTTACTTTGTTCTTCAAAAACATGACCAACCTCCTGTTGCAGTGGAAGCGGGAAGACCCGAAGGAAGAAGAAAATGGTGCGTGCAAAATTTTTAGAAGTCCATCCAAAATCATGTCGTTTGTGTCTATTGCAGCCATCTTGACCTCTTTCAATCGGTGAATTGGTTTCTTGTATCCCATCAGTCTTCTGAGTAATTTTGTATAGCAACTTCAAGTCGCGCAACGATGGAAATCGTTATACCATGAACTTCCTGGCCTCTCCGACTATCGTTACAGCCATGGCCTTCTCGGGGAAACTGTCATTCAACCCTATGACTGATGCCATCCCCCTACCGAATGGACAACTTTTCAGGTTTTCGCCTCCATCCGGACAAGACCTCCCTGCTGAAGGGTTCACTACTGGAAATGCGGGCTATTACCCTATGCCCATGCCGGAACCTCGTCCAGAAACTCAGGTCGTTATTAGCAAGGATTCCCAGCGCCTCGAATTTCTGGAGTCATTCCCGAGTCATTTTGGACCACAGAATCCACGAGGACTGGAGCTTCCATCACTGAAGGTTCTGATCAGGGTGAGAGGCAAATGTACTACTGATCACATCTCGGCGGCTGTGCGTCGAACTTCATTGGGCATGCCATTCTATTTGATTTACTGTTCTTGTCAGGGTCCGTGGTTGAAATACAAAGGCCATCTTACCAACATATCGGAAAATTTGCGTACGTCATGAAATCGCTGTATTCCGACTTGCGTTGATCTTCTTCTAGTTATTACGGCCATTAATGACGAAAATGGTGACATGAATGTAGCATTCGACCACGATCACGACGTTTCCAAGTCCAAAACTGATACTATCCCTGCCATTGCCAAGAGATTTAAAGCGAGAAATCAGCCATGGGCTCTGATTGTGGACGAAAATTATGGCGAAGGGAGTGCCCGTGAACATGCTGCACTGCAACCTCGGTTCTATGGTACGAGATCATTTTCCACACAAGTTGAGCTGGGTTCAAGTACACATGACGCTGCAGGTTGTGCCATGATTGTCGCGCGTTCCTTTGCTCGTATCCACTGAAACCAACCTGAAGGTAGTGCTCGCAGAAGATAGTTTTGACGTGCCACTCATAATTACATCCAGAAACAAGGCGTTCTCCCTCTATGGTTCGTTGATAATGCAGATTACTCTCGAATCGGCTCTGGCGACGTGGTGGAGACCATTGGCCTTGAGGACCTCATAAATGGCGACGAAGATGCAGTTATCAAGCTTCACGTCACAAACTTGAGAGGAGACGCCTTCGAGATTGTCACCAAACACACGATGTCGTCCGACCAAGTCAAATGGTTGAAGGCTGGCTCTGCCTTGAACTTTATCCGTTCACGAATGCATGAACAAGTATACCATTAGGGAAATCTAGGGTAGTATCAAAAGACGTTGGTTTTTCCGGTTGTTAACTCTTTTCCAATGTCGGAAAGTTCCTTCGGGCTCATGAATTGTTGTTTTCGCAATGCGGCAAGTACGTTTTTCGCGAGCAGGAGAGCTGAATCAGGAATGCCAGCCAACTGTGCAACTATGAGTCCATGACTGTTGCGATTTACACCGGGTTCAAGACGGTGAGAATACGTGAAGAAATCGTCCTAAATGCCAGCATCAAAAGTCCATTTCTGCTTTCGGACAAGTGAAGTTTGACTTACTCCTGCCTCATGAACATCGGTGCAGAAGAAACCAACGCCGCGGAACACACCACTCCCATGGTGATTCAAGTCACTGTACGCTAGTAAATCCGCCAACTCATGGAAATGAGTTGCAAAGAGAGCCCGACATCGATTATGTGCCACAAGATGATGCACTGTTGCAAACGCAATCGCTAGACCATCTTTCACCGTCGTACCTCGCCCAACTTCATCCATAATTACCTAGCGGGATATTTAGTTTCAACGCCGCTTGGTGAATGCACGGAACTGACCAAGCTCTTTACTGTGGCTTGACGCAAAATCTGTGCGGTCTCGAGCATTTCGACCATAAAGGTACTTTGATCCCGGAAGACGTCATCTCTCGCTCCAACTCTCGAGAACAACTTGTCAACGATTCCGACGACCGCACGATCAGCGGGTACAAACGAGCCCGTTTGTGCGAGGATCACTATCAGGGCGGTTTGTCGCAGAAAAGTCGACTTGCCTGCCATGTTCGGCCCTGTGATGATGTGCAGGCAGGAATGAGGCTCAAGAGCGACCGAATTTGGGGTAAAGACTCGCCCCGACGTGAGCAAACCGAGCTCGACGGTAGGGTGACGACCATCCACCACCTCGTACGTAGCACTGCAAACGCACCAGGAGTCGGTAGAAATTAGACCTGGATATGAGACACCTACTCGTCCCTGATCACTGGGCGGACAAGTCTCAGTTCAGCTGCCAGGCTAGCAAAGCCGAGCGCAACATCGACTTCGTCTATTATTCGGGCGTTGTGTCGGAGTTGGGAGGAGAATGCTTTTACCTATGTAAACTGAGCTCCAAGCTGACAAGAATGTATTCATTCGGAACAAACCTCATCGCGCAAAGAGCTAAAAATTTGCTTTTCCGCATTGGTGATGGCAGTCGTAGTTTCCACAATCTGACTTCCAAGTTGTGACCAAGGCTACAATTTAGAAACATTGAGCGTGCACGGGTTGTGCCACGAAAACAGGCGTACCTGATAGAAGTAACTACTGGTTGATGCACTCTCTGAGATAGCAATGAAGGAAGGGTCGGCCTTGATTTTTGATTGATCCCTTTTCGCCCTCCCCATGTGGACATGCATTCCTTGAGCAGGGCTGGCCCGTAACGTTAGAGAGGGGGCATCTGAAGAGAGTCAGCAGAAACAAGACGAGAAAGTAACTGTCCCCACTGTACTGCATCTGGAGATCACGCTCTAGCATTCCTCTACGTTCGAGAAGCATTCGCAACGCGTCATGCAAGACAATCAGTTCATCCGAGAATCTATGGAGCGGTAGATTATCCTGGGTCATCGAGCTTAAGGGTCGAGTTTCACTCACTCTGGTCGAATGGTCTTCTTATATATTCCGTGCAAAGTGCTCGAAGGCTTCTGTTCAACTTGTGGAGATTCTTCTTCATCAGGCTCATCAGGCGACGAGGCTGGGAATTCGACATTCTCCAGTGCTAGAGAGATGCGCGCCGACAAATCGTGAAGATTTGTGATCCTTGACAAAAGCGCATCGACACTAGGCCAGTCTTCGCAACGAACATCATTTTGCTCCAGGCGCTCCATCACTTTCTCATGTTCAATCCGACTTTGGATATTTGTCCAAGCGTGAATAGTACGGTTAATGGCAATGAGATCTTTGGGCTCTCCTCTGCAGGAGACAAACCGCTGGACGATACGGTGTGCATCTTCTGAATCTTGCAATAAACGTACGACATCATCTAGCAGATGCGGCCTATGGTAGAAAAATGCGACCAGTGATTGTCGCGCTTCAATCTCCTTCAGTGACGTGCTCGGCGAGCCTAATGAAAGTGGGGTTAAAAGACTGTAGACCAGTATTGTAACGAGAAAACAAACACAATCTATTCCTCAGGGAACGCGTTCCGCTGCTAGTCGTAGTTCGATTGATGACGCTTAGAAGGGTCCCAGATCTCCCTCCCTCCGCTGCATTTTCATGTATTTCAAGTGCTTTGATAGTATGAGAATCGATTTGCATGCGTTCATCGACATGCTCTCGGAGGGGAATAGGGAGCTGGGGCATGTATTCCATCAAGTTACTTGACATATACGTTGTAAGTATATTGACGGCAGTAAACTCTTTTGGTGAGTAAGTGGAATCGTATTGACAGGGTATGTCATCCGAATCCAAGGAAGGTTCGACGTAGGTCAGGACGTTGCCTTCGTCTTCGAGAAGCCTCCGAATCGGATCATATGGTTGATCTCTTAGCTCCTGTTTGAGAACGATCTCTCGAGGACTAATGCGTGCAAGATCATCCTTGAGCCCTTCGAATGAGGTTGTCTTGGTGAAAAAGTCGCCTGTCGAGACGTCAATCCACGCCAAGGCAAACTCGCAGATGCTGGGGCCAGCTGAGTCGGCATTGACGGCGAGAAGGTAATTATTTTCAAATGGGTTCAAAAAGGACTCGTCAATGAGAGTACCAGGAGAGATGATGCGAACTACGCGACGGTCAAATTCGGGTTTCTGACCGTTTGTGTAACGCGGAAACTCCTCGCACATAGCGACGGAGAGTTTGTGCTGCTGAACCAAGACCTTGAGGTACTTGTCAAGGTGCATGATCGGAAATCCACACATTGGGACATCATGTTTGTCCCAGACGCGGGAGGTTAATTTGATGCTGAGCAGACGCGCGACTTGGCTGGCTTGGTCAAAGTATGACTACGAGAGGGAAGTTAATGCGACGAAACACGGCTTCAGTGGGCTATACCTCATAAAACTGTCCTACGCGGGTGAGAAGGATGCAGTGAGGGAACCTGGATCGATTTGCCAGTATCGAGGTAGCGAGTGAATTACGTGGCTGCTTCAAAGAAACATCTGTTTCCGGCAGGATGTCGGGTTTTGGCTTGCGACCACGTCTAGGACGCGCCGAATCTTGGATCGCAGGCTTAGGACAGGAAAATCGACGTGGTGGATGACCGTACCTTGTACAGGGATGTCCAGGAGGGACCGCCGACGTCTGCCAGGGGCATTCCGAGTGTCCGGAGAAGGTGGTAATGGAGATGAGGATGGGTTTGGGAGATCAGCAAAGGGTTTCTTTGTGACGGTTGGAATGCGGGGATGGTAGGAACGAAGGAGGGGAAGTAAGGGGACGCGACGGGACATGTATAGAGGTGCGTGTATGCGCGTCCAAAGCGCGACGGTGGCGCAGGGATAGTCGGAGCTTTAAAAAACGCGTTGGACAACTTTCTCCTCCTCTCTGTTCGCTTCTTCACTACAAAATGTCTTTCGCAGGTAGACGCAGAGGAAACAAGGTCAAGAAGGGCGTCCAGTTCACCCTCATGGTCGTCGGTTCGTCCATTTCCCCCCTTTTTTCTTCCCGTCACCGTATTCACCTTCTCCAAGGTGCCTCTGGCACGGGCCGTACAACTTTTGTCAACACCCTTTGCGAGTCCGAGGTCCTTGCCCACAAAGTCTCTGACAATCCGGACACCGCCCACATCGAGGAGGGTATCAGGATCAAACCTGTCAACGTCGGTACGTCTCTCTCCCGTTGACCTTGTTTTCTCCCATTCAACATCTGCCAGAACTTGAGGAGGATGGAGTTCGTATCGCGCTCACCATTGTTGATACTCCTGGTTTTGGCGATAACATTGACAATGAGTTCGCGTTAGTATCTGTTTATGCTCTTGGCACTTTTCTCCTAATCAAGACTATAGCTTCCAAGAAATTGTTGGATATCTTGAACGTCAATACGACGACATCTTGGCCGAAGAGTCTCGTATCAAGCGTAACCCTCGCTTCCGCGACAACAGAGTTCACGCTTTATTATATTTCATCCCCCCTACAGGACACGCGTACGTGACGGTAATTCTGCTTATAAGCTATTGGACTCATACCTTGCTAAACAGCTTGAGGGAGATGGACATTGAGTTGATGCGCCGTTTGTCCCCTCGTGTCAATGTCATCCCCGTCATCGGTAAGGCCGATTCGTTGACCCCCAGCGAGCTTCGGGGATTCAAGAAACGGGTTCGTGTTTCACCTGGGCTTCGTGACATGTCACTCATAATATTCCCAGATCATGGAGGATATTGAACACTATGACATTCCTGTGTACAATTTCCCATATGATGTAGAGGAAGACGATGAAGAGACTATTCAGGATAATAGTGAACTTCGGGTAAGCAGGTAATTATTAATGTATGGTTTACTGCTGACCCCGAGCAGGCATTGCTTCCCTTTGCTATCGTTGGTTCTGAAGAGGAAATTGAAATCGACGGGCAACCTGTTCGGGCTAGGATATACCCATGGGGCATTGCCG
Organism: Chiua virens; assembly: GCA_019787685.1. NCBI lineage: Eukaryota > Fungi > Basidiomycota > Agaricomycetes > Boletales > Boletaceae > Chiua > Chiua virens. The sequence continues at coordinate 1,834,162 of JAHNUO010000006.1, read as the reverse complement.
AGGTTGACAATCCAAAGCACTCGGATTTCAGCAGGCTTCGAAGTGCCCTTTTGAAGTAAGGTCCTATGCATTTCTCCTTGGGCTTTATTAATGGGGAATTAGTTCACACCTTGGTGACTTGAAGTCGCTCACTCACGACGTCCTGTACGAAACGTACCGTACTGAGAAGTTGTCGAGGACAGTGCATGCCGACACCCAGTATGGCCGTGCTATTTTTGACTTGGTACATGTTGCTGACTCAGCTATTATTTTAGTGATTCCTCTATTCTCCCTGAAGAACTTGCGACCCAGAGCGTCCGTCTCAAGGAAGAACAGCTTCGTCGGGAAGAAGAGAAGGTGCGTCTGTCGTCGGTATATGATGCGTTCGATGTGTTGATCATTTCATAGCTTCGTGAGATTGAGCTCAAGGTCCAGCGTGAGATCAACGAAAAGCGCCAGGAGCTCTTGGCGAAGGAGGAATCTCTCAGGTGAGCTGCGCGCGTAACTGTATAAACAGAAACTAAGAGCGCGTTTATCGACAGGAATCTGGAGAGCCGACTGGCTGCCCAAGGATCACAGGCCGAGTTCCGGGACTGATGGCACATGGGTGCCGACATCTATCGACATTTACGGTCGACAAGTATACCCAACATCTGTCCATTCGTTACTCCTTTGTCTCTCCAGTCCGCTCGTTTCTGGTTGATTATTGTGCGACACTATTACCGGATAATCATTGACATTCATTACGAGTTTACCTACTTTTCTTGTTGCGCGTCGAGTACAATCACACATGTTACTTGGTCGCAGAGTTAACGTGAATAGTTGGTTAATTTGGTTTTTATTTAACCTCCGACGACCGTGACGGGTGCGACATCTGTTGGTAGCCATCAGTTGCGAAATTACTGCTCCTTCCACGTCCTCCCTGAAGTTCCCGTCTTCAACGTCGCGCTGCATGCTCACTAGCGTCGTGCTCAACGTGTAGTGTTCCATCGGCTGTTAGCCTGTTACTACGCCTGTCTATCGGACTGCCAAACTTGGCACTGATTCAACAATTGTTCGAGCTAGTCGACCGACCACACCGTTCCTGCGAACTCTTGTATTATCGACCTCCCGCACGCCTACCAGTTCGACCTTACATCAGGCCGGTACCCATTGTCAATTCGACGGCATGGTCCCCGAATTTTCTACCCATCCAAACTTAGTCCTCCAGCGATCCCGCCCGTGGCCTGATCACCCATCTGGCTCGCCAGTGGTCACCTCGTCCTCGCCTCCTCCCAATTCTTCGTTTCCCCAGACCGCATCACAACGTCGCCGGTCCGTGGCAGTGAACTTCCCACCTATTGTGCCACCGCCTAGCCAACCGATTCCTCATGTTCCTCATCCCTCCCAAGTACTCTTCATCGACGAAGATGCAACTTTGACGACTGGCGTTCCTGACGACCCCCAGTTCACTGCGAGGCACCGATCCAGCACGAGCGCTAGCCAAAATTCTTACGGTCGCCCTGCCGCGTCTGCCAATTTGGCAGCCGTTGCTGCCTTTCCTCATAACCGACATCACGTTTCAACTTCCACCCCTGTGTCTAATTCCAATAGTCCACAGCCGTCATCAAGTACCCTCACCAGTCAAGCTTCCTCCGACCCTTCATCAAGAAGTATACCACGTCCCAGCCTCTTGCATACCCAAGCGAGCACCCAGGACATAGTACCCGATCGTCTTTTACTGTCCCCACACCATCCGCACTCGTCTTCAGAATCACGGCCGTCTTCACGTCGCGCGTTAACAAGGGCATTGGAACTGGCGCGAGAGGCGGTTCAACTCGACGCAACAAATGATGACCCCCACGCTGCTGTCATAGCCTACGGCAGGAGCGTTACTCTTCTTAGTGAAGTTATGGAACGAGTCAGAAGAGGGGAAGATACCACAGATGGGCGCAGGAGGAATGGACGCAGGCGCAGTGTTGTTGCACAAGAAGAAGAAGTCAGGCGGTTGAAATCCATAGTGCGTTGCACTCATCATACATTCTGGAAATAAGCTCATAACGGTCCTCCTTTCAGCATGATACCTATGCTGATAGGATGAACATCCTGAGCCTTATATACAGCATACCACCCATACCTCATTCTCCTTCCTCCGTGTATGCACCTTCCTCTTCGACAGAATCGACTCAGCCCCCCTCTCCTACTTCCCTATCTCAGTCATCTGATTCTCATACGTCCTCGTCTTCCGTCACCGAGCACACTCAGGAAGATCCCTATCATCCGGCTCTGAATGATAATTTCAATGATGAGCAGGATGCACACGAGGGCATCGGTTCTGCGATGCTGAATGCTGCGCATCTCTCACACGAATTTTCCTCGAGCTCGTTGTCACAACACCCATATGCAGCTTCGACGGACTCATCCCCCGTCAGCCAACAGGCTACTCTTAGTCGTACTTCGACTCTTCCTGTAAGTCGTACCCAACATCAAACCCCAGTCGTTGGCAGACCTAGAGCAGCCTCTGTACTCCCTCCTGCTGCGCCGCCTCCGGTATCTTCTCCGCCTCCGCCTCCAGAGTCGTCGACCCACAACTCTACACTTTCCTCCTCACAAACTGCTCGATTTTTAGAGACTGCTAGGCCCCGGGAAAACTCTCTCGGTCACGCGCGGACTGGCTCTGGAACCAGGCTCACCTCTGTTACGGAAGAAGGCGTTAGGATTGATGGCCTTCCGCAGGGAGATGACATGCAATTCGAGGATGATTTAACAGCTTCCCTTTCTCGGCGTCAGGACACCCCGCGCCTAGCAAAACGTGACTCCCACCTACTTCCCCCACTTCCTTCTCCGACGAGTGCAGCTCATCCGTTTCGTACTGCCACGGCGCCAACGGCTACCCCAAGACCTCCTGGATCTCCGGTTCCTGCCCAATTTATTGCTTCTCGCCCTCGAGGAGAGTCACTGAGCGTGACGGGTGGTCAGTCTCTGATCAACTCGTCAATTGTTATGGGCACCATACATCAACGTCGGAGCAAGATGTCAACTCCACCGTCTACTACTGGTACAGTATCTTCATCACCCACCGAATCGAATCCTCCATCCTCATTCATACACCCACCTACCAAAACACCGACTTCTCCTTCAAGCTCGGGAATTGTTCCAACCCCTGGACGCAGCCGGGCTTCATCGCAACCCGGCCGTCGACCATCCGTTGTTAATGGTCGGATATCTCCTTTCGAACCTCAACGTCCCCCCCTTCCCCAAAGTGCGCTTTCAAACGGACGCAAAGTCTCTACCTCGAGGCTAAATCAGACCTTCAGCCTAAGTGTACAGACTCAATCACAAGTCCTTGTGCAATCTGAACTCCTCTCTCCTCCCGCCTTGACACTTCTTCCTCCATCCGCAATGCTCACGAATATCCCTACCACTCCAACCTCTCCCCTTCCTCCCGCCCCTCCAACTGATAGTCAGAGGAAACCCTACCACATGATGGCCCTGCTCGTGAACACCATGAACTCAAGATCAGGTGGGTATATCACGCGGCGGCTACATGTTCCTCAGGGTGTCTGGTCACAAGGAGGTGCGAAACTTAATAATGTCCTGGAGAAGGTACGCGTCGTGGAAGTGTTATGCTCAGCATTGGAGGAAATGCAACAATCCAGCGTCGAGTATTTTGGTGCTGGAAGTGTGTGCAGTGGGCTGGCACTTGGGATTGGCAGTGTCGGGCGGAAAGAGGCAGAGGCGTGGGTGAACAGGCTTGAAGAGTTCTCGTCAATATGCGACAGCGTCGTTGCAAATTTTGGAAAAAAACTTGGCGTAGGGGAAGGTTTCGTTTCCAAGAAAAGCGGGGTAGGTGATCAATGTGTGTAGTGTTGGGGCATAACGAACTCAGGTTGTATGCTAGGTGACATCATGGGGCGGAAAGCTAACCCGACAATTCGACAAGTTTACCAATGGTAAAAAGTATGTGATATCTTGTTGACTTCATGGGTATTGGAAGCTTATTGAATGCCATAGTCTTGACTCACCTGCAGTGTACGTGGCTGGATTGGGTAGACTCTTCACGCACGCACAACTACTCGATGAACATTCAAAAGCGCTACTTTCGCAGCCTGTGGCGCCTATTTATACCGCGTTTCCTGCTGATCTGAGAACAGCCGCAGAGGTCAAGCTAAAGCGCGCTTCGGAGTTCTTTGCCAGTGTTGTTCTAACATTCGTCATTCGCGACCTTGCCCAGCTGCTGGATAAATACGCGAAGAAGTGCGAGAAATGGCTCGCGGAGTAATTAGAAATTGGGATGGATTTTGTTGTCATGTAGTATACCTTTCGTGAGGCATTTGTATTTTATCATCTGGGACTAGACTGTTCAGCAATATCTACTCTTTCATTTTTCTTTGCGACGCTTATTTTTCGTCGCTACCTCCTAACCCATATCCCTTCGACTTTCACCACTATAATATATAAGTACTCTTCGAAGATTGTGCATAGGAAACGATAGAAGATTCGCGTAAGACCCGTCTGAACAGAAACATATTCAGGAGGCTAGGTTGGCACAAGTTGACTGTACTCCAGCTCGGGGGTTGGGGGTCGTCCTCGTAAACGCGTTATTACCTGCATTCGCCGGTCTAGAACTGAGATCAGCAGATTTGAAAACGTAACGTGCGTCGGCGACCTACTATAATCAAGCCAAACGTGTTCGTCGGGACATTCCTCATCTGAATCCACCAATGGGTCAGAGTTGAGTACTGTGTGCCAAGCATCTGGAAAATAAGTGCGCCGAGCTAGTGAGCCATAAGTACGGGACTTATGAACGTGTACGTACGCTGTAGCATGGTACGAGGCGGGCCTGGGGGTATGCTGGCCCGTCTGGTTCGGAGAGGTCGTGGACCAGGATTGGACGAGTTCCCAGATCTGCGGGAACGGTGCGCGTCCATAGACATCCGACGATGCGCTGGCAGCGTTTGCGGGTGTCTCTGACGTTGGCGTTGCAGTGCGGTTGCCTGGACAGGCACCACTGCAAACTTTGTCAAAAAAAAATAAGGTTGGTAGTACGTGCGAGCTCACAATCAGACCGACGACCCTGGATCCCCCCTGGCGTTGCTTCGACATGCACACCGGCGGGGACAAGTCCAATTGGGTGTGCAGGGGGTTCTCTATCGAGCATTTTCCCAGCTTTCCTTTTCCTGGATGTCGTGCCAGTGACTGGAGGTATGTCTTGCGTTTCGAGTCCGCTAGGGTTGGCTGTTGCCTTTTTCTTGGGCAGTTCTACCTTTTCTGACATTATTGATGACATGTACACTCAGCACTGGCCCTAGGTTGGCGGCGTGGTGACGACGAAACTGAAACTGATTTGGGTCCGCTTTCCAGCTCGACCGCGGACTGTGCCGCACATGTATGTTTCATCATCCCTTGGCCACCGACATTATAATCTATCTGCTTGGCTGACCTCGTCCCTTGTGGTCCGTCCACTGATGCTGACGCAGAACTCGAGAAAGGATCGCGGAGACTTGATAAAAGAAGTTATGCCCCCGCACACTGCACGCCAAGTACCATCATACCTACCAAATTATTTTTGATTTCACGCTGAAACTGCCTCCGAGTCGAGCGCTTTACAGCATCACAACTGATGTGACAACAGTCATTATATTCGAGTATCTCGCTGGCGCCTCCATTGTTGGAAGCCAAGTCATCCATTCCTCTCTTCTGCTGTGTTACGTCTCAATCAAAACGGCTCGCTGAATAGGCTGCAAGTTACTATATATTCACTCGGAAAATGTTGCACCAGTGCAGGTTGACATTAATTATGTCTAAACAACATTATTACTGAAAATACTAGTTGTGACTAGGCAAAATAATACATGGAAAATTCTTCCTTGTCTGACGAATAAACTCGTTCACCTACGTTAAAAATTTCGTTATAGAAGAGGTAGTGGATGCGGGGACGGGATGAGCATGTCAGACGCAAGATAGAATGCCCCCTGAGAACGAACAGAGTAGAAACATGGAAGGAATGAAGAAACAAGTGTTGATATCAGTGGGGATGCAATCGACAAGGTCACCAGAACTCTCGAACGCACTCCAGGACCTCGACCACCACAGAAGCTCTTGTACATAAGTGCATGGTCGGCACCTTTGACGACTTTCACGTCGCACCGATCCTCACCCATCGTACGCTCCATCCACCTTACTGCGTTCTCTGCGATCTTCTCGTCTCGGTCACCATACCAGACATGAACTCTATGGGGATAGTCGGTATATGAGAAGCCCCACGGACGATGGTCATGATTTAGAATCTGCAGTAAGTCGCTGTGGGTGCCTTTCGACGCCTCAGCATGCGATGCGGCAATTAAAGCGTTTCCCAGTGCGGCCTGGTAAGCATCTGAGGTGGTCGTAATCACGTTGCCGGATGGCGAGGAGACGATGCTGTTTCGAGGTGATGAAGGCGCGCTTGGCGCGCTTGATTTAGGAGCAGCCGCGCTGGTCGCGCTGAACGAGATTGAACGGCGCCCTACCTGTCTTGGAATGGGTGATTTAAGGACCGGCTTCTCGATATTAGTATCGGTCGATTGAGTTGAGTCAACCAGCCTTCCTGGAGCAAGTCCATCCTGAGCAGACGGTGTCGGTGGTCGGGCTATCGAGCTCGTGGGTTTGTTGTTCCAGTCAAAGTCACCGAAGCCTAATCCGACGTCTACAGAGATAGGTTGAGGGAGCTGTGGACTAGGTAGATTCGTCTTGTCAGTCCTGGGATTGCCAATACCTGCTTTGCCCTTTAACGAACCCATCGACCGCAGGGTCTTCAATTTCTTCCCCACAGTTGAGTGATGCACCGTGTCCGCCGCCGGTGAGGGAGGCTGTGATTGAGATGTGGATTTTGATGGCTTCAATCGACCGAGAATACCCCTGGAAGCTTTTCGTCTTGTTTGCTGGTTCATAGATCGCGCCCCTAGCGTACTCTGGCTTCCAAACCGACCGTCAAAGTCCCTCAAATCATCATAATCGCTGAACAAACTGGATGCGACACTCATCCGTCTCTTCGCATCCGAGTGGGATGGATAGACACTAGACTTGCTGAATTGCTCGGGTTGCGATAATGAATCCAAGTCCGCGGTAGTATCCGGCTGATTGTTACAAAGCTTGCTTGGGGACGGCGGAGCTGTATAACCTATCCCGCGATAGGCAATCGTGGGGGGCTTGCCGAGCATCCACGCCTGTATTTTCCACTCTGCGGCTTGGGCAGTCTTCAGGATACCATTAGGAACATATTTCAACCACTTGTAACCACCTAGAAATGGTTTTCAGTGATAAAGTAGTGTGAGTAACCATGTTCCATACCACTTTCTCCACCACCAATCCATGGAGCCAGTAGACAGAGATCACCCCTGATGCGCTCAGGTACGCGATTCGCAAAGGACAGGGCATACGGAGCTCCAGCGGAGTGAGCCATAACAGCTGCATTCATAGATTTGGAGCTGGTCAAGCACTTCCTCGACAGCAGAGGCCCACTCCATGATGCCACGAGCAGATTTCGATTGGGGTACTTCAGTGCGACCAAGTCCCCATCTGAAACGTGGGTGTGAGCTCACGTGGATATCATGATCATGAATTAATTTACCTGTCGATAGCGATTAATCGAAGGCCTAAGCAATCGGCCATCTCGTCGTAAAGGCCCATGATATGTCTCACACAACCCAGCCCAAGAAACACGATGAGAGGGAAACCATTTGGGTCTCCCATGTCCGCAAGGCTAACTGTAAGTGGGTGGTCTAACGACGCGTGTGGGTATCGTGTTAGCTTCAATAACGTTGTTAACCGTGCAGACCGCAAGTACTCTGCGATTGCTTGCGAAGTGGACGCTGAAGAGGTAGAAATTGAATTTGGGTCGAACGATTGCAGAGAGGTGCGCGCAGAAGCTGTTGAGGACGAATGGGTATATGTGTCGGAGGCAGTGACGCGGGTGCCAAGACGGGCGCTGGAGCCATCGGAGGTATTCGAAGGACAAGACGCCAAGGGCGGAGGGCGGCGGGGGACATTGTAAGATAAAGCAGTCACTTGGGAATTCTTTTGGTTGTTGAACGTCCGCCTGACTTCATGCTCAATACTGTCCAAAGACGACCGACTGAGAAATTCGGCTTCTTCATCAGGTGTCAGAGGCTCCGGTTCGGATTCCTCTTCCTCCGGGCCCGCCAGCGAACTACCATCGGCATGACCATGAGCTGAGTTGTGTACGGATGGTGGTCGCTTGCGCTCGAGTGCATGTGGCGCATGATTGCGAATAATTTCAGATATAGAAGGAATTATAGTTCGTGGACGCTCCGTAGGCTGTATGGTATTGGGCGGTGCGTCGTTGTTGAGGTCGCTAACCGGAGCTGAAATATTATCGCTGGGAGTAGAATCGACTGTGATGGTAGACGCGGACAATTTCCGCGAGAAGCTAGGGGCAAGATTATGGCGGTAATGCGGATGGGAACGAGGGGGTTTTATGGGTGGCATGTCGTCGTCCTCTTCTGAGGTGACAGCCCTCTCGCGTCTTCTGCTTCTTCCTTTTCCCTTACCCTTTCCAAGTACGATACCGGGAGGTGGGATTGGGAGCGGAGGTTGGTATAGGGTGTGGTGACCAGCAAGCGCGAAACGCGACGAGTTCGGTGTGTTACGCGAAAAAAAATCTTCCGGTGGATGCACCGGCCATTCCGTTCATGCCGTCTACTAGTGCATCCAGAGTCTCGACTCCTGCGATCGGAGCAGCAACCACGACAGGAAACTCGAGGACGGGAAACCCACGGACGGAAGAGGCATCATTAGGTGTCGGGGGAGTATCCTCCAGGCTTGAAGTTCCAGAGAACCTCAAAGGCGGAACAGGATTGTCGTGCCATTTCGACCTGGATGAAGGGCCAGTTCGCGTACGAGTGCGAGGGTGCCGGGGGGAAAGGATGCCACCAGACAGAAAGGTGGACGGGTCTGAGAATTTATCTGAAGTAGGGAATGCAAAAGCAGAGTCTGAAACTTTTCTCCTGTCCTGTTCTGTAGGGCGGCGAGAATGCTTCTTGTAAAAAGGATGGAGATCCGTTGGTGACTGGGGAGGTGGACTTGAGAGAGGGCGAGGATGATCGTCAAGGAAGCTTTTCTGAATATAGAGAGGTTTCGCAAGATGGTTTTCAGAGTCGTGTCTGTAGGAGTGAGAGGGCTCGGATCGAGGAGCGAGCTCGCGATAGGATGACATCAGACCAGCGATTCCCTGAGATGAACACGCGAATAGTGACGAATCAAATAGACCTGGATGGCGTCGTGTCGTGTCCCAGCGCGACCCGAAGTGGATAATTAACTGAACCGTAGTACCTTGAGCTTGATCGGTTCACAGCCACAATTAATATGTCACACCGTTCTTTGAAATATTTGCCAAACTACTCGTTGAACCATCCCGACGTACACACCATGGGTTTGTCTTTTACCCCCATTCATGACATCCGGTATATCATGTTTGGTCTAATTGACTCGCGGGCACCATCATCTTTGCCATTTCCTGTGTTGTGAGTATCCTTTGAAAATCATCCTCATCGTGCAACCCACACTTGTTAGGGTGCCTTACTGCCGAGCGGCCAGCAAGCGTTGTCTACCCTTTCCAACGGGGGATTATGCAGGCATGTACTCTGTCTTGATCTACGGTGCAATACTGCACTTCCCCGCACTCTAGATCGCTTGACATGGAGTGTCGCCGCAATCACAATCGCAGGTGTGCTATCTATGATTGGCGCCGGACTGAACCCATTACCCGGTCGAGTAATCAGCGCTACGACTTCCAAAACGCATTCCTATCTATCACCAGCCCTATCACCAACCCCTGTCGATGGACTGCTAATGCTGACTAGTCCTCGACTGGTATTTGGCTATACGGGCAAGTACTGCTGTTCACGTACGAAACATCAGCAAGACTGATAATGTCCAGGGCATTTTATGTGTATGACACGGACAAGGCCACGACCCGACCCCTTTCTAATCATGTTTTTAGGTTCTTCATACTGATCTCTGAGATGAAGCGGCCGCAGGATGCTATGAAGGTCTGCTTGACAATACACTCATTGCTGGAAGCCGTCATTCTGAGTGTCCTTGCAGGCTGCATAGTACTTACAAGGCTTCGCAACCATCTTTTACGCCGTCTTTTGCATCGTCAACTATGTATGTTGGAAGACGGCGAGCGCGGGAAAGTGTGACTTAAGTCAGACGAGATAAGATGGGGGAATTGGGACTCGAGCCTTATCATTCTTCGAGATGTAGCTAGTCTTATATACTGTTCTATTGTATTGGCTAGTGTAGCCCCTCTGATTAGTGAGATGATTAGTGATGATTTATATTGCCTGACTACTCGGTCGAGTGTGGCTTGTACACTTGTCTCAGATTGATTCCAACAATGTATATATCGGCAACACTACCCAATTACCTATTGTTTTTTCTTTGCCTCGTAAATGGGCGAAGGCATGTTTTGGGATTGCGTTTAATAATTTCATGTTGTACGTGATGCCGATTCCGCTTTTCCCTTGTCTGTTGAGTAGTACTGCTTATCTGTGCGCCCACACTGGTGCAAAGGTCATATTTGACCGACTTTTCCGACAGACCCCTTGAAGCGTGTCCATTTGCACACGATGCTTGGTTGGATTGTGTGGATATTGCTGTGTTTCATTTGTGTCGTAATCGCTGTGGTCCTTGCTATCGCAGTGCCGATATTCTCGTATCTTATTGGCGTTGCAGCTGCATTGTTTGCCGCGTGGTACACGTACGGACTAGCTGGGTTCTCCTGGTTATTTGATACCCACCACCCGAAGGGCGGCGGGATGGCTGCCTTTAGACGACGGTCAATCGGATCATGCTGGCCGTGATGACTATTTTAGCAGGCGCATTCATCTGCGTCGCTGGTACCTATGTGTCTGTCAAGGAAAGTGGAGTTCGGGTTGTATATCCAGGTGCAGAGACTTACGCTTTCGCACAGTTAATTTACCAGTCTTACGCCGCAGGGACAATGGGGCGAACCGTTCGTGTGCTGAAGCTATAAGTGTACCCCACGTTGCCGTCGGAAATTAAGCGAAGCGGTCACTTAACTTACATCCTGTGGTGCCTTGCCGATGTTATCACCATTACATCAGCCTTTGCCGCACGCTGTCGTCGTTGCAGTGGTGCTAATTCCTTAGTTGGAATTTACATCAAGACTGGTACCGCTGTTCAAATAGACACTCCTAGACTCCCAATATCACATCTACGCACGCCCTTGCATCCTGCCTCAACCTGTGATGACCATAGCAGTCCCTCAGTTGCAGCACCAGCTACCCATCTACTCACGACCTCCCAGGACCTGGACACAGACTCTCAACGGATTTTTATTCTTGTCATTATTTATTCCAGGATGTTTTATGGTCCATGGGTTTCAACTCTTCATTCTCCTTCCACTTGAAACTCGTCCCGGGACCAAAATCGACGAAACTGTACGAAGAGGGGATCAGGTATACCAAGGGCGCATTTGCTGCCCTTTTGAGTGCGTCGTTCTTAACATTCGCGTGTGTTTCGTGTGAGAGATATGCCTTGGCAGATCTGATGATTCAATGGTTCGCTCCGACCAAGTTGTCCATCACATTTGAGACTGAAGGCCAGGGCAAGTTCACGGAAGAAGAGATTCGCAGCATTGTGGAACGTGACGCGTCGGGCAAGGTTACAGCTTTGCATTTGCCGTCGAGGTGCATTATCATATCAAACCACCAGGTGTGCCTCACGTGTATTTCTTGTATAAGAGGTTGGCTGATCCGGTGATGATTCTAGGTCTATTCAGACTGGTTGTATGTTTGGTCTTTGACGTACTTTGCGGGTATCCACAAGGACGTATTTATCGTTTTGAAAAACACATTCAAATGGATCCCTGTCATCGGGCCGGTACGAGCCGCACTTGCTCAGCTGGCGCGCGGTCCTGAACTTTTAGTAGGGAATGCAAATGTATAGATTCATATTTCTCGCGCGTTCATGGGCATCCGATAAGCTACATCTGGGGAGATCCCTCTTGAAACTCGGGAGAAAGGCGCAGGAGCAGGACAAACCGTTCACTTTCATCTTGTTCCCCGAGGGAACCCTTGTGAGCAAAGATACACGGCCAATCAGCAGCAAGTATGCAGAGAAAACAGGGGTTGTACGTAAACTTTCAAGGTCCATACATTCATGGTACTAATAGTTGAGACGTAGCCGGACCTTAGGAATATGCTCCTTCCTCGATCGACGGGGCTACATTATAGCTTGCACTCACTCGCTCTTCGACTACCCACGCTCAAGTTGCTTGATATAACCCTTATTTACCCAGGTAAGACTATATGAGCTCTTTTAGAAGGAACAACTCAACCTTTTCTCCAAGGTATTCCTCCTAGGGGTTATGGGCAATCCTACTATACCCTACGGTCGATATTCTGTGATCGAGTTCCACCGCCGGTCGTTCACATGCACTTGCGGATATTCGATGTCGCGAAAGACGTGCCTATAGGAAACATCTCAAGGTTGAGTGTAGCAAACGGCTCTCTGAACGACTCTGCAGAATTTGATATCTCCGAGCGCGAGAAAGCCATATTCGACATGTGGCTCCGAAAGTTATGGTCAGACAAAGATGACTATATCACCAAGTTCTCAGAAGCAGACGCAACCTCCACCAGCAATAAGCAACAGCCAGTGGAAGTTCCTTTGGAGCTGAGAAATAAATGGGAGATCGCGGGAGCTTATTGTTTCTTCGCTCCATTACTGGCGGCATATTGGTGGAAGAGGCTCACGAACTTGGTGTTTGTGTTTTAGCTAGACACGTTGCACTCGCGTTATGTACAAGTACGGGATGCACGAAAATGTAACTGCTATCATCAGGGCGATTTTTGAGCGTGCTGCAACTGTTGTTGCTTTTGGATTTGGCCAAGCAAGTATTCACTGGTGTCCACGAAGCGTTCGATACAATTAGCGATACATGCTTCCTCGCCGCGAGCGAAACGGCTGCCTGGCGTCCCAGTGATGCACCTATTCACGGAATAAGACTTGGAATTTGAGTCAGCAAAAGAGCCTCAACTTGTCCCAACACATGCTCGTGAAAGCGAGGAGTTGGCTGTGGGCTTGTGCTTGTCTTTGGCCCTGTACGAGGGCTGCTTGTATTTCCTTCTGCGGGACGGAGATGGTGGGCCCTCGGCCAGCTATGCGTGCCACAGAAGAATACGCACCTTACTCACATCGTCAAAACCTAGACCTTCCATGGCACTGAGTGCCTCTGACGAGTTTGAGGAGTCCATCTGGTCGAGGTGCTCGAGTTGAAACTTGCGACCGTGAGCAAAAGAATTGAATTACGTGATATTTGCTGCCTGTAGCTACAAAGTACGTCGCTGTCCGAGTCGTTGTCGTCGTTGACACCAGCGACGGGAGGGTTGTACGTGTCACTGATCGATTTGTGTAGCGTCGGGTCACATTTACCTCCTTGGTTGGGCCATTGTGCCTACGCCAGCGGGACCGATCGATGGCGCCAATGTCGGGAATCGTGCGAACGAGTGTAGTAACAAGACAGCTCGCCTCACGGCCTCGTGTCTCTCATGACATCCACCACCGACCCTTCTGGTTGGACGCACGAGTCCGCTCCGCTGTGTGTGCTGATTCACTGTTCTTTCTCCCTCGCTCACTCGGACCTTTGTGTTAGTGTAGGGTACCTCAGTCGTAAAGCGCTCCCGATCAAGCGCAACGACGCCGAGCCACTCACCCGAGAGGATGTTCAATACGATCTTCTCGACTATATCTTCTCAGACACCAAAGCCGTCTTCACCAGCCAAGCTCCGGACATTTCCTCCAAGGTCACCTTCCGCGATCTCTACGTCAATGCTCTGTACCACTCCAGCAAATGCTCGAAGGTGCTCAAGGATAAAATGGTCGAGACACCCGCTTTTGCAGTCGAACTGGCCAAGATCTCCTTATTGACAAACGTGGGACGGATCAATACAACAATGGCATGTATGCATTGGTGCTATGGATCACGCATAGTTATTCAATTGTCCTGACCGAGCCACCTAGTCTTTCCGGAAATGAAGACTGCTCTTAGGACTTACCATCCTGTTCCATCTATGCAGAAGACAGACGGAAATGCACAGGATGCACCCCGGATCAAGAATTGTCTAAAAGCAGCCCTCCTTCCATCAGAGCTCAAGTCGATGCCACCCACTACCCCGGAAGAGATTCTCGAGAAGAGTGTGAGTGTCTGTTCTCTTTCTCTTCTTGAAGTTTTACAACGAGTCGTTTAGCGCGCACGCGAACTTCCTCCGACAAGCATCGTCAATCTAATTTTTGTTCTCGCGAACCATGCTGCCGTGGGTCTCGTCCGCCGGTCACAAGACATTAAACTCACTAACCTGATAAAGCCTCTCGCTGCCACCCACTTTGACCCACCGTTAAATTTCCTCGATCTCTTTCTTCCGATCAACATCGCCTCCGCTGATCGAGCAAGGGCCTTTCTTTGGCTAGTATTTCATTACCTCGAAGGCCCGGACCAGCCAAATCCTTATGATGACGACTACTCGCGCCAGAATCCTAGCAAGGTTCCCTGGCTAAGACGACTAACAGACGCCGAGTTAGCCGAAGAGAACGTCGACACACCCGAAGAAATCGAGTGGGGAAGAGCCATGTCTGCACAGCGTAATGTATTTCTGCAGCGGCTAGTGAATTCCCTCGAGAACGAAAAGAAAGCGAAAAACGTGGCTATGTTATCGTCGCAGCGAGGTACTGTCTGAGCTGCAGTTTGCGGCTAATGAATAACTTGTTGACCGTATGCATGCAGTGCCTGAACATAGTTCACATCGTTCGCGTACGTCAAGGCAATCCCAAGACGGTTCCCGGGAGAAGCCTTATATCCACTACATGCCTCCCCAACGATCTGCTGCCACATCACACCATACAGGTTAGTTAGTTCTGTTTTTGAGCTTTGACCGTTCCTCAAGAGCCACGACAGAGAGGTCCACTGGCAATATGCGTGGACCACAGCGCACCATGCTTCAGCGTAAGTACCAGAACCTGCAATCATGGGTCGCTTACAAGACGGCATCATACACGAACAGATGCTTGGCATGTTGTGACATCCACGGACCCCTTGGTTGATTCGGATGAAGAATTGATGGATGAATACGTCAGAACCGACTACAGTGAGTTCCTTCGAAGTGGGCCCCCCAGACACAACTCTTGATGAACTTGACAGACCAGCGGATTTCCGTTATCGCTCGGCTTCGTGGAAGAATGCCAACGCCACCGCCTGAGAGCGCTCCACCCAACAATACTTCTGATACTCGGGAACATCGATGGCGAACGGTGCAATCCTGGAAATGATCCTTTCCATATGTGTACCACTTTTACCTATCCTAGGTAAACCGAATAGTGGAATCATCACTCTTAACAAGTGGTATCGCTTCAAAGCCACGGTACTCACACTCGAATTGAAGATTGAAACCCGCTTTGCGGTCTCTCCCTCCTTAGTTAATGTAGCTTGCAGGCAAACGTTACATAGAATCAGCCACTTTGTCAGTTCGAAGCACTGGGATCAGTCACGACTGAACATGGTACCGAAGATTCAATGTTGTAGGACCTGAAGACCTGACGTACTATACCACTTCAGACGAACGACAAGATCAGACCCTGCTACCTGCCCACCGATTTCAGAGGCCATGAAACGAAAGTGGAACATTATGAAAGCCGACCCATCCGCCGTGTCGCAGCTTGGCCGGCGAACTGCACCGCTCCGCCTCGGTGCTAGTTTGTGTGTATTTATGATGACCGAGGCGAGGCGAGCTGCGTCGCCTGAGGGTCATGATCAAATTTCGGGTAGTGTCAGCACGATTGGCTGAAAGTGTAGGAGCTGTCATGATGTGGGCTGCATGGGGAATGATGGTATGCCTGGTCCCCAATTTCAAAGTGAATGTGTCGAGATACGGTGGATAGACAACCTGCTGACCAAAAGTGATGTCGACCTTTTCGTCGTTCAGAGCGACTGATCGGACAGTGATAGCCTGAGACTGATTTCCTGTGCAACCAGACGAAGTGTTCGAGGCTTTCAGGAAGTTAGGAAGGCGAGATTGGCGACGGTCTACCTGTTCGGAGGACGGGGGTGCAGGTCTCAGACGAACAATGATCTCGTCTAAAGAGGGTGGAACACATCTCCCCTTCTTCGGCGAGGCTGGCGACAAATCTGAACTTGTAAGAGGAAGTTGGGCAATGAATGGGCCCTGTCCCCCCTGTCCATCTTGCCCGGCGTGGTGGAACGGGTTGACCGGAATTACATCCCCAGGATTGTCTTCCGTGACGTCGAGCGCGGCGGATTCAAATACCAACCCGCCGGACGAGGAAGGGTTGTGAACCTCAGAGACGGCTGCAGTTGCAGTACATAAAGGCAAGTTCCCGACTTTGGCGAGGAAACGAGCCGTACGCTCGACTATCGGTGTTTTATTGTAAACAACTCCTCCATAGCACCAACAAAAACACATACGTCGTTTGAACGCTGACTCCTTTCCCAGATCGGATGATACCTTCTGCGCCTCACGCTTGGCTCTTCGGTCACGCGACACCTCAAGCAACAACTTGAACTCGTCACGACTGAGTCCGTTATTGGGTGAACATTTGGCGGAGCGTAAAGACGGGGAATACCATGGGGATGTGCCGACTAAAGGCGGCAATGACAACCGTTTCGCTCTATATGCATCATTCTTTTTATCCAACTTTGCAGATAAGATCGGAGAGTAGGGATTTAGATCAGTCCTCTGAGGAGACGCTGGGGTGATGTATATGGCAGGAATCACCGAACTGATGAACAGCATGAGTCCGAAAAGATTGAAGAACTAGCGAAATGAAAGCAGCCTGCGTCAAGCAGAAAAGAAAGGACGGAGTAGAGAGAGAGGGGCGAACTTGAAGGGAAAGAAGAGTGAAAGCTTACGCAGCAAGCTGGAGGATGAAAAGAAAGGATGGATTCACGCACTGTCTTTGGTGAGACACGTATATACTTATTACACGTCGCAGTGCACTCGTCGGGTTACTATGACGTTGCAATTCGAATCAGTGTTACTATTAGTAAATGATCGGAAGGATCCGATGAATCCTTCACCCCACCACCTTCATAGCGCACCAACCATATACATCCGAGTCCCACTTCATGGATGTAAGCGAACGTCTAGACAAGGCCAATGAACTGAAACTTGAAGGGAACGAACTGTTCAAAGCAAGCAAGTGGAACGAAGCCCTCGTGTCCTACAGAACAGCACTTGGCTACTTGCCCCCACGGAAACCATCAGCTGAGCCAGAGCTTGTTCAGGCCAATAGCGATTCCCCTGAACCTAGCCAGCAACCACCAGCCGGAGATCTTGCCGTGGATGCTGTGACAGACCCTTCGGATCTGCTCGACTCGCAGTGTGCGAAAGCACGGGCAGTCCTACATGCAAATATCGGTGCATGCCTTTCGAAGCTGGCGAGTAGTTCGAGTTTTCTTAGGAACTAATCTCATTCAAGCAACTGGACAGGAGAATCACGACGGGGTAGTGGATGAGTGTTCTCAAGGTGAGACTACCATGCTAGCACTGTCGGTGACGTTCTAAGCACGAGAGTCAGCTCTTAGTGATGATCCCCACTATGTCAAGGCCCTTCAACGAAGGGCAACATCGAACGAAAGGATTGATACATGGACATCTCTAGCCAGTGCTCAAGAAGGTTTCATCCTCGGTAAAATTCAGCTGGGCATTTTGTACTGACACAGCAATCAGATTACAAATTGCTTCTGGAGCTGCTTCCGCCGGGTTCAGTAGAGTTGTCACAGACGAAAAAGGCTCTCCGGTCGTTGGAGCCTCGTGCACGAGCAGCCCAGGAAAAAGAGACAGCTGAGATGATGGGCAAGCTGAAAGGTCTGGGGAACACTATCCTTGGTATGCCTGTATTCCGTGAGTTCAATGATCCAAGCCATGATGGATAACCTCCTAGGTAAATTTGGACTTTCTACCGACAATTTCAAGTTCGAACCAAACGGTCAGGGAGGCTATTCAATGAACTTTGCACGATGACGACTACTACTGTTACGTTAATGACTACCATCCGTGCATCATCCGAATCACATTGTTTTCGCTAAATCATCTGTAATTCTCAGCTATCACATTCGTCAATATATGTACCTTGATGAGTGAATTTTTGGAATTTATTGAAGGGAAACACCTGCCAAGAAGGATTGACACACTCCTGAGCGAGATGTCGAGGTTACATACCTTGGCAATTATCCTACCTCTTATTAAACCCATAGAGACAGGGCCATAGTCTCTGGAGTCAGTTGAACATGCTGCATTATCCCCTGCTATCCAAACATGTCCTTTCGGAACAACAACGTGTTCCGTCGAGGGAGCCTTCAAACCGGTTGGGTCGACGCAGACAATATCTCCTGGAAGGCCGATGATTCTTTTACAAATAATTCTATCTGGTTTCACGGGCGATTTGAGGGAAACCAATTCTCCTCGCGTCAAGTTATAAGGCGCAAGCCGGTGCGATAAGATACTCTCAATTGCAATTTCGCCAGAGGACTCGAACGTAGGAAGCATTGATGGACCATTAGTCTAGTGATGTTCAACTTCATCTGAGAAAAGATGTAATGTTAATAGGCGTACCAAACATGGGCTTCCAACGTTTTCTTTGAAGAGATGCAAAAAGCAGGTAATGTTGACGGCCTAGGAGGTCGCGTTGCGTCAGGAATGAATAGATAGGATTGGTCGGACAGACATGGAGACACCCTACTGCAACATTCTTAAGCAATCTGGAATACGCGGGATGAGTGAGCAACCAAGGATGGGTCATATCGACCCGGCCGATGGAACAGAAACTTGTGGCTGTGCACCGTGATAACGTCCACAGCGTGACGGGTAACACGGCGCGAGGACCAGATTCGGAAACCATGCATCTGCCATGAGACACCAATATCAATCGATCTTGTCTCTCCGTTTCGTCCCACATGTCGGTGAAAATACCAATGCCCACGGCCGCGGACCTCAACCGCATAACCTACCTAGGAGCAGCCAGACTTAAAGAAGAGCTGTCTCGTCCGGACGGCCAACCAGACAAGCTGGACTACAGTGTCATGCCAGCTTGCTTTAGATGCGATGGTTCTTTGTCACGAGCATTGGGTCGGAAGGTGTCCTGTCTGTTCAACGGGCGTACAATGAATGTTGCTTATGACTTGTGATCAATAGCCCTTGGTATGTTCAGCGTGTAAATCGGCCGTTTACTGCTCCAAAAAAGTATGTGCCCGGCCAGGTTGATTGAAGATCGAGCATTTCTTGGAATAGCTAACGTTTGTGATAGTGTCAAATCGCGGATTGGAAACAGGGCCGATTTGGCACCGATGGTCACAAGATTTTTTGTGAGAGAAACAAGGTAATGTTCAGATCTGACTTACCACTAAAAACGAGTTGTCCTGATCGTCGTCCAGCGTCACATGCTGAGAGTGGCGGATGTGCAATCTATTCTCAAGCTCTTTTCCTGGGGGAAAATCGAGTCGGATGGTACCTTTGCTGAATCCCTCATACGTGCTTACTTTGGCGTTTTTGGAGCCAAAGGCTACGGCTACTGGAGTGAAGCTGGGGGTAGCGCTCCTCATCAAACCCAGCCAAATACCTGGGGTAACCACGACAACCCATATCGTGTCGACCCAGTTGAAAACTATCAGGACGGGTATCTACTTCTCCTTGATCGCCATCTTGATGACCAAGCAGGTTGGAAACTAGAGGATAAGTTCATTCCAAAGCTATACTTCGAACCTGGATGCGAACCGCAGATAGCATCCTCAGCTAACGTGGTCGACTGGAAGTCGTGGTACGAATGGCGTTCCTTGCCTTTCGGCTCTCCCGCAGTACTTCTCATGCATTACCCCCTCACTGTATACCGCCTGCTTGTCGATGTCTTAAAGGTCGCGAGTCCAACCCGCGGGTCCGCTGAACACCGACAAACACTCTATGCTCATTATCTTGGGCCAGAAGTTGAGCTTAACATGCTTCCGATGTGAGTTCGTCCAGGATTCACTTTTCTCTGAGGCTCACTGACAATGGTCGTGACAGTTTCTCGGAGCTGGCGTTGTTACTGCCATACACTGACTTAAAGCTGACCTTCTTCGGCTATGCTGCGTACACGATCGTGCAACGAGCGACCAAGAATAGCCTTGCCGCGAAAGCCAAACGAGGTCAACCAGTGTACACGTATAAGAGCCCCGCATCCATGGGGCAGAGCACCTTGGCTATATACCTTGATGGAGAGCACGAGAACTGGGACCCGCGGTTTACCGCCATTATCGGTGACCTCCCCGATGCCGTCGTAGCCCTTAACGCAGGGTTGCTCAGCTACAAAACGTGGGCGTCCGTCATCTTGTTTTGTCACATAGAAGAGATACCCTTTGGCGTGACGGAGTACGCCGAACAATCTGCAGAGGTCCAAACCCAGTCGTTCGCAAAGATAATCCATCATGCGCTGCCAAGCCTCGCGCCGCGCATGAGCACGTCTCAGATAGAAGATTTGGTGAAACCACGCCAATACCCTATTGAGTTCAATCCTTTCCAGAGACCTGGTCAACGGCCCATGCCCAGCGTGCGACTCCCCAGTGTTTCCAATGGGTTCACAATCAGGATCACTGGAGGGGATTCAGTAGAGAGAACAAAAGAGGATAACCACCTGGGCGGCCCAAAGTCCTTGGATGTGCACGTTGCGGGGCAAGCGCGTGAACTGGTGGATAAGGTGCAAGAGATGTCGCTGAATAGCCTTGACTAGCATGTCACGGTATAGTGGTTCATTTCTTCCGAGCATTGTGCACTCGTTGGCATTTGGAACAAGGTATCTAATATTATAAGGAACGCACGACTCGGATATCAATGGACACGCCCTGCACCCACTCTCGCCCAAAACGAGCGTTCCTTACATACGTTCTGACTGCTTTCACTGTCCCTCTCCTTTCTTCTCTTGCCATACATTCAGTCTCTTTGTCCTGATCTTGAATATAAGTACGTCTGTATCTTGCTATAATTATCATCACTCTCCTCTGTCCATCTCACTCGATTCCGACGAACGGAGCCAACGACGGAAGAGCTTCTTGTCTCCTGTGCATCGCCGTACCGTATGGACCCACCATCTCATATGTTCGGGGACTACTGGTAAGTAATTGCTCTGCGCCATCCACACGCCCTCTGGATGAAGGACTTGTATGTGCGCTACCTCCGAATATCCACGATCTATTGACAGGATTTGGTGTAGAAGCCAGGTTGCTTCCTGAGAGCTTCGTCGGACAGTCGAGGTTATGGGTATTTTCCAGGGGAATTCTCCATGGTATCTGAAATCGAGATAATAGGGGGCATTTCGAGCCATTCTTTCCCATTCATGTCCAGTCGTTTGAGGAAGAACGGACAGATTGCCGTAAGTAGTTTCAGCGAGCCAGACGCCTCCAACGTCAATATCAAGCCGGATGATGATTTCACGACGGCAGCTACGACTTCAGTATCGCAGTCGATCCAACTGGGGATGAGAATAACTTGAGACACGCTTATGTGCAGGTGTCTTGGGGGTAAGGAGTCCGCGCGAGAGGACGGAGTGTGAAGAAGTGACGCGGAAGACTTGGAAGGCGAAGGGTCGCTTGAGCGTGTTTTCGCCATCGGGAAGAGAATGGGAAATTTACGGGGTGCGGTTGACTTGGAAGGGGAGTTAGAGGGAGAGGAAGGGTCGGAGAGAATCATGTTCTGAAGAGTGGCTGCATCTTTTGGAGACGCGGACGCGGACGCAAGCGCGCGAGTGAGAGAGGAAGGCTGAGCGGTGTGAACGGCGAGTTGGGGCAAGTCCGCCAGAGATACGTTCGGGATGTGTGTGGGATCGGGATGGTGCTTCAAAAAGAAGGGTGAGTCTGAGAGGGGAACAAAACTTGTACATTGACCCAAGAATCGAGCTTAGAGCGGAATTCTGCGCGTCGTTTATCAGCATCGGCTGTCCACCTGCAGCGATGAATACCCTTGTCGATGTCCTCTATGCTAATGCCGCACGCAGGGACGCGTTATCCGGCGGACATTAGAGTAATGAGGCTGATACGATGAAGCCATCGAACAACGCGTCCAGGGAGGCAGATCAATGTGACGTATCCCGTGACCCGTGACGCGACAATACTACATGTCTTCGTTCAAGCGCAGGACACCCTCAAAGCAGGGACCACAAGGCACCCGCTCATGTTCCATATCCCCATCCACCGTCCTAACTTCCTCTGGAATTCCCTCTCTCGATGACTTACTCGGCGGAGGCGTGCCCCTCTCATGCTCTCTTGCGATCCTTGCCCCCGATTCTCATTCTGCCTACGGCGAGTTGGTGCAAAAATATTTCGTTGCTCAAGGCATCGCAAACAACCATAAAGTGTGCATTGTCCACCAAAGCGTACTTTCTTTCGCAAAAGAGTGCATGTGGATCCCTCCCAACCGTCACATCCCCATCCCGGACGAAGATGATGCGATCCAGAACGGAGATAAGATCAAGATTGCATGGCGTTACGAACAGATGAAAAAATTTGAGACGACTGTGACCAAGTATGTCCCAGTTTTCTTAAAGAACGAGCAGAGGTTCCATGGTAATCATCAGCCTACAGATCCGCAGATCATTTTTGTGATGCATTTGACCTTACATGTCGCATTCCCATGTCCGTGATAGACGAGGCCATCAATGCCAAGCGATTCGTTCCGTTAAACCTGACCACCAGCGATGATCTTGCGCCATCAGTAGACGAACATTTAAGACGGATACAACATGTCCTTGCGACTTCACCGCCATCTGAAGTCGTTCGCTTGTGCGTAGCAAATCTGGGATCCCCCGACTGGGGGAGACTAAGCGCATCAGTAAGAGATTCTGATTGTCCAGTGAAGTTGGCTTGATGGTATCTACACAGGATAGCTTGCGCTTTCTGCGTGGCTTGCACAGGCTGTTGCGTCGGTATCCTCATGCTTGTGCCTGCATTTCGTTTGCCCCGCACTTTTGCACGGATCACTGGGCAGGCACTGGATGGATCCAAAAGATCGGTTGGTTGACTGATGCAACCATCTCCATGTCCGGTTTCGGCGGTATGCATTAACTGAGATCTGCGTGTACAATTTGATGACAACCATACAGCCAATCCGGCGCTCACAACCCTTTTTCCTTCCCACCATGGATTGGTGCAGATCCAGAAATTACCCGCACCACACAGTATCATCCCCACGAGTGACAAATACTCCACCCTTCGTGGTTTATCGTCGTCTGCAGCAGCAAACATTGGGGCGGGGGAGAACAATCTGGCATTCAAGTGTACGCGGAAACGACTTATATTCGAGACGATGCATCTCGATGTGGAGGGAGGTGTCACCGAACGTCGGACCACGCCTTCATCGACCACAATCAGTTTGGATGTCGGACTGGTTCACACGCATGTCACTGACAAAACAAGTGCGGCCGGACTCGCAAGCGTTGCAGTCGAGCTCGAAGAGCCTTTTGCGAATGCCAAGAGATATTCGTTGGAAGGACACGTATCATCGCAAAATAGCGAGTCAGGTGCGGCTGGCATGAATTCTGAGAAGGTGAAGAAGGGAAAGAAGAAGGTAGCCTTTCACTCGGACAAACCCGATCTGTACGATTTTTAGCGAGATGAATGGTGTAAGAAATTTCCTACGATCGTGCAGCCGCCGCAGCGGGTTAGACCGTGACATCTCGAACGCGATGGGACGTAACCGGCAGGAGATAAACGGCAACTAGTTCGACTCGAGACTCGAGACTCGAGAACTTGTACGAGAGTCGCTTGGCGCCATGTGATGGCCGCTGTCGCTGCTCGACGCGAAGCATGTTGTCCAAGTGCGCAGTGCCAGTGTTAGCCACGGCTAGCAGAAGAATATTATGTTGGAAAGGCTATTTTTTGCGAGGCACACGCGTCTCGGAGGTATCAACGAGATAGTGACACCGGTTGCCACGTTGAATGTTTCAAAGCTTGAACCTTCACAGCATTGTATTGATGGAGTGAGAGAACCAAGGGTACATGTATGGATAAACACTTTGTGAGGCCCTCGGAGATTGGTGGGACGGCCACCGCTGTGAATGTCTCATGTCGAGCGGGTTCGTGAGCAAAAGATGGATTACCCAGCAAAGTTGGTTAGGTTGCCGATGACTACACACCTCAAGGCCTCACGCTTGGGAAAAGTCGAGGATTTACATAACGGAGAGTGCAAGGAGGGTACATAATGTTTTGTGTGATTTTTCATCGCCTGTTTGTCGCTCTTGAGGACGATCAGAGGCAAGGAAATCGAGTGATCGCGCAGATATGTGAGTTGCGGAGCAGTCGACCAATGGGACCATCTGAAACGTTGTTGACCTTGCAGGTACCATCATCCTCGTTCACTCCGTCCCTCGGTGAAAAAATCGGTATCCGCCCCAGGGTCTCCAAGGCCGTCCACATCCTTCCTAAGCGTGGACGCGAAACCGCTTCCGCCGCCTCCAGTGACGACTTTTCTGAGTGCGGTGGATATGGATGCACACCACCAGTCGCTGATACGACCACGGAGCTGGATAGACATGTCGATGGACGGTTCGGAGGGAGATCACGACGGTACGTATTTTGTCTAGGCACCCCGTTTCAGAGGGGAATTGGATAAATGTAGTTGTTTACCACGGGCCATGCTATTGGTACTCGTTCTTTACTCACATTGTCTTAGACTCTCCCCCTCCTCCTCCTCCTCCCCTTCCTGCACCGACCCCTGCACCCTTTCATCTCTCTCCAATGATTGCACCAGATTCAATACCATCTGATCAATACACCTCTCAACCGGTCCACTCGTTTTCGCAGTTTGCTCTTGCCAGGTCCGTCTCCGAGACCGACACTTCCTTCCACTCCGATTCTTCCCCTCCGCGCTCTTTCGCACGCCCCCCAAAAGTTCCCTCCATAGACCCTTCTCACTTTCCGGATCCCTATCCACATCGCTTGCCGTACTCCCGCATCTCAGACAGGCTATCCTCAGCCCTTCCTTCCCTTTCCTCCGGTGGCTCTTCTTCTGCCTCGACGCGCTCTTCCGCCTATACTAGCTCAGGAAGCGCTCTCGCCACCAGCGAACTTGGCCATATCCATATCGCATCCGGCGAAGAAGAGCAAGTCGGCGTCGCGGTGGGAATCTCTTCCGACGATGTGGCAAAGGTCCTTGCAGGCGAAAGTAGTACCTCATCGGCTGGAAGGACTCCAATAGACCAAACACGCTGGTCTGAATATTCTGCCAGTATCAGATCAAGATCTTCTTCCATTGGCCACACTAACAGCCCCCACGACGCTAGCGTACCCCGACTTCGCGAAAACCCCAGCTTCGATATGGCTTGGCAGCCAGTTGACGAGAGAGATGAAGTTGGCCTAACCAGCGGGGAGGAGACAGATGATTTTGGGGACGACGAGGACGTGAACGAAGCCAAGGGCGAAGAGCGCACCTCTGCAATCGTCGTCGCCGAGGAAGGTCGAGGTCTCATTGTGAGAGGGGATGGCGTCCCAATCGTACAGCTCAAAGTCGAACCCGGTACGCTGCTTTAGCACACTCGCCTCCGTCCTTGCTCATGTTTGATTTCGTTCCAGGTACCACACATCTCCTCGTTGGTTCTTCCAGCACACCCAACTCGATCCCTTCATTCCTCACAAGCACGCTACCTCAAATTTCTCACTTCGCTACTCGCGCTCGACATTTCCGCCAACTTCCTGGTTGCTCTACCCCCTGCACTCGCTTCCTGCGAGAATCTTGAGGAGCTCAATGTCGCGTCCAACCCCTTGCGCGTGTTGCCTGTTTTTTTGTCTCATTTAGTGTCTCTACGATTATTCATTGCAGATTCAACTGGAATTAGCACACTACCGGACTCACTTTCTGCGCTCGATCGTCTCCATACTCTTAGCATCCGAAGAAACAAGATGCATGCCCTTCCTAGTTGGCTGTGTCTCCTTCCACTCCTGCAAGATCTATACCTTGATGGCAACCCATTCCAGGGACCGTGGCAAGCTCTGGTGGAGCCCCTTCTCTCCAAAGTCCCTGCTACGCCGATATACCCGCTTTCGACCCCTTGCCTACCGTTACTATCTGCTTCCACAGCAAGCTTAGCTACTGGGACTGATACAGATACGGATTCGAACCCTCCTAGTGCTGACCCTGATTCAAGTTTCGCCTCATTTCCCGAAGATGAAACCATCACGCCGGCACGAGCCCCTCCTCTTGAGCGGTCTGTCACTTCCCCAGCTGGTTGGCCTCCAGTCTCTCCTGCCGTCGATCGTGGCTTAATGCGAACAAAAACCGCGCCGTACCGATCTTATCAAACAAAGTCTCGCCCACGCACCGGGATCCTACATGATGACCAGATGCCGTCAACCCATCCCCCAGTTCTTGAACAAAGTCATTCAACAGAGCATGAACTCCGGAAGATGAAGAGCGCGGGAGAACTACGCACCAGTTTTGAGCGACCTCGTGGTTTAGCGGAGAATCTCGCGATCGCGACGCCTGAGCGGTCACCTCCGTTGCCCTACTCTGCCTCTGCCTCTAGCTCCAACTTGCTCAGCATCGTGGGAGAAACACCAGAGTCAGACAGGCTTGCTGTTCCCAAGCGTTACGCCAGCTTGGGTGTCTCAGCTATTTCACCTACTCGAATCTCTTCTCGGATAAACCACTCGAAAAGTCTTTTCGACGTCACATGGGAAGGTGGGGAGTCTTACAATGCAGAATCGGCACGTTCATCTATTGCATCACCTCCTCTTACATCGCCGCCTCGCTCTGCACAATCTCAGCAAGGTCAAGGGACATCGAGCCCAGCAGACCGACAGGCAACTTCTCGAGGACGCTGGGGATTCTTGAAGAAGATGTCGATGGGTAAAATGAGAACCGATTCTCCCACTATTCCTCGGATAAACACTTTTCAAGGGCGTACTTCACGCATTGACAACGTCGGTAATAGTCCCCCGCGACTTCCGACGAACACTTTGCCTCAGATCGATGTTCGATTCTCAATGAGTGGGTCGTTGGGACCCATGCCCACTCCTCCCTCCGTCTCCTTGTCTTCGCCCATCGACGAGGAAGAGACCGCCGCTCCCGCCAATACACCGCTTACACCTTACCTGGAATCGACGAACTCGGGCAACTCCCTCGCCCCGGTCTCTCCGCGAGCTTCCAAACGCAGGAGTTTTCTGCCTGTTGATGGAAGTGCGGTACCAAACTTGGTTATCCCTTCCCCAGCCCAGTTTGGTCAGAGAACTTCGACCATCAGTAAATTTGGTGAAACGGATGAAGTGGTAACCGGTCTGCATCCGAATTCAGCGGTTGACGTGGACGACGTTGTATCGCGCAGAGAAGACGAAAGAGCAAGAGAAGCCTACACGCGGGCTTTACGCTCTGTAATGGCATACCTGAAAGATATGAACGATCTGAGCCTCTCTCAGAGTGCAAGTCTCTCAATGTATGGGGGTGCGCCAGAGGACTCGCCTTGTCTTCCTCGCTCTCGACGGCCTACCATCATAGAGAAAGCGAATTCTGAAAGTACGATCTCTCGTGCCGCTTCTATATCTGGCCAACTGCGATCACCTGAAGCAGTAGCAGGCTTGAGGAGTGGGTCGAATTCGCAGACCGCTAGTGTCGCAACCACCGATAGCAGCGGCTCTTGTGAAGAGCGCAAATACAAGGATGATAAAGGAAAACGGGCCCTTGTCATTCGGGAGATCGTAGAGTATGTTTTCGAATTTGAGATTCCTGAACGTGAAGCTAACCAACCTCTTTCGTAAGGACCGAAAGGACTTATGTCAAGGGATTGCAGGAGCTCGTCGATATCTACGTAAAGCCCAGTGCCGCCACAGTCAACCTCATCAGCGGTGTAGGTTCTAGCAAAGAAACGATCATTCCCGCGTCGGAGCGAAAAATTATCTTCAGTGGTATTGAAGCCCTGTTTTCGTTCCATAAAGAGAGCTTCCTGCCCGCTTTGGAAGCAGCCGCGGCGCCTTTGTTGAAGCACCCTTCTGAGGGCGAAGAACTCGATCCAGACGGCCAACTCTCGATCGAAGTCATAAAGGGGGTTGCAAGCATTTTCCTGAAACACGCTGCGTTCATGAAGATGTATTCTTCCTACATCAAGTGTGTTTTGATATCTCTATTGTCAGCCACGCGTACTGATTGTCTCCCCAGCAACTTTGACAACTCGGTGCAGAGAATCACATCCTGGGCGGCTGACAAAGTTGCGACAGGTAACAGCAGTCCAGGATCCGCCTTGTCACCGGCCAGCACTGGCCTTCCCGGTGCCGCCATCCCTAACCCTACGAGTGACTCGATGGCTAGCCTCACATCTGGCCAACGAAAACGCATCAAGACATTCCTCAAACGATGTCGTGTAAACCCCCGTCATTGCCAATTGAATATGGAAGGTTATCTACTCCTGCCTGTTCAACGAGTACCCCGATACCGATTGCTTGTGAGTCGCGGGCGTGTTGCATCTGCCCGCAAATGCTGATACTGTGCAAAGCTTGAGGAGTTGATTCGAAGTACCCCACCTACTTATTCATACATGGACGACGCGCTTGATAGGGCACTAGCCGAGATATCATTGCTGGCGAATAACATGAACGAAGGGAAGCGAGAATCTGAAACGCGACGGAAGTTGGTGCAATGGCAAAGCAGAATTCGAGGCAAGTTCCCCAGCCCCCTAGTCCAGCCTCATCGGTAAGCATCACCGTCGCTGCCACTTTGCTATTAATAACCCTCGGAAAGACGTCTCATCATGGATGGGCCATTGATGTTGACTCGCGTCGTCCGCAAGACCCTCGTATCATTTGAGACCGTCAATTCGCAAGGCGATGTTTCTGCTGTGCAGGTTGACTGTTTGGCCCCTGAATTGACACCTCGCCCCCTCATCGGTATTCTTTGCAATGACCTTTTGGTTCTTTGTCGCGATCCGAGTGAGGGCCGAGATCCCATGTCCTCAGTGGACCTCTGGGCCGTCCTTCGTATGCAAACCTTGCCACAACCAGCTAGTATTGTTCATGGCAATGGTGAGACCCGTGTCTGTAGAGAAAGGTTTCCGTGGCTGATCTGAATCGATGGCAGCATTGCGGATCGTCGATAATAAAGCAATTCTCTACTTTGATGCACCCTCCCCATCGGAAGCCTTGAATTGGTTTAGAGGTGAGTGAACGCGCTCAACTTTTCTATAACAACGCTAATTATGAGCGTCCAGCTATCAACCTTCACATCCCTTCATCTAAAGCATAGACATTCATCCATATCGTCGTTCGAACGCACCTCGGCCTGTACATTTGATTTTGCCGGTTGTGCTCCCTGCAAAGCTTTCAAGGGCCCAGGTCGGCCCCGTATATATACACTCATTAAGTTTACTTGCATTCTGTTACGCGTCATCTTTCCATTGTATCGGCCACATCGTTCTTTCGTAACTCAGGTAAACTAGTACCAGTTAAAAAAATCAAAATTCGAGGACCTTTTACACCGCCCACACCCGGCCACCACCAGTGACATAGCAGATCATGAAAAGGTTCATTACACGTAGATATATGAGAGATACAACACTGGTATATGCACAAATTCTGTTCAATGAGCAACAACAGCTTGTAGATATTCTGATGTCACATCTTGAGAAAAGTGAGATGTTGACGGTAAACAGTGAAAAGGATTGTCAAACTCACCAGCCAAGCCCAGAAAGCCTCCACCTTATTTTTGGGCGGTTCTTCTGGGACTTCGTCTGCCTCGATCTGTGCAATATCGGATTGGAAATCCATGTCCTCTGGCTTGACGGGTGATGTGCGGTAGACGAGCCTGGCCC
The DNA here is from genome assembly GCA_019787685.1 of Chiua virens. NCBI lineage: Eukaryota > Fungi > Basidiomycota > Agaricomycetes > Boletales > Boletaceae > Chiua > Chiua virens. Next base: position 1,804,354 of record JAHNUO010000006.1, on the reverse strand, counting down.
CAATATACAGGATCGGGAACAAGATTAAAGGGAGATAGCTAGTGACAAAGGTCGCGGTGTTCCATTGGCCCTTGAGGAAGACACTCCAGCCATTAAACTGCAACGTCATCAGAACTACGATTCACGAGACCTTTGCGAGACATACCAAACAGATGACAAAGGTCCACACGGCACCATACCACGCAGCAAATGGCTGGAAGCGGGTGTAATATGGAAGGGTCGTGCGATCGATGCCTTGCACCTTCATGCCCTTGTGGAAACGGATATAGGTGATACAGATACCGAACCAGGTCATGAGGCCTGCCACTGATGTCATGGCGGAGAACCATTCAAACACCTTTCCGGCGCTGGCGGAAGCGGCCATGAAGGCAAGGAGGGTGAACGATGCACAGAAAGTGACGGAAACGTAGGGGAGACCAGACTTGGACGTCCTCAGGAAGATTCTCGGTGCGCTGCCAACGGCAGCCAAACCATCTGTTTAACCGAGGTCAGTCAACCAAGCATCCTAGAAGATTGTGGGACCCACAGAGAGCGCGCGAGGAGGTATACAAATCACTGGACGCGGCTGACCATGCCGAAGTCAGCAGACAAGCATTGATGATCTGTCTTGAAGGTGAATTTCCGTGACAATTCAAAATACGCCATCACCCACCGAAGGCAGCGCTTTGATGCCCGCGGTTTCGATTGCAATAACGAACGGCGACGCAGCCGTTCCACTTGCTAGCAGAAGCTGAGGGTTCGTGTAAGGAACAAGCAGACCGATGATGAAAGTGCCGAGGATATAGAACAGGAGAATACGAATGTACACCCGGCGAATTGCTCTGGGAAGGTTGCGGCGCGGGTTCTTTGTTTCTCCGGCTGCAATCTGCAAAACTTGAACTTAGGGGACGGAGACGTAGTGCACACGATACGTACAGCAACGATCTCGGTACCGATGAAAGAGAAAGCGGCGTTGTTGAGGACGGACCACCATCCAAGGAAGCGACCCTTTGAACCAGCGATTCCATCGAATTGAGCAAAGGGACCTGGGTTCTTCCAGTAGCGGAAACCGAGGCGATCATGGTTGGGGCCACCCCCGAGGTCAATGATGACACCCAATATGATAAGACCGCTGATGGTCAACACTTTGATCATGCTAGCCAACACGTTGTTGAGTGGGAACAACAAGACAGTAGATCACTTACGCAAAGCAGAACTCGGCCTCGCCATAGGCACCGGCGCCCAGCATATTGATGGTGACGACAACAACGATGGTTATTATCACCCAGACTGCATTATTGACATTCGGATGCCAGTAATCGATCAAAAGAGCCGCAGCGGATAACTCAGCTAGAACACGATTGTATGAGATCCGATACACCACGTGAGCAAGGTGAAATAATTACCGGGAGCTGGAGAAACGTCAGACAAGAAATGAGGAAAGGATGAGGAAGAAACATACCGATGATAGTCCAATTATACCAGTAATTCCAACCCATGGCGAAGGAGAGGGCAGGGTTCACGAAGCGTTCTGCAAGCCTGATATGGCCACCTGCAATGGGCAAGTATGCAACCATTTCACCCAGCGAGACCTTGCGGGATCATAAACACAATAGCTCAAGGAGAAGATAAGTACCGTACCATGACAGCGAGCACGATGGTGCCCATAACGATGTACCCAAGCCAAAGCCCAACTGGCCCACCATTACTGAGGGAAGTAGCGGTCCCCACGAAAAGGCCAGTGCCAATGACACCGCCGATACTAGAAGAGGATATCAGAGCTGAATAGCAAGGGTCGGTAGTTCAACATACCTGATCATGGCGACATGACGGTTTTTGAGTTGCCTACGGAGCCTATGGGGTTGGTCGGACGTGGTAAACTCCTCATCCTTGAAGGAAGGCTCGGAGCCCTTGAAGCCCTGTGTATGATTCTTTTCCTCGGAGGCCATCTCGACACCAGAAGGGGGGGATGTAAATACAGTACACGGGAGCCTGAGAAGGGAGAGAGCTATAAGTAGGGCCATATATGTGGCGATGATGGGACCTGAGAGTGAGGTAACCACGCAGGCATTGGTAGTAAATTCTTGGCACTGGGGTATTGCTGTCCACCCCCCGACTTGAACTGGCGAATTTGTTCTGCCGTGTTCGGGATCAGCAGACCATTAGTTTCAGACGTACCCGACAAGTACATATCTTATCGCCGGGATGCGCAGTGATGGAGCATCCATCATAGCATAGTATGCAGCATGCGGTCATGTGGCGGTTCAAAATGATGCGGCACACAAACGCCATACAGCAAGTGTACCTTATCGGTCAATCGAAATACCCCCTCACTCCTGTCTGTTGGCGGCCGTCACAAGTTAATTAAATCAAGGATTGATTTGACACTGGACTCGACATCCTATCGTCCAGTCACGATGAGCATCATGATCGATCACACATGAAAATACTGGTACTACAGTCGAAAGTAAACGATGAATCTCTACCCTTGGCAATGAATCCAAGGCATTAATGATCCGACAAGCGTGGAAAGCGTTCTAAACGACGGGAGCGTAAAGTCGACCAGCTCTGGTCGAGCCTTGGATACCGCGAGGCGCTTGCGGGCCCGAGAGTACGCCGTCATGCGAGGCCGCCGACCACTCGGCAAATCAAAGAACTGTCGTTCGTCCTCTTGAAGACGATTGGGCCACCTGCTCCGCAAAGCGTAACTTCTTGCAAGGTGACGCTACCGGAGCAGCCACCTGGTCGTTCGGATCAACGACCTCATCCTCGTCTCTGTTTCGTTTCAGGATTCCCTTGGGCGCACGCGAGTACTGCAGCATCGCCTGACGCCTCGACTCCTGTATTTTCCGGTACTCCTCTGGCTTGAGGCTTCTCGGATTCTCTGGTACGTCAATTGAACTGGGAAAAGTGGGGGCGGAACTCGGATCATTTGAGAGCGATGAGATGTACGTGTTTTTGAGATGCTTGTGACGGATGTAATCGCGCCGCATGGAAGTACCCTCGATATGTGTTGCGGAGAGCGGCAGCAGGTCATCATCGCATTTGCGAGAGGGGCTGTTACGCAGGGCAATCTGCCTTGGCAAACACCTGATCAGGCGACGTGCTGTGGGAGTCCGACACAACGGACGGCTTTCGTCCGTGCTGTGAGAACCGCTTGGTCTGCGAGGCAGCGAGAACGACAAGGACGCATTAATTGGACGTTCTTGATGATCAGGACATGGCGTTGGGGGTGGCATCTGCGAAGAACACTGAGGCTCTGTTCCTGGTGGATAGGGAGAGGAGGAAAGAGAGCACATCTCCTCTAGCTTCCAAATGAGTGCTTGTACCTGGTTTGCCACCTCTTCGGATGTCTGGCCCGGAACTATGACACGGATCGGGACATCATCTGAAGCGGTAATCCAGTCTTCCTGAAAATCCTGAGCGTTCACCGGAGGGTCTAGTTCGTATTCCTCGGGGTCTTCTTCATACTGTGGAATAGGACCCACACGCTCCCCTCTAGCACGGCGTTTCCATAGTTCCGACGCTTTCCTGTTCCGTCTGACCCGGCGGAGGTAATCATCGACCTTGTCTCCCTCCTTCTTGCGCGCTCCCATGTAGTCTAGCTTGTACTTGACTTTGCGCATTTCCAGTCTGAACTCCTCGGGCTCTGCTCTCTCGATACCGACAGAAGGATGTTCCCTGTTCGCTCTGCTCATTCCGAAGTCGATGATCATGACCTTGCCGTCAGCGCCAATAAGCATGTGCCGTAGCTCTGGATCGCCGTGAAGGACCCCCTGTGCATGGATCTTTTCGAATGCGGCTATCACCTTCTCCTTCAGTGCATCCGGCATATTCGGAGAGGCCTCTATCCAAAAAGAAGAATGGGGTATTTCCATAGGTCACGCTCACAGCTTCGGGCAGAATATGAACGCCGATGATGTGGGGAACGACATCGCCTTGAAGGGGTCGGAGATATTGCTCTGATTTGTATAGGGCAAGCTACCAAGAGGGGCGGTTAACCGGAGATCCGGCTCGCAATGCAAGGGGCGTACCTCTGAGTAGAAACCATACCACTCCTTCTGTTTGTTCATTTTCCATCTGAGTGGCATCTCAGCAACCGTGACGTTGCGACACGGAGGAGGCTTACTTTCTGCAGATATACTTGATTTCTTTGTTTGCAACAGTCCCGCTGTCGATAGATGCAGAGCACTGGGCGCCCTCTGGGAGTGGATGAACATTGGCATGTGAGACAAATAAAGGAGCGTGCCACCCACTTCGCAGGGACAGAAGCTGCTTTGGGTCGTCGATTTGGAGGCCATGTGTCCAAGCCCAACGGCCATGGGGCTGGTAAATGGGTTGATCGAGCTGGGTCGCTGGTTGAAGACACGGTACA